>CM019822.1:58411147-59611147 GCA_009763385.1 Coix lacryma-jobi var. lacryma-jobi | reverse complement strand
ACGCCCATGCCGACGACTGCAGCGATGGATGCGGACGAAGATGGAGAGCCGGTTGATCAGAAGGAATACAGAAGTATGATTGGCTCGCTTCTGTACCTGACGGCGACGAGGCCGGATATACAGTTTTCTATGTGTCTGTGCGCTCGTTTTCAGGCATCCCCTCGGACTTCCCACAAGCAAGCGGTCAAGCGCATCATGAGGTACCTCCGATACACTCCTGAGTTCGGACTTTGGTACTCTTCTTCTTCGACCCTCTCACTTTGTGGTTATTCTGATGCGGATTTTGCCGGCTGTCGGCTTGAGCGCAAGTCTACTTCTGGGACTTGTCAGTTTCTTGGCTCTTCTTTGGTTTCATGGTCTTCTCGCAAACAGTTGAACGTAGCCCAGTCTACTACTGAAGCCGAGTATGTTGCCGCTGCTTCTTGTGCTTCGCAGCTTTTATGGATGGTTGCTACATTGCATGATTTTGGTCTAGATTTCAGTCGGGTTCCTTTGCTTTGCGACAACACTTCTGCCATTAGTGTAGCAAAGAACCCTGTTCTTCACTCCAAGACCAAACACATCGATGTTCGCTTTCACTTTCTTCGTGATCACTATGAGAAAGGCGACATTGATCTTAGGCATGTAGACACCCATAACCAGGTTGCGCATATTTTCACAAAGCCTTTGGATCTCTCAACTTTTGCTCGGTTGAGAGGTGAGCTTGGTGTGTGTTTCCCCTTTTAGATGGGGAAGCATTTTGCTTGTTGTACAATATACTGACTTTCTGATCCTTTTTGTCTTTGGGTCTTGAGTCTTTTCTGGTTTTGTTTTGGCTCCAATTCTGACTTCATCATGCATTCATCTTACACTTTCAAGATTCATGTCTATATTCCTTAGAATGAATTTATGCTCTGAGTAGTGTATGCTTCGATGATATATGATGATACTTGTAGCTTAGGCTCTCCTTGATCACTGCTACATTTTGTGAGCAAAGCTATTTTTTCAGAACTATGAACATACTTAATGAACTTAAAATTTGATACATGTTCACCATTGAGTTTGGCAACTTGCATGTGTAGAATGTGTTGAGGTCACTTGAGCTATTCCATATATGCTAGGTTGCTATGTCTCTAGCTCTAAGTCTTTCACTTGCTTGGATTGTTCATATTCTGTTTAAAATGAACCAAGTATTAGTGAATTGAAAAGATCGAGATGGGATTGCTCTGTCAACACATCACGGTTTTGAGACTGTTTCTCATAGCACCTTAAGTTAAACTTGAACCATGTAGTGTAAGACCGAAACCGATGCTTTAAGCTTCTAATTGCATATGCATAGGCTTAGCACGGTTGAAAAGTTAGGCAATGACAGGCTTTCAACCTCTCGCAATCATATGCTGAATTTAAACTTGTGTTAATAACCGCTGCAAATTCTCCGATAAAATCTGAAAAAACAAGTCTATGTTTCATTCTATAGCATGATGATTGAACTGTGCTAGGGGTAGTTCACCTGGCATACATGTTTAGCACTTGTTTGACTTCCTGTCTATACATGATTAGTGCTATTTTGATGGTGAAACTACTTTCTGAACGGCTTAAAACTGCTCATTTGGCTTATGCATTCATATCTTGTATTGGATGATCAGTTTGAGCCTTTGCTAGCATTTTTTGCATGTGGTTTTGTAGTCGGATCAGCACTCTTTAGAGCATTCTTTCACTCTTTCGAGTATATACCTGAAGCTGCTAACTTGCACTTTTTACTCATATGCACTTGATTGACTCCGATAGGCATGATCTAGCTCCGTTTTTGCTTACTTGGGTACTTTTCCCCTCTCTTTAGATTGCAAATTGCCCCCAAGGGGAAGAATGTTTCCAATGATGAGATTTTTTAGACTTTCTGTGGTGACAATTTGTGATTTATGCTTCACTTGCTGAGGGGGAGTTTTCTGCCTCCGAGTTGGTTTTTATCTGATATCGATCTCTTAGCTAGTTGCGTCGAGCCTCTATGCCTTTGTCTTGAGGGACTAGCTGTCTTCACCAGGTTTTGATGGTTCTTGATTGGTATCGGGCTTACTGCTGGTTGTGTTGAGCCTTTGTGCCTCTATCTTGAGGGACTAGCAGTAGCTGCTTCTTATGCAGTCTTCGTTTGGTATCGAGCTTTCAGCTAGTGGTGTTGAGCCCTTCTCTGCCTCTTCTTGAGGACTAGCTTGCTTTTGACTTGGTTGCGTCGAGCCGTTGCCCATGTCTTTGGGAACCAAGTCTTGTGCTCTGATTTTGATCGAGTTTTGCTCCTTGATGAGTTGTTACTCCAATTTCTTGCTTGGTTGTGTCGAACCGTTGCCCATGTCTTTTGGGACCAAGCTTTGCTTATCTCGAGTTGTTCTTCTTCGGCCTTTTCTCTGGCTTTTGGACATCTCGAGTGAGATTTTCTCCTTCCATCTAATTCTGCTTTTCTTTTATTTTGGTTACTGTTACTATGAGTTGACGATGCACTCATCAAGGGGGAGATTGAGAACACAAGGTTGATATGTGCCCTTGTGGTTCCCTTCCTGAGTGATGAGTGATCGATCAACGGGCAACATGTCTCTTGGCTGTGTTGATGTGAAGGTGCGGAGCTCGGACAGTGGTCGAAGGTGAGGTGAAGGTCAAGTAGGGACGTGCCGTGCCGACGGACCAGGAGCGGTGAAGGGCGGACGTGGAGCTTGGACCGACGGACCAGGAGACCTGAGGACCAGCTGTGGTAGCTGGCACGTGGCGTTGACAAGCAAGAGCACGTGGGGATGTGCGGTGCATCGGCCGAGTCGGGAGGAAGGTGATGGCGTCATGACACTTGGTGGGAGGCCGAGAAGGATGGCGAATGCACTGTGCCTGGCGCGGAGGCTGGACATGCTCCGGCATCGGTGCTGGAACTCAGGGTGTGCGATCCACATCCCGTCTACGGCGCGGGTTCGGTAGCTGAGCCTCGAAAAGCTACCCTCGACGGTTTCCGAGTTTGGGCCTCAAAACTCGGGGTGGCCGGTTTCCGAGTTTGGGCCTCAAAACTCGGCGCGGACGGTTTCTAGGTTTGGGCCACAAAACCTGGGTGTGCGGGTTTCTGAGTTTGGGCCACAAAACTCAGCCTGAGGATAGGTTTCCCGGTTTCAGCCTCAAAACCGGGGGAAGGCCCAGGTTTCCTGGTTTTGGCCTCAAAACCGGGGGGAGGTCCGCAAAAAGGACGGTCGACGCGTGGCGTGAAGGACCGAAAAAGCACTAGCAAGGCGACCAGAGGGGGGGGTGAATGGGAGCTCAAAAATTTCTCTCGAAACTTTGGCCAAATGTCCCAAAATCAACCCCGAGAAACTGCGACCGAAACCATGATGCCCACGACCCTTGGAAGAGGGTGGATGATCCCTAGGATCACAGCGAGGCACCACAAGAAGATAGCAAACCAAATGCCAAAAAGCTCCGGCTCGACCACAACCCCAAAAACTAAGTCCCGAACGTAGATAGACGGCTACATCGAGAAACTCCTAAATACCTATGCTAACAAGTAGCAAAGATACCTAGAGAGGTTCCTTGGTCAACTCTAGGGCCAAACGAGAAGTCCGGAAACCAAACGAACAAGCCTGGAGAGCAAACGCACTAAACTGGAGCAAACAGCCGAATCCCGGACTGTCCGCCGGTACGGTCCCGGACTGTCCGCGGTAGTGCCGGACTGTCCGCGGGCGAGTGGCGGACTGTCCGCCGGCAAAACTCGCCAAATAGCAAGGTTGCTGCAAAGTCCATGGACGTTCCCGGACCGTCCGCGGCTTTGAACTACGGACTGTCAGCCGTTCAACCAAAAGCCAAATCAGCCGAAGAACAGTGCCATTGGTCTGGCTCGTCCCCGACTCGCGGACTGTCCGCGCCCTGAGTGGCGGACTGTCCGCGGTCACTCAGGGAGGGCAATTTTGATCGCCCTTCTACCAAATCTTCTCCAAATCGATTCAAATCCAAATCCCACGTTCCCAAACTTGGAGAGGATGATCACGGAGTAGTTAGGAGACTATCCCCAAGAAATCATCCGCTCAAATCGAGTCAATCACCGGGAAATCAAAAGGGGAGGAGGATGAACCGAAAAGCGCCACGAAAACGAAATCAACCCGATCTACTTGCTCGCAAGGAGATAGATGAATTCCTTCGGTGGAAATGATCTCCTTTCAAATACGAACAAGTTGATTCAAACGGATTTCGCAAAGACGCACGGGAGAGAGAGATCGAGTGACGGGAAAATCGCGGAGAAACGAAGAATGTGAAGAACACGAATCAAAACGCGAATCAACACATCGATCTGCAACCGTGTGGCTACCACACGCAACAACAGTGAGGTTACGGCCTCACTTCCTCAAAATCTCTAGTACACAGAGGTATGGTTCTCTGCGGATCTCAGCTAGCTACAGCAGGGGATTGGGAGAGCAGGAAACCCTAGAAGCCAAGAGCAAATGACAGGATAACTAACTGAGATAAGTGGGGAGGTGGGTGTCTCCCCCTATTTATCCTAATTCTAATCTATTCCTAATTCCCACTCTACCCCTAACTACTTACAGAGCGAACCAGCTAAACCCTAGGGTTATTCTGGACCAACTCGGTGGTAGGTGTATCCGACGGCCACGCCAGCACAACTCGTAGCGTTGCCTCGACGCAACCTCCCGATTGCCGCCACTCGCTCTGCACCCCCGGTTTTGTGGCCCAAACCGAGAAACCAGCCTTTTCCAGCCAACCCCCGGTTTTGAGGCCCAAACCGGGAAACCAGCCCACCAGCATCTGAGTTTTGAGGCCAAACTCAGCAAACCCTCAGCGCCCAGGTTTTGAGGCCCAAACCTGGAAACCGTCCTCAGCCCGAGTTTTGTGGCCAAACTCGGAAACCATCCGCACCGAGGTTTTGAGGCCCAAACCTGGAAACCGTCCACCCGATGGTTTTTCCCTGGCTCTACCACCAAACCGACGTCGTAGATGGGATGCACCTCCCGTGCACCCCGTCCACTGACACGTGTCCCCAAGTCCACGACTCAGGCAACACATGACCGCACTTCTTCACTTGTTGTCGTCATAGGCTGCCAGCCACCACAGCTGATCCTCGGGCCTCTGGTCCCTCAGTCCAAGCCTCACGTCCACCCTTCGCCACTCTCGGTCCATCGGCACGACACGTCTCTACTTGACCTTCACCTCGCCTTTGATCACTGCATCCGTGCTCGACACCTGCACAACACAAGCCAAAGAACATGCGCATCATCCCAGTTGACAATCACTCATCACTCAGAGACCCGGCATACACCCATGTATCTGCATGGCGGCGTGGAGAGGCTGGCGCGGCGGCGCAGCTATCCGCGAGGTAGGCGCGGCGGTCGACAGGACGGCACGTGGCGGCATCCTGAGGCTTGCGTCGAGGCAAAGCTAAGGATGAGATGGGCGCGTGGCCGTCGGATCGTCATCAAGCAGAGTTGGACCGGGATACCCCTAGGGTTGGCCGCTTCGCTCTTATATCTACGGGTAGAAAGGGGATTATTGTTTTAGGCTATAAATAAGAGAGGCACCCCTCCTCTCTCTCTATCCTAGCAGTCATTTGTTCCTGAGCTCTCTCTCTCTAGCCTCCGCTTAGGTTCTAATCATACCTCGCTGCTAGCGATCCGTAGGGAAGACTCAATCTTGTCTCTGCGTTTTGGGAACTTAAGGAAACGAGACCGTATTCTTGTTGTCTCCTCGTGTGGAGGAATTTCGGCTGAAATCGAATCGAATCGTGTCTTGTGTTTTGTGTTCTTCACGTTTTGGTTTTTCATCTCCCGGAGATTTGCCTCGTTCTCCCTCTCCATGAGATGATTTTTGATTCCACTTGAATCAATTTGTTCTTGGTCGTGAGCTCCTTCTTTCTACTGAAGGAATTCTCTTCTAACCTTACGAATCCATAGATCGTGTTGATTTCGCGTTCGTTCTTCGTTCTTCCCCCTTTTACGGTGATCCACAAATCTCTCTTGATTGACTTGGATTGGTGCGATGATTTCTTTGGATTAGCACCTCAATACATAGAGGATTACCTGGGAGGAGTTTGATCGAAGTCCCTTTTATTTTGGTGAAGTTTCGATCGAATTTGCCTTTTGTCCCGAGCGTTTTCGTGCTCTCTGTTCATACGCGTACAGTCCGCGCCTCCAGCGGTGGACAGTGCGGGGATCGGGACTTGCACAGGTCAGAACTGCGCAGTGCGACACTGTTCCCAGTCATGTGACCGGCGGACTGTCCGCCAGTGACCCGCGGACAGTCCGGGGTCACATCGGACGCAGCACATGGTAGGCATCGGACGATTGTGAGTTACTGTTCACGAGAACCACGGATAGTTCGGCGTTCAAACCGTGCACTGTCCGGGACTCGAACAGGGCTAGTGCAGAACAGTTCTATTTCTGACCTTTTGCCGGCGGACAATCCGGACTTCTAGTGGCGGACAGTCCGGTGTTCTGCGGACAGTCCGGGACCCTGACCCCGGATAGTCCGCAATCCTGCAGATTGTGCAGTTTTGTTCCGAGGCTTTGGCAGTTGGTTTTGGAGTTTCTCCGGAGGTTCCGCTGTACCACTAGGACATCTCCTAGGGTATCCACCTACTCGTAGGTCGAGAACTCTCCGGTCGTTTCGAGTCTTCGCTTTTGGGGTGATTTTCTGGGACAAGGGCCATACTATTCACAAGTTGAATTTGAGGCTCCCATTCACCCCCCTCTGGTCGCTAATCCGGTCCTTCAACAATATACTCAAGTTAAAGTAGATCATGATACACTTGTTGTAGCTGATGATATACTTTCTCATGAGACACATGATGCCCCTAACCTTGTTGTTAAGTGTGACATAGCAACATCTTGTGAGGACTTGGTTAGTGAGCATGATGAACAAAGAGCTAGTGGCACGGGCAAGAAAGTGGTTGTGGCCGATCACTATGATGACTACATCAAGTTCAAGAATGAGAATGCAAAGCTCAAGAGTGGTCTAGAGAAGCTTGCAACCACAAAGCAAGTCATTGTTGAGACCTAAGATGATGATTATAGCATGTCACTTGAGCTAGACATTGTTGGTAGTTCTTAGCTTCACTAAAGATAGAGCTAGGCAACTATCCCCGGTAACGGCCCAGAAATGCTTGTTGACACTAGCCAACGTTGTTACTAGGAGTAGACTATGGAATCTATTCCCGACAACGGTGTCAGAAGTGCTTGAAGCAAGTCCAGTCACTATACCTAAAGGAGTGGAGCTAAGCAGCTATCTACTAATGTCGAGTGGGGTTGTCAATCCCGACACTAGTAGGAGCTAGCTAGAGATATTGCAATCTACCAAGAGGAGATTCTGCAAGCGCACAGAACTATCATAGTAGCACTTCGCCTGGGAGTACCAGGTGTCGATTTATTTGATCCCAAGGGAAGGCTAGGGTGGTGTATGAGTCGAGTCAAGGAGGGGATGAGAGTCGAAGAAAAGAGAAAAGGAAAAAGGAAAGAAGGGAAGAGAGGGGATGAAAGGCTAGAAAGAATATATGGGTGGATAGGTAAGGATGAAATGGATGGCTAAGGTAAGGTGGATGGATAGGTAAATAGAGAGAATGAGATAACTAAGGATAACTAACTACTAACTAATAACTACTCCTAGATAACCACAGAGCAAGATAACTACGAAGCAGGACAGGCAAATGTCAATAAAGCAACTAAGTTAAGTAAAGTTTTATTCCTATCTTATCAAGTATCGAGGCGTGCTAGCCTTTACCACTGACTTAGGTTGAACGCTAGCACAACGAGCCTTACTATTAAACTGGGCCAACTACGTGGTGGAATTCAAGGCACACAGGGCTGTCACCACCTGTTTGCTACCACAGCTATCCGGGGGTCCAGCCGTATCTGAAGGTAAGTCTATAACTAAGCACCACACTTAACTATATTCTAACTATCTCTACCCAAGCTTTGAATAGAGACACCCTTGCGGACGTCAGAGCAAATACTTGACTTAATAAGATAAACACTAAACTAACTAAGCAACCTATTGGCAAAGATCAAACACTAAGCTCACTAGAGATTAACTACTATGGCTAAGTGAATTGATCTGTAGGATAGCTAGGCACTCAAGCAATCAATCAAGTATACCACTCAATACTGATAAGTAGAATAAAGTAATACTTGAAATGATGAAAAAGAATATAGTAAAGTGCTTGAGTAACAAGAGCAAAACCTGAACTAGAGATGAAGGAAGACTCTTCCCAGCTCCAGGACCGATCACTCGCACGTCTCTACTCTTGAGCTAAGCCTTGAGATGCCTTGCTCTACTAGCTACCTACTTGTCTAAGCTCTCTGAGCTTCTAACCTAACTCTCACTTGCTTCTCTTGCTTGTGTGTTGCTTGGTGTGGTGGTCTGGATGGTTCTATTCAAGTGGTGCCACCAGGGGGTATTTATAGTCTTGAGGAGTGAGGGGGGTACTTATAGGGGGCAGCCAACCGACCTAGGGCTAACCCTAGTGGCGGGCGCCAGCCCTAGGTGGCGGCCGCCACCCCCATCGCCGTTGGATGAACCGTCTTTGCTTCAACGGCATCCAGGAGCTCTAGAGAGGTGGTTGGTAGGTCAGTTGCATGTCCAAGTAACGGTCATTCAGCCTTGATCCACGCCACTCCCTCCTGAGTCGTCCGATGCCACTGACCTAGTGACCAAGGGCCAAGATTTGACCTTGGGATGGTCACACAGATCAGTGACGTGGCAAAGGGGGAGAGTTGGGCCTCTCCATGTGGCGGGCGCCACACTTGGGTGGCGGGCGCCACACTTGGGTGGCGGGCGCCACCTCTGGTTGGCGGGCACCACCCCACTCGGGCCCAAATGGGTCCTGGTGAGTGGGCTCGTCTCCTGGTGGATCTATTCTCCAAATTTGGTCCAAATCCTGCATTCAAATAAAAATCTATGGACATGTGGAATTTGGTTAGTTGGAAACCTATTTGACTAAATTGTTGATGGTAAAACAGGTGCTTAAGGACCATCAACAGACATGCTAAAAGAAGAAAACAAGAGATTGAAGATGGAGAGGGATTACAAAATGACACCATCTCAATTGGAACTCCAACAAGAGAATGACAAGCTCAAGAAGGAGAAAGAGCACCTCTCCACCAGATTGAGGAACTTCACCAAGGGTCAATGTCTTCAAAGTGAGCTACTCATGAACACCGTAATGAAGACAAATAGAAATGGCATTGGCTTTCTTGAAGAGAAGATGAAGCAACGCAAGAGCATCACAAAGCCAAAGAAGAAGAAGATTGGGAGATGCTATGAATGTGGAAAAGAAGGTCACTTTGCTCATGATTGTGAAGAGCCAAAACCCACACCCTTGCCCAAGCATGCTAGGCCCTTTGCTTTCAATGCTCACTACATGCTTAGACAAGACTCTAGTGGCAAGATGAAAGTCATGTTCATGGGGCCTCCTAACAAGAATAGGCCAAAGCAAATTTGGGTTGCAAAGTTTCTAGTTGAGAAGGTTAAGGGACCTCAACAAGTTTGGGTCCCGAAAGCTCAAGCTTGATTTCTTGTGTGTGTAGGTGAACTACAAGACCGGTGGATCTCATTAGGTGATTGATAGTGGTTGCACACAACATATGACCGGTGATCCCCGGATGTTCACCTCACTAGAAGAGAATGTCAATGACCAAGAAAAGATTACATTTGGTGACAACTCTAAGGGCAATGTGAAGGGTTTGGGCAAAGTGGCAATATCAAATGATCATACCATCTCAAATGTGCTTCTAGTTGCCTCTTTGAGCTTCAACTTGCTATCCGTTGGGCAACTATGTGATCTAGGCTTTCAATGTTTGTTCACCGACAAAGCAGTGGTTGTGACCAAGAAAGATGATGCACAAGTGATATTCAAAGGCTTTAGATACAACAATCTCTATCTAATGGATTTTTCCTCCAAAGATGCCAACTTGAAGACATGTTTGTTCACAAAGCAATCTCTTGGTTGGCTATGGCATAGAAGATTGGCACATGTTGGAATGAACACTCTCAACAAGCTATTGAAGAAGGATTTGGTTAGAGGCTTGAAAGATGTCAAATTCGAGAAGGACAAATTGTGTAGTGCATGTCAAGCCGGCAAGCATGTTGCAAACACTCTATCGATGAAATATGGTCGATAGCCCACCTAGGGCTATACCCAAGGTGGTAGATTAAGGGGAAGGCATGTGAAACGACGATCCAGACGTGACACAGGAACGAAACTAGATGAACACTAGGGTTTATCCAGGTTCGGACCGCTGAGCTCAGCGTAATACCCTACGTCCTGCGTCGAGTTATCTACTCTGTATATTGATGAATGTGTTTTTTAGAGGGGGTCCCTGCTCCCCTTATATAGCTACGGGGAACAGGGTTACAGATCCTAGAAGATCGGATCTCGTGATACAATAAGGAAACCTAGTCGATTACAATTCCATATCGTGAAGGACACGATATCTTTCCTAACCGACTATACTTCCTTGCTTTCCGGTCCTGAGAAGGCTTCCGTGTCATTATCCGATCAGCTGGGCCGCCTATCCGACCAGCAAGGTATTAACGTCACAAACCTTCACAGCAAGTTGGGCCGGCCTTCACAAAGCAACCCAAGTCTAGCCATGAGGGTACCTGGGTTTATACCCCCACAGCTAGTCCCCGAGCACATTGAATCTTGGTGCGGTGAAAGAAGATCTTGGCAACATCCCTGAGCAGCTTCAAACTTCAAACCTAATCTCTGACCAGGTTGTAATCTGTTGTCTGCCATATCATGAACCCACAAGATACGGTGTGCTCTTAAAAAAGAAAAAACGACTTCTGGGAGTCTGGTGAAGTGTGCCCACTTTATGCTTACATAGCATAACAATTACTCAGTCTTTGAGGTAGATCATGCTGAAATTCACCCGCATACTCACCGACCAGGTGAAGTGTGCCCACTTAGTCCCCGAGCTTGGCAACAGATGACTTGGTCATGTGATACCAAGGTCAGCGAATAAAGACAAAAATAAACACATACATGCGCGACCAAGAGCCATGTATATACGGTAGTCCCCGAGCTTGGCAATAGATGACTCGGTCATGTGATGCCAAGGTCAAGAAAATAATGGCGAAAATAAACATATACATGCGCGACAAAGCACCATGTATACACGGTAGTCCCCGAGCTTGGCAATAGATGACTCGGTCATGTGATGCCAAGGTCAAGAAAATAATGGCAAAAATAAACATATACATGCGCGACCAAGCGCCATGTATACACGGTAGTCCCCGAGCTTGGCAATAGATGACTCGGTCGTGTGATGCCAAGGTCAAAAAATAAATTGTAGGCCTGTGAAAGAATAACGACACCATATGCCATCAGATGCAGACAAAACCATCAGCTTTTTACTGTCACATTTCACTTTAAAGTGTACCCCTCCTGTCCTTTCTTCAACTTTGACCGTACGCCGTCACATAAAGTAACCTTTACTCTGTTGAACCCGTGACATAGTATGATCTTCTTTTATAATGGACTTGGTCCATGAGCCAAAGCAACTTGGCTATAAATATAGCATCGTAGAACCTTTGTTTTGCCCATCAGCCATGAAACCAAAACTTGCAACATCCGATAGACCGATAATGAGTGTTGCTGAACTAGTGAACCCGCCTGGGTTAGACTTTAAAGCATAGTGCAAAGTTCCTGGTAGGATTCTTGTGAGGGGATATTTTGTTAGAGCTGTTCCCAATTGGTTGTGCATAGATAGGGATGATGGAGTTCCTGGGAGGATTCTTGTGACATCGTCAATAACTCTAAGCCGTATTGTCACATACTAAGTCCTCCAAGGTCCTTCAAGCTTGAGCTTGTTATCCGGGCAACCAACCTAGTTTCTAAGGAAACTCGAGGGTGCCAGGGTGATAGTCTTGCTAGTGATGGGCTGCAGGAATGGCGTTGGGAACGCCTCCCGATATCCTTTATTGTGTATTATCGTTGGACAAAAACTACAAATTGTCCCGAATCTGATTAGCGGTGTTGGTTCCAAAACCAACGCAGCTCTGCGCCATATGTACCTGCAGCTGGTCATCTGACCAGTCCCCAGCTTTGCGGATAGGGCTGGCGAAGAAGCCGACCAGTCTCCAGTATGACTGGTGGAGCTGGTTGTGAAGCCAACACAGCTCTGCCACGTGTGTGCCTGTAACTGGTCATTTGACCAGTCCCTAGCTTTGCTGAGAAGGCTGGCGGAGAAGCAGACCAGTCCCTAGTATGACTGGTGGAGCTGGTCCGGAAGCCAACGCAGCTCTGCCACATGTGTGCCTGTAACTGGTCATCTGACCAGTCCCCAGCTTTGCTGAGAAGGTTGGCGGAGAAGCCGACCAGTCCCCAGTATAACTGGTGGAGCTGGTCCTGAAGCCAACGCAGCTCTGCCATGTGTGTGCCTGTAACTGGTCATCTGACCAGTCCCCAGCTTTGCTGAGAAGGCTGGCGGAGAAGTCGACAAGTCCCCAGTATAATTGGTGGAGCTGGTCCTAAAGCACGCAGCTCTGCCATGTGTGTGCATGTAACTGGTCATCTGACCAGTCCCCAGCTTTGCTGAGAAGGCTGGCGGAGAAGCCGACCAGTCCCCAGTATAACTGGTGGAGCTGGTCCTGAAGCCAACGCAGCTCTGCCACGTGTGTGCCTGTAACTGGTCGTCTGACCAGTCCCCAGCTTTGCTGAGAAGGCTGGCGGAGAAGCCGACCAGTCCCCAGTATAACTGGTGGAGCTGGTCCTGAAGCCAACGCAGCTCTGCCACGTGTGTGCCTGTAACTGGTCGTCTGACCAGTCCCCAGCTTTGCTGAGAAGGCTGGCGGAGAAGCCCACCAGTCCCTAGTATAACTGGTGGAGCTGGTCCTGAAGCCAACGCAGCTCTGCCACGTGTGTGCCTGTAACTGGTCGTATGACCAGTCCCCAGCTTTGCGGAGAAGGCTGACGCACCATGTATACATGGTAGTCCCCAAGGCTACTAGAAGATGAAGAATAAATCTTGTAGCAGGCTTATAAAAAAGGTAAAACCACTATGACGAAAGCAGCATGCCGTCCGAGCAGGTTGTCGTGCGATGAGTCTGAGCACCGAGCAATCCCCAGGTTAGCTGGTGACCCCTCGGTATAGCCGTCGATGAACATCGAGGAGTCTGGCTAGCTGGTTGGCGATGAAGTTCGAGCGCTAGGCGGTGAGCACCGAGTGATCCGACCAACGCTGCTGACGATGTTGGTGTGAAGAACCCGAGCACCGAGGAGTCCTCAGGTCAACTAGTGAGCTCTTGGTGTAGTCGTCAATGAGCGTCGAAGAGTACGACCAGCTGTCGGCGACGAAGTCCGAGCGCCAGTCGGTGAGCACCGAGCGAAACGACCAGCTGGTCGATGACAAAGTCTGAGCGCCAGGTGGTGAGCTCCGAGCAAAGCGACCAAGTGGTCAACCCGAGCACCGAGGAGTCCCCAGCTCAGCTAGTGAGCTCTCGGTGTAGCCGTCGATGAGTGTCGAAGAGTACGACCAACTGGTCGGTGACGAAGTCCGAGTGCCAGACGGTGAGCACCGAGCGAAGCGACCAGCTGGTCGATGACGAAGTCTGAGTGCTAGTTGGTGCCAAGCAATGATCTTCTCGTCCATCATAACTGATCCAGTCCCTGAGCGTAAAGAATTAGCTCGTAGACCGAACATGGTTCCTATAAAATAAACATGGAGAACGGTAGTACATGACGTATAAATAAAATATAGAGAAAACATCATCAGTAAAGAAACAACATATGCCGCTCAGCGGTCAGTCAGCTGGTATGAACGCTCAGCATTAAATAAAATTCTCCCGAGCAGTTTGTTTGTAACAGAGCCGCCAGCCCCGGCTAGCCGATAACTCCGGAGCGTGAGGCGCGGAGCCCAGGCACGCGTGAGAGGACCAGCGTCACCGAGGAGCCGCTGCCGACCACCCGTAACGCAGAGCGCGGAGCTGCACTCACGTGTAGGGAGGAGCCGGAGACAGGGTCGTCTCTGGAAAGCACGAGTGTAAACGTGGCTGATCGGGAAAACACATATGTCATCCTCAGGACGGTACATATGGTGAAAAATAACGAAGAGGCATTGTAAAGAATAATGTGACCACGGAGGCACACGATGATATCTAGAGATATATGACGATCGAAGGAATATTCGATTAACATGAAAAATAATACTTAGCTTGATTGTCGTCCGAATAGAGTAGAAGACGAGAGGCGTCGAGGACGACGATGAGTCGACAACGAGCGGTCGGCAAGGATGGCGGTGAGTCGATGATGATGACGTGATGGCTCGTCGGCTCGTCGGTGGATCGACGTCGGCTCGTCGATGGCTCACTTTTGTCTCGTTGGCTCGTTGATGACATGATGGCTCGCTTTTGGCTCGTAGGTTCGCGGGTGGCTCGCTTTAGGATAGTAGGCTCGTGGGTGGCTCGTTGGCTCGTCGATGGCTCGTCTTTGTCTCGTCGACGACGTGATGGCTCGCTTCTGGCTCGTAGATGATCAGAGCGAGCGCAGGGCACGGGTCGTCGAGCAGCTTCTCGTAATCCTCGTCGTAGTTGATTAGCCGAGCCAATGATGTCTTCTTGTCGATGGTGATGGAATTGTCCGGCCCTCGATCTTTCCTTCTGGTCGTCATAGCGTCGGTCGTGGTCGTCATAGCGCCGCTTATTACGGCGATCATCACTGTGACGCGGTTGGAGGTCGGAACGAGAGGTACGACGATGTCGTGCTTAGAGATCGATCTTTGATCAGATCTACGAGAGCGAGAGTGTCACTGATGCCTGTCGTGACCTGATCGATGGATTTCGATCAGATCGGTATTGTCGACACGCCGTCCCCGATAGCGGGGAAGCGTGGTTGGAGCACCGGGGAAGATGACCTCGAAGAGATTTCGAGGCTGGTCTCGCCGACGCTGAAGTGGTGGAAGCAGATCCGTTCGGCACAGGGAAAGCTTGCACCGCCTCCACGCCCCTAGCGGTGCTGTCGACGTCGGTGGTTCAGGAGAATGACCCGACGACGAACGTGAAGCCTCCGAAAGAGTCATGAAAACGAGGAAGAAAACCATCTGAGTCGTCATGGCGTCTGTACACATATGCCCCACGATGGGCGCCAGCTGTCGATGAAATATGGTCGATAGCCCACCTAGGGGTATACCCAAGGTGGTAGATTAACGGGTAAGGCGTGTGGAACGACGATCCGGACGTGACACAGGACTGAAACTAGATGAACACCAGGGTTTATCCCGGTTCGGAACGCCGAGCTCAGCGTAATACCCAACATCCTGCGTCGAGTTATCTACTCTGTATATTGATGAATGTGTTTTTTAGAGGGGGGTCCCTGCTCCCCTTATATAGCTACGGGGAACAGGGTTATAGATCCTAGAAGATCGGATCTCGGGATACAATAAGGAAACCTAGTCGATTACAATTCCATATCGTGGAGGACACGATATCTTTCCTAATTGACTATACTTCCTTGCTTTCCGGTCCTGAGAAGGCTTCCGTGTCATTATCCGATCAGCTCGGCCGCCTGTCCGACCAGCTGGGTATTAACGTCACAAACCTTCACAGCAAGTTGGGCCGGCCTTCACAAAGTAGCCCAAGTCTAGCCGTGAGGGTACCTGGGTTTATACCCCCCACACACTCATCCAACCAAAGCCTTTGTATCAACATCAAGAGAGTTAGAGCTACTTCACATGGATCTATTTGGGCCAAAAACCTATGCTAGCTTGGGTGGAAATCTCTATTGCCTAGTGATTGTTGATGACTATTCTAGATACACTTGGGTATTCTTTCTTCATGACAAATCCGAAGCAACCCCTTCATTCAAGAAGTTTGCAAAGAGATCCCAAAATGAATTTGACATGAAGATCAAGAAGATTAGAAGTGACAATGGAAAGGAATTTGACAACACCCATATTGAGCAATACTGTGCTGAAGTTGGGATCAAGCATGAAGTCTCTGCAACCTACACACCACAACAAAATGGGGTAGTTGAGAGGAAGAACCGGACACTAATCACCCTAGCAAGTACAATGTTAGATGAGTACTCTACACCAGAAAGATTTTGGGCGGAAGCAATCAACACCGCTTGCTATGCATCAAACCGTTTGTTCCCCCATTGTCTCCTTGGCAGAACTCCCTATGAGCTACTCAACAACAAGAAGCCGGATGTATCATTCTTTAGAGTGTTTGGGTGCAAATGCTATATCTACAAGAAGCGCCAACACCTAGGGAAGTTCCGACGCCGATGTGATATTGGTTTTCTTGTTGGTTACTCATTGAAGTCCAAAGCATGTCGAGTATTCAACCATGCCACCGGGATCGTAGAAGAAACATATGATGTGTAATTCGATGAATCTAATGGCTCTCAAGGAGAGCATGAGAATCTTGATGATGTAGGTGATGAACCATTAAGGGAAGCGATGAAGAACATGCCGGTTGGAGCCATCAAGCCTAAAGATGATGATCATGATGTGCAAGTCATTGACAAGCCATCCTCATCCAATGTACCACAAGATGATGATAAAGATGGGAGAGAGCCATTTGAAGATACTCTTGTCTCCCATGATCAAATGGTGGTACGAGCTCAAGATGTTGATGCTCCTCAAGCGGCCCCTCAAGTGGTTGATCAAAGGACTACTCCTCTACTACAAGATCATCCAAAAGATCTCATCATATCGAGTCCAACAAGGGGTGTAATGACTTGATCTCAAAAACTTGCTCTTTTTATTGAACATCACTCCTTTGTGTCTCTTGTTGAGCCTACCATTATAGATGAAGCTCTAGGTGATCCGGATTGGGTGAATGCTATGCATGAAGAATTAAACAACTTCACGCGCGAACCAAGTTTGGACACTTGAAGAGCGACCAAAAGGCGCAAGAGTCATTGGAACAAAATGGGTGTTTAGGAACAAGCAAGATGATCAAGGCAAGGTTGTTAGAAACAAGGCAAGGCTAGTGGCAAAGGGGTTCTCTCAAGTTGAAGGCTTGGATTTTGGAGAGACCTTTGCACCGGTTGCAAGACTAGAAGCCATCCGTATCCACCTTGCATATGCATCACATCATGACATTAAGTTATATCAAATGGATGTGAAAAGTGCATTTTTAAATGGCTTCATAAATGAACTAGTCTATGTTGATCAACCTCCCGGGTTTGAAGACCCTAGATATCCTAATCATGTTTATAGGTTGTCCAAGGTGCTATATGGGCTCAAGCAAGCCCCTAGAGCGTGGTATGAACGCCTTCGGGACTTCCTCATTGAGAAGGGCTTCACCATTGGGAAGGTCGACACCACACTATTCACCAAGAAGCTTGATGGAGAGATCTTCATTTGTCACGTCTACGTTGACGATATCATCTTCGGGTCAACAAATGAAGCCTATTGCAAGGAATTTTGTGGCTTGATGTTGAAGGAGTTCGAAATGTCCATGATTGGCGAGCTCACATTCTTTCTAGGCTTCCAAGTCAAGCAATTGAAGGAGGGGACTTTTGTATCTCAAGAGAAGTACACAAAAGACCTCCTCAAGCACTTCAACATGGATGATTGCAAGCCTATCAAGAGTCCAATGCCAACAAATGGACATCTCAACCTAGATGTGGGAGGTAACCCGGTTGATCAAACTCTCTACCATTCTATGATTGGTAGCTTGTTATATTTGACCGCATCTAGGCCCGACATCATGTTTAGTGTGCACATGCGTGCTCGTTTTCAAGCCGATCCTAGGGAATCACATCTCATAGCGGTGAAGAGAATCCTTAGGTACCTAAAGCACACCCCAAGCATTGGCCTTTGGTATCCCAAAGGAGCTAACTTCCAACTCATTGGGTATTCTGATTCGGATTACGCGGGTTGCAAAGTAGATAGAAAGAGCACATCCGGAGGTTGCCATTTGCTTGGGAGATCAATAGTTTCATGGAGTTCAAAAAAGCAAAATAGTGTGGCCTTGTCTACCACCGAGGCGGAATACATAGCCGCGGGTGCTTGTTGTGCACAAATCCTTTATATGAAACAAACCCTTTTAGACTATGGTGTAGTTCTAGAAAGGGTACCTTTGTTGTGTGACAATGAGAGCGCGGTTAAGCTTGCTAACAACCCGGTTCAACACTCTCGCACCAAGCACATAGATGTTCGCCATCACTTTCTTAGAGACCATGTTTCAAAGAAAGACATATCCTTAGAGGGAGTTAGAACCGAAGATCAATTGGCGAATATCTTCACAAAACCCCTAGATGAAAATACTCTTTGTAGATTGCAGAGTGAGCTTAATGTGCTTGATCTAAGTAACTTTGTCAAATGAAAGGGGGTTGTCTTTGCATTGCATTGTATCATATTCCATGTTTAAATTATGCTATGCTCATAGGCTTGTCAGACGTGGTTAAGATAACCGCCCTAAAAAGCGTGTGAAGAAGCTTACCCATGAGCAAACTTGTCAAGCAACCTAGATTCAAATTTCGTATTGCATTACATATGCATGTTTGTTGCTTTATCGTTTCTTTCTGGTTAAGTTTTGAGCAACCGTTGTGTTCGTCCACCGCTAGGGGGAGCATTTGAGGCTCCTAATGGTTGAGACCCCTAGTTTTGGTGGCCACATGTTGTCTCCTCGGGTTTTTAATTGCCTATTTTCGCTAAAAACAATATGTAGCCTATGGCAAAATATTTATAAAATTGAGGTTTATGCGAGGATGCTCATACTAGGTTCCAACTGGTGTTTATTTGCCTCTTATTTGAGTTGGAACTTAGTTGGGAGAGGGAGCCGTAACGGAGATCTTCGAAATCGTCTAATTTGCAGCATCGGACGCTGCATCGGACGCTGGCCCCAGCGTCCGATGCCCCCACTGTACACAGCCCTGGCTGGAACAGTGTTGGCGTCGCGTCCGATGTGTCATCATCGACGTGTCCGGCGCCCCATCGGACGCTTCTTAGCGTCTGATGCCGCGGCATAGGACGCGTCCGATGCAAACTGGGCATTTCTGGAGCTCTCTGGACAGGCATCGGAGTGTCCGATGTGTTTACATCGGCGCGTCCGATGCCCCTTTAAGCGGTGCAATGAGTTCTTCAGCTGACGTTTGGATCCCACGTGTCACCGCTTCACTCTTTCGTCCTCACCGCGCCTGACCGAGCTCTCGTCGCCACGCAACCCTAACCCTAAGCGCCTGCTCCGGCCGCCGGCGACCACCCACCCTCGTGAGCATCATGCCCCGACCGCCGCGCTTGCTTCTCCGCCGCTCTTGCTCCTCCGTCGCGGCCAGTCTCGCCGCGCGCGTGCGCCCTCCACCGCAGCAGCTTGCCGGCGTCGAGCCCCTCACCGAAGTTCGGCTCTTCCTTGCCATAGTTGACCCTCCTCTAGCTTGTGGTCATCCCCGTGCTCATCTTCAACTCCGGCGAACTCCACCCCGGCAATCAGAGCTCCCAAAGTGAGCATCCACCCCTCCTCCACATCTCATGCTCACTAGGTGTTCGACAAAATGTCCCTAAGCATGTTCTTCACTGTTCTTGACCCCGTTTTCGAGTAAACTTCGTGCAGACCTCCTTGGTGTGATACGTGGGTGCCGGAACATCAGTCCTTACCTCTCTTGGGTCATTTTGTTTGTTCGTCAGGTAGCAAATCCCTCTTCCACTCTTATCCCCTTGCTTTGCTTCCATAGGCTTTCTCGTCTCTCGAATATATGTTTCTTATATATATCCCATCTATTCTATGCAGTGAGTCAGTGGCCGTGCTCAGTTGTCAGTTGGTAGTGTCAGAGAACCCGGGGCCAAGCCCGCGGGTAAGGATCGAGGCCAAGCCTCGCGAGTGACAGCGATAGTTGGTTGTCAGTGTCAGGGGATTTTAGTGGCAGTTTAGCTTCTCCAGTGATAGTTGACTCTCGTTATTGTCAGCCATGCGCTGCAAGAACGTCGGTGGCGCTCCGGGGGACTCTCCTCCCTGTCCCCCTCCATCCGGTCAGAGGCCCGGGAAGGGGAAGTTGATCACGCGCAGGAAGAGCACCAGAGAGCAGCGCGAAGCCGATCAGGCCCGTGAGGTTGCAGCAGCTGCTGAGCGTGCAGAGAAGGGACGCCGTGGTGGCAGTTTACGGATTGACGATCAGTTGACGCCAGAGCAGCGGCGAGCTATCGAGGAGGTTGAGCGTAGGCAAGGCTCACCGTCCGGCGTTCTTATGGCCGCCGGCGTCATACCATTTTCACCTCTCCAGGTGTGGAGCCCCAGAGCTCCGGGCAGGGCCAGGCAGAGACCGAGACTGCAGATGCAGAGGCAGAGAAGGAGGTCCCTGAGGAGGTACCCAGGCGCCGGTCGACTCGTCACAGGACTGCGGTGCCACCCCCGCCCGATGTCCCTCTACGGGGTGCACATGCTCCTTCTAGGTGTCCACCCCCGCAGATTCCGCGGCTAGACCTCCGTGCGGCCACATGCTCGTAGATACAAACGCTCCGGCTCGTTCTTGTGGAGCAGTGGTTCCCCATGGAGAGGCAGCAATAGGCAGGTCCAGAGTTCTACACTGTTCTGCAGGAGGACTTCTACTAGGGATACAGGAACGCCGGGATCAGCCTGCGTTCTCAGAGGGTTAGCTCCTTAGAGGCCCTGGTTTCAGCAGCTCCGCCCCGCTCTCACCTACCTACCCTGTTTCACAGACCTGTTGGGGCGGTCTGGCTCCTATATAGAGGATTGGGTGTTCCAGTTCTACGCCTCGCTGTGGGTGCACCCTGACCGTCAGACGATCGAGTTTGCTTTCCGAGGGGAGCACTATAGACTGTTCGTGTCCGAGATCCGGGATTGGTTCGGCCTGCATCACTCTCAGACCCGGATCCACGACCTCTGCTATTACTAGACAGAGCCACCGCGATGCCCTCACAGCGGAGAGCAGCCCTCGACAGACTTGGTGCGTCCCTGCTTCCGAGAGCCTTTCGGGGACGGTTCGAGCCAAGCACCGAATGATCTCACCCCTGCGGCTCGGATCCTCCACGAGGTTCTTCGGCGCACCCTTCTACATCACGTCGGCTTCAGAGAGGGGATCTCCTGACTTCGGTTGTGGTTACTTGCTGTTGACACTGGTTATCTATCAAAATTAAAGGATAAATAAATATGAAAAGGGCATGAATTCAATCACCAACAAAGGTTTAGGGTTTTAATTGACAATATTCCATGAGTTTTGGTGAATTGTGATTCAGCAGGGACTAAACCAGGAAACCAGCGCTGATTGCTTCCCCTAGAAGGAAACCGACGGGAGATAACGCAACCGCCAAGTCACGAAGTTTCTAGAAGACTCCAGAGGACACCAGAAGACACCAGGAGGTCGGGCACCGCGGGACCCTGCCAGGTGGGACCGACCGGTCTCCCCCCGGGCCCGCTGGCTTCCGTCTTCTGCAAGCTTCCTCCACCGAACCCTAGGACTCATCTCCACCGTCCCTGAAGTCGGTTTCATCTAACGGCCGCGGTTGATCCCTCAGGGCTATATAAGCAGCCCCAGACCCCCCTCTCCAGGCATCTCCATCTTCATTATTCATCTCCACATCAGAAACTAGGGTTTCAATTAGAAGTAGACGTCCCTCTAGATGAATCTCTTCTAGTTCATCTAGAATTAGATCTAGTTCATCTAGTTATAATCAAGAGCCAGCTATCAAGTAGAAGACTAGTTACCCCTCTAGTTTAGGTTTAGAACCTAGTCTTATATTAGAACTAGAAGAGAGAGAGAGAGAGAGAGGAAGAGATCAAGAAGGAGCTTCGACCTGTCGGATCCACTTCCTCACCTTGTACCTGTGGATTCAAGTTCATCATCAACTTCAACGATTGTTTCGGTAATCAACGTCTATATTTAAGTTTGAGCTATTGTTCTTATTATTCTTAAAGATTTATGACTCTCTTTTGAGTACTTTAATTCTGTCATTCTAGAGTTAGAGTAGTTGGATAGTGTAAGCGTGATGCTTATACTTGATAGCTCATATATGCCTCCTATAATGCCAGTAGTAGTGGTTGTTCGCAAGGGTCACTCTTATAGCCTTGTTGATTCTTCTATAGTCCACTTACCCGTGTGTAGGCTCATAGGATTATACATTTGCATAAAAGATTCATACTCTGTTTGTGACCTTTTATGACAACTTCCCCACTAAGAATAATATAAACATATCACTCTTAAATTGGAATTAGACCGCCTTAATGATCCCCTCTATACTTCTAGATTCTCCATCCTTGTTAGTTACTCAGGGGTTAGACTTTAAAGACTTAACACTATCCGTTCCTTTGGGTTCGATATTAAAATTGGGTTACTCCGGTGAAGTGCTACATCAGTAGATTTTATCTGTGCGCTTGCGGATAAAGTAGAGTGTGCTTTAATTTATACCAACAAGCATTTTTGGTGCCGTTGTCGGGGAACGGTAGATCAACTTAAGTCTTAGTTTAACCTTGTAATCATACTTTTATCTTTTCCTTTTGTCCCAGTCTTTTCATTATTTTTGTTTTCATTCTTATGAATGTTGTTTTTGAATTCCACTCTTATCTATCACTACCCCATGAGCGCAAGCTATAACCAATAGAATCCTTACACCCTATCATAACACCTGGTTATTAGCTATGCCTACCTTTCTGCTGTACTAAGCATAGAAATATAATTGTGAAAATATTCCTTCGGGTATTCTTGTCACTAACCTTTCCAGATCTGTAGCAGAAAAGAACGAAGGAACAACAAACACAAGGTATGCCCAACCAATCATCATGTAACATTGAATTAAATTAATCCAATCTTGCCGTGTTGCTATGTTGGTTGTCCCTACCTTGATATGCTCATCATACTCTTTCATCACCATGTGAATAAATCTCTATAATGCTTTCATGTCATCTTTATTTGCTATAGTATATTCTTTGGTTTTGAAGTATTATCATACACCTTTTAAAATTAGGCATGGAGCTTAGTTTAACTGTTTTCATGAATTAAAGTAAGACATGGCATCTGGTTTGATTCTTGAGCTAAAAGGTGTGCTGATTTTACTTCTAAAGGCTTTTAAATTAAGTATGGTGCTTAGGTTAAAATGCCTTCCTAGATCAAATTAGACGTGGTGTCTAGGTTGATTTCTAAACTGATAGTATGCTATAGTAGATATTGGATATTTTTGTTGGACTAACTCCTGCAGGAAAACTTTCATTATTAATTTGGGAAAGTCCGGAGATGAACTCACACTGGAGATGAAGCAAAGCGTACAATGAACTTCAACAACTTTGCACAATGAAGACTCGGCTCATTCATCATGGATGAAAGAACTGTGAGTATCGAAGTTTATTTATTTTGTCTTCTACTGCAAGTTATCTTTTGCCTTGAATCATGTTAAAGTGCAGCCAATACATAAAATACTAGTCTACGCTAAAATAATCCTAAAAACATCTTTTTATTAGCATAGATGCAAAATACATAAATTGTGGACAAGAACCCATGCTTTGAATTCTTGCAATCCTTTAGGTATATGTCCACTAACATTACGCAGGAGAGAGATTTTGTTCATCTATGGTTTGGTTTGAACATTGAAGATCCAAAACTCAAGCCATAAACACACAAACCTACTCTCAGATCACAAATGGTGCTAGCCTAGCTTTGAGTCTTGCTTGGGCACTGATGACAAACAGGATGCAACTTACCTCGTATGAGACAACCTATGCCTACAACCATCATTGTCCAAGACATTAAGACAAGAAGTGGGGAGTTATCTTCTTTTTAATCAAGAGCTAGCTTAGGAGACAAGATGGTACCACTACAACAATAGCAAGAGCTACAAGTCAAACACATGAACATGTTGTTGGAAGTCCATCTACATCACAAGCCAGCCTGGGAGAGACAATTCCATTATCTAGATGTGTTTCACAATCAAAGGGGGGAAGGAGAAAACCAGCTTCAAGACATATTGATCTCCTACCTATCACTTTGATCAGTACAGACCACTAGATGTTGTCCCAGTTAAGAAGAAGAATATGATCCACTACTCATTCTTGGAAGATCGTTCTTGAACACCATCAATGTTATCATCTTTGTCGGACCTAGAGAAGTCAACTCTTGGATCTTTTGCTGATTCCTCAACAACTACATCACTTATGAGCAGCCAAAAAGAACCAAGAGAAGACATTGAAGGGAGAACCAACTGCCAAGAATTGAGGAGGGCATCATGAAGGATGAAGCCACTGCACCACATGAGTTAGAAGATGGAGAGAAAGTACCTGAGCCAGCAAATCAAGAAAAACAGCCGATAAGATCTCCATCATCTAGACACTGTTGAGAGAACAAGTCTCAGTTGTGACATTAAAAGACTATCATAGAGGCACTCGAGTAGCAGCTCTAATTTCAAGTCTCTTGTCAACCCAATAATTAAAGGGAAAACAAGAAAGGTTGACAAGAGAAGAATGCGGAACTATCCCTACATCCTCATTGTACAGAATTAATACAAGAAAGAGAGAGGATCCTAGGCAGCATACTCGAGGAACAATGCGCCTTCACTGATATGTCGACACAAGAGAAGGAAGGTCAATACCTCTAAAGATGATTCCACTGTGATCTTCCTCCTCTCAAGCATACTGTAAGACAATCAAGAGAAGACAAGCTAGCTAGACAACAGAAGCTTCCACAAGGTGGTTCAACACATCACTCTTCAATGACAAAGTAACATTTCAAGGTAAGTGACCATCACTTTAAAAGTTTTTTCTTGATTCTAGTATGAACATAAATAAAGAACTAAACATGTTTAAGTTGCATCTCACTTGATCCAACCTAATCAACTCAACATGTTTAGTCCTTTGATCTTTGTTCCTAGCTTTACTCTCTTGAATCTCACTGTCTTAACTAAATGAGCTAAAATGTTGTGCATCTAACCTTTGGAAGATATATCTCAATCATGAAAAGATTGACACATTATGCATAGATTATCCTTCCTTAGGTTAAGTAATCTGATCTGTTAAATATTTTAAGATGCTACTTTCATGCTCATCCTCTGATCCTATCACTCATGTTAAGATTGAATAAGAACACATAAACAACAAGTTTGTCTTGTGCAATGTGCCTAAGGTTAGAGAGGAATAAACAAAACTTTTGGTTCTGTTGGTGTTTTTCCACCAACAGAGCCTATGCACTTGATCTCTACCTTGTCTTTATGAGCAGGACACACTCTTGAGCAAAACATGGAGAAGTTTGTCACTCCCAAATTCTATAGAGTGAAGGTCCTAGATCTACAAGAACATGCACACTCAGCAAGATGCTACCAACGCCCATAATTAAAGCTTCACTTTAAATTGCTGGATGAACAAATGACATGAGTGACACCATATCATGAGGCATAAACAAGAAGGAATGAAGGAGGACGTCGTAGTCAGAATTAGAGGTCATGAAATCCCCACAGACTTCTTGATCCTCGACATAAGAAGACGATGATGTCCACCTCATCCTAGGAAGACCATTCCTCTACGCTACAAGTACAATCATCTACAAGAGGAAATCCATTTTTCACTTTCCTGGAGAAAAGGCACGATGCAACTTCATCAGCTACATGCCAATGAAGCACCCAAGAAGAATAGAAGTGAAAGACGCCGCTCTCAAAGCCAAAGAAGACAAACTATCAAGAATAGAGAGGCCAATCATGAAGAAGAAGCTATCGACATTGTCCCAGAAAAGAAAGGAGAGAAACCTCAAGACAGTGAACCACAGGAAGTGAAGACTCAGACCAAGAAAGTATGGGAGAAAATGTCTGCACCTAAGAGGTACAATCAATAACTACTTTCCAAACGTCTGACATACATTGGGAGGTCTGAACCAAGGGAAGGTCCGGTTCGTCGGACCTAAATATCCGAACCTTCGCCAAAAGGAAAAAATCGGTTGTTATCTTTATATTTACTTTGTTGCATATTTCTCATATTTAATGCATAACCATTTCTTGCATCATCATATTTAATTCACAACACATTTTAATTTCTGCATTACATTAGAAAACAAAATAAAAATATTTCACTGCATCATAAAGCCCCATGTGAATAATTCTATGGCGTGTAAAAACCCACAGGAATGTTCACCGTGGTGGCATAAAAATAATAAAAATAAATATGTATGCATTCATCCTGTGCATTTTCTCTTGCATCATAAAAATATAAAATACAAAAATATTAAGAAAGAGATCTTACTGAAATTCTAGACAACTAAGGATTAAGTGGCCAACCACTAACGCTTAATCTGTTCCACAAGTTTTGTTGTCTATTTGAGTTTCGCAGGATTTGAAAGGCCAAGAAAAGCTGACGAGCAAGTGAATGCTCCATCTACTGTTGGAGCATTGTCTCAACAAATATCAACGTCAATCAAAGCTCCGATAGAGGAAGGACATATCCACTGCCAGTCTGCTCCATTGCAAGATCGAACGACTACGTCAACATTCAGCTTGGGGGAAGGCACCCCCATGTATCCCCGTAAGTATCTTTATCCTCTTAAGTTTTTCATTCTATAAACAGATTAAATACACCAAAAATATGTGAGTGTTGACTCTTGCTAACGTTGTCACTAGGAGTAGACTATGGAATCTATCCCCGGCAACGGCGCCAGAAATGCTTGTTGACTCTTGCTAACGTCGTCACTAGGAGTAGACTATGGAATCTATCCCCGGCAACGGCGCCAGAAAGGTTTGTTGGTACTTCTTAATGTAAGAAGTATAACTAACTATTCGTATGACTATTGGTAGGTTCCGCAAGCGCACAGAATAAGTCTATTGTAGCACTTCACCCGGGAGTAACCGAGTATCGTATTTATTTCCACAGGGAAGCTACTACGGCAGAACTAACACTAGGACCGCTATGAACAACTAGTGATTCTAGCAGGGTTGATCGAAATGTGTGAAAGGGGGTTGGTTTCTACTAGTACTAAAAAGAAAAGAAAGACTAACTATTACTAACCTAAATCGGCAGGGTCTGGCCGATGAACAGATTAATGTTTTCCTACACACTTACGATCACAACTAACTTAGCAATAAAGGTTCTATCTAGTTCTTCGAACCGTACACACCCTCTGGACTATTTACCTCAGACGTGCACAACGAGGTTTATGATTTAAGAACTAACCCAACTACGTGGTGGAATTCAAGGCTCCCAGGGCTGTCACCACCTGTTTGCTACCACAGCTATCTGGGGGGCTAGCCACAAACTAAGGTATAACTAGTCTAAGCACCGCGCTTACACTAATATATACTACTCTAATCTTGCGTCCAAAACTAGAGCACTGATTACTCAGCGAAGAACCCAAACTAGATATAAACTAAATACTAAGTTATCTATGATCGAAAGCACTCAACAAGAACAATAAGTAAAGAACTTAAAGTAAATGCTAAAAGTAGAAGAACACTAAGATAAATGAAGGAAGACTTGGAATTATACCAGAGACTTGGAAGATCATCTATTACAACTCCAGCTCTTCTCTTCTACACTCTCGCTCTCACTCTAAGTCTCTCAACTAGAGTGTTCCTTCACCAGAGCTTCGCTTACAAAAGAGTGGGACTAATGAGGTGAGGTCTGAGTACAAATGAGCTCGGGGGGTCCTATTTATAGCCTAAGGGACCTAGGGGGGACTTATGGGCCTAGGGTTAGGTCAGGGGGGTGAGTGGGCTGGCGGGAGCCAGCCCTAGGTGGCGGCCGCCACCTCCCTGGCCCTTGGATCCACCGCCTCTTCACCAACGGCATTCAGGAGGTCCTCCAAGTCGGTTAGGGTTCGGTTAGGGTTGTCCAATAACCGTCACATGGGCAATTAGGCCTTGATCCATGTGACACTGCTTCTTAGCCCTTGGATGAACCGACTTAGGTGAGCAACGGCTGCAAATGAGTGTGGAGTGCTTCCCCTGGATCAGTGACGTGGCAGGGGGGAGTTTGGGCTTCTCCCCCCTAGCGGCCACCAGCTATGGGTGGCGGGCGCCACCCCTCCTTGGCCCAAGTGAGCCCAGGCACGTGGGCTTGCTTCCTGGTGGGTCCATTTGGTCATTTTGCTCAAAAACCCTGCAATTTCCTACATTCAAATAAAACTCAAGGATAAGTGGAAATCGTTAGTTTATAAAAGGTTTTTGGTTGATTTTAGGCTCTTGTGTTGTGTTATATGACCTTGTCGATGCTAAGAATATGATACTTAGTGAGCGTCAACAAGCTCCCCCAAGCTTGCCTCTTGCTCGTCCTCGAGCAAGCATGGACTTCAAATAAACTTGGAAACTCGGTGTTTTTTGTTGTGTATGCCCATATTATTTTCATCTTCATGGAATTGGTAGCCTTCCCTGCACTCAAGATTAGAACAAAAGACCAGCAAGAAAGAAGGTTTGTTTTTTCCCTTGCCTATTTTGCTAATCAAGACATGTGGAGTTTTTGCAAGTTTTGTTCAAAAGAAAGCATGCTTGGTAACTTCTGTGGCTCACTCAATCACTCATATTTGTATGTGGAAATGGAAGAATTATCCTCTCACTAAGACTTTATGTGGGGTTTAATGGGTAGGATAAAAGTGAGCATGCAATGCTAGCATAATTTTGCCAAGTTAGACAATTGGAGCAAAGGAGCAACAAGTCATAGGTTCAGACCAGGAATGTGCAAGTGTGTGGTATTTATTGTGGCTACTACTTTCATGGCACTTCTCCTTTCTATCTCATTTGTGGGATCATGGCTATGAATGAGAGCATTTGCTCTTTTGGGTATTCTCTTCTTTCTAGAGCACTTGCTCTTTTGAACTTTCTTTCTAGAGCACTTGCTCTTTTGAATATTCTTTTCTTTCTAGAGCACTTGCTCTTTTTTTTGAATGATTATAGCCATGTCTCTGAGATTTTATGGAGCATTATATTTTGCCATGAAGTATTCCTAACAATGAATGGAAATAAAGGCATGTTGTGTGCGTATTCTCAGTGTAAGAATAGCACTATATAGGTGGGTGCAAGTGAATTCCTTGGTCTAAAGATATGACAAGTTTCTCTACCATGACTATCAACAAAAGTCTAACTAGCTCAATACTAACATGCAGCAGGTGGAAGCTCCTACTCTAGAGTAAAAATTATTTGGCTTTGGTAGGACTTTCTTTGCCACAGAAGTACTTAGAGCAAGTTTTATTTTTTTTTCAAAATAATTACTCCACAAGCTTGACTTGCTCAAGTCAAAGTAGAAACTTACTTCCCCTTTACTTAATCTAAAGCTCAAGTCTCAAGTTTTAGTTCTAGCATACGTTTTCCCATGATAACTCTAATGCATGGCATACATTTTTATTTAGAAAGACTTATGATGAGAGCATTTCATTTATTACCATTTATTTATTACTAATAATTATATAATTTTTTTTCATTAAGCTGGAAATTAACTAAGATAAAACTTAAATTTAAATTACTGAAAATAAAAATAAAACTGACAGAAGTAAAGATGGTAGTGATACTTACCTCGATGATGGGGGTCCTCCCCCAAGCTGGCTTTTGGCGTGGTTGGGTCACATCCATCCTTGACGACGGTACATGTCCTCTCAGTTTGCTGGTTCTGCTGCAGGAGAGAAGAAATATTACCCAGTTCTCCACCAGTTTTCTGGCGGAATTCCTGGAAATCTTGGTTCAAGTTGTTCAAGTCTTAGCGGATGTCGGCAGAATCCATGGTGAATCCACTCATTTGGTGCTGAAGATATCCCATGTCGCGCATCCACTCGTCCTGATGAAAGGACGAATGGCGAGCGGCCTGCGGCGAGATTCCCCTATGGACAAAATCATCACCACGGCCAGTGTACCGAGTGGATCCTCCCAATGAATGGGTTGAACTCCCCAACTGGGATGAGTGGAAGGACACCTCCTGTCCATATTCCCACTGCGGATGTTGCGGTTGTTGCCAATTTGATCCTCCTGCTTGGTGCGAGCCAGGGGGTGTCAAATGACCATAGTGTGCTGCTCCTTCACAATGCCCTGCATGGAAAGGGTCAAACTCCTGCGCCGCTGCTGCGGCTCTTGCGGCCTCTTCTGCTGCACGGGTCTGCGCTCGCGTCCTCCTCCTGGGAACCTGCATGATGTTTTCTCGGGCCAACCTGTGGTTTTGCTCTGCCTCGGTTTCCAGGGCCAAAAGTAACGTTGGTGCATTTACTAACCAAAGTGACATGTCAGGAAGAGCGATTTTATTCACATAATCTTGGTAGATCATGTGAATCTCACCGCTCTCCGGGTTCTCACGCAAGAGGTGTCCTTGCGAGAAATGCTCCATAGTCAAAAGGTCTCGGTCACTAGGAATGTAGGAGTATATAGCGGTGTTCAGCAGACCCATGTTAAAAGCCAGTCTAGTTATCCAAGATGTCATTTCAATATTTCCAGTGCGTTGATTAAATTTAGACCAGTAGTCCGCCATGGCCTTGGCGGGTGATACTTTTATGTGGTTAACTAGAGCATACAGCAGTAGCATTTCAGGCTTTTTAATTGGTCTCAAGTCAGGTCTTGGAAAAAGTGTGATACTGATATATTTGTGGAAAAACCTGAGTGTGGGGTTGTGGATATTACTTGTACGGGGCAAGCCTGGGTCTCTGTTCCCAGCAATGCTTTTCCAAAAATCATTTCTGTTGAAACCCGTACAAGCAGATTCCAGGTTTAGCAAGCATGATTCATCAAAATTTAGGTGCTTGCTGAACTGCCCCCACGAAAGAGTGTGCTCTTCGTTAAAAAGCTGGAATGTTATGTGAGTGGCAGACAATTGCATGGTAGCTAGAAATTCCATTGTGAGGGGAAGGATTCCCTCCTCACTAGCCATCCATGCATGTTCCCATCCCAAAGTTCGAGAAATATAAAGAAACTCACTATCCATACCAGTGCGACTTAGCAAGTCGGCGTCGATTCGGCGGGTGTGAATGAACTCCCTCTCACTGAGGATGTTCTAGGCCTGCCGTTCCCGATCACTCTGCCAGATGATATCATTGACGGAGTTCAGGATGCGGATGGTCGGTCCGGCCTGGTGTGTGGACGGAGAGTTCCGATCCACCGACATTTCGTGGGTGGATGGAGTACCCCGCCCGGCGCTCTCCTCATCACTCCAAGCAAAGCGAATGTGGGTGTTTGCTCTCGACGAACTTCCCTCACCCTTGCTCTTCTTCTTTCCGGTGAAGAAGTTCTTGAGAGGGCCCATGACTTCTTTGCTAGTGCTTAGGATGGCTGATGTTTTTGTGTTTTGAGTGAGTTGTGAGAACTTGCATGGGGTGTGGGTAGTATTTATAGGCTGAGGATGGAAGGGGGGAGGTTGTGAGCCTCACCCTGCTGGCGGGCGCCACCCCACCTGGCTTAAAAATGTCTGCAACCGACACATGAGGTTTCCCTTGTAATATCCACTAAAATTCCAAGTGGGGAATAAAGTGGTAGGTTCGGTGCAAAGTGAAAAGAGTGCAACCTCCTATATGGGGCAAGTGGGCTGAAAATTTCAAAGACCACTTCTTCATCCTGGTCACACTTTATACCAAGGATGGTGGAAAACTTACTCGGGAGTAGTTTTGTACCAAAGTGTGGAATTAGTGGTGGCGGGCGCCACCCTCTTGGCTGAAATTTCACTCCAACTCACCCCTCCTTTCACCTAATGCTCTCCTTGTCACTCTCCATCACATGTGCATCAGAATTTTTGGGTGGAGATGTGTCCAAAAGGTGGAGTGAAGAGGGGGAGACATGGAGAGACATGGGAGTGAGTGATTGCATTGAAATGAGCAAAGACATGGGTCTCCCTTGGTGTTATTTGGGTCTAGGAGGTAGGTGTAATAGTCTAGAGATTGGCTAGTGTCCCTAGTGCACCCTAGGGTGGCGGGCGCCAGCATGGGGTGGCGGGCGCCACCCCTATGGCTGTCCTAAATCCCCTAGGTGCCACCTAATCACTCTACTAAGCATCTACTTTGCAGAAAATTAAATTGCTTAAGTAAAAATGAAAAATTAAATGAGGGGATAAAGACTTACCTTAGCCTAACTCACCTTGGTTAGCCGCTTTGGATTCCCGATTGGTGTCGCCTTCACGGTGGTTGTGGTGGAATGTCGGCACCAACGAACCTTGATGACGGGTGTTTTTCCAGTTGCGGTGTGAACTCGAATTTCTCCTCCTTTCCACTGATGTGGAGCTGAATTTCTCCAGCTCCTACATCAATGGTGGCTTTTGCAGTGCTCAGAAATGGCCATCCCAAGATCAATGGCGTCCGGTGGTCGGGATTAATATCCAGAACCACGAAATCCACCGGGACAAAGCGATTCCGGATTTTCACCGGAATATTCTCTGCTATTCCCGCGGGATACCGGAGCGATTGATCGACTAGCTGCAAACACATAGAAGTAGGGGACAAGGTATGATGATTTAATTTATCATATATTACCTTGGGCATGACGCTGACACTTGCTCCCAGATCACAGAGTGCATGCTCGAAGTGCTGCTCTCCAATTGAACATGCGATCGTTGGGTTTCCTGGGTCCTTCTTCTTTTCGGGGAGTTGGTTTAAAAATGACCGCACTGCAATCTTCGGTCAATTTAACCACAGCCCTACTTGGAATTGGTTTCTTCTTATTGAGCATGTCTCTCAAATATTTTGCATAAGTTGGAACCTGCATAGCGTCAATAAATGGCACATGTATATATAATTTTTGAATTACCTCGACGAATTTCTTGAATTGGTCCTCTTCCGTCGAATTTCTGCTTCGATCTGGAAAAGGTAATACATGTGTATCATAGAATTCATGAGGAGCAGTTCGTACCTTGGATGAAGGTTCAGCTGGGGTCTCCTCTTCTTCGTCTTCTTCAACATCAACAATATTTTTCTTTGTAGCAGCATTACTATTAGGAACTAAATTAGAATGAGGGGGATCATGAGTGGATTTACCACCTCTCGTGGTTACAGCTTTTACCTCCTCATAGTATTTAATTTGAGATTTAATGTTATCTACTTTTTGCTCTAATCTCTTATTAAAATTAATTTGTTCCTTAAATGCTTCAGAAAAATCTTTCAGTTTAGCATAAATTCCTTCTAACATTTTATCATGTTCAATTAATTTATTATTTATGCTATCATTAATTCTACCTTGATTAGAAATTAATTTTCCAATAGGAGAATTAAATACGGAGGTTTGAGGCATACCTTTTTTATTCCATTGTTGGATCATTGGAATTGGAGGTTCTCCGTAGCCACCATTATTAAGAAGGGATTTGGCATCCTCTTTCTTAATTTCTGCTTGACCTTCACTTGCCGAAGCGGCTCTTTGCTTGGCGTAGTACTCCTTTGCAGCACGATCTCTCTTCTCATTTATCCTTTGCTCTAGCAATTTTACCAAAGTTTGCAGGGTAACAGAATCAGCTTGCTTAATTTCAGACATACCTCTAGCACGTTTTTCTGTCCATCCTTGATTCGCCACCATTGTCTCGATCAATTTGGTTGCCTTCTCTGCGGTGAGAGAGAGGTATGCACCTCCGGCGGCAGCATCAATGTGTTGTCAAGATTCTTGCTGGAGTCCATTATAGAAGCTCTGGATCAAGTACCAGTCTTGCATACCATGGTGAGGATAGTATTCAACATACTCTTGTAGTCTCTCCCAAGCTTCAGTGATTGTTTCTCCGTCTCCCTGTCCAAAGTTGGAAATCTTGCTAAGGACAAGAATAGTCCGACTTATCGGGCAGAACTTGTTGAGAAATTGATCCGCGCATCTCACCCACGTCAGCAGGTGGCCAGAGTTGAAGAGGAACCACTGCTTCGCTTTTTCCACTAATGAAAATGGAAAAATACGAAGTCTGATGGCATCCTGCGAAACTCCCTGCACAGAAATTGTACTGCATATCTCTAGAAAATTCCGGAGGTGAGCATTGGCATCCTCGGAAGGTTTGCCATTAAATGCGATAGCTTGAGCCATACGTATTAAGTGAGGTTTAAGCTCAAAATCTACATTACTAGTAGAAGGTAACACTGGAATGTGAGCAAGAGTAGGCATGGAATACTCACAGAGTGTTTTGGTCGACGTCGATGTTGATTGATCGTTGGAGCAGCTTGGTTCGTCAGTCACTTTTGACTGGGATTCTTGTCTCGATGAACTCCTCTCACGAAGCTCCAGGTTCTTCCTCGGAGGAGTGAGATTAGCTCTCGCTCTCCTAAGAATGGCCTCAGGATCTTCTTGATAGTCGCTCGGAAGATTGAATCCGGCCATGACTACTTGAACGATCACAAACAACGAACAATATATATACCCGCTAGAACTACAGGGGTTAATTCAATAGGAATCACAAAGAATTAATTCTAGCTAATTGCTTCCCCGGCAACGGCACCAGAAATGCTTGTTGACTCTTGCTAACGTCGTCACTAGGAGTAGACTATGGAATCTATCCCCGGCAACGGCGCCAGAAATGCTTGTTGACTCTTGCTAACGTCGTCACTAGGAGTAGACTATGGAATCTATCCCCGGCAACGGCGCCAGAAAGGTTTGTTGGCACTTCTTAATGTAAGAAGTATAACTAACTATTCGTATTACTATTGGTAGGTTCCGCAAGCGCACAGAATAAGTCTATTGTAGCACTTCACCCGAGAGTAACCGAGTATCGTATTTATTTCCACAGGGAAGCTACTATGGCAGAACTAACACTAGGACCGCTATGAACAACTAGTGATTCTAGCAGGGTTGATCGAAATGTGTGAAAGGGGGTTGGTTTCTACTAGTACTAAAAAGAAAAGAAAGACTAACTATTACTAACCTAAATCGGCAGGGTCTGGCCGATGAACAGATTAATGTTTTCCTACACACTTACGATCACAACTAACTTAGCAATAAAGGTTCTATCTAGTTCTTCGAACCGTACACACCCTCTGGACTATTTACCTCAGACGTGCACAACGAGGTTTATGATTTAAGAACTAACCCAACTACGTGGTGGAATTCAAGGCTCCCAGGGCTGTCACCACCTGTTTGCTACCACAGCTATCCGGGGGGCTAGCCACAAACTAAGGTATAACTAGTCTAAGCACCGCGCTTACACTAATATATACTACTCTAATCTTGCGTCCAAAACTAGAGCACTGATTACTCAGCGAAGAACCCAAACTAGATATAAACTAAATACTAAGTTATCTATGATCGAAAGCACTCAACAAGAACAATAAGTAAAGAACTTAAAGTAAATGCTGAAAGTAGAAGAACACTAAGATAAATGAAGGAAGACTTGGAATTATACCAGAGACTTGGAAGATCATCTATTACAACTCCAGCTCTTCTCTTCTACACTCTCGCTCTCACTCTAAGTCTCTCAACTAGAGTGTTCCTTCACCAGAGCTTCGCTTACAAGAGAGTGGGACTAATGAGGTGAGGTCTGAGTACAAATGAGCTCGGGGGGTCCTATTTATAGCCTAAGGGACCTAGGGGGACTTATGGGCCTAGGGTTAGGTCAGGGGGTGAGTGGGCTGGCGGGCGCCAGCCCTAGGTGGCGGCCGCCACCTCCCTGACCCTTGGATCCACCGCCTCTTCACCAACGGCATTCAGGAGGTCCTCCAAGTCGGTTAGGGTTCGGTTAGGGTTGTCCAATAACCGTCACATGGGCAATTAGGCCTTGATCAATGTGACACTGCTTCTTAGCCCTTGGATGAACCGACTTAGGTGAGCAACGGCTGCAAATGAGTGTGGAGTGCTTCCCCTGGATCAGTGACGTGGCAAGGGGGAGTTTGGGCTTCTCCCCCCTAGCGGCCGCCAGCTATGGGTGGCGGGCGCCACCCCTCCTTGGCCCAAGTGAGCCCAAGCACGTGGGCTTGCTTCCTGGTGGGTCCATTTGGTCATTTTGCTCAAAAACCCTGCAATTTCCTACATTCAAATAAAACTCAAGGACAAGTGGAAATCGTTAGTTTATAAAAGGTTTTTGGTTGATTTTAGGCTCTTGTGTTGTGTTATATGACCTTGTCGATGCTAAGAATATGATACTTAGTAAGCGTCAACAGTGAGCACATGAAGGTTCACTCTTAAAAAATGAAAACGCCAAAAATATGTGAGCACATGAAGGCTCACCCTTAAAAAGAAAAGAACAAAAAAAATATGTGGGCACATGAAGGCTCACCATTAATTAAAAAAAGAGACAAAAATATATGAGCACATGAAGGCTCAACACTATTAAGGGAAACAGCTTGGGGGAGACGCACCCCCGTTATCTTCGCGATTCAGGTACGTCTTTATTATTATTACTACTACTATTATTATTGGCTTTTATATTATATCTTAAAGTGTGTTAGACTAAATAAATAAAATAGTGTGTCTAGTTTGTTTTAAGAAGTTGATAACTAAAGAAGAACCCTCTCTCTAATCTTTTGCATGGAAATGATAAATAGTTGCTCTATCTAATTTCTTTCAAGTACATAGCCTTCAAAGCATGAGTTCTCCTAATTAATAATGATGCCTTAAAATAAAATTAAATACATGGATGGCAAATACTTAATCTAAGGTCTAGGTAATTGGGATATGTCATGTGATGATCTAAGATGTTATTATCTTGTTCTAAACAACACTAAAGTTTCGGAGATTTCTAAATATGAATATGACTAATAATTGCATTGAGTTAAATTAAGCTTTGTGACCCTGTGAGATGTTATCTTGCCATTGAATTGAGATCACTTACACATTTCATCCATCTTCCGCATAAATGCTCATAATTATCTGTTGCTACCCTCTCAGAAGTTTGTTGGAAGCATATGGCTATTAAAAAAAGAAAAAAAGAGAGAAAGGAAAAAAAGATCCGAGGAAATAAAAGGGACAAGTGTCCGAAACCTCAAAAAGATAGATCCCGAGGAAATAAAAAAGGGACAAGTGTCCGGAACCTCGAAAAGAAAAAAAAGAAAAAAAATGACAGAAAAAATGAGTACTTTAATTCTGTCATTCTAGAGTTAGAGTAGTTGGATAGTGTAAGCGTGATGCTTATACTTGATAGCTCATATATGCCTCCTATAATGCCAGTAGTAGTGGTTGTTCGCAAGGGTCACTCTTATAGCCTTGTTGATTCTTCTATAGTCCACTTACCCGTGTGTAGGCTCGGTAGGATTATACATTTGCATAAAAGATTCATACTCTGTTTGTGACCTTTTATGGCAACTTCCCCACTAAGAATAATATAAACATATCACTCTTAAATTGGAATTAGACCGCCTTAATGATCCCCTCTATACTTCTAGATTCTTCGTCCTTGTTAGTTACTCAGGGGTTAGACTTTGAAGACTTAACACTAACCGTTCCTTTGGGTTCGATATTAAAACTGGGTTACTCCGGTGAAGTGCAACATCGGTAGATTTTATCTGTGCGCTTGCAGATAAAGTAGAGTGTGTGTTAATTTATACCAACACTTGCCTATCTGATTCGGCGGCAGGAGTTTGATGTTATGGATGTCATTATCTATGAGATGGAGGATACAGTGGTAGAGGGCATCAAGGCCTGGCGGCAGCTACCCTATGCACATTGGATCTCATATATTCTTTGGAAGGTAGCTGCCACGACAGGGACACATCCAGGACAGCCCCTTACAGGCACCGCGGCCGTGTTCCCCGCGTATAACATGAGTCAGCTCTTGGGACACTATCGGGATCACAGGCAGCAGCGGCAGGGGGCACTGTCTAGCTCGCGACAGCGGCCAGAGGTTCCAGAGTCCGCTCAGGAGCAGGACGAGACAGTCAGAGCCCTGGCAGAGCAGGAGCTAGCAGATCTAGAGGGTGAGGACGCCTACGTGGCTGAGGACTGTAACACCTCTGGTGTTTAATAAGTAATTAACCTGACATGTCATCATCATTAGTCTTTAATCATTCTTGCCATGCATTTAAGTTTGCTTAATTTTTGTGTAGATCTTGTTCAGTTAAGTGTTTTGATGCTGTGTTATGAGGACCAAAATTCAAAAATCAAAATAAAATTTAAATTCCTTTTGAAAAACCCCAAATTTCCAAACTCTAGTTTTACCCCTTTTTCTAATTCAAAAGTTGTTCAAAATTTGAAGTTGTTCCTTTTAGCAAAGTTGTAGATCTCAAATTCTAAACAACTTTGGTGTTTGAGTTTTCTTTGTGCAGTTCAAAGTTTAGGAGTAATTTTCAAGATTTCAAAAGAAGAATAGGTTTTCACTGTGCACAGCTGGAGGACCCCTACCTCATCCTCACCCGGCCCCTACCTCTCTTTGCCCGGACCCCCACCGTCCTTTTGCCCGGACCCCCACCGTCCTTTTGCCCGGACCCCCACCGTCCTCTTGCCCGGACCCCCACCGTCCTCTTGCCCGGACCCCCACCGTCCTCTTGCCCGGACCCCCACCGTCCTCTTGCCCGGACCCCCACCGTCCTCTTCGCCCGGACCCCCACCGTCCTTCGCCCGGACCCCGGCATCACCCCGCGCCTATAAAAGCCACCAAGCTCCCCATTGCCACCACCAACACTTCCTCGCCAACCCAAGCCATCAGGCAGCCCCAGCGCCCGCCAAGGCCGCCACTGCCTTCGCCTTGAGCTTCTCCACCTTCCCAAGCCACCAATTTCACCCCTCCGTCCTTTCCTTCGCCGGCGCAGCGACTCCCCTCCAACTCCGGCGAATCGCTCGAGCCTCACCCTCGAGCCAACCTTCGAGCCAACCCTCGAACCGCACACCCTCGAGCGTCCCCTCGAGCCACATCCCTCGAGCCGCATCTCTCGAACATGCCAAGGCCAGCCTCGAGCCTCACCCTCGAGCGTCCCCTCGAGCCTCACCCTCGAGCACGCCTGCGAACCGCGCCCCCTCGAAGCAGCCGAGCCCCACCCTCAGCCTCGGGCGAATCGCAGCCACCCTCGGACTGAGCCTCGAGCACGCCGAGGCTACCCTCGAGAGGTTAGCCGAGCCTCCGCCGAGGCCTCGCCACCATCGAGCTCCCGCCTCCGACCCTTGCACCGCCTCGCCGAGCCTCGTTTCCAACTCCTGGTGAGCCCGCGAAGCTATCCCCACCCTCTGCCTTCCCAGCCGAGACCTCGAGCGACCGGTCCACTGTCCGCCTTACAGGCAAGCGCGCCGAGCCTCGAGAGAAGCACAGTTTTCCTTTTCTTTTAAAAATATGAATAGTGTTTTGTTTTCTTCTTTTTGTGAGGTTTAATCTGTTGTTCTAAAAATCTTGAGATAAATGTTGTGTGTTCCTTGCTCTGTGTAGTATTTTAGAAAAATAAGAAACTCTACTTTTCTGCAAAGTTTAAAATATGAAAAATCCTCCTTTTAATTAATAAATGGATAGTTTTAGGTTTTTAGTAAAACATGTATAGCTCCAAAGGTCATGAAATTTGTTTTGTCATCTATTTACACCATGATGAACCTATGAGATTAATTTGGTAAATTTTGGGACAACTGTATAAAATGATCTTTTAAAATAAATTAGGAAAAACAGAAAAGTAATCATGGTGTGACCTTTTGGATTGTTTGCTGTTCATAGACCCCACCCCTCTGGTCTATGATGATTGTGATGCCTTGTAATGTTTTGTAAATAATGCTTAATAAGTTTGTTTAATCTTGCTTAAAAAGATAAAGATAATTAATCTTTATGTCTATCCTAAAAGTTACTCACATGTTAGAAAGTTGTACTCTAGAATCAGTAGCCTTGTCCTGCACCTTAGCTTGCATTCCATGGCATCATGTTAAAGCATACATCATTTATCCACGTGTAGTATCCAAGAGTGTTGAAGTCGTGTTGATCAAGCTCTGGTGTTCACCATTGTCGAACGAGCCTCGGAGGAGGGTTCTTGTTGGACAGGCTTCGTCGAAAAAGACTTAATTTCAAGCAGCAAACGAACTAACTTGTGTCAATCTTTCTTGGATCTTATCTTCCCTGCAACGAAGGCAAGCCCCGGTGCATTTAACCCTTCCTTGGATTTATAAAATGTTTTCCTTAAATGCTTTTGAGTTAAACTACTGCATTAGGTTATAGGAGTTGTGTGATGACCTATTACCTGCATTATTTACCTCCACCAGAAGATCCACCAGCCCTGCTTTAAAACTATTTGCAAAATGCTTAGTGATGCTATACTATAGATTTGCAATAAAATGTCATTTTCAAAAGTGTGATCACTGAAAGAATCTTTATGGGAATTTGGCTTTACTTCCCGTTCGATGACTGCTTGCCTAGCTAGCATGTGGTCATTGTCGAGAAGAGGTTGTCCGCGCGTACGGTGCCATCATGTTGTAGTCCGGGACTCAACAGTTGACACCGACCGGGACAGGGTTGAAAAATCGACAGGACCTGTACTCTTGGGTTAGAGTCCCGAGGTGCTTGTCGCTGGCGGAAAAATGTAGGGACCATCCGTATGGGGGCCTGCTGGCCAAGACTTGCAACTATTCACATACTACGGAAAGCTCTGGCTCCGAGGAATCCTTTATTGGACCGACAACCGCGCATTGGGAGTGGAGAGATGGCGGAAGTAGCATGTACCCACGTGGTCGTCGTACCTGGATAGGAGTGGTGTACTGTACTTCCGGGTGGCGTAGGACCGGGCCCAATCTTGGAGGAATCGTGATAGACGAGTTGGCATATGCAAGCTTGGGTGCTACATATGCAGTGTGGATAGGGATCCTCAGCTGAGTATTATTTATCCGGATTAACGTTGCTCCTCGGTTATGGAGACTTGGTCACTGACTGTCAACGGAGAGTGGTTCTCAACTAGGTATGTTTTGAAATGTAAAATGAATCATGGACAATGAAGAATTGAGAAATGCTTGAATCTTTCCAAAATAAAACAAGGTTTACAAAATGCTTTTTCTGCAAAATACTTAAGCCTTACCTTGACTACCCTAAGCCTTTCATTCCTGAGTCTTCTCCCTTTTTCTTTAGTCGGGTAAGTCTTGTTGAGTACCTCAGTACTCAGGGTTTGTTAATCCCCTGTTGCAGGTTTCTATTAGGTGGTGTTGATCATGATCATGTCAGTGGGCTTGACGTGATCTGGTTGTTCCTCTTCTCCAACTTAGGTACTCCGCCTAAGTGTGGTTCTGTCATACTACTCTACTTCTGCAATACCAGTTATTTTTATGTAAAAAGTAACATCTTCATAATTTGTAAAGTTTATCTATCTTGCTTCCGCACTCCGATGGTATTTTGTATCAACTGTTGTAATGTTGTAATTATTCCAACCTTCATGATGATGGTACTGTGGCTCGTGAGTAATTCGGGGTCCTCTCGGGGACACCCGACGGATCTTTCCAGTAACGTGTTTCATTTGCACAGTCATTGGGCTCCCTATGACGATGATGTGTGCAAGTGGGCCACATTATTGGGCGGTTCCGTCACAAGGACCCCACAGATAGCTCAGACGAGGACTACCAGCTCCCGCCTCGCCTTCAGCCTCGTTCTCATGACACTGAGGCCGGGTCGTCTGGTACTGCTTCCTCCGATCCAGCGCTTCTTGCGATACTTTCTCGGATGGAGGAGCAGCAGCGGACAGTCACTCAGGACGTCCAGCGATTAGCTCAGGAGAAACAGAGGTTGGCCCAGGCACAGGCACTAGCTCAGCAGCAGGCCTAGGAGAGGTCTGATGCCCTTCAACGTCAGATGATGGAGCTCCAGCAGCATACTTTGACCTTCATGAAGCGTATCATGAGCGGACCTCCACAGTGGCAGTGGCAGCAGCCTCCCCCACAGCAGCAGATTCAGTGGCAGACGCCTGTTCCACCACAGCCTCAGCAGTTTCAGCAGCAGCCACAGTTCTCGGGTCCCTCCCGTCCACCTGGTACACTACTCCACCAGGCGGGGCCCCGCTCTTCAGTCTGCTCTGCACAGGCTTTATGCCTCGTCCAACAGAGTCCTTGTTCGTGACGACTACTTCTGTGACGCGTGACCTGTGGGACAGTTTCAGCGAGCTCATCGGGATGCCCACTCCAGATTTCCCCGGGTTAGCTCAGACGACGACGGCTCATGTGACTTCCACTATAGAGACACTACCGAGCTCCGTCGCGTCTTCAGAGCAGACTAAGCCAGTCTCGTCAGAGCCTACCACGTCAGTGCCGCCTGAGTTAGTCCCGATTCCAGAGCTTCCGCACTCCGACACTCAGTGTGACACAGCTACCGAGACGGTGACTGCGTCAGAGCCGACAGCTCCAGAGCAGCCAGAGACAGAGCAGGCAGAGCAGATCGAGCAGGTAGAGCAGGCAGACCCGACCCAGACCGCTTCTCCTCCACGTACAGCTACAGAGGGTCAGACTGTTGGGTCTTCTTCATCAGACTCTGAGGCGATTCTACAGCAGTTCGAGTTCACCCAGCGCTCTCCAGAGACTGCACCTGCCTCGTCTATGCCACCTCCGCCCTCCGACGCTTAGTTTTGCGCTTGATGCCAAAGGGGGAGAGTGGGTCAAGTATAGCGATAGGGGGAGCGATGTGAGAGGGATTTGCTTCTTGTGTTATGTTATGTTTCACATACGCTCTTTTCTTACCGCATCTTTTGCACGTTATTATGCTATATATGTGTGCTATGGACCTTATGACATGTATGTGTTCACTATGATATATTATATGACATGTCATTTCGTTTCACTCGATTACTTGCATTTAATTCTCACTTGTTATGTATTCGAGCTCTTTACTCTTGCACTTGCTATTCACTCTATCTTGTTGAGAGCAGGATGTTGGAATGATATGTATGAGCTTGCCTCTAATCATTTTCTCTTATTCATTTGCAAGTTCATACATGTCATGGAAAACCTTTTCTCTCTATACTTGAGGTCGTGTTGTCATCAATCACCAAAAAGGGGGAGATCGAACGCATATTGGCCCCTAGTGGGTTTCGGTGATTGGATGAAACACAAGATTACTGTGACTAACGTGTGTTTTGCAGAAACAGGGTTGAATTAGGTCACGGTAATGGCGACGATACAGGCATATGGAGTTAATGTCCCCTAGCGATGGAAATCGTTTCGGTTTTCAAAGGACGGATGACGAAGACGGTGGTAGACTAGGCTAAGTGTCATATGGTGTTGGAGGACACTTAGGTAGTCTTAGGTCTATGTTTTTCTTTTGGCCGTACTATAAAGGGGAGCGTGAATCAGTAGCTTGACCTAAATAAGTCTATTGAGGTAGGTGTGGTGCACACTTGTTATTTCATAGCCCTAGGTAGCTCAAAGAGATGCCTTATGTCGTAAGGATGAAAAGTCGTTAAGGCCGCGTCACGACCCGAGTGAGTTTTGCCTGTGATATAGGCATCGGACGCTGGCCTGGTGAGCATCACTCAGACTAGGGTTTAGTCTGGTGCATGGCATCGGACGCTCCGGTGTTGCCACATCGGACGCACTCGTGTCACTGTTCACTTGCGAGTGATTTTGGGCATGCATCGGACGCTGAGGGCCAGCGTCCGATGTCCATGCAGAGAGGTTCCAGAGAGGGTAAAATCACAACGGACGCGTCCGTTGTGATGGCATCGGACGCTGCCCAGCGTCCGATGCTCCTTTAACACGTCTAACAGGTGGTACAGTCGACTGTTGGTCGAGGTCATCGGAGCGTCCGATGCCAGGCATCGGAGCGTCCGATGCCCCCACGAAAACACCTATTCAGTGCTCTTTTGGATGGCCGATTGGGGGAGTATTTATACTCCTCCCCCTCCTCCATTAGAGTGCTCTTGCCACTTTCCTCTGCTAAGAAACACATAGTGATTGTGAGAAAGAGCAAGAGCCCTAGTGAGGTTGAGAGAATAGCTAATTGAGAGAATTAGTGACCTCCTAGTGAGAATTGAGTAGCAAGTGTGCATCCATCCATCTCTTTGGCCTTGTCTTGTTCAAGTGAGAGTTCTAGCTTGTTACTCTTGGTGATCGGCATCACCTAGACGGCTTGGTGGTGATCGAAGAGCTTGGTGATCATCCGGAGGCTTTGTGGATGACCCAAGTCAAGTTGTGACCGATAGCGAGCGATTCACCGGGCCGGAGTGGCGAAGAATCAGCTCGTAGTGAGCACTTGATCCTTGCGCGGATCAAGGGGGAGCGATACCCTTGTGTGGGTGCTCCAACGAGGACTAGGGGGTGTGCCGACACCTCGATACCTCGGCAAAAAGATCATCATGTCATCTCTACTCTCTTTACTTACGCAATTACATTTGAGCAATTCAATTCTGCAATTTACTTATTGTTCCTCTATATTTGAATTGCCATGGTAGAGTAGAAATGTCATAGTGTTGATCTTTTGTGCGGTTGATTCTAGAGAAACACACTTGTAGGCACTAGGGGGTTAATTGGGCGTGTTAGGATTTAATTATTGCAAAAAGTTTTAGAAAAGCCCAATTCACCACCCCCCCCCCCTCTTGGGCATCTTGATCCTTTCAACATGCATAAGCTAAAAGAATTCTAATTGCTTCCAATCTTGCAACTGGTGCATATGTTTCTCCAAAGTAAAGACCTTCAACTTGAGTATAACCTTGTGCTACCAATCTTGCTTTGTTTCTCACAACTATCCCATCTTGATCTTGCTTATTTCTAAAGACCCATTTGGTTCCAATCACATTATAGTTCTTTGGTCTCTCAACTAATTCCCATACTTGATTGCGGGTGAATTTGTTTAGCTCATCATGCATAGCATTAACCCAATCAACATCCATCAAAGCTTCATCAATCTTAGTTGGCTCGAATGATGATACAAATGAGTAATGTTCACAAAATGAAGCCAATCTAGATCTTGTTTGCACACCACTTCTAATGTCACCAACAATTTGATCAATTGGGTGATCTCTTGCAACATTGGTGGGTTGAAGTATTTGCACTTGATTTCCTTGTTGAGATGAACTAGCCACGTGTTGATCTTCACTAGCACTTGAATGATCATGAGAACCACTAGCTTGATTTGCATCAACTTGTGCATTGGAGAGAACATTTGATCATCCTCATCATCAACCACTTGCCTTGGCCTAATATCACCAATATCCATATTCTTCATTGCATTCTCCAATTGAGTTCCTCTCACATCATCTAGATTTTCATGTTCATCTTGAGAGCCTTGAGTTTCATCCAATTTCACATCATGTACTTCCTCAAGTATGCCATTAGCCAAGTTCCATACTCTATAAGCTTTGCTTGTAGTTGAATAACCAAGTAAGAAACCTTCATCACATTTCTTCTCAAATTTGCTCAATCTTGTACCTTTCTTCAATATATAGCATTTGCAACCAAATACTCTAAAGTATGTGATATTTGGCTTTCTTCCATTCAGTAGCTCATATGGTGTCTTCTCTAACATACCATGACAATAAAGGCGGTTGCTACAATAGCAAGTCATGTTGATAGCTTCGGTCCAAAAAGAATGACTAACATTGTATTCACTAAGCATAGATCTTGCCATATCAATCAATGTTCTATTCTTCCTTTCAACAATGCCATTGGATTGTGGAGTATACTTGGGTGAGAATTGATGTCTAATTCCAAAGTCGTCACACAATTCATCTACTCTTGTATTCTTGAACTCACGTTGTCACTTCTAACCTTTTTTATTGTTGTTTCAAACTCATTGTGACATCTCTTGACAAAAGTTTTGAATGGATCATATGTTTCACTCTTGTCACTAAGAAAGAACACCCATGTATATCTAGTGTAATCATCCACAATCACAAATCCATATTTTTTTCCACCGATGCTAGTGTATGTGGTTGGTTCAAACAAATCCATATGCAACAACTCAAATGCTTTACTAGTGCTCATCATGCTTTTCTTGGGATGGGTATTTCCAACTTGCTTTCCGGCTTGACATGAACTACAACGCTTATGTTTCTCAAAGGTGACATCTTTCAAGCCTCTAACTAGATCATGCTTTACTAGTTTGTTCAATTGTTTCATTCCAACATGACCAAGCCTTCAATGTCATAACCAACCCATGCAAGATTTAGTGAGCAAGAAAGTTGACAATTGTGTTTCACTAGCATTGAAATCAACCAAGTATAGATTCTCATATCTAAATCCTTTAAATATCAAGTTAGAGCCATCTACACTTATGATCTCTACATCATCAACTCCAAATATGCATTTGAAACCAAGATCACATAATTGTGCAACCGATAGCAAATTGAAGTTCAAGCTCTCAACTAGCAACACATTGGATATGCTCATATCATTGGATATTGCAATCTTACCAAGCCCTTTGACCTTGCCTTTGCCATTGTCACCAAATGTGATAGAATCAAAACCATGATCACCACTTGAATTGATTGAGTTGAACATTCTTGAATCTCTGGTCATATGTTGAGTGCACCCACTATCAAGCACTCAATGCCTTCCTCCGGCTTTGTAATTGACCTACAAGAACAAATCAATTCTTTTTAGGTACCCAAACCTTTTTGGGTCCTCCAAGATTAGTGACCAAACTCTTTGGTACCCAAATAGCTTTCTTCTTTGAGCCCACAATAGGTGTACCAATGAATTTAGATTTTACACCATTAACACCCTTGGTAAGCAAATAATAGGAATCAAATTGAACAAAGGATACATTAGCATTCTTGTTCTTGTTCTTGTTCTTGTTCTTGCTCTTGCTCTTGCAATATTGCTCTACATGTCCACTTTGCTTGCATCTAGTGCAAAACCGACCATTGCTCTTCACAAAACTAGTTTTGTGAGTAGCAAAAGCCGTCTTGCTATTCTTGGGGGTATAGCCCAATCCCTCTTTGTTGAGAGAAAAACGTTGGCTACACAAGCACTTAAGCAAGCGGGCCTCACCACCATAGGCTTTGCCTAAGGCGTGAGTGAGATCATTTACCTCCTTCAAGGTCTCATTCTCAACCATGAGTGAGGCATCACAAGTAAAGCCATCATCCATAGATGAGGTAGTAGTGGATGTGCTACATGAATGACGGACCAGGATGTCAGAGATATCATCAGTAGATGATTCCTCCGACTGATCCCGGACGGCATTGGAGATTCGAAGACTTGATACGAAGCGTATTTGGATTAGGACTCTTATTGTAACCTAGTTGAGTTCTTAAAGGAAGTCTTGTAATTAGAATAGGACTCCTCTGATGTAACCGACTAGGACTCGGTCTGCGTTATGCTTCACCTGGATATATAACGGGAAGCAGGTGCGGGCTTCTACGATCGAACATTGAATCATAATCATACACAAGGCACATGCCGCACTGGACGTAAGGTATTGCGCTATTCAGCGGCCTGAACCAGTATAAATCGTTGTCCCTGTGTACTCGCCGAGTCCTACGAACACCAATCCCCACCGAACAAACCGTCTGAGATTACTCAAGACGAGTTGCCGGTTAACAAACACCGACAACTGGCGCGCCAGGTAGGGGCTTTCGGCAATTCGACAACCAAGAGCCCGGCGAACCACGACAACATGTTCTCGACGGGATCAATTTTTGTTTTTGGCTCATGGACTTGCATCGCGGATGATCAAGGAAAGCTGCATCGACAACTTCACACTGATCCGGAAGTGCAAGCTACACCAAAGATGGATGACCTCACTCAGAACCTAGCGAACCTTGCAGTCCAAGATCCGCGAGATTCCGAGAACCAACCTGAAGCACCCGACTCCTACTCGAACTCAAATTTTGAGAACGAAAAGGACTCGGAGATCAGACATGGCATCACCTTTGGGCTACGGAACTCAGCTCAAGACCTCCTAGACCTAACTGACTCAAAATTCAGAGAGTATCAAGAGATACCTTTGACTGGAGCTCAGCAAGGACTCGTTTTCAGCTCTACCAAGGAGGGTAACATCATCCATTGGCCAATACAGCCAGCTCCGGCCAGGCTGGTTGGCACAATCGATCAGCAACTCGCATATCAACATGGACATTAGCTCCCCCTTGAGGAACTCGACACCTCAACGGAACTAATCTCCAGCACTTCTACCTTGGAGTCGGTCACGCCAAGATCAATAAACCAGGGCTACACCCGTGAAGTCTTCAAGGCGGGGCATCAGTCGTCTCTACGACCACCGACCCCCCCAGATGTCTTCCAGGATGATGAAACTCTAAGTATGATATCTGACAATGATCCTGAAGGACCCGCAGAAACCGAGTCCTTAAAAGCTGAGAGAATTAGAAGGAATCAAGCAAAAGAAGCTCGCAGAAGGCGCGCAAATCACCGCAAGGAAGCGGTCGACTGCTACAATGTACGACTCGAAGAATATAACACTCGGAGATGCCTAGAAGAGGACGCGAAAAATCATGCTCGCGCCCAACGTGATCAGGAGCATCAATCACAAAACGATCACAATCGCCGACGAGCTGATTGCTCCCGCAACCTCGAGCCCGAGTTTATGAGAGTCGCTGGTCATAAGGTTTTCCAGACACCCTACCAGAACATCATGGCCCTAGCCACAGAGATGGGAGCCAAGGACAATTGCACCCCTGAAGAAGAGCGACGATTGGTCATGCTTCAGACCACTGCGCTACAACTTCGGGGATGGAACCTTGAGTCTCTGGCTGATGAGCAAGCTTCATCTCACCCAAGCCAGAGGCGGCCTGTTCAAGAGCGACTCGGTCGAATCCCAGCAAGGAGTCATCTGGGCCACGGAGTACCTGATCAAGCTGAGGGATGAGCTGAATCTTCATACAGAGAAATCGCAGTCGCAGCATCCGACGCAGTCGATCGCTTCCCCTGCTTCTCCCAAAGGCTCCGAGCAGTCTTGTTCCCACGAAAATTCAAACCCGGAAACTATTCAAAGTACGACAAGAAGACAGAACCTAAACGATGGCTCAGGCTGTATGCTCAAGCAGTTGAGCTGGCCGGTGGAAGCAACGATGTCAAAGCACTCTATCTTCCAATGGCTTTAGAAACAATGCCGCTTGCTTGGTTCGACAGGCTTAAACCCGAGTCCATCGACTCCTGGGAACAACTCCATCGTACCTTCATTGAAAATTTTGCGGGTGTCCCAGAGAGATCAGATCCCTGGACTAAGCTCAGAACCTGTAAGCAACAGAAAAACAAATCAATGCGGGAATACTATAGGCGCTTCTCAGAGATCCGCTCCACAGTATCCGACATCACAAACAGAGAAGTAATTGACCAATTTGGCAACGGCATTTGCGAAAGGTACAATTACAAAGTTTTCATCAAGCAGGACCCAACCACCGCTGACGAGTTCCATCGGGCCGTAAACTCCATGATGGCGACAGAAGAACTTACACAGGAGCGTTTCCCCGATAGAAACACGCAGGGTGATCGAGGGAACAACCAGAGAGGCAACCAGGCACCACAGCAAAACACCCGGAAAAGGACAGGAGACAATACTGTTGCTGCCATGGAGCCTCAGAAGAAGGGGAACAAGCCATTCACCTTTGATGACTTACTCGACGGACCGTGCCCTTTTCATCCGAAAGCCGGACATCAGGCAAGGCACTGTCGACAACTCAAGGAGCGAGGCTTGAACTCCGACTTCAACAAAAACAAGAAGGACAAAGGCAAGAAGACAGCTGAGGACCCTCCACAAGACACCGGTGGTTTCCAACACCCCAAAGGGACTATCAATGTCATTTTTGGGGTAGTAACTACCAGCGATAGCAAGAGGTTTCAGAAACTTTCCCTACGGGAGATCATGTCTACAGAACCAGCAGCTCCTAGATACCTTGACTGGTCCGAGCACCCGATCAGCTTCTCCCGAGCGGACCAATGGACCAGCGTCTCCAATGCAGGGCACTACCCGCTAGTCCTGGATCCCACGGTCGCCGGGTTTACATTGAGCAGGGTACTCATCGACGGAGGGGCAGGACTTAACGTCATCTTTGCAAGCACCCTACGCAAGATGAATCTGGATCTCGCAACACAGCTCACACCATCAAGTGCCCCCATCTACGGCATAGTACCCGGAAAGGTGGCTGTACCACTTGGAAGAATCATATTTCCCGTAACTTTTGGAACTCAGATCAATTACCGGACTGAGTACATCAGTTTCGAGGTAGCCGACTTCGAGTCATCATACCACGCCATATTTGGACGACCAGCCATCGCCAAGTTTATGGCAATACCTCACTACCCGTACCTTCTCCTAAAGATGCCGGGTCCTAAAGGAATCCTAACTTTCAGAGGTGACTTGAAGCGATCATTTGATTGTGATATAGAGGCTGTCCAAATCACTGAAAAAGCTCAACTCACCCGGGAGTTACAAGAACTCGCTCAGATGGTACATAATACCAAGCCTGGAGATTCAGAAATCCCAACCAAGAAGGTGGGTACTATCCAACCATCAACAGCAGTCTTTACAAAAAACATCGACCTAAAAACCGGTGATCCTTCCAAGATGGCAGTTATCAGCGGTCATCTATCTGAAGAATAAGAATTCGCGCTCACCAAGTTTCTTAGAGCAAACAAAGATATATTTGATTGGAAACCGGCTGACATGCCGGGAGACCCAAGGAACTTGGCTGAGCACAAACTGGAATTAAAAGAAGGGTCTAGACCTATCAAGCAAAGATTACGACGATTCTCACCAGAGAAAAAAGAGGCAGTCAAGAAGGAAATAGCCAAACTACTCGCAGCTGGATTCATCAGAGAAATCCTCCACCCCGAGTGGTTAGCTAACCCAGTGCTAGTCAAGAAGAAGAACTCTGCCGAGTGGCGCATGTGTGTCGACTACACAGACCTCAACAAACACTGTCCAAAAGATCCTTTCGGATTACCAAGGATAGATCAAATAGTTCATGCTACCGCAGGCTCCGCTCTATTATCCTTTTTGGATTGCTACTCCGGGTACCATCAGATTGCCCTCAAGGAAGAAGACCAACCCAAGACATCGTTTGTAACTCCTTTTGGTGCCTACTATTATAAAACCATGTCCTTTGGGTTAAAGAATGCAGGAGCCACTTATCAACGAGCCATCCAAGATTGTTTGGGTGATCAGATTGGCCGCAATGCAGAAGCTTATGTCGATGATGTGGTCATAAAGACAAAGGATCCGACTACTCTGATATCAGACCTGGAGGAAACTTTCAACCGACTACGCGCATACCAATGGAGACTCAATCCCACAAAATGCGTCTTCAGAGTACCTTCGGGCCAATTACTCAGATTTCTCGTTAGCCATCGGGGCATCGAGGCTAGCCAAAAACAAATCACAGCTATCATCAACATGAAATCACCTACCTCAGTCAGAGATGTTCAGAAGCTCACAGGGTGCATGGCTGCACTAAATCGATTCATCTCACGGCTAGGAGAAAAGGGATTACCTTTCTTCAAATTACTCAAGGCTGGCGATAAATTTCAGTGGACGGAAGAAGCGGACAGGGCCTTTGAACAACTCAAAGGATACCTCACCAATTCACCCATACTGACACCTCCAGAACCCAGGGAGCCGATGACGCTTTATATCGCAGCTACCACACACGTCGTAAGCACAGCGATCGTGGTTGAGCGCAAAGATGACAAGCACATCTACCACACCCAGCGACCAGTGTACTACATTAGCGAGGTACTCTTCGATTCAAAGGTTAGATACCCACAAGTACAGAAATTACTCTACGCTCTACTCATATCTTCAAGAAAGCTACGGCATTACTTCGAGGCCCATGAGATTACAATCGTCACTGATTTTCCTCTGGGAGAAATCCTCCATAATCGTGACGCCACTGGGAGAATTTCCAAGTGGGCAGTCGAACTGGGAGCACTCAACATCAAGTTCACTCCGAGGAAAGCAATCAAGTCACAGGCTCTAGCTGATTTTGTCGCCGAGTGGACAGAGATACAGTAGACCCAAGACAACGCTATTCCTGATCACTGGAAGATGTACTTCGACGGGTCCCTAAAACTCGGAGGAGCAGGAGCCGGAGTACTTCTGGTATCACCAGCCGGAGAGCAGCTCAAGTACGTTCTGCAGATATTGTGGCCCGCCACCAACAACGAAGCAGAATATGAAGGACTACTCCATGGACTTAAGCTAGCAGTCGCACTGGGCATCAGGCGACTCCTAGTCTATGGCGATTCTTCCGTAGTAATTCACCAAGTCAACAAAGACTAGGATTGCACAAAGGAAACAATGAACGCCTATTGCGCGGAAGTCCGCAAGCTGGAAAAACACTTTTCTGGGCTAGAACTCATTCATATTACCCGGGATCTCAATGTGGCAGCAGACATCCTAGCAAAATTAGGATCTGACAGAGCCTTGGTCCCTAGTGGTACCTTTGTACATGAATTATCCAAGCCGTTAATCCAAGAGAAGGAAGAGGCTGAGTCAGCACCATCCATCGAGGTTCTAACTCTAGCACCCGACTGGACACAAGTCTTCATTGACTACTTCAAAGAGCATAAACTGCCAAGTGATAAAACTGCCGCAGAGCAAGTCACCAGACGTAGCAAAAACTATGTTTTAGTCGGGGACAAGCTATATCGACGCGGAGCTTCATCAGGAATCCTCCTCAAATGCATCTCACTAGAAGAAGGCAGGGAAATCTTAAATGAAGTTCAATCTGGGTGTTGCAGTAACCACGCAGCTTCAAGGACACTAGTCGAAAAAATCTTCAGATCAGGGTACTATTGGCCCTCAGCCTTGAAAGACGCAGAAGACTTAGTCCGTCACTGTCAATCGTGCCAGTTCTTTGCCAAGCAGCAGCATGTACCTGCACATGAATTGATCTGTATTCCTCCATCCTGGCCTTTCTCATGCTGGGGACTTGACATGGTGGGTCCTCTTAAGCGTGCTCCAGGCGGATTCGAATACATCTACGTCGCAATCGACAAATTCACAAAGTGGATCGAGTACATGCCCTTGATCAAGTTCAATGCATCCAAGTCAGTACAATTCATGAAGAGCATCTTTCATCGCTTTGGGATGCCACACAGAATCATCACCGATCTTGGGTCCCCTTTCACGGCTACTGAATTCAAGTCATGGGCCAGCGACTGCGGAATCAAGATAGACTATGCATCAGTAGCCCATCCACAGTCCAACGGCCAAGTTGAACGAGCAAATGCCCTGATTCTTGCAGGATTAAAACCAAGACTATTTGACCTCCTAAAAGATCACAGCGAAAAGTGGGTCGAAGAATTGCCTAAGGTAGTCTGGGGGCTACGGACACAACGAAGTCGGGCAACAGGCCAAACTCCTTTCTTCCTGGTATATAGCACTGAAGCGATCCTCCCGGCTGACTTAATCTAGAATGCCCCACGAACAGAGCAGTATAACGAAGGCGAAGCTGATGACACCAGGCGGCTAGAAGTCGACAGCCTCGAAGAAGCCCGATTAACCGCACTCTTTCAGTCAACAAGGTACCTTCAAGGGATGAGGCGCTACTACGACAAGAACGTCCATCACCGCACTTTTCAAGTAGGCGACCTGGTCCTGAAGAAAATTCAGAATACTACAGGGCGCCACAAGCTTATGAGTCCATGGGAAGGACCTTACATTGTATCCAAAGTAACAAGACCCGGGTCATTTGAGCTAGTCACTGAAGATGGATCTCCACTGCCAAATTCATGGAATATTGAGCACTTGAAGAAATTCCATACTTAAGGACTACGCTACAATCCTGTCTCAGGGCATTTGTATTTATTAGTCGGATATTAATAAAGTTTGGAGTTCATCAGAAACAAGAACTTTACAAATTATCCAGGCTTTTTTCTACATCTCATCATGACTAATCAGTCGCATAAAAATCTCTGCAATAGCAGAGCTTACCACCGACTAATATTTAATATTACTCGGGCGGATTGGTTCAGCGGTAACCATATTTGAGTTACGAGCTTCGAGCTCAATACAACTCACAAAGTAGTACGGCTTAACACCCGGCTATCAGCCTATAGTGAATATGGTATCTGCCGTAGTAGATACTAGTTTCTATAAGGCATAACAAGGTGGAATAGTACCCACTCTGTTACATATTTACCGGATAGAGGTCCATCTAAATTCGCACCCAAGCTGCGATCATCAAGAGGATATGATCCACCCAGAAGGAACCACGGTTACGGTCCCTCAAGAGGTGCCTGATCAGAATTATCCCTTGAACAAGGGTACTAAAAGTAGTACTCGGGCAAGACCAAGTTCTCTACACAATCACTAGAGAGACAAAGTCATACGACCCACTATAAAAGTGCTAGAGAGCACTCGGATAGGCTCGTCTAATCAGACGCTTGGTCATACATCCACATAAAGTAAAGTCAACCTATTGCCGAAGAAATTTCTCGCAATAAGGAGTTGATCATATATGAAATCCATGAGATTCAAAAGTAACCAATATTTTTGATATTTCATAAAAATCGTATGCAGGGGATACAAGCCGTGCTGAAAAGACTAAGGAGACTAAATTACTCTACAAGATCTAGAATCTGTGAGTACTCTTCCGCCATGGTCTTCACCTCCTCTTGCATCGCCGCAAGGTCCTCGTCGCCTTTGCCTTCAGGGAGGGTCATCAGAGCAGACAGGTCAAAAGACGGTAGATGCAACCGCAGCGTCGCCATCACACCTTGCACCACAGAAATCGACATATCTTTGATATATTGAGCCAGCCGCCCAGGCGCAGCCTTGGCCCGATCAATCAAAGTCTCCTCAACTCCTTCTGGCACCGGAATCATGTTCAGGATGGGATCGACGGCATGCTCCAAGGCCTTCAGAGAAGCTTGCGAAGATTCAAGGGCCTCCCGCATCTCCTTCGTAGACTTCAGAGCCTGCAGAAGTTCCGGTCAGCACCCTCACGCATCAATTTGGCTTCCTGAAGAGTACTTTGCGCATTAGCAAATACCTCCTCAAGCTTCGCCTGCTTCCGGTTGAATGCGCTCTGCCACCCAGAAGCTAGCTTATTCACATCTTCATAAATATCAGTCGGTTATCATATAATCAGATTGACACTATGGAATCAACTGACACAGAAAACTACAAAGTTTACCCTCAAGCTGCTTTTTGGAAGCCTTCTTCAGCTCCTTCATCTTCTGCTCCATAGAGGCAGCCTTAGCTATCAGCCCAACCTCACGGTCGTTTGCAGCATCACGCTCCGCGACCACCTCCTTGAGGTTACCTTGGAGTTCATTGATGCAGTTATGCATAAGCTGGGTGGCTACCTTTTGACTGATTTGGTCCTGGGCAATGTAGTCTCGGAGCTTCTGGTTCTCATGGGACATCTCCTGACGAATCCGGGTGACCTGATCCCTAACTTTGAAGTCAAAGGCCTACACAAAAGCAATATTGTGAGTACTCGGATGCGACTACATTACAACAAGAAGAAATTGAGAATCTTACCTCAACAAATTGGTGAAGAGCTTCAACAGGAGCCCTCACTTGATCACTCAGCTCCTTCAACCGGATAAGGTCCTGATTATACCCGGATACATCGAGAGTCGCCCCCTGGCGCGAGGACTCGGGCGCATCTACAGACCCTTCCTGTTGACGAGCTGAAGTTTCTGCACGGATATCCGCCAAAACCATCTCCAGGGAAGATTCATTCGGCTGTCGTGTGCGGAAAAACCAGTCATTGAACACTCGGTCAAACTCCAGCTGAGCAGGAGAACGAAAGATGGAGAACGGCCAACCAACCTGAGGCAATGGGAGAACATCCGCATCAGGAGCCGCATCAGCCTGAAACTTGGACGGAGAGGAGCCAAGCAGCGGATCTACCTGGCTAAAGGTTGGCGGCACGCTGAAATCACCCTTGGTCAGCGACCCCGTCTCCTCTACCGCCTGGGAATCAGGAACGGTACTCAAGGCTGTTGCATCCGGTTTCGTTTTCCTACAAACAGACGAGTACTCATGTCAGTATCAGAAATCTGTGAACACTCTACACAAGCTGAAAACTTACATCACGAGCTTCAATGGCTTCGGTAGCTTCAAGAGAGGTTGTTTCAGAAGCGGGTCCGAAGCCGGAGATTCTTTAGGGATCGTGCTGCTAGAAGTCCCTTGAGTAGTTCCAGCATCTAATACAGCGACATATATAAGACAAGATATCATCAACATCCAAAAGGAATACAAAGTATTCGGGTTTCCCCTTACTAGGGGCACCCGGATTATAGTGCTTATCAGACAACTCTTGCGATAAAAGAACTTTTCGACAAGCACGGCGATTACCGGTGCAAGCCTTTTTAAGGACGGGTCCTCCGGCTTCTTGCTGTGGAGTCGGCGACCTCTTCCGGCTACCCTCAGCTTCCGGGTCTATAAGCATGACATCAGAGTCAGTTGAATCTGTGTCAAGCCAGTCAAGATCTTCAGGAGAGCTCGGTTTGTTGGGAAGATCCTCACTTCGGATAGGACCCCCCAAAACTATGCCTCCACCTTCTTCAGTTGCCGGAGGCAGGGGAGGACAATCATTGTCATCTCTCCCCTAGCCCTAGAAAAGAAGAACATTCAGTCAGGTCAGAAGGATATTTATTCAGAACCTCGAGGGCATGGTAAATCATATACTTACCTGAGGCGGAGGGTTAATGGCGGAGAATGTTGTCACCACTGGAGCAAGGTGTTCACGACTCTTGAGAAGCCGGTTCACCCTCCATAAGACTTCACAGTCTGACAACTGTTCGATGGCATGACGTCCCGGGTCATTCTTACCCAAGTACTCGAAGCCAAAATTGGCTCGCTGTTGCAGAGGATGGATGCATCGCGCAACAAAATCTTGGACGACAGAGTACCCAGTCAGGCCGTCGAGCTTTAATGCCTCTATGGATTCAATAAGAGGTCGGATAGCCTCTAATCCTTCAGCAGTAATCTTGTCTCTCCACTCACGGCACTTTCGCGGAGGCCACCCATCGTGACGACGAAGCGCTGGCGAAGGGTTTGCCATATAAAACCAGTCGGTTGCCCAGTCTTTGACAGAATCCGACAACTCTACAACTATGTACTAACTAGCTACCTCTAGCCTTAGCTGGATGCTAGCCCCTCCGACTACCTCTACACTAGCATCACTGGGTTGACACTTCACCCAGAAGAAATAGCGGAAGAGAGTAAAAGAAGGGTAGATACCCAGAAAAGCTTCACACAGATGGGTAAAAATTGCAATGTGGAAGCAGGCATTGGGGGTAATATGGTTGAGAGTCAAACCATAATAGTGCAGCAATCCACGAAGAAAGTCAGAAGCAGGAAGCCCCAATCCCCGCTCGACAAAGGACTTGAACATCACTATTTCAGTGGTGTTGGGGGCAGGAGCGCGGTGATCGGTGGGCACTCTCCATCCATCAAGTGGTTGTGCTCGAAGTAACCCTTGTTGCGCCAAGAACGCCAACTCCGACAAAATGGTGTCCGATTTTTTCCACGCCAATATGTCAGTTGGGGGATTGGGGTGCCTTGGCCTTCCGGTGGTGGTGACCCTAACCTTCTTCTTATCACCAATGGCTTGTCTTTTGGGACCCATGTTGATGACAAGAGATTTTCTACGCATCAACTATTGGTTAGCTAGGAGATTTCTACCTCTGAAGGCAATGGCTTGATGAAAGCGCGAGGGACATACAGCCCGACGGCGGCTTATTATAGATCTATTTCGGCAACCGTTCATCTCTCGCAAATGGCGTTAAGAGACTGTTCAAAACCCTAACGGGTGAGAAAGCGCTACAAGCGGCGTCAGCTCCAGCCAAACAGACAAGCTTCCTTCTTTCACAAGACACATTTAGTACTTGGAGATGAAGACAGAGGACTCGGAAAATATTCCAAGTACCCGGATCTTATTTATTATTACTCGAAATTACAACAGAGATACATGGCAACATCTTGAGATACAACGATTATCAGCAGAAGTACAATCAGGATGTAAAACGCTACTCTAGTGTAATCAAGGTACAGAGCCTTGATGCCTATTGCACCAAGGACTGGGTTTAGTGAGACGCAGTAAAGCAGACACAGAACCTTGGGTAGACACTATCTTTTCAGTGCATCCCAAGGTGGATCTCAGGCACCACCCCGGTACTCAAGGAACTCCGGGGAAGACCATCACCCTCGCCGCCCTTTTGACAACCTGTGACTCCGAGGTTATCTATGAGTGGTAGTCACAAGAGTTCTTCTAGGCGCACCTTTGTATCCCTCTGCTCACGACCACATGGAAACCACCCTGGTGGATGGTCCCTTCACAAGAGTTCTTCTGGGCACCTCATCTTTTTTACATAAGGAAGACACCCGGGGACTCGGCCATCTCCGTTATCACTACTATAAAACTCATGGGACTAAGAGAAGTTCTACACTCCTATAGGATATGAACTCCTTGCTTCCCAGGCAGGGTATTTATAGGCGGTTTCTTCTTGGTCTATGGACATGGTTCATCAACAAAAGTGACTGCTGGAGCAATAATTCAACCAATGTACTGTGGTGCATGTGAAGCTCAGTATTGGTAACAGAGCTGTTTCCCACACGCACTTCAAGACAAAGACGATAAAGTTTGCAGTTGCAGAAAACGACAAACATCATTATTACACACAGCTGGAACAATCACCGGTCAATTATTGTTGGCCTCATGGTAATTTTTATTCAGTGGGGGGTGATACGGGATGTTTGTTGAAAACATTACCCACTTGAAGCTGAATATTTATTACTCGGACGGTTTAAGCAACGAATTGGTGTCATGTTCTGACTCCTCATTTCTTTAATAGATTGTCTGATCATATATTTCTGAAGATCCCAAGTGCCGACTACTAAAGTACTCGGAACTCAGGCTCGGGGGCTGCAGGGTATAATCTATAAAGAAAATGTTTTTTCTTACCCAAGAATTACTCGGAATAGGCTCAAAAGATCCTCAAAGTTATTATAAATAACAAGAGGCTCGGGGGCTACACCCTATGGGTGCACTTTTCATGAAAAAGTGCACGCCATGGAAGTTCTTTACCTACCTATGGGTGCACTTTTCATGAAAAAGTGCACGCCATGGAAGTTCTTTACCTATGGAGCATGTAACATCCCGGCCTAAGGCTTAATAGGAATAATAGGATACTCATACCAACAAGTTGCAACTTCTTTTTCGGAAGCCCGTCTCCAAAGAACTCTAAAGTTAAGCGTGCTTGGCCTGGAGAAATTTAGGGATGGGTGACTGACCGGGAAGTTCTTTCCGGGTGCGCACGAGTGAGGACAAAGTGCGCAGAAAAGACTGGTGTTGGTCTGTGAGGGAAGTCTATGTCCTAGAAAAGCTGTCATATGTAAGTGGGCCCGGCCGCGTGGAGGCGGGACGTTACAGAATGGTATCAAAGCCGACTCTCGCGGTTTCACGGGCGCGTGTGTCGCAGTTGCTCAGATATGGTGGTCATAGCTGGTGTGGACTCGGAGTGGTCACACAGCATGGCACATGTGCTGGCACTGGACACACGGACGTGGCCAAGAGAGGACGTTCCTGGCTTGGGATTGATCGACGAGGACGTCGATCTCTTAAGGGGGTGAGGATGTAACATCCCGGCCTAAGGCTTAATAGGAATAATAGGATACTCATACCAACAAGTTGCAACTTCTTTTTCGGAAGCCCATCTCCAAAGAACTCTAAAGTTAAGCGTGCTTGGCCTGGAGAAATTTAGGGATGGGTGACTGACCGGGAAGTTCTTTCCGGGTGCGCACGAGTGAGGACAAAGTGCGCAGAAAAGACTGGTGTTGGTCTGTGAGGGAAGTCTATGTCCTAGAAAAGCTGCCATATGTAAGTGGGCCTGATGCCTAGTTGAGTTCTTAAAGGAAGTCTTATAATTAGAATAGGACTCCTCTGATGTAACTAACTAGGACTCGGTCTGCGCTATGCTTCACCTGGATATATAAGGGGAAGCAGGTGCGGGCTTCTACGATCGAACATTGAATCATAATCATACACAAGGCACACGCCGCACTGGACGTAAGGTATTACGCTATTCAGTGGCCTGAACCAGTATAAATCGTTGTTCCTGTGTACTCGCCGAGTCCTACGAACGTCGATCCCCACCGAACAAACCGTCTGAGATTACTCAAGACGAGTTGCCGGTTAACAAACACCGACAATGAAGGTGCGGATACATGGGTGTATGCCGGGTCTCTGAGTGATGAGTGATTGTCAACTGGGATGATGCGCATGTTCTTTGGCTTGTGTTGTGCAGGTGTCGAGCACAGATGCAGTGATCAAAGGCGAGGTGAAGGTCAAGTAGAGACGTGCCATGCCGATGGACCGAGAGTGGCGAAGGGCGGACGTGAGGGGACCAGAGGCCCGAGGATCAGCTGTGGTGGCTGGCAGCCTGTGACGACTACAAGTGAAGACTTGCGGTCATGTGTTGCCTGAGTCGTGGACTTGGGGACACGTGTCGGTGGACGGGGTGCACGGGAGGTGCAACCCATCTACGACGTCGGTTTGGTGGTAGAGCCAGGGAAAAACCATCGGGTGGACGGTTTCCAGGTTTGGGCCTCAAAACCTGGGTGCGGACGGTTTCCGAGTTCGGCCGCAAAACTCGGGCTGAGGACGGTTTCCAGGTTTGGGCCTCAAAACCTAGGCGTTGAGGGTTTGCTGAGTTTGGCCTCAAAACTCAGATGCTGTTGGGTTGGTTTCCCGGTTTGGGCCTCAAAACCGGGGGTTGGCTGGAAAAGGCTGGTTTCCTGGTTTGGGCCACAAAACCGGGGGTGCAGAGCGAGGGCGGCACGTGGTGGCAATCGGGAGGTTGCGTTGAGGCAACGCTACGAGTTGTGCGAGCGTGGCCATTGGATACACCTACCACCGAGTTGGTCCAGAATAACCTTAGGGTTTAGCTGGTTCGCTCTGTAAGTAGTTAGGGGTAGAGTGGGAATTAGGAATAGGTTAGAATTAGGATAAATAGGGGAGACACCCACCTCCCCATCTATCTCAGTTAGTCATCTAGGGTTTCCTGCTCTCCCATATCCCTGCTGTAGCTAGCTGAGATCCATAGAGAAGAGAACAATACCTCTGTGTTCATGAGATTTTGAGGAAGTGAGGCCGTAACCTCACTGTTGTAGAGTGTGGTAGCCACACGGTTGCAATTTCGTGGTTGTGATTCGCGTTTCGTTCGTGTTCTTCGCGGAATCCTTTTTCCCCACGTTTTTCCCGTCGCTTGATCTCTTTGCTCGGTTCACCTTTTGCAAATCCGTTTGAACCAAGTTGTTCTAGATCGTGAGGCACTTCTTTCCACCGAAGGAATTCACCTCTAACCTCACGGTCTAGGAGATCGATCGATTTTCGTTTTAGATCACGTTCTTGCTCTTTTGCCCCGAAATCTTTCGATTCACTGATTTGGAGTTAGGTTCGAGCCATGATCTCTTAGGAGTAGCTCACTAACATCCTTGTGACCTCTCAGATCGAATCCTAGCCCTAGAGCTTTTGATTCGGAGGAGATCGGGTTGAATCCGCGGAAGAACTGTGCAGTTTCGAGGGCATCGGACGCTGGTCACGGGAGCATCGGACGCTGCTATTCATAGCATCGGACGCTCCGGTGACACGTGTCAGTTCTGGTGTTTTTGAGTGGGCATCGGATGCAGGGCATCGGACGCGTCCGTTGATCATCGGACGCACCGGACCCTGACCATCGGACGCTCCATTGTCCATCGGACGCGTCCGAGGGTTGAGCATCGGACGCTGAGGGTGCACTGTAGCCAGCGTCCGATGGCTATGTAGTGAAGTTCCAGAAAGGGTCTTTTGGCATCGGACGCATTCGGTGCTTGTACATCGGACGCAGGTCAGCGTCTGATGCAGTGAAAACTTCACTATTTTGTCCGTTGTTTGTTCGTCCGACTTCGGATTTGGTTTTCGCTTTTTGCGTTGGATTCCCGACTCTATGCTCTATAGAAACAGGGCTTCCTGCTTTGCGAAAAAGCCTAAATCCCCCTCACATTGCTCGGGGGAGGTTGAGATTACCCAAAGTCCATCTTGTCACTAGTTGACTCGCGTGGATTTGGGTGAGGGAACTTTTGTGGTGTCCCGCTGTGTTCCTAGGGAACATCCACCCATTCTCTTGGGTCGTGGACATTACGTGTGTCGGCTTTGCTCTTGGGTTTGATTTTGTTGGGACAAAGGCTATTAGTTTCTGAAAAGAAATTTAGGCTCCCATTCACCCCCCCCCCCCCCCTCTGGTCGCCTTGCTTTAGCAATTTCGGTCCTTCAATTGGTATCGGAGCGGGTTAAGGATCTTCCACCTTAGCCGGTTCCAGATCCACAGAAGGCGACATGGATCGCGGCGTGAGCAAACCGCCGTTTTTCGATGGGACGAACTATGCGTATTGGAAGATACGCATGTCAGCCTATCTACAGAGTTTGGGTGCTTCCATTTGAGATATTTGCAACTCTGTCGATTACGTTGTCTTTGCTGCTCGTGTGACTCAGCATCAGATCGATGAGCACGATGCCAATAGCCGAGCACGTAATGCTCTTTTCTCATGCTTGAGCATGAGTGAGTTTGATCGTGTTTCTCACCTCGCTACGGCTTGGGAGATTTGGGCTACCCTCATGCGTTTCCATGAGGGAACCTCTCAAGTCAAAACCCGTCTCTACGAGTCGTTCAAGTGAGAGTATGAGAACTTTCGACATATGCCTGGCGAGAGCATAGAAAGTTTATTCGCTCGCTTTCAGGTGATTGTCAACAGGATGAGGGCTAACAAGGAGTTGTTGCCCTTCGACGATCATGAGAGAGCTTTGAAGCTTTTGCATACTCTTGATCGATCGGTGTGGGACTCCAAAGTTCAGGCGATCATCGAATCACCTAACTATGAGACCCTCACGTGCGACAAGCTCTTTAGTAAGCTCAAGTCCAGTGAGATTGACGCCATGGCGAGGGCTTCTTATGAGAATCCTTCTGGCCCGACTATGGCTTTGATTTCTGGCTCTTCTAACCCCTCTGGAGGCTTTGCTCTTTCATCTCTCTTTTCTGTCACAGAGGACCAGCTCGAGTCTTTGGGAGATGACGAGTTGGCAATGCTCGCCAACCGGTTCTTGCGGTTCCACAACAACCGCATGAACCGTCGCCGCGGAGGAGGACGCTCAGGATGCTATGAGTGTGGCGACCCCGACCACTTCATCGCCAACTGTCCCAAGAAGAAGCATTCATCAGGGAAGGGCGATCATGGGCACAAGTATGACTCCAGCAAGCGCAAGGAGAAGTACGTCCCCGTGAGGCACAAGCGGAGGGGCGGCTTCGACAAGGAGTACATCAAGAAGAAGTACTTGGAGAAGGCCCAGGCTGAGCAGCGTGCATTCTTTGCCACGCTCAGCGACGTCGACGGCTCGGATGACGACTCCGCTTGCTCAAGCGGCGATGAGTCCGAGAAGAAGAAGAGGATCGAGGACAAGTTGAACGGTCTCTGCTTCTTCGCCGACGACGACGGCCTCTGCACCATGGCCCTCGGCAAGGAGGTCGACGGCGAGCTGGTGAACTCCCCTCGGAACGACGACGATGACAACACCTCCCAGGTATCTCTGACCCACGATGAGCTTTCCGCTGAGGTTGAGAAACTTACTGCCGCACTCCTTAGTCAAGATAAGTTGCTTAGGCGAGCTGCTAGAGAGCGCAAGGAGTTTATGCAGAAGTGGGAGGATACGGTGAAGGAACTTGATTCTGTCAAGTCCACCGTAGTTGTCACAGATGAGGAGTGTGAGGCGTGCACCACGCACATGACTGATCTTCTCACTTTGAGAAGTAAGTATGTTGCGTTGGTAGGAGAGGTGGATGAGCTCCGTGCTAGGCCCATGCTGTTGGGTGCTTGCAAGATTTGTCCTGTCTTGCAAACCGAGTTGGCAGAGAAGAATGCCAAGATTGTGTCTCTTGAGGAGGCCAGCTCGGGTAGCACTTGTGTGACTAGGTGCGCTTTATGCGAGGGTTTGGAGATGGAGATTGCTAACGTGAAGCATGACAAGATGCAAACCGAGGAAGAAAACACATACCTTCGGACCATCTTGTCATGGGTGTCTTGTGGTGAGCCACAGCTCGGGATGATGATTTCCCAATTCAAGCGAGCTGCTGGAGGTCCCGGTGTAGGCTTTGCTCAGGGTGTTGATCTTTCTGCTTTTGGGAAGATTGGAGAGTCGAGTGGTCTGAATCCGAGTGAGAAGCCCAACTCCACCACTACTCCCAAACTAACCAAGCTTCCACCCAAAAAGCCTCTCAAGCCTAACACCAAGGATGGGGTGTTTGAGGAACCTCCGAGAGCTCCACCCAAGAACCAAGTGTGGCATCCCAAACCCAACCACTTGAAAAACAAGGTGGACACAATGCCACCTATCCAGGAGGAGTTGCCACAGAAGGGCAAGGTGATCCACACCCACAACCGTGAGTACCAACAACCCCCTTTGAGAGCGGTGAGGTACCACTGTGAGCACTGTGGGAGAGATGGACACTTGAGCGAGTTCTGCTTTAGGCGCAAGAGAGAGGTGTGTCGTGCTAGGGAGATGAACAACCTGGACATGTACCATCCTTTCCATGATGTACATGCGCCGAATGTTCAGAGGAGAGCACCGAGACGTGCTGCTAGGCCCAGAGGTCCAGAACCTCAAGTTCCCAGGCCTAGGCAGCAGAGAGCTCCGAGGAGAGACGCTAGGCCTAGAGGTGTTGAGCCTCAAGTTCCTAGGCGTAGGCCTCGTAGAGAGCGTGCCCGGCGGGAGCCTGCATTTGTAGGCTATGGACCCTGTGGCGGTGGCTTTGTAGTTGAGCGTTTTCCCCCCCCCCCACCGCATTTTGAGTACTGCGGTGAGTGCTCCTTCCCCAGTGGACCACGTTTTTCTCAATGTGGTGATCGCTCCTCCCGTAGGAGTTCTAGGAATGGTTTTTCTGCTAACCGTTCTTTTGAGCAGCCGGCCCAACACTTGTATTCCCCTTACTTCACTAACCCCAGTGTTGGCCCGTTTGCTCACCCTATGTCTTTTTATTGATGTAGGTAAAACGATTGGAGAACGTTTGGTTGGTGGATTCCGGGTGTTCGAAGCACATGACCGGAAACGCCAAGTGGTTCTCCAGTCTTAGTCCGGTCGCCGGAAAGGAGTATATCACCTTCGGCGACAACAGCAAAGGTAAGGTGTTGTCTCGTGGATCTGTGCGAGTTAATGAGCACTTTGTGTTGCGCGATGTTGCTCTTGTTTCTAACTTGCATTTTAACCTTCTTTCTGTTTTGCAACTTTTTGATGATGACTATGAGATTCGTTTTAAACCAAATCTCAGTCGCATTTTGGATCCTCAGGGCAATCTTGTATGTGTGATTTTGCCCTTTGGAAAAGTCTTTCGTGCGGATTTCTCGGAGTCGTTCGGAATTTCTCGTTGTCTTTTGGCTGGACCTTCCTCCTCTGATCTTTGGAAGTGGCATAGGAGACTAGGTCACCTGAGCTTCGACTTGCTTGCAAGACTTAGTTCACTTGGCTTAATCCGAGGATTGCCCAAGTTATCCATGGAGAAGGATCTTGTTTGCCATTCTTGTAGACATGGGAAGATGGTAGCCGCTCCCCACCATCCAGTGACTCAGGTCATGACCAAGTGCCCTGGAGAGCTTTTGCACATGGACCTTGTTGGTCCGGCTCGGGTGAGCTCGGTTGGGGGGAAGTGGTATGTGCTTGTTGTTGTCGATGATTTTTTGAGATATTTGTGGGTCTTCTTTTTAGCTGAGAAGACCGAGACTTTCTCCTTTGCTCGCAATCTGATTTTGCATCTTCAGAATGAGTTCCCTTTGAACTCTATGTGAGCAATTCGGAGTGATAATGGTTCCTAATTCAAGAATTCGGATTTTGAGAAGTTTTGTGACTCTTTTGGGTTAGAGCATCAGTTTTCTTCCCCCTACACACCGCCTCAGAATGGTGTTGTAGAAAGGAAGAATCGGACCCTTGTAGAGATGGCCAGGACGATGCTCGATGAGCATAGGACTCCTAGGCGATATTCGGTCGAAGCTATGAACACTGCATGCTATATTTCCAATCGCATTTTTCTTCGAGCTTTCTTGAAAAAGACCTCTTATGAGTTGCGTTTTGGAAAACTACCCAAGGTGAGCTATTTTCGAGTTTTTGGTTGCCATTGTTTTATACTCAAAAAGGGCAACTTGGACAAGTTTGAGTCTCGTTCTTCTGACGGTGTGTTTTTGGGTTATGGCACTCATACTCGTGCTTATCGTGTACTTAATCTTGACACTAACCGAGTCATGGAGACATCCGATGTCACCTTCGACGAGACCATGGTTTGTCCTTCTTCTCGTTTTGAGCGTGCAGGTGATCATGAGGTTGGCGAACCTCTTTTCGATGATGAAGAAGAAGGTGCTGAAGGGATAGATGACCTAGCACCTCCTCCACCTGCTGTGCCGCAAAGAGCGGCCTCTACGACGACTCACGGCCTCGACACATCGTCTTCCTGGGGGCCGTGGGATCCGCCACCCCGAGCGGTACCTTTTGTACCTGGGGAGGCACCAGCTGCTGTTGAGGGGGAGGCCACTTCGGCAAGGGAGGCGCCACGACACATTCAGCGCTTGCACCCGCCTCAGCAGATGATCGGCAGCATCGACGAACGCGTCACCCGGTCAAGGCAAATCTCTCACTTTGCTCATTCTGCATTTGTTGCTGATTTTGAACCCCGGGATGTTGGACACGCTTTGACGGATCCAGATTGGGTCAATGCCATGCATGAGGAGCTTGAGAACTTTGAGAGAAATCGGGTTTGGGTTCTAGTGTCTCCACCTTCTGAGTGTCATCCAACTGGAACAAAATGGGTTTTCAAAAACAAACAGGGAGAAGATGGCCATGTTGTGAGAAACAAGGCCAGACTCGTAGCCCAGGGATATAGTCAGAAGGAGGGGATAGACTATGAGGAGACATTTGCTCCTATAACACGTTTGGAGGCTATTAGGATACTCTTGGTTTTTGCTGCATCCAAAGGTTTCAAACTTTTTCAAATGGATGTCAAGAGTGCCTTCTTAAACGGCTACATAGAAGAGGAGGTGTATGTTAGACAACCCCCCGGTTTTGAAAATCCCAAGTTTCCAAACCATGTCTTTAAACTTCACAAAGCTTTGTATGGTTTGAAACAAGCCCCTAGAGCCTGGTATGATAGGTTGAAAACCTTTTTGCTTGCTAAGGGTTTTAAAATGGGATGTGTAGATAAAACGCTCTTTCTCCTCAAGCAAGGCACTGATACTCTCTTGGTCCAAATTTACGTGGATGATATCATTTTCAGTGGTTCTTCTCACGCTTTGGTTGCCAAGTTTGCAGACATTATGAGCAGGGAGTTCGAGATGAGCATGATGGCTGAGTTGACGTTTTTCCTCGGGTTGCAAATCAAGCAAACCCGGGAAGGAACGTTTGTGCACCAGGGCAAGTACACCAGAGATATCCTGAAGAAGTTCGACATGGGTGAGGCCAAGCCTCTTCCAACACCCATGGCGACTATGACGGCCCTGGATGCGGACAAGGAAGGAGAAGCAGTGGACCAGAAGGAGTACCGGAGTATGATCGGGTCGCTGCTGTACCTGACGGCGACACGCTTGGACATCCAGTTCGCGGTGTGCCTCTGCGCGCGCTTTCAGGCGTCGCCGCGCACCTCTCACCGTCAGGCGGTCAAGCGCATTATGAGGTACTTATCCTTCTCTTCAGAATTCAGGATTTGGTATTCTGCCTCCTCCACCCTTTCCCTTTGCGGTTATTCCGATGCCGATTTTGCTGGGTGCCGTATTGATCGCAAGTCCACTTCTGGGACTTGCCAGTTTATTGGTTCTTCTCTTGTTTCGTGGTCCTCTCGCAAGCAGTCTAGCGTCGCCCAGTCTACCACGGAGGCTGAGTATGTTGCTGCGGCTAGCTGCTGTTCCCAGTTACTCTGGATGATGGCCACTTTGCGTGATTTTGGTCTGAGCTTTTCTCGTGTTCCTTTGCTTTGTGACAGCACGAGTGCGATTAGCGTTGCTAAGAACCCTGTGCTTCACTCGAAGACCAAACACATTGATGTGCGCTTTCACTTTCTGCGAGACCACTATGAGAAGGGTGATATCGACCTTCGCCATGTCGATACTCATCATCAGCTTGCTGATATTTTTACCAAGCCTTTGGACCAATCAACCTTTAATCGATTGAGAGGTGAGCTTGGTGTGTGTTTCCCGTTTTAGATGGGGGAAACACTTTGGATTTTGTATGATACACTGACTTTTCGTTTTCAGTTGTTTTTTCTTCTTTTTTATTTCTTCGTGCATCTTTTGCATTTTAGCATACGCTTTTACATTCTGAGCTTCATATGTATAATCTGAAGAATGTAACTATGCTCTGTGTAGTCTTTGCTCCGATGCTTTATGTTGATGTTGTAGCCTATGCTCTTTCTGATCACTAGTACATACTATGAGCTGAGCTATTTTTGAATGGTGAATTTGATAATGAACTTAAAACTTGAAAATGTTCACCATTGAGATATGCAACTAGCATGTGTAGGATGTGTTGAGGTCATTCCTGCTTTTCATATATGCTAGGTTGCTATGTCTCTAGTGTTGAGTCATTCACTTGCTTGGTATGTCATATTCTGTTTAAAATCTGAACCAAGTTAAGTAAATTAAAAAGATCGAGATGGGTTTGCTTGTTAGCACCTCACAGTTTCGAGACTATTTCTCATTACACTTTGAGTTGAACTTGAGCTGTGTAGTGTATGACTGAAACTGTTGCTTTAAGCTTCTGATTGCTTATGCATAGGCTTCGCACAATTGAAAAGTTAGGCAATAACAAGCATTCAACCTCTCGCAGCCACATGTTGTTTTCTGAACTTGTGTAATTTCACCGCTGCAACTCCGTTTAAAATCTGAAATCACAAGTATATGCCTAAATTGGTATCAGCATGATGATTGAACTGTGCTAGGGGTAGTTCACTTAGTATACATGCTTAGCACATTTGACTTCCTGTCCATACATGTCTTGTGCTATTTTGATGGTGAATACCTTTTTCGGCTTAAAACTGCTCACATGCTCATATTTCATTCTTAGTGATCAGCTTGAGCCTTTGCTAGCATTCTGTGCATTTTTCTGAGTCATCGGATCAGAACTCTGTAGAGCATCTTTGCACTCTTTTGAGTATACTCCTAAAGCTCCTAACTTGCATTTTGCCTCATTTGCATTTTGGAAGGGGAGAATTCTGCGTGTTGGCACTTTTTGATGGTGCATTTTCCCAGGGGAGAAATGGTTCTTGATTAGTGCATTTTCAACTAAGGGGGAGAGAAATTGCAAATCATTACCCTCCGTTTCAGCTAAGGGGGAGTCTTCCTAGTTGTTTGCACTATTCGAGGGGGAGTTTGTTTCCGGTTGAGTCTTTGACATTTTCAATTGGTTTGGAGCGGTTTGCTAGTTGTGTTGAGCCTTAGCCTCCTTCTTGAGGGACTAGCATTAGTGGAGGCAATAACAATAGGCTTATAGAATGATTCAACAATGATATCACATGTTATGCCTATGTCATTGGTTTCTACTTTCTCCTTTACTTTCTCATTTTTAGCTTGATCAATTAGAGAGGAGTGAGCTTCCTTAATCTTGGTGTGAGCATCATCAAGCTCCTCATGGGCTTCCACTAGCCTCTCATGAGATGCATTTAGCTCATCAAAGGACTGTTCAAGAGTTTTTAGTTTCTTTTGCAATTCTTTGCATTCCTTTCTTTTCTTATCAAAATGAACTCTAGCATCATCAAGCATATCAATTAACTCATCTCTAGTAGGTTCATCATCATCATCATCATCATCACTCTCATCATCATCGGATTGTACCTTTGTGGCCTTAGCCATGAAGCGTGATGAAGTGTCGAAGATAGAGGGCTTGTCATTGATAGCAATGCTTGCAAGAGCTTTCTTCTTGCTTGTCTTGCGGTCATCATCATCACTATCATCATCACTATCACTTGTGGATGCATCACTATCCCAAGTGACCACATATCAGTGCCCCTTCTTCTTGATGAACTCCTTCTTCTCTTTCTTTTCCTTCTTCTTGACCTTCTTGTTGTCGTCATCATTTTCACTATTGTATGGGCATTGAGCAACAAGATGATCTTTGCTTCCACACTTGAAGCATCTTCTTGGTTCATCCTTGTTCTTATATGAGGTCTTCTTCCTCCTTGCCCGGTAGCCCTTCTTCTTCATGAATTTGCCAAATCTCTTAACAAATAGAGCCATCTCTTCATCCTCGTCATCACAAGCGTTGGAGCAATCATCTTCACTTGATTCTTCTTTCTTAGCCTTTCCCTTGCTCTTGGATGATGTTGTGGCTTTGAATGCCACACTCTTCTTCTCCACATCGTTCTTCTCTTCTTCTTCATTTTCTTCTCTATGTGTCATCGGACATCACATCTCCAAGTACTTGGTTTGGTGTCATTGTGTCCAAACCACTCCTTACTAGCAATGTGACCAACATACCAAACCTCTTTAGAAGACATCTCAAGAACTTGTGTGAGAAGTCCTTGTCTTCACTTCCTCCCCAAGTGCCTTCAGATCATTGACTAGCACTTGTAGCCTATTGAACATCTCCAGCACACTCTCATCTTCATCTTGAAACTAGCAAACTTCTCTTTGAGTATATAAGCCTTTGCACCCTTCACCGCTTGAGTGCCCTCATATGATTCTTCTAGCTTCTTCCAAGCTTCATTGGCCAATTCCATGCCTTTGATTTGCTCAAACACATTTGCATCAATTGCATCATGAATAGCACTAAGAGCAATATCATTGTTTTGCATCTTCTCTTCTTCGGCACTTGTGAGATGCTCTGGATCGGCAATCTCAATCTTTGTTTCCACAACACTCCATATTTTTCTATTGATTGACTTTATGTGTGTGGTCATCTTTGCCTTCCAATAGCTATAATGTGTGCCACCAAATTGGGGTGGCCTTTTGGTGTTGTTGATTTGAGCCATTTTAACATTGTAGGTTGTTAAGCCTCAAATGAATGGTGACCTTGCTCCGATACCACTTGAAAGGTCCTAAATGGCTAGAGGGGTGAATAGCCTATAAAACAATTCTACAACAACACTTAAACAAGCTTGTTAGATAACTAAATGGCGAAGCAAATTTTGCGCTAGCTCTACAAAAGTGCAAGCCACCTATCCATAATTCTAGTTAATTATGATCTCTGATTGACACAGTGTCTAAGTAACTATTTTATAACTAAGTGAGCAAATGAGCAAGAATATAACAAAGGTAAATACAAGAGATAAAAGTGAGTATACTGAACCGGCAAGTGATCAATACAATAGATAACCAATGAAGTCATCGGGAACAATATGACACAAGATTTTTCACTCGAGGTTCACTTGCTTGCCGGCAAGCTACGTCCTCGTTGTAGCGATTCACCCACTTGGAGGTTCACGAGCTAATTGGCATCACATGTCAAACCCTTAATAGTGTGCCGCACAACCACACCACAAGATGGGGATTCACAAGCTACGAGCAATCCACTAAACTTACCTTTCGTGATCTCCCACGGGGAAGGTACAAGAAACCCCTCACAAATCACCGATCGGAGCCGGAAACAATCACCAACTTCCGCTCAATGATCCTCGCTGCTCCAAGCCGTCTAGGTGTCAGCAAACACCAAGAGTGACAAGAGAAAACCACAGCGAAACACGAACACCAAGTGCATCTAGATGAACACACTCATGCAATGCACTTGGCTCTCCCAATCTCTCTCAATATGATGAACAATCAATCAAATGGAGTGGGAGATGTTTTGCTAGGCTCACAATAGAGTTTAGGTAATCCAAATGTCCAAGAGAGTGAGCCAAAACCAGCCAAACACCTTATATAGGGCTCCCTCAAAAGAGAGAGTCGAAGCCCCCAAACACTCACTTTCTGCGGGGCCATCGAACCTGCCATTGGAAAAACATCGGATGCTAAACCAACGTCTGATGCCTAGATCAGCGCCACGTGTCCCCTTTCTTTCAACCTCAGCCGCCAGATCCCAACAGCTAGTTTTCAACGCGCACTGTTAATGTTGCATCGGACGCTACATCGGACGCACCGACCCAGCGTCCGATGACCTGTTAGACTTCACAACGGCTAGTCGCGCCAACATCGGACGCTCGCACAATGCCACATCGGACGCTACAGGACCAGCGTCCGATGTCTATGCAGAGAGCATCCAGAGAGCTCTTGCGGACATCGGACGCATCCAATGATGCCGCATCGGACGCTCCCCAACGTCCGATGCTCCCCTGAGAGCAACCCTAGGACACGTCATCGACATCGGACTCTGCAGCAGTGATTTCTCAGCGTCTGTTGCCAGCGTTCGATGCTCCTCAGTCAGCTCAGCTTAGCTAGGGTTTGCCATCGGACGGTACCCCCAGCGTCCGATGCCCATCAGACCAGCGTTCGATGCTCCTCAGAGATCATGAAATCAATCTCCACTTCATCCCTTGTGCAAATGTGTTAACTCCACAAAGTTTCCACTACTTGTGTACGTGAGTTAGCATTTATCAAGCACTTTTCAAGAGATGTTAGCACACACTAGATTCTAAATGCATATGCAAAGTAAGATCATCTAATGGCACTTTGATAATTGTATTTCCCAAACGAGTTCCACTCCTCTTAATAGTACGGCTATCAATCCTAAATGTGATCACACTCTTTATAGTGTCTTGATCACTAAAACAAAATAGCCCTATGCATATACCTTTGCCTCTAGCCTATTTTGTTTTTCTCTTTCTTCTTTTCCAAGCATTGGATCCTTTGATCACCATCACGTAGACATCACCATCCATCTAGCTCCATCACTTGGTGTTGGACAAACCTATCTCATACACACTTAAGCATAGGGTTAGTTCAAATAGGTTTCATCAATTAACCAAAACCAAACTAGGGCTTTCACTACTCCACTGCCATGTCATCGATCCGCGTGATCCTCTCTCTCCACTGTTGGATTGTAACTACCTCCAAATCAAAGACAGTTGTAATTGGAGCTTGCTTCACCTTGAAGGCACCTAGGATTCACCATGAAGGCACCTAGGGCCCACATGGAGGTCGACCGACCTAGGGGGGTCGCCTGACCCCCTATTACAGGCGGGTCATCCCTGGTGTGTGTGGTTGTTGTCCCCACTTGTCATATGGTGTTGTCACATTGGATTTTGTCTTTGTTTCTTTGGCTGCTTCTTTATGGACCTAAGGATCCATGTGACTTCATCTTCCACCATTGAGAGAAAATACAAGTGTGATCCAAGGGTGGAAATGTGCTTTGGGAGGCTTCTCATGGATCATGCCACTTGGGCAAGCCCTGGTGGGGCCATAGGGGTGTCGGGCGACCCCCCTATGTGGGTCCCACAAGCTCATTTTGTCATTTTCACCATAATTTGCATGAAAATACTTTCAGGTATAAGTGGAGCTAGTTATTGCTAAAATGTGTTCTTGTCATGTCTTTATTCCTTGAAATCGACCATGTTGACGGGGTTTTGAACATGCTATTTTGGGTAATATTCCACCGTCAACAGTAGGTTCGAGGGTGGGTGTGTGGTGAGTGTTTTTCTTCTTGTTTCAGATGTGTTGTCCTCTACCTCCAAACAGAGAGAAATAATAGGAGAAAGATGGTCTCGGGCGTCCTCTGTCCTTTTTCCTTCCCGGTCGATGGCGGTCGGGCACCCCTGTAGTGGGCGTCCTTCTTTCCCATTATCCGGTTGCTACAGTCAATCCTGTGGCGCAAGGACATAATGGCCGTCGAAGTCTAGTCCACTCTGTCTACTATCGAACTACATTATGGTCGTGTTTGACATGGGTAGCCTAGTATTGTAGAGATGGACGCGTGTATTCTTTGATCGTCATAGAAGGGGAGTAGGTGCCACAATTTGGAAGTACACTCTACTGTGGTGGCACATGCGAGGCAAATTCATGGAGATGGGCGATCGATCGGCCCTGTAGAGGCATGCACGTCATGCGATGGCGAGGATCTGATAGTGGTGCAGGCTATCTATCTCTACTAAAGTGCAACAATGGGTTGATTGACCGGTCCTGCAGGGCCGTGACGGCCAAGCCGATCACCTGGCTCCATCACCGCACGGATAGAGAGGCACAGTCAAGGGGCCATTGTCACATCAGATTGTATCATTTTACCTAGTCGATCACGTCCGTCGTGGTTGCATGTGCCTGGCCTGACCGGGGAAGACAGTCATCATGGAGAGGACCCATGGTGTCTAGCAGTTCTACCCCAGGGGGCTGGCGTGTCCCTTGGGTTGGATAGAAGTCGCTCGAGTGGAGTTGGGCGGGGCAGAGGCCTCCCTCGGGGGAAGAGTCGGGCGAGGCGAAGATTTTGCCCGAAAGGTCGAGTCCAACCGAGCCCCCTTTGCTCGGGCTCGAGCTGGTCGGAGTTCACCAAGAGAGCTGGTTACGCTATGGGCCCATTCGGTTGGGCCGGACGAAGCATGGACCGTGACTTGACCCTTGAGCTTACTTAGGTGTTTGATGTATTTGATGTGTTGCTTATCACCGTTGATTGGATACCCGACACGCTAACTCAACAACCCATCGACAAAAATTAACACATAAAATAAAGAAAAAACTAACAAAAGTAAAATAAATAAATAAAAAGATTAAAAAGATAAAGAAAATAAAATGAAGAACAAACAAAGAAAATTCATGAAAAATAAAAAGGAAAACAAAATATAAGAATGGAAATAAAGTCCATCACCGGTCCCTAAACTTACTGTTGTGTCATTCCGGTTCCTAAACTCATAAATCAAACGTTTAGGTCCTCAAACTTGTTCGGTTGTGTGATCCGAGTACCTAAATTTGCAAATCACTCATTTAGGTCCTCAAATTTAGTCAGTTGTGTCATTTTGGTCCCTAAACTTTGTTTTGAGTCTCATATAAATCTAAACATGATAATTTAAAAACTTTATATTAATAAATAATTCATAACTTTTTCATATAAACTCGAATGAAGACAACATTGATATCAAAATTGTAGCCCTCGACGTGATCTACAACTTTGTAGATGAAAAGTTTTTGAGTTAAAACTGTTTAGGGTCCCAAAATATTGTTGTATGTTTATAGATTTTAAAATTTAAAATTTAAAATTAATTTTTTGGATACTAAATGACTTTAAATAAAAAACATTATCTACAACGTTGTAGATTGCATTGAGAACTATAACTTTTATATAGATCATGTCAATATTCGAGATTGTTTGATAATTTCAATTTTAAATTTCAAAATCTATAAACATACAACAATATTTTGGGACCCTAAACAACTTTTAATTAAAAAAAATCAACTACAAAGTTGTAGATCACATCGAGGTCTATAATTTTGATATAAAGTTTGTCTTCGTTCGAGTTGTATGGAAAAGTTATGAATTATTTGTTGATAGAAAGTTTTTAAATTGCCATGTAACAAAGTTCAGGGACCAGGATGACACAACTGACTAAGTTTTATTTTTATGAACCGGGATGACACAACCGAACAAATTTAGGGACCGGGATGAGACAACAGAACAAGTTTGAGGATCTAGACGGTCGATTTGCGAGTTTAGGGACCGGGATGACACAACGACACAAGTTTAGGGACCGATGATGGACTTTAAAATGGAAGCGAAGGAAAGAAATTATTTTCATAGGTGCCGACCTCTCATGAAATAAAATAAATAAAAAAGAAACAAAGAGAGAAAAGGAACAAATGAATAATAAAATGTACGTACATCACATGGTATAAAATAAATAAATAAAATAATTTTTAAGAGAGAAAAGAAAATTGAAATTAATATAAAAATAAAGAAAACCAAAAAAAGGGGAAAAAAAAAGGAAACGAACAAAATTTTTTTTTCTGGGAAGCCAACGCTGTCTCCCGCAGGACCGAGGCCCAATGATGTTCGACCTGTGCGGAAGGCAACCCAATACACCACACCACGGTAGCCCAACAAAAGCCGTACGTCGGCTGGTTGTCACGTGATGCAGGGTAATTGGCGCGTCGACTGGTCGGCACTCGGCAGCGACGGTTTCCGGGGCTGCTTGCAGAACAAAGAGAGGACAGCGGAGAGCCATGGGGATGACTGATGAGGTGGCGCCGGGTTGCTGCTGGTTGGGCCAAGGCCCGTAGGCTAAGGCAAGGGTGAGTGCACACGGGCTGGGACTGGAGAAGTGAGGGAAGAGGGAGAGGCCACGATCATGGAGCGGGCCGGCGGCAAGCCGGCCATTTAGCCACGGCCCAGCCTGCAAGGGAGGCATGCAAGAAGGCTGTTGGGAGCTAGACCGAAAAGCCACGGCCATTATATAAGGAAGCGCATGGCCGAAATAATTAGATGTTCAAAACAGATTGTGCACCTAAACCGAGTGGGCTTGGCTGAATTAGTGCTGACCGGAGCTTGGTATTTGTGGTGGGAGCGTAGAAAGATTGTGCATCGAAAAGCCGTTCAGAATTCGGCAAAATCAGCTTTGTCTATTGCGACTTTGACACTGAACTATCTGAAGGCAGAAAGTAAGAATATAAAAGTGAGGGTGGGATGAAAGAAACCATCAGAAGATTATGTTTTATTGAATGTGGATGCAAGCTATTGCCAGGAGAGAAGTATTGGCGGTTCAGGTGTGGTGATCAGAGATGCATGTGGTTCCTTTATTGCAACCGCAGTTAATTTTTATCCTCATGTGCTCAATGCTCATATGGCTGAAGTCTTGGCGTTGAAGGAAGGAATGCTTCTGGCAACTCAGCTAGGGTGCGGACGTTTGATGATTCAATCTGATTGTGCACAAGTGGTAGAGAGTGTACTCCAAGGTGGGTTTTCTAGAACAGCAAGTGCTCCAATTTATGAAGAATGTGCTCAGCTTTGGGATGAGTTTGGTTTGGGTTTTATAGAACATTGTAATAGAGAGATAAATAAGGTGGCAGATGAGTTAGCTAGAATGGCGATGAGTAAAATTATCTTGTATTTGGGTCGATGAACCCCCTAGGAATATCTTAGAAGGTTTGGTAAACGATGTAACTATGTTCGAAGATCAATAAAGTGCGTTAAATAGCTTCCTAAAAAAGCGCAGGGAAGCAAAAGGAGAAAAAAAACTTTTTTTCCAAGCTCAGGATAAACAGCTAGCAGTCTTGAATCTGTCAGGCTGCGTAGAACTAAAGAAAAACTTTTTTTACTCAAACCTGAAACTCTGAATAACAAATTTTCCATTGATAGAAAATTCAGAAAAAACGTTAAAACGGCTTCTGATCTAAGCACAGAAAAAAAATCAGAAAACTGAACGACTTCTAAGCACCAAAAACTCAGAAAATTGGAACTAAGCATACAAAAATGAATGATGCAACTGACTAAATAAATGCGACAAACATATTCCCAGTAACTTGTTCTAAAGCACATTTTTATTGTTTGAATTAACAACAACTAAACAAATTTTGGATTTTTTTGGAAAGTATTAAAAACTGATTTACATTATTTAATGTTTTCTAGTCACACCCGAAATATAGGTTTCGAGGTCTGACACCATGCAAAAGCTAGGTAAAACTAATAAGAACTATATTGCAGCTATACTAATTTAGTCTAAACTAGATTTTGACAACTAGAGCAAAGTAGTTGCAAGAGGTAATTGCTCAAAGTAAAGAAGATAACTTAATTGATAACTTGGGAGTCTTACGAAGGTAAATGTATAAGAGTTGTACATGAACTACAAAGACAATTCTAGAACAAGCTCCACTAAACTCTAACTCTTAATGTTACTATTCTAACTACTAAGCTAAGTGTGAGTAGAATATTTGATCCTTCTTCTTGGTTTCTTGAGAATTGGTTGTTGGATATATTATGGGCTTGGCCAATATATAATATTTAATAAATCAATAACTCTATGATTTGTTATTAAATAGTACCATACGAAAAACTGACTGGATGTTGACTCAATTTATATGGTTTGATTTTATTCGTCTATATTGAGAAGTTGAGAAAGGATGTCAGCATGCCACATGCGCGCTCGTCGCCGTCGGCGGCCGGACCGGGTCAGGCCGTGGCCCTTTGTGTCCGTTGACCTTTCTCCTCCTCCAGCATAAGAGTCTCACTCCCTCTACTCTCTTTGTTAGTCTCCAGACTAACAACCACATCTCTATAGCTGAAAGCTTCCCCGTCCTACGGAGTCTCACTCCCGCTGCTCTCTTTGTTAGTCTCCAGACAAAACAACCACATCTCTGCACCTGAAAGTTTCCCCGTCCTATAGCTTGCACGCATAGGTTTCTGGGAGAGAAGGAGCCTCTAGAAAGCTTGCTGTCTACGAGTTCATCTGCTCGGGTGAAGGACGACAATCACGTTTTTGGGGAGTGTCTTCGCGACACATCTACTCGCCAGTGTCTTCTTCTTGTTCCTGGTGATTGGTACTGCTACAGTGTTGTCTTGTTCCTATTCATGGTTGGCATTGTATTAACGGAACGACTACAACGATAGGCACTATGTTGACTAGCGCATTCGGTTCAACCATAGCAGAGTATAATTTAATTATCCTTTCTACTGAGTCTTTTATTGTGACTTTTTTGTGTTGTTTATTAGTATCATCTATGTGCATGCTACTGTTAGTTCACATATTTGTTTGTAAAAACCTTTTATTTATCGTGATTATTTTCTAGATTAAACTGCTAGTGAAATTGCCTAAATTTCTAACGTTAACACCAATCTAGCTATTCATGGCCGGTTCAATGGCTATGAACCCAGTTCCCATCGGGGCACCTCAAGCCTCCTCATATAAATATAGTCCTCCAGTAAAAAGGGGAGTCCCTATTTAGTCAAGGGAGACTACTGCTAGAGTTGCTATAAGTTCAACGTCTTGAATTGCAATTTTCCCTAGGGTTGTATACATGATAGATGTAGATATAGTTTATAATTTGGATGTATATTTAGTTCAATTTTCTTTTAAAAAATAGGCACACCTGTTCATCTATCCTAGAGCTGGCACAGAACACATGTGGCAATACGAGCAGCAACAATGCTGCACAAGTTATGTGCATTATTGCGTGGGACTTCTCTTTTAAGAAGCAGCAGCACATCGAGTCAGCGTTGTATCATTTCCTCGTATCTCCCTTGACAAGCCATGGCGCACCTACCTCCCTCTTATGGTGACACAGAGCCACATCATCAGTCATCAGATAGACAAGGCACAGCCGCAGGTAGTGGCGAAGCTAAAGCAAACTAAAGAGGATATACTTAGCTTATGAATACATAGGTAAACATTTAAGCAAAATCATTGTTTTTGTATTTTTAGGGGGTGTATGTGCACCCCCAAGCACAACCTTGTTCATGCATGACAAATAAGGGATTGTGTTAGTTCACGTGTGAAAAGTTTTTTAATATCATATCGAATATTTCAATACTAATTTTGTCTATTTAGACTAATACGAAAATAAATTACATATCTTGTCCGAATACCGTGAGATAAATTTATTAAGAGTAATTAATCCGTTATTAGCACAATTTTATTGTAGCACAATATTACCAAATTATAGACTAATTATGCTTAAAAATCGTTTTGCAAATTATCTCAATCTGTATAATTAGTTATTTTTTAGTCTAACTTTAATACTTCATACATGTGTTTAAATATTCGTATATTTGTTGTCATAGGTGAAAAGTTTTTAGATGGAAACTAAATAATGCCAAACAGCCTAGCTACACGTACGGCTGAAAAATATCTGAAAGTCGTCCATTATTCGAGGCTGCTGAGTCAGTGCAGAATCAGAGCCCAGAGAGGCTAAACAAAAGCAAAAGGATAAGGAGTGCACCTCAGCCTGACCTGTGCTTCCTTGCATCGCGCTCGTACCTCTCTGCCTGGGAGAGCCTCTCCAGCATAATGTCATGCATTTGACTCCACTTGCTGCTCATCAGTCTGATCTGATCGCCCCACTTCCAGCAATAATGCAGAGATCATCATCATTTTCATATTAAACAATCCAGAAAAGACCGCGTGATCGTCGGTGGGTCAATCATGGAAATCGATGCGCCCTCAATTAGACTTGGGAATCAAAGGCCAATTGGAGTATTGCACCTATTGGAAGCAGCACCTGCAAGTGTGCCGAGTCGTAACGTTTGGTGATGGGCTGCTCACATGGTTTGGGTAGCCGTTGTCCTGGCTATTTTCCCCAGCTAGCTTGGTCCTTCTTTGCAAAGCTAGAGCTACCTATTTCCATGAAAAAGTACACGTTTTGTGCGTGTTGGCTAGGAATAGTCTCACTTTAATTTAGGGCTTGAATATTTTGTAGCTATAGCTTTAACTGGTTAGTAATTTAATTAATCAATCAAAATTATTGATTCAATTTATGCAGGACAACTAGCTAATGTAGAAATTACTTTCCTCGTATTACTATCCTTCTCTTACCCAAGCCCTAAAGTCAGTCTTAATGACAGTTTTATGAGAGTTTCATAGGCATTAAATCAGCTGATGTGGCATAGTTTAAATCAAGGAAAAATTTCAAGGGATGAAATGAGTTGAATCGATTTATGCAAGACAACTAGCTAATGTAGAAATTATTTTCCTTGTATTATCCTTCTTCATTTATCCAAGCCCTAAAGCCAGTCTTAATGAGAGTTTCATAAATATTAAATAAACTGATGTGACATAGTTTAAATGAAGGGAAATGATAAAAATTTTAAGGAATGAAATGAGTTTTACGGGATGAAATATGTGCTTCACCCCACCTCAGTGGGAGTTTCATATTGTGTCAGTTTATTTAATAGTACCAGTGAGATTGGCCTAAGATCATTCTCAATAATTATTTCATAGACATTACATAAACTAATATGGCATAGAACAAATGAAGAGAGAGACGAAAATAGTTTAATGGGATAAAACTTATTTACACTGTTTCTAACATAGAGAATCTTGGAAACATAGCCATAAAAATCCCATTAGGACTCCCTAATTCAAGTTCGTTTCCCACTCGAGCTTATTTTAGAGGGTGTTTGGTGTCACATCAGATATTGCGCCACTAATTTAGTTTATTAAAAATAGATTAATTATAAAACTAATTACACTGACATACAATTATTAACAAGATAAATCTATTAAGTCAAATTAATTCATCATTAGCAAATGTTTACTGTAGCACCATATTATCAAATCATGGACTAATTAGACTTAATAGGTTTGTCTCGCAAATAATCCTTCGGCTGACAAATTTTTTTTGTAATTAGTCTATTTTTAATAGACTAAATTAGAGCCACAACATCTGATGTGACCGGGACTAAACTTTAGTTCCTGCAACCAAATAGGACCTTAATCATCACATTGATTGATAATTAGCATATAAATAAGCTCATCAGGGCCTCAAGGAAACGTATCTATCCTACTAGTTAGAAAATCATTATTGGTACCACCACATAACAACATGAAGCGTCTACACTATCTACTAATTTATCGCAAAAGAAAATGCCCTTGGAGCAACTCCAATAGACTTGGTATATTCTTCCTAAATACTAGGAATAGAGATTTTGACGAAAAATTACACTCCAACAGCTTATCTAAGGCCCCGTTTGACACAGCTCCACTTCACTAGTGAAGTCATTTTTTTGGGTTTCGGCTCTATGGACAGCTCTACCTATGAAGCTGGAGCCGTTTTAGTAAATCGTTTGGCAAAACAGCTCCACATGCAAAATTTCTTAAAACATGCTCTTACAGACACCACATAGGATGACGTGAAGCCGGGTGAAGCCACTATTTTTGGCTTCATCCCACCTCAAACCTATGTGAGAGCACGATTTAAGGGGCTTCTTGCATTAAGCTGTTTTATTTTACCCTGTTTGACACAAAACGGCTCCAAACGGCTCCTGAAGCCGGTGAAGGAGCCTGCCAAACGGGGCCTAAATGGTTGTCCAAATATAGCCATCTTCTATTCCGGATTTTTCGGTAGCCAAAAATAGAAGACGAGAATGGCTCTCTAGACTACATGTGAGATATAGAAAAGTTGTTGGAGATTACAAAGATATAGAAAACGATTTTTATACAAATAACTTTCTAAATGATGGTAAAATGAATTAGATATAGCCATCTTCTATTCCTGATTTTACCTCTTGATGGACCGCAAAAGGCTGTTTGGAGAAATTTACCAGTGCAATTTTGTAAAATGACTTGTTTCCGAAAGCTACAAAGTGATCGATGTCGTAAATCATGTATTTATATCTGAACTAGATATAGCCGGTTCAATGACCACTTTTTAAACGCTTTCTATATACCACTCTTGTTTCTTTAGGGCACGTACAGCGCAGCTGCAACAGCCGTCTGTATGCCGTCTCTTTTGCAAAAAAACACCCTTGCGGCGTCAGCTACAGGCGATGCCGTCGTCTCGCGAAGCGACGATGGTGGCTCGTGCTCCCAGGCTTGCGACGCCGGTGGAGGACGCGTTGTACAGGTCATCGCCTTCATTCGACGACTCATGGATCCGTCTGCGCATGCGGGAAATTCCAAGTTGTGCGTCAAAATTTTGTCACCCATCCACCATGCTTCTTCCTCCCAGAGCTCACCCAAATATTGATCTCGTCAGCGATGATGACTTGAGATCTCCAGGATGTGGCGGTGGCGGAGGAGCCTTTCACGACGTCGAACTCCCTCCTCAACCCGCCCGCCTCCGTGCCATCCGCATCTGCTGGCGCCGCCACAAGCGCTCGCGTGCAAGCTGCAGTCCTCTTCTAGCTCCAATAATCACTCTGTCTCGACTATGCTTCTCAATATATACTGCAAGCTGAGAAGTATTTCTGATGCCCAGAGAGTGTTTGATGAAATGCTACATCGGAATATAGTGTTCTCGGCTGCAGGGTATGCCCCACACGAAAGAGTTTAGTTTTACTCAGCTATACTTAAAGGCGAATGCCACGTCGGAATGCAATGTTCTGACATCTTGTCTTCTGATTTGGAGCTCAACAAGGAAGCACATTTTTTGTTAATATTAGTAAGAATGCATTCTATTTTCAGAGAACTCGTTAGTGTTCAGCTGTGTCGGGTACCTGTTACGTGCCAGTGTGAATAGTTTCTGCTAGTTGATCTATTTTGTATCAAATAGCCATACAATGACATACAAAATAATATTTACAATTGATCATGGCTATCTACAAAGCATTAAACATCTTACAGATAGCTAAACAGACAATCCATTGTATAAGTTGTCTATTTAACCGTCTGTGTTCAGATTCCAAAAATTTATAGACGGGAAGTTGTCTGTGGGTTGAACATGCCCTACATCTTGGTTTTCACTATGCCAAACAATAAGAGAGACCTTAATTAGTGGTTGGGAATTGAAACATGTCACTAATTGGTAAATGCATGACCAAGAAACAAAATGCATCACTAATCATAAGTTATCAGAGACTTTTCCCATCAAGCCGTGTCACTGATAATAGGGGCTGTTATCAATCATGGGTTTCACCAAGACGAGTCTGTGATATATAGACACATAGACTCTTCCCAACTAGATATGTCATTGATGTTGATTTTGTATTACTGTGTCATCACGTTTGTTGCCTCCTTCTAATGTCTTTCTGTCTTCTACCTCACCCCATCTCTCTCCCTCCATCTCTTCCCTTATCCCCTAGCATCTAGATCTTGTAGTCGTTCTTGGGCTATCAGCACGGAGAGGTCCCAAGGAAGCCACCTCATCAACGAGGGCCTAGGCCCCGACGGATCCATGATGCTCCACTCTCTCCGACGGATCCTAATATGGTTGATCCTTTATGAGTACACAGAGAGTACTATGGTTCATGTGGGGGCTCAACCATAGTACCTATCAACAAAAGGACAACGATACAGCCTCAAAAACATAATTTTGATCTCTTGTTTTTATAAAAACATTTATAGAAAAGTGATATATGTATATTTTTATGAAAGTATTTTTCAAGACAAATCTATTCCTATAATCTTTTATATTTGCAAACTCAACAACTAAAAAGTTATTGATTATTGATGATTTATATTCTCAATATCTGATGTAAACCTTGTCTAAAACGACTTCTTTTACGAGTACGGAGGGAGTATAGGTCTCTGGAAACTATTCTCTTGTACTTCTTCCATTGTAAAAAGAGTATAATTCTAATTATTAAACCAAATTAAATATTTAAATTTTAACTAAACCCATAGAAAATAATATTTATATTTATATCTATAAATATGTTTACTATGCAAATATATTCATGGTCAGTTTAACAATGTTTATTTTGTAGCTTAAATCAGTGCTTCTATATATATATTTGATCAAATCTAAAATTATTTTATCCCTGCTCAAAAGTGTCATAGGTAAATATTGAGATTAGAAGACGTATTCGGCTCATAATATTTTGAGGTTGAATCGATCTTTAAATTGAGGGTCGAATGTTTTAAGTAAGATGAACCTGATCATTTGAGGTATTCCGACTAGTTGTAACGCTTGTCGGAAGTCTTAAGATGGTGATGAGCGCCGAATCGGATGCCGATTCAAAGATCCTTCTTTGTAAGGATAATCTGTTGATTGGTATAATCGGTTTGGGCTGATATTTATAAAACCCATTTAGCCAGTTTAGTCGATTCAAAGATCAGCGAGATCGGGTTTACCTTGTCTAGTCCGGATTGGACTCTTGGATTCCATATTTTGATGGAGTTCGAATAGGAAACTTGGAGATCGTATCTGGAGATGTTTCCTATTGGGATAAGACCAGTCCCCTCTATATATATGAGAGGATCATGGCCGATTGAAGCATCTAACCCTAATCGATCAAAATCAATCTACTATCCCTTTTACCCTTTTCCTCTCTCTATTTTTGTTGTTCGGCGTGTCTCCCGGCGAGGCTCGACGGCGTTCTAGAAGGCCTTGCTGGTCCTAGGGCAACCTCTACGTGCTTCTCCCCTACGGGTCTTCCCAGGAGGAGTTCTAGAGTTATCAACACAGGGGTCTAAAACCCTAAATCGGCTTAAACCGGTTTCTAGATCGATTTTCGTCGGCTTAACCAGGGTCCCTGGTGTCTCAGGTTGATCTGCAATCTCTTCGGGCGTTCTAGCCCTGCTGGTGTGTGATTCGGATCACCTCCGACGTCAACGCACTTTTTTGGCGACTCCGCTGGGGACAATTGAATTTCATCTACCACCAACATGGGCGGCAAAGACGGTGCTACAGATAAGGATAACATCGTCCGTCCTGCGGGAATTGACGAACTCCCCGACGAGTTAAAGCAACAAGCACAGGCCAAGCTCGACGCCGTCTTGAAGGCTTTCCTGGAAAGCTGCTCGAAGGATCGGCGCGGCAGGGTCTCTCAAGACAAGGAATTGGACTTCAGCGAGATCATCCCTACTACGTCCACTACAAACGCTGAAGACGCTACTGATAAGGTAAATACCAAGGTACCTGAAGATCCTTACCCTACCCATGCTAATTATTCTGCGATGCTGGTCAATACTTCAAAAACTCTCACCAATACTATTCAGCATTCGTTTAAATTACTTAGTGACCGCATGGATAAACTAGAAGGCAAGACCGTTGAACCTGATCGTCCTACCGGACAACCACAGTTCGGTATGCCCTTTAATTTCTTCAGGGACCAAACCTCACACACAGAGTTTGGCCAGACGCGATCAGAAAACGATACTGGCAGGACCACTCACGGCGAAGCCAGTACATCGATGTATACCAATAACCTCCACCGTGGTATTGGTCGGACCATACAGACCGACCAGGTAACAACAACAAACAGAACTTCAGGAGGACATGGAATAGTGTTACCCAATCCACCGAAGTCCCCAAGCCACAATCCCATGCATAGTGGCACTCCCAACCTTGCTGACACTGATTTTAGACGAACCATAAATCGGTTTAAGGAAGAGATAACTAAGTCTCTCGAGACTAGTTTGGGGGTCCAATTTAAGCCTACCAGGACCACTTATTCAAAACTGTACCCTTCATGTTTTGATTTTATGAAAGCACCTGACGGTTGGAGGGTATCGGATTTTTATAAGTTTAGTGGTGATGGTAGTAAAATAACCATGGAGCATGTTAGCATGTTCCTTGCACAAATGGGCGAAGCCAGTACTTTAGATTATATGAATGTACGACATTTTCCTTTATCTCTTACTGGTACAGCTTTCGCCTGGTTTATGTCATTACCCGAATGCACCATAGGTTCTTGGGCCGAGATAGAAGAAAAATTTCATAATCACTTTTATGACGGGGTTCAAGAAACTAGGTTATCACACCCATGTCGGTTCGACAAGGGCGTAGCGAGCCTGTGGTCGACTTCTTTAAACATTTTAAAGAAATTAAGAACCAATGTTTTCATTTGATGATTTCCGATAGAGATCTAACGGATCTATGTCTCGCTGGTCTACGCCGGGAGATCAAAGACAAGCTCGAGCATCATGATTTCTTTAATGTGAATCAGCTTTTGCAGAAGGCCATTTCAATAGAATCGCGCCTTAAAGAACCTTACGATCCTCATAAGACTCATCGATCGAGCGTACATATTGTCGAGAAAGATTCTGATAGTTCGGACGATGAATCTAAAGATTGTTATGATGCTGAGTTTTTATGGCCAACACAGAATAAACTAGTTACTTACTTGCCCTCCCTCAAACCGATTCAAAAGATCGGGATGAGGAAGTGAAGTTTACTTTTGATTTTTCCAAATGTGACCGAATATTTAATGAATTGCTTAAATTCGGTTATCTTAAAATTAATTATACTTTGTCATCGCCCGACGAATTGAAAAGAAGGGCTTATTGCAAGTATCATAATTCTTTTTCTCATGCTACTAACGATTACAATGTTTTTCGTCAACAGGTCCAATCGGCCCTCAATGAAGGACGATTAAGTCTTACTAAGATGCAGATCAATACCACCCCTTTCCCAGTTCACATGGTGGAAGCAGGGAACCCTGCTGTTCTAATTCGTCCAGAGCAAGCCGATACGACCAGAGGTAAGAATGTTGTTATCGGCGAGCCACGGGTCGTACTGAATACTAAGAGCGGTTCGGGGCGCAAGGTGGTGCTCGAGAAGGGTGATGATGGCAAGAATAAGCTCACGATTACTACAGGGTCAGCACGACACTTGCATAGACAAAGATATTTTGAGACCAGGATGGCACAACAGAGACCGACCAGGTCGGACTCTCGAGCCGACCAGTCCGGTTCATCTTCAAAGCAGCCAGTGTAGTTGGGTCAGAAGGCCGACCAGGTCAAGCTGGTTTCTCTTGACCCCAGTGGAACCAATAAAGCGACTGATACAGTCGGTTTAGCTAGTTCTAAAGACCCTATCCCTTCCGAAGTACATGTCCTACGCACATTTGTCCCGCAGAAGCCCGAGGTCGGCACTTGGAAGACTAATGTGGATAGGAGTAAGGGGAAAGTTGCTAGAGAGTCGTGCACCTTTGATAAGCTCATGGATAAGTACAAACATCAAAAGGCCGATTCCCAGAATCGGCCATTAAAAAAAGAGTCTACTCCTCCGAAGCATGAGGATGAGAAGCCCAAGCAAATGATGGTGTCTCAGGCAGCATCTCCAGCACCGAAGACTGGCCCTTATTGGCATCAGTGGGCCCCTCCTATTTTGCCACCGCCACAATGGGGTCCTCAAGGAGTGTGGGTACCATACCCCATGCCAGCACATATGTACTACCAATCAGGATGGGGAATGCCCGCCAAGCAGCCTACAAGGATCTCAGTGTTCGATCGTTTGGGTGATCGGCCAAGTTCTAGTAACAAAAATCAGAATCGGATGATCACGTCAAGGACCTTGACCTCTCAGGAAACGGGGAAAGCACAAGTACGACAAATCTATGTACCTAAGAAGGTGCAAAGTGTCCCCATTGTTTCTCCGACCAGACCCGCTCCTGTACCCACTATTACGATCGGCTCTATGGAGGTTCCCATCATTGATGAAACTGAGCCTATGGTAATTGAGGATTCCACCCCAGCAAAGGTTCAAGACGCTCAAGGTACTTCAGCTGGGGTAGAGGTAGAAAAGCCTGTTGAGCGGGATCCCAAATATATGCAACCCAGATAGTGTCCTCCTGGTTTAAGTAAAACTCAACGAAGGAAGCTGCAGAGGACTCGCTGCAACAAACAGAGGTGGGAACAGCTCGAGAAAATGAGGGAAGATATATTTAACTCGATGCATCCCGTTTTCCCTCAGGGTAAGCGAGGGGTGAAGAGCCGGCTTGTAATCAAAGGCCGACATTGACAATCGTAGAGCTAAACAGGTCGGATACTGAGCCAACCAGTCTGAGCACCGAATATACTGGAGTGGCTTCGGAACCAATCAGGTCAGACCCCAATCCGATCACCTCAAGACAGGTGCCGACCCGTTTAGGGGTCAAACAGGTTGAATCGGCTACTGCTGAATTAAGAATTGAACCGACTCGACCAGACTCCAAGACCAAATTGGTTCCTGATTATCCCGATGGAATCTGACACGTCTGTTAATGACCTTGTTTCCTCCGCTAGTATTGCCGCGACCAGTGAAGAATTACCTGAAGAACAAGATGAGGAGATGGCGATTACGAACCTTCCCCAGAAAGGGCGGAGGTCAATGTGGTTTACTTATCGGCCGACTACATCGTGGTCGGAGATGATTCGACAACAGCGGAATTTAACTTCACTACACAAACAGCTGTGTTTCAAAAACCAGAGGAATCTGTCAATCATCTCAAGTCGTTACATATAAAGGGCCACATTAATGGTACACCAGTTCACAAGATGTTGGTCGATAGTGGGGCGATTGTAAACCTGATGCCATACTCACTCTACCAGAAGCTTGGTGACACTGATGAAGAGCTAATCAAGACCAACATGACTATCACTGGAGTCGGAGGAGGAGATCCTATTCCAGCCAAAGGAGTTGCATCCATGGAACTTGCTGTTGGGAGCAAGACTTTGGCTACTGCTTTCTTCGTCGCCGACAAACAAGGTAGCTACAACCTTATACTTGGGCGTGACTGGATTCATGCTAATCGGTGCATTCCTTCTAGCCTACATCAGTTTCTCATTCAATGGGAAGGAGACGATGTTGAGGTAGTGCACTCAGATTCATCGGCCTATGTAGCTATGGCTGATGCTCCTTTGCTCGGGGGGCATGATACTATTGCTTGTTTATCTGGTTGGGACCTTTCTGATTTCCAATTTGTTAGTGTTACTAGGGAAGGTTTTGTACCGGTGTCTTTAAAGCCGATTGACAATCGGTTCAACATTATCGTGTAATTTGATGGATGCTAATTGGTTAAAACATCGTGTTGAGCAATATCAGACCCATAAGACCGATACTTGTGAAGCTATTGATGATTTTGATGAGCTCAATAAGTTGGGCCAAGGTTTTACGTCGGCCGACCCTTTAGAACAAGTAGATATTGGAGATGGTTCTATATCTAGGCCGACCTTTGTAAATCAAAATCTTGAAGCCGATTATAAATTAAAATTAGTTGCGCTTTTAAAAGAGTATGTTGATTGTTTTGCATAGAATTATACGGAGATTCCTGGATTAAGCCGAGAACTTGTTAAGCATCGGCTTCCTATTAAGCCAGGGTTCAGGCCATTCAAGCAACATCCTCGCCGTTTTAATTCTACAATATATGACCGGATTAAAGAGAAAATTAATCGGTTATTGCAAGCGGGGTTTATCCAGCCATGCAGATATACGGAGTGGGTCTCTAATATCGTGCATGTGGAGAAGGACACTGGGAAGATCAGGGTTTGCATCGATTTTAGAGATTTAAATAGAGCCACTCCCAAAGATGAGTATCCTATACCTATAACCGATATGTTGATCAATGACGCTTTAGGACATCAGGTTGTCAGTTTTCTTGACGGCAACGCTAGTTATAATCAGATATTCATGGCCAAGGAGGATATGTTCAAAACGGCCTTTTTGTCCTGGGTTTGTTGGTCTCTTTGAGTGGGCTGTAATGACATTTGGTTTGAAGAACGCAGGCGCTACTTATCAACGTGCTATGAATCTGATATTTCATGATTTAATTGGGATAATCATGGAAGTGTATATTGATGACATTGTGATCAAATTGGCTGCTCATGTATCTCATTTAGCCGATTTGCGTTTAGCGTTTGAGAGAATGCGCCGCTATGGTTTGAAGATGAACCCACTAAAATGTTCTTTTGGTGTATCAGCTGGGAAGTTCTTAGGGTTTATCATTCATGACAAAGGCATAGAGAATATCAAGAAAGTTCAAGCACCTACATGCAAAAAGGACTTGCAGAAGTTCTTGGGAAAAGTGAACTACTTGAGGAGATTTTTTTGCAAACTTGTCCGGGAAAATTATTCCTTTCACCCCTATATTAAAATTGAAGAATGAATCTGAGTTTATTTAGGAGGCAGAGCAACAAGAAGCATTTGAGAAGATAAAGGAATATTTGTCATCTCCACTAGTTCTTCGAGCGCCTAAGAGAGGAATTCCTTTTAGATTATATATCGCCGCCGAAGAGAAGGTCATTGGAGCTGTCTTGACACAAGAAGATGGCGGTAAAGAATATGTAATTGCTTATATTGGTCGCCGTATTCTCGATCCCGAGACCAGGTACGCCCATATTGAAAAATTATGCTTATCCTTGTACTATGCTTGTGCCAAAATGAGACATTATTTATTTGTCTAGTACGTGTGTTGTTGCATGTCAGGCCGATGTAATTAGGCACATGTTATATCGGCCAATCCTTAGGGGAAGGATTGGTAAATGGGCGTATGCGTTGATTGAGTTTGACTTGACTTATGAACCATTAAAAACATTAAAGGGTCAAGTTCTTGCTGATTTCATTGTTGAGCATAGCATTAGTTTAGAAGATGAGATCAGTTATTTTACTTTTTCTCCATGGAAACTTTATTTTGATGGATCGGCTTGTAAGGAGGGCCAAGGTGTTGGCGTGGTCATTATTTGTCCTAATGGTGCTGAATTTGAAATGCTAAGCCGGTTAGATTATCTTTGCACTAATAATCAAGCCGAATATGAAGGTCTATTATTCGGTTTAGAAATATTATGTTCCATGGAGGTTAAACATGTTGAGGCTTATGGCGATTCCTTGCTAGTAGTGCAACAGGTTGTCGGTGAGTTTCAATGCCTAGAAGGGTCGTTAAATGTTTATCTTGATATGTGCCTTGATATCATTACTCACTTTGCTGATTTCCAGATTTGGCATATACCAAGGCATGAAAATCATAAAGCCAATATGTTAGCTCAGCAAGCATCTGGCTATAGCATCAGCAGGCGTAATTTTCACATAAAGCTGATGCGTCAGCATGCAGAGGTGTTGTCGGTTCGTATGGCCGATCAGACTTTTTCCAAACCGGTTCGGCTAGTTTACTCCAGAGATCAACATACTTGGGTGGACACTTTGGCCGACCAGGTTGTTCGTAAATCAGGTCAGTTAATTCGTCCGATTGATCTGGTCGATTTTGGAAGGATTAATTCAGTTGATTTGTGTGAAGAAACTCTAAATTGGTACAAGTCAAATTCTAATGAAAGTGAAACCGATTTAGAAGATTGGAGGACTCCCTTGCTAAAATATCTCAATGATCCGAGTACCAAGGTTGATCCAAGTGTTCAACAGAGTGCATTTAAATATGTACTGCACAATGATGAGCTTTACCGAAGAACTGCCGAAGACTTGTTGCTTAAGTGCTTGAGATCTGATCAAGCGAAGGTGGCTATGGGAGAAGTTCATGAAGGTATTTGTGGTACACATCAATCGGCCCCAAAGATGAAATGGCTATTACACAGAGCTGGGTTTTATTGGCCCACGATGGTGGCCGATTGTTTTTGGTACTACAAAGGATGTGAAGAATGTCAATGGTTTTGAAATATACAGCTTGCACCTGCTGCTATGCTTCATCCTATTTTCAAACCGTGGCCTTTTCGTGGTTGGGGGCTAGACTTCATTGGCCAAATTCATCCCTCATCTTCAGAGGGACATCGTTTTGTTCTGGTTGCTACAAATTACTTCACTAAGTGGACTGAAGCGGTACCTTTGAAGAATACGACACACAAGGAGGTGATTGAGTTTATTACTGAATGTATTATACATAGATTCAGCGTACCTCAAACGTTAACTACAGATTAAGGAACGTCTTTTATCTCCAAAGAGGTACGGGATTTTGCCGAATTATACAAGATAAAGATGCTCAATTCATCTCCATGCTATGCTCAAGCTAATGGTCAAGCTGAGTCTAGTGACAAGACTTTGATCAAGCTTATCAAAAAGAAGATTGAGGATAACCCAAGGAGGTGGCATGAGGTTTTGTCTGAGGCTTTGTGGGCTCATCGTATATCAAGACATAGTGCTACAAAAGTTACTCCTTTCGAGTTGGTATATGGGCAGGAAGCAATGTTGCATGTCGAGGTAAATCTGGATGCATATAGACTGGCTAAACAGAATGATTTATCTGCTGTTATGTATCATGATGCCATGATGGACAACATTGATGAAGTGACCGACAAGAGATTAAGGGCTCTTAAGGAGATGGAGAAAGATAAAGCCCGAGTTGCCAGAGCTTACAACAAGAAGGTGAGAAGTAGATCGTTCCAAGTGGGAGAATTAGTATGAAAGACTATATTACCGCTTGGGTCGAGAAGCAATAAGTTTGGCAAGTGGTCGCCGAGTTGGGAAGGTCCTTAAAAAGTGATCAAAGTAATATTCGGAAACGCATATAAGCTAGAGACGTTGCAAGGTGAAAGTCTCCCAAGAGCAATAAACGGGAGGTATTTGAAAAAGTACTTTCCAAGTGTTTGGCAAGAAGCTTGAGTGCCTTCCAAGCAACGGCCGATACATGTATCGCCCTTAGAACAAAAATGATCAGAAATATTTATTTTGGGTTACTGAATGACCGATGACTTAGACATCGTTGTTATTCGGTTTGTTTTTAGGTACTACTGAAGATCACCTAAAAACAGGGGTATATGTTGACACTCAAAAGTGTCATAGGTAAATATTGAGATTAAAAGACGTATTCGGCTCATAATATTTTGAGGTTGAATCGATCTTTAAATTGAGGGTCGAATATTTTAAGTAAGATGAACCTGATCATTTGAGGTATTCCGACCAGTTGTACTATTTTCGACCAGGTAATGCTGGTCGGAAGTCTTAAGATGGTGATGAGCGCCGAATCGGATGCCGATTCAAAGATCCTTCTTTGTAAGGATAATCTGTTGATTGGTATAATCGGTTTGGGCTGATATTTATAAAACCCATTTAGCCAGTTTAGTCGATTCAAAGATCAGCGAGATCGGGTTTACCTTGTCTAGTCCGGATTGGACTCTTGGATTCCATATTTTGATGGAGTTCGAATAGGAAACTTGGAGATCGTATCTGGAGATGTTTCCTATTGGGATAAGACCAGTCCCCTCTATATATATGAGAGGATCATGGCCGATTGAAGCATCTAACCCTAATCGATCAAATCATCTATCTACTCCTTTTACCTTTTCCTCTCTCTATTTTTGCTGTTCGGCGTGTCTCTCGGCGAGGCTCGACGGCGTTCTAGGCGGCCTTGCTGGTCCTAGGGCAACCTCTACGTGCTTCTCCCCGACGGGTCTTCCCGGGAGGAGTTCTAGAATTATCAACACAGGGGTCTAAAACCCTAAATCGGCTTAAACCGGTTTCTAGATCGGTTTTTGTCGGCTTAGCCAGGGTCCCTGCTGTCTCAGGTTGATCTGCAACCTCTTCGGGCGTTCTAGTCCTGCTGGTGTGTGATTCGGATCACCTCCCACGTCAACAATCCCTTAAAAACGAGAATAGTATTGTTTCATGCAAAGGAGTAGTATATCCTTCCGAACGAGTTGACAGAAAGCGAACAACAAACGTGACGCTGATGACACACGACCAACAGCCTGCAATCAGTGACGCGTACGAGCGCCTACGAGAGGCACGACCATCCTGCAATCAGTGACGCACACGAGCCTCCGAGAGGCTGGGCGGTCGTCCTCGTACGTATCTGGAACGGAAGGGAACTGGATGCCGATGTTGGAATCGGCCTGCACTACCGCACATGGAGCATCAACTATTCTTGTTCTCTCCGCAAGAATCAGGAGAAAATCTCAGTCACGTACATGCATGCATACATGAAGCAACAGAGCAGAGCATAGTAGTCTCTAGACTCCACAGCTGCCACTATGTGCGCGGGCCGCGGGACACTAGGGTTAAGTTTATTCCAAACAGGAGCTGGAAAGTGGTGCAATGGGAAATGGATGGTCGAACGGTGCTCATCAGGTTCTCCGGTTTTCACATGCTCACACGTAGAAACAAAACCTTATGTGTGTTTGTGATCCCACAAGTTTGTCTTTAGCTGCTCGCAAAAAAAAAATGTCTTTAGCTAGTACACGACTGGGAATAGTATATCGCATATATGCGATTGGTGCACTGGAATCGGTTCCCACTAGGCAACGAGATCGAGATGACTCTTTAGAGCTTATTTTGAGCATCCGAGTCACTCCACGAACTGAAATGAAGTAATAAAAGGGTCTAAATATCTCCGGTACTATTACAACCAGTGAAGTGAAAGGATCTAGAAAAGTAAGCTAGGAAAAGCTTGTCTCATAATCTTTCATAGAATATGCAAGATAAGTACCTTTATATGACACCATACAAAAAATATCTGATTTTTCTATGACGATAAGTCCGGATACACGCCCAGTATGCTGCTAAAACTTCATATTATTTAACCATCTTAGCTACCTAAGATGAGAAGATTCAAAATTATAAATTTATAGACATCATTGAGAGCTCTAGGTTATGTATACAAATTATATACAAAGTGTTTTTATTCGACACCATACAAAAAAATTGATTTTCTAAGACGATAAGCTTAGTACATGATTAGTAACTTGTCGAAATTTTATATTATTTTTAAGCATTTTATAACTATATCAAATAAAAATAAACTCAAAACTAGAAATTTGTAGATCTTATCGATGGTTATAATTTTTTAAAAAACATTTTCATTCGAGGTTGTAAAAAAAAGATATACTTTTTAAGGTTTAGCTTTGTCGCTGACATGCGGATCCTATTTATCATATCCATATAAGCGTAGAATCGATATGCCATGTCAGCTATCACGTCGAGTAACTATTTGTTTGGACATGAATAAGACCCAAACTTCAGAGATCAGCAATACATTCTATTTCTTTAGAGACCTATATGACAACTATAGACTACTTCAAAATTTCTAGTATCTAGAACAAGAAATACATCGAGTTAAAGAAAGAAACTATTATTCGTACACACTATGTAGACCTCGCAAGCAGATTTAAAAAAAAACAAGTAGTTCTTAATAAAAATAATTTTTGTTCCTTCCAATTTTATTTGCCCAAAAGAGAACTCTTTTCTCTTCCAAAAAATAATCATCAAACGGTTCTTATTCGAATAATCCTTTCCTTCTGTTTATCTTGAGACTCGATCATCGTGGCTCTAGTATGAATCTAAGGTTTTAATTGAACTGATTTATAGGATCATAACAAGATAATTTCTATAAGAAAACCACTAGAATTTTTTATTAGTAAAAAAATAAAATAAATAAAAAATAGGGAAGAGAAAAGTCAAGGGGACTCTAGTGATCAACATAAGAGAAAGAAAGACAGATGAGCTAACTTGAATTTTTTTTTGGCATTATTATCACAAAGAAGAAATTGTGGATTTTCCTTGTTTCATATCTTCACGGCAAATTGATCCATTACCGAGGTTGATGAAGTTTTGAACCTTTTTTCTAATATCCATTGAAAATTTATGTATTTTTTGCTTGAACTGTGTAAGATGAAATTTTTATATACGGTTCTCGAAGAAGGGAGTACCTATCTCAAATAAAGTATTAGATATATTTCCACGCGGGTGCACTGGGGTCATAACTTTTTGAATTAACATGGACGTGTGAGCTCTGAGGATTTTGTATTAGACGGAGACACATGATCTAATCTGAGTATGATTCGTACCAGACAGACGCGTGAGCAGAGATTAAAATTTGGTATCACTAGGTATATAGATGATGACTCTAGAGTGTTTTTATATGAAGAGAAGAGAAGAGAAGAGAAGAGATATATATAGATATAGGTATGATTGGTTTGAAGAACGTGTCGAGATTGAGCCATACACGGATGTCTATGTTTATAAGGTTTCTCAAAAAAAAAAAAGACGGAGGTTTGATTTGAAACGGACGGACGAGTTGGAAACTTGAGTAGGGGGGTTTGGTTTTGGAAAGAGGACAGGGAACCGGAAACGGAACCTGGCCCCATTCGAATATCCTGGAGGATAAACCCAAAGACGAAGATGGCACCCGGAATATTCCCGCCATTCCGCGTCCGCTTCGATTTCCACCATCGGCCGCGGCTACCTGCCTTATATAATGACACCTTCCGGCTCCCTTCCCCGCCGCGAACCTCGCCACACCCAATTCAATTCAATTCAGTACGATTTTAATTCAGTTCGGTTCCAGTTCATCCAAAAGCCTCGGCAACCAACCGATCGGCTGTACAAGAAGCAGCATCAGCAATGGCCCTGCTCAAAGCCGCGCGCGTCGCCGACGTGCCCACCCTGGACGTGGTGGCCCCGGGCCTGGTGGTGGAGGCCGGCACGGCGTCGGCCGCGGTGGCGATGGTGAAGGCCGGCGTCGCTGCGGCGGTGGGCGGGCGGTTCTCGGTGATCGGGCACCGCGGCAAGGGGATGAACGCGCTGGCGTCGGAGGACCCGCGGATGCAGGAGGTGCGCGAGAACACGGTCCGGTCCTTCAACGACGCCGCGCGCTTCCCCGTCGACTACGTCGAGTTCGACGTGCAGGTACTACTAATCCGTTCATGGCACAATCTACCATTCCACGCTACGCGAAGAAAACAGAGAGAGAGAGAGGAAGAGAGAGAGAAGCACTTGATTGCCTTCCCGTAACTGCGTGTTTATTAGGTTCGCGATTACCGAGGCAAGCACAAGCAGAGAGATGGCCTTGGGTGGCCGGGGGCTTGTTTGACGGGGACGGCAGATCCACCCGGGACACGGGTTGCGTGCGGTGGTGGTGCGATCTCTGTCACGTGACCGGTGCCCAGGCGGTGTGGTCTCCCCTCGCCTGCTCCATGTGCCGCGTCGCGTCCCGATCTGGCTGTGGCTGGCAGCCACCTGCGCCCGCGCCTGCTGCTAGTGTCGTGTCAACTTTGCAAAACAACGTGCCCAGCCCGGGGTTGTGCGCCGCCGCACCAGCCCGTGAGCTAGTCAAAAGGCAAAACGAGGAAAGACATTTTTATTGTCCTTGACGACTTCATCAACAAAATAAAAACACTTCGTCTACTACCGCAGCAAAAACACAACTTCGCTAGCGTGGTTTCCACCGTGACTTCCTTCAGTTTGCCGCATGAATTGGTCCCATTTGCTTTAAACTATCCTTGGGACATAATAATCGATCCATAGCACTCACTGATCTGGTATTCTGGTCCCGTTTGCTTCAGAGGGGAGGAGACCATGCACCAGGCAGCTCTCTACGTCATCCCCAAATTTCCAAAAAAAAAAAAAAATTCCAGATTTCCCGTCACATCAATCTTTAGATATATGCATAAAACATTAAATGTAGCTAAAAAAATAACTAATTATACTTTTAGTATGTACATGTCGAAACAAATTTTTTGAATCTACAACGAAAGTGCTACAGGACTCTTCTCAAAAATTTCCTGAAACTAAACGCAGCCTGATTTGAGGTTCTAGACTAGACACAAGAATAAGCCAGTTTGAAAAGTAGTAGTGTGTTTCAGAGTTGTTTATCCTAACCTAGTACTGCTATACAATACTTACTGAATGAATGTTCCCTCTGGTAGCTTCCACAAACACGATACATAGATTACTGAATGTGTTGCAAGAAACATACTGATTTGTCTACTTTTGCTTCTCCTCCTCCCTCTTCTGCTCTTCGTCTCTTCAATAATTCGGTGTGCAAAGATGTTGAGAAGAGAACCGTGAATACCAATTTTGCAGGTCACCAAGGACGGGTGCCCAATCATCTTCCATGACAACTTCATCTTCACCCAACAAGACGTAAGTTCATACTCCTGTCTAAGTATCACGCTGCTTTATTTCATACCGTGCGTATTTTCGGCACGCTGAGCATTCGTTGTTTTTTTTTTTAACCTTTTTCAGGGTAACATTTCACAGAAGCGTGTGACTGATATTCAGCTGGAAGACTTCCTCCAGTATGGGCCCCAGAATGAGCAGGGGAAGGTACACCATCGTGCTTGTGAGATTGAGTATTACCATTAACCAGTACCATCTGATCGATCTGATGATGTTATTTTCCTTGCTCCTGAAAGAAGGCTGGGAAGCCCCTGCTTCGCAGACTGAAGGATGGTAGGATGGTGAACTGGAATGTGCAGTCAGAGGATGCTCTGTGCACACTTGAAGAAGCGTTCGAGAAGGTCAATCCAAGGTTGGGCTTCAACGTTGAGCTGAAATTTGATGACAGTCTTGACTACCAGGAGGAAGAGCTCACCCGCATCCTCCACGCCATCCTCAAGGTATGTACTTCCTCCGTCCCTAAATAAGTGTCGCCGTTGGTGTGCGTGCCACGTGTTTAACTTAATTTGTAGAAAATATGTGCAATATTTATATCTCCAAATAATTTTGTTAAAAAACTAGATGTAAAGATCTTTCCGATGATACTAATTACTTAGTATAAATATTAACATATTTTAATATATAATTGCCGTAACGTTTTTTTCTCGGGAAGCGAGAACGACACTTGTTTAGGGACGGAGGGAGTATATACGTACTATACAAGCACAGATACTTCATTCTTCTTTCAAAATTCCCATATCTAACTGCGTCGTACGATCGAGTTTCCAGGTGATTTTTGAGCACGCCAAGGATAGGCCTGTACTTTTCTCTAGTTTTCAGCCCGATGTTACACAGCTCATGCGTAAATTGCAAGACACATACCCTGTAAGTAAGCTGAACATGCGTATGCGTGGAACATCATTGAGCATTTGTCTCCATGTTTTATGAACAGCACTTTCCCTTTCATGCTCTTGTATCAGGTTTACTTCTTGACAGACGGAGGGACAGAGCTGTACACTGATGTGAGGAGGAACTCGCTGGAGGAGGCCGTCAAGCTATGCCTTTCCAGTGGCCTGCAAGGAATAGTTTCAGAAGCCCGGGGGATATTCAGGCACCCTGCTGCCGTACCAAAAATCAAAGAGGCCAACCTCTCCCTGCTAACCTATGGAACATTGAAGTAAGTGGTTGACAAAATAGAGAGAGTTTGTAGCACTGCCTTTGTTTGCATTCACTGAATTTAGATGCTCACAATTGCCATCTGTATACCCTTGTCGCAGTAATGTGCCGGAGGCCGTGTACATGCAGCACCTCATGGGTGTGAATGGGGTGATCGTCGACCTGGTGCCGGAGATCACCGAGGCAGTCTCTGAGCTCATCGCCCTACCCGAACCTGACCTGGAAGTGGACAACTTGAGCAACCAGGCAGCTAGAGGAGCCACGACACCGAATTTCTCGCAGCGCGAAATCTCGTTCCTGCTAAGGCTTATTCCTGAGCTTGTCCAATAACGCCTAGACTTCCAGGTGTCTATCATGGATGAACCATCTAATGTATTATTACTGATCTGGTGATCTGCATACAAGAAAAGAAGCCCTTGTGCAGGGTATCTACATCTATAAACCTTCTTTGGTGATCGATACTGTAGTTACACGGTGATGGATATTCCCAAGACAGTCATAACACTGCTCATCGGCTGTCTATCATCGATCGATAGATGTAGGAGTGATAATGGATCATGGTCCTTATCCACTCTTCACAATCCAATTTAGCCCTTTCCAATTTTAGTTCAAAATCATATAGTATTACGGTCCGATCCTTATTGAGCCCGATCCTCAAATTTGCTAGGCTAAATTAGAGGGCCCTTTATCACCGGCTCAAACTCTGGGCCTGTTTAGGACAGCTCCATCAGCTTTAGATTTAGATTTAACTTTTTTAGTCAAACACCCCTAGCTCCACTAATGGATCTGCTCTACTAAATCCTCTAGATTCACCAATTTAATGGATCTCCTCGAAGGATGCTTTACTAGATCCAACTTTGATGGAGTTAAGAAAAATTAGCCACCGCTGCCACTGATTACACACAAAATAATGATTCGAGTCGTTCTGTTTTGTGTCTTGTCGCGCCCGCCGGAGCACTGCCCACCCCTCTCATGCATGTCGGAGCCCTACCCGTGGCCGCTCGTCGGAGCGGCGCCCGCGGTCCACGCTCGCTGGAGCCCCGCCCACCCCAGCCGTGGTCTCGTGCTCACCGTCTTGGGGGTGAAAGGCCGATCTCCGTAGGAGTGTGACGTCGGCCAGCTTGAACAATTCTTCCCAGAAATTACTGGTGAAGACCATGTCGCGATCGCTGACAATTAAGAATGGGAAGCCATGAAGCCGGACAATGTTGTCGAAGAATGCCCGGGTGGTGGACTACGTAGTGTAGGGGTGGCTCAAAGCCACAAATGAGCCATCTTGGAGAAGCGGTCCACGATGGTCAAGATGACCGACTTGCCACCGACCCATGGAAAGCCTTCATCAAAATCCATGGCAATGTCACTTCAAACATGGGTCAGCACCGGCAGGGGCTGTAGAAGACCAGCCAGGTGGAGGTTCTCTATCTTATTGCACCGACAAACAGCGCACCCCCAAACAAAGTCACGGGGCAGTTGATGTGCACAGCTGTTGTAGAACGAAGCCCGCAGCCGGTGGAGAGTTTTCTAGGTACCTTCATGGCCTGCCTCATGAGCATCACAGAGCAGCTGCGACCACAAGCTGGAGGACTCTGGAATGAAGACACGACTGTTGCAGACCAACAACCCGTTGATCAGCTGCCAACCGTCTGGTGTTGTGCCTGCAACAAGCTGGTGGCAATGGTTCTAGGTTGCTGTGTCATCCTGCAACTCAGCACGCAGGGTGTCATAGTCGGTGAATATAGGCCCAGATAGAGCCAGGACTGCAGCGCCCTCGTCACGGCGGGACAACATGTCTGTGACGGTGTTGAGCTTCCTGACACGGTACTCGACCGTGAGATCATACCCGAACAGCTTGGATACCCATGTGTGCTGAGGGATGTCGTCAAGCGTTGGTCGAGGAGAAACTTGAGGCTCCAATGGTCAATGTGGATGGTGAACGCTCGACTCCAGAGGTAAGGCTGCCAATGGCAGACAACCTTAATCAGCCTAATGAGCTCGCGCTCATAAGTTGGCAGCTTGGTGTGGTGAGGAGCAATAGGTCAGCTAAAAATTGCAATGGCGCCATCTCCTTGGACCAGCACAACGCCAAACCCGACACAGGACGCGTCACAGTCCACAATGAACCGCCTGGTGAAGTCTGGGAGCTGAAGTAGAGGTGCGGTGACTAGCGCAGTCTTGAGATCATTGAAGGTTGTCACTGTCTCTGTTGTCCAGGTGAAGGCCTCCTGTTTGAGGAGAGCAGTCAGCGATGCTGCTACACCGCCATACCTGGCGATGAACTTTTGGTAGCAACCAGTAAGGCCGAGGAACCCATGCAGCGCTCGGACCGAACGGGGTTGTGGCCACGCCTCCACCGTAGCAACCTTGTCTGCATCCATGGCGACCCCCTTGGCGGAGATAATGTGACCGAGGTAGGCCATTGATGGATCACCGAAGGAACATTTGGAGCGCTTGGTGAAAAGACGATGGCCGTGCATCTGCTGCAGCATAACCTTGACATGTTGTAAGTGCTCAACACAAGAGTGGATGTAGATTGAATATCATAAAAAAACAAAACAAAGTGCGCGGGGGAACGGTTTGAGCACATCATTCAGGAGCGCCTGAAATGTTGCTGACATGTTGGTTAGGACGAAGGGCATGACGAGGAATTCAAAGTGCCCGCGGTGCTGAAAGCCCTAGTTTGGTCTTGGTTAATTGATGAAACCTATTGGACTAACCCTATGCTCAAGAGTGGTTAGGAGATAGGTTGCTCCATAACCAAGATATGGAGCTAGATGGATGGTGATGTCCACTTGATGGTGATCAAGTACTCTAAAGCTTGGAAAAGAAGAAAGGGAAAAACAAAATGGGCTCAAGGCAAAGGTATAACCATATGACCATTTTGTTTTGGTGATCAAGACAACATAGAGAGTGTGATTACATTTAGGTTCGGTAGCTATACTATTAAGAGAAGTTGAACTCGTTTGTGAAATACGACTATCAAAGTGCCATTAGAGGATCTACACCTTATATATGCATTTACATTCTAGTAAGTGCTAACTTCCCTTGAAAAAGTGCTTGACAAATGCTAACTCACGTACACAAGTGGTGGAAACTTGGTGGGGTTAACATATTTGTATAAGGGATGAAGTGGAGATTGATTCCGTGCTCTGAATAGCATCGGGCGCTCCTCCGATATGCATCGGACGTGTTCGATGGCTAACCCTAGCAAGGCAGAGAACTCATAGAGGCATTAGACGCTGCAACGGATGCACAGGGTGCACTGTGTGCGCGTCCGATGGCTGTGATGTGGCCTAAGCAGAAGACTCAGAGGAGCATCAGACGCTCGGTGCGTCCAATGACATCCCTTCGGACGCATCCGATGTCTGCAAGAGCACTCTGGATGCTCTCTGCATAGACATCGAAAGCTAGCCCTGACGTGTCTAGTGTGTTCCTGGAGACGCGTCTGATGATGCAGCAGCTAGTCGTTGAATCTTCTAATAGGGCATCAGACGCTAGACCGTCGCGTCCGATGTGTGCGTCTGATGCCCCATAAAGAGCCTCCTCAAAATTTTAGCCGTTGAGATCTAGTGGTCTTCGTTGAATGGGAAGGACACGTGCCGTCCATCCCAGCATCGGACGCGTCCGATGCCCCCGAGAAACTGAGTTTTGGGCAACAACTCTATTGTTTGAGGGAGCTCTATATAAGGTGTTTGGTCGGCTTGGGCCCACCCTCTTGGAAATTTTGATTGCCTAAACATCCCTGTGAGCCTAGCCATCCCTCTCTCACTCAATTTGGTTGATTGTTCATCATTTAGTGAGAGATTGGGAGATCCAAGTGCATTGCATGAGTGTGTTCATCTAGAGGCACTTGGTGATTGTGTTTCCCTGTGGATTTCACTTGTTACTCTTGGTGTTTGCCGACACCTAGAGGGCTTGCAGCAGCGAGGATTGTTGAGCGGAAGTTGGTGATTGTTTGCGGCTCCAATCGGTGATTTGTGAGGGGTTTCTTCTACCTTCCCCGTGGGTGATCACGAAAGGTAACTATAGTTGATTGCTCGTAGCTTGTGGATCCTCATCTTGTGGTGTGATTGTGCAACACCCTATTGAGGGTTTGGCGTGCGATGCCAATTAACTCGTGAACTTCCAAGTGGGTGAATCGCTACAACGATGACGTAGCTTGCCGACAAGCAAGTGAACCTCTAGATAAATCATTGTGTCATTCTTGTCCGAGGATTTCATTTGGTATTCTTTGTGCTCATCAGTTGCCACGATGGTATATCTATTTTATCACTTGTACTTACTTCATTTACATTCTTGCAAGTGATAATTGTATCCCTTTTGTAGCTAGTAGAATTATTCATCTTGTCTAGTTGCAATTACCCTTGTTCATATGCTTACCTAGTTACTAAATAGCAACATAACCTTTGTGTGACATAGAGATCATAATCATATAGAATTGTGGATAGGTGACTTACATTTTTGTAGAGCTAGCGCAAAACTTGCTTCGCCATTTAAGTTGTCTAACCAAGTTGTTTAAGTGTTGTTGTAGAATTTTTATAGGTTATTCACCCCTCTCTAGTCATTTAGGACCTTTCAGGTGTGTCCGAAAGGTGGTCTTGGCGACATCATCTGGGTGCATGTGCTCCTGATGGTACCCGCTGCGAAGGTTGGTCTTGGTGAAGAAGCGAGCACCTCTGAGCTCGTCGAGGAGCTCATCGACCACCGGAATTGGGAACTTGTCCTTCACAGTGGCGTCATTAAGGGCGCGGTAGTCAACGCAGAAGCGCCAACTATCGTTGTGCTTGCGGACAAGGAGCACCATGGAGGAGAATGGTGAGATCGATTCCCTGATGATCCCTTGACCGAGCATGTCCTAGTAATGCCGCTTGATTTCATCTTTGAGGAGTTGTGGGTACCGGTACGTGCGCACTGCTACAGGAGTGGTGCTCAATAGGTGGTGCATCCTGTGGTCGTGGTGGCAGACCACAGGGCTCCTCGAAGACGTCATGGTATGATTGTAGCAGCTCCTCCAGCACAACACAGGGTCAGAGATGGCGCGAGTGGCCAAAGCCCTGACTAGTCACGCGATCCAGTGTTGGGAGCGACCATTGTACCAGAAGGACATCGCCAGAGCGCCGAAGTCCCAGATGATGGGTCCCAACGTCTAGAGCCACTGGATGCCAAGGACCAAGTCGAAGCCGCCCCAAGTTGAGCGCAAAAAGTCGATGAAGAAGGCCTCGCTACCAATGGTGACGGGGGTAGCCGAACCCGACCCGATCGCCGTTGGCCACCATGACGTTGAGGCCAGCGCGTAGGGTGACGGCAAGACCCAGGCGTTGCGCGATCGCGGAGTGGATAAACGTGTGGGTGGAGCCAGTGTCCACTAACGCCCACAGTTGGACGATGCCCACAGTGACTTGCAGCAACATTGAATTAGCGGAGTTGAGCCCGGTCATTGCATGGAGGGAGATCTCCAAGTCGTTGGTCACGCTAAGGGGTCATCGTCGTCTTTCGCCAAATCCATGAGGAAGACGCCCTTGGAAGCGCTCTTATGATCTTTACTATATGTGTGACGTAACGGCCCTAATCCCATGGCCCACCGATCACTATCAACCACTGACAGTCGATCCGTACAGCCAAGAGATTAAGACCGGGTTCGCCACTGGGCTACGTCAGTGCCCGATGTCCGCAGGATCATCTCACAATTCAGTTACAATCTCTTGAACATTTTGACAAATAACATCGGAGTAAATAGCGGAAGACTAAATAACAATAGTTTTACAAACCAGTGTTCAACATAAACTTAAAGTGAAGTTATTACAGACCAAAGTTCAAATAGATAGAGTTGGTAGGGTAGCAGACGACAACAACTAAACGATAAGATACATCACCCAGCCCGAGGGTGAATAATCACTCATCGGCCTCATCGGCCTCTTCCTGAACCACAGTCACACAGCAGGGTCCAAGGCATACTGAGGGATCTGCCATACCTGCAACATGGGTAAAAGAACCCTGAGTACAAAGGTACTCAACAGACTTAACCGACTAAAGAAAAGGGGAGGAGACTCAGGAATGAAGGCTTAGGGTAGTCAAGGTAAGGCTTAAGCAAGATCAAGTATTTTGCAGAAAAGCATTTTGTAAATCTTATTTATTTTGAAAGATTCAGTATTCCTCAATTCTTCATCCTTCATGATTCATTTTACATTTCAAAACATTCCTAGTTGAGAACCACTCTCCGTTGAGAGTCAATGGAACAAGTCTCCATAACCGGAGCAACGTTAATCCGGATAAAGAATACTCAGCTGAGGATCCCTATTCACACTGCATATGTAGCACCCAAGCTTGCATATGCCAACTCGTCTTCCACGATTCCTCCATTATTGGGCCCGGTCCTACGCCACCCGGAAGTACAGTACACCACTCCAATCCGGGACTCTAACCCACGTGGGTACATGCTACTTCCGCCATCTCTCCACTCCCAGTGCGCGGTTGTCGGTCCAATAATGGATTTCTCGGAGCCAGAGCTTTCCGTAGTATGTGAATAGTTGCAAGTCCTGCCCAGCAGGCCCCCATACGGATGGTCCCTAATTTTCCAGCCAGCAACTGTGCCTTGGTTATATCTCACCCAAGCGCAACAGTCCTGTCAGTTTTTCAACCCGTCCCGGTCGGTGTCAACTGTCGAGTCCCGGACTACGACATGACGGCACCGTACGCAAGGACAACCTCTCCTTCCCATTGACTAAGTACGGATCAGATACTTAGCCAATAGTGGGAGTAAACCAGAAATTCCCATAATATTCTTAAGTGATCACACTTTTGAAATTGGCATTTTTATTGCAAATCTATCATATAGCATTGCTAAGCATTTTGCAATAGTTTTTGAAAAACAGGGTCGGGTATTTCATTGGTCAAGGTAGATAATGCATCAGAGAGGATTTCACTCAACTCCTATCAACCTAATGCAATAATTTAACTCAAAACATTTAAAGAAAATATTTATAAAAGCAAGGTAGGGTTAAATGCACCGGGGCTTGCCTTGGATGGCAAAAAGAGTAGACTCGGGTAGGTATAAGCGTCGGAGCTCGGGGTTGCCTTGGGGACGGATCCTTCGGCGGCTACCTCGACTTCAGGGCCTTCTTCGTCAACTATACGGATGCAATGATGAATGCTCATGAGAATGATGATATGGACTTATGGTGCAAGACAATACCACTGATTCAAGATTACTCTTAGGCAAGGCATAAACGAAATCTAGGTTGAGCATAAAAGTAACCATTTCTTCCTTAAGCAAAATTGATTAAACTAGACTTTATCATAACTATCCTAAGCATCACAAACATCATAGACAAAGGGTAGGGGTCTATGAACATCACGCAATCCCAAAAGTCACTTCACAGGCATTCACACTAACCCTAATCATTTCTTTCTATTTCTCTTAATTATTTAAAAAGGTCATTTTATGAAGGTGCTCCAAAAATTACCAAATTAATCACACAAGTTCATTAGAGTACAAGTATATGGCAAAACAAATTTCATAATTTTTGGAGGTCATTAAGGTGCTCAATTAAATCTAGACATTTAATTAACAAAAGGCACTATTCCTTAATTAAAATAAAGCTCAAAAATCAACTTGCTCCAAAAGACTTCAAAATTTTACCAGAGACTCAGAAAGGCATAACTAGCACATAGAAATTTATCTCCAGATTTTTGGAGTTATAGATCACTCTCCAAAAATACCAAAACCTTCATTTTTCATTAAAAGGGGAATTTTACATTTTTAAATCTTTGCAGAAAAGTCAAGTTTTATATTTTTATAAAATACTCCAGAGCATAAAGAGTCTACTGTGAAATTTTCAGAATTTTTGGATCAACACAGAAAATCATACAAAAAGATGAAATATCAGAACTGTTCCCATTTTTAAAAGGAAAAGAGCACTGTGCTCGAGTCGGAACGGGCTCGGGCGAATCGCGGAACTCTCGGCCGACCGAGGCCTGGCTGGTAGGCTCGGGCGAGACGGAAACCAAACGTTTCGTCCGAGGCCTGGCTCGACGAGGCGGGGGTGCACAGGTTCTCTCGAGGCCTGGCTCGAGCGAAGTGGTGAGGGTCTGTCCGCCGAGGCTCGGGCTCGGGCGAGACGGAGTGGAAGCAGAGGCCGAGGCCTCGGTGCTTACCACGGATCGGAGACAGGGCTCGAGGGTGAGGCTCGACACGCGCTCGAGGGTGAGGCTCGGCACGCGCTCGAGGGTGAGGCTCGAGGGACGGTGGTTCGGTGGAGCTCTTTGGCGGCGAGCGGCGAGCGGCGCTCCGGCGACCCTGCGCAACCACGAGACCGCAAGGGTCTGGTCAGAGTCGCACGGGACCGAGGAACACGACACGGGGTCGGTGAGGGATGGTCGAGGCCGGAGGCGACGAATTTCACGAACCCGAGCTCGCCGGGTTTCTGCCGGAGATGGGAACGACGAGGTTACGCCGGGCGATTGGAGGCGGTAGAGGTAAAATTGGAGGTGGTTGAAGCAGCACAAGAACACGGCGGAGCTTTTGAGCTAGGTGGTGGAGCGGCGGAGGCACTGGACTGTGCTGGCGACGGAGGCGGAGATGAGTGCGGAGGTCGGAGCTCCGGCGGGCTTATATAGCCGCGGCCAGGGCCGGTAGAGACCTCGGGGTGGTGTGGATGAGGTTTGCGGAGGCGTGCGCACTCGATTGCGCTCTGGCGGATACGTGGGCGTGCAGCCGGGCTCGGGCGCAAGCTCGGCCGGCGATGGCCACGCGGCGGGCGCGCGGAGAGGACTGTAGGGGACGGGAGCGAGGGCCAGCGCTCGCGCGCGGGCGCGGAGGGAACAGGGCGACAGCGGCGGCAGGTTGGTGGCGCGTGGGGAGCAGCCGGGCGTGCGGCAGCGCGGCGCGGGCGCCATGGCCGGCCCCCCCCTCTGTCGCTATGAAGAAGAGGAACAGTGTAGGGTGTAGGGTTTGACTTTGGCTGTTGCTATTGTGTTTTTCTGAAATGCCCTATTGTGTGTTTATGAAATCTCCCAACTCCAAAAAAATTGTTGAAAATGACAAAGAACTTGTCAAAAAGAAAAAGACATTTTCAAATTCCAAACAGTTTTTGAACAAAATTCAAAAACAGAAAAAGGGGACTTTTGAAATTTGAATCAATTCAAAATTACTTTGGATTTTATACTGAAACTAGAAAATCTTCAAACATGAAAGCTGTTCCTTTTATCAAAACCTACAACTTTGCTATAATACACTTTTCCAGAAACTCATTAGTTTTTGAACTCTTTTGAAAACTGAAAAGGGAACAAAAGTTGGGGTTTGATTGAATTTGAAATAACTCAAAACTTCGTACTGCAACTTGAAAATTTGTAAATACCAAAGTTGTTTCTCTTTGACAGCTCTACAACTTTGCTTTTTGGACCAACCCCAAATTTTGAATAATTTTTAAATTACACCAGAGGGATAAAATCCAGGATTTGGAAATTAGGTTTTTGCAAAAGGGATTTGAAATCAAATTCTGATTTTTGAACTTGGCCAACACAACAAACTTCAAGACACCAAAGGAACAGAATTACACAACTACTCAAGAGATGAAATTACCATTTTGCCAGTAGGACGACCAAGAGATGAAGCGGGATGCTGATTTTTGCAATAGAGGTAATTCACATAAAATGATACACTTAGCAAAATGCATACACATGAAATCATGATCAAGATGCTTATGATGATGATAATGATGATATGTCAAGTTAATTACAGTTAAACACCAGAGGTGTTACAGCCTCCCCCCCTTAAAGAAATCTCGCCCCGAGATTCCACGTCTTATGAAAGGACAAAGAAGGGATAAAGGCAAAACCTTACATGGACAGCGATTCGAGAAAGTCGGGGTAGTTCTTTGCTAAGAAGTCTTCAGATTCCCAAGTAGCTTCTTCTTCAGAGTGCTGGTTCCACTGGATTTTGTACCATCTTGTGGTGGTTCTTCGGTAACGCGATCCTTGTGGTCCAACACGCGAACTGGATATTCTGAGTAGGACAGATCAGGCTCTAGCTCGACATCTTCAACTTCCACGACATGTTCAGGTATTCGGAGACACTTCTTGAGTTGGGAGACATGGAAAACATTGTGGACTGCGGAGAGATGATCGGGCAACTTTAGCTTGTAAGCTACCTTGCCACAACATTCCAAAATCTCAAACGGACCAATGTAGCGGGGTGCTAACTTTCCTTTAACTCCAAAACGAGTGACTCCTTTGGTTGGTGAGACCTTGAGATATACATAATCTCCAACTTGAAACTTCAGAGGTCGACGTCTCTTGTCAGCATAGCTCTTTTGTCGAGATTGGGCAATCTTCATGTTCTCTTGTATCTGCTTGACTTTCTCTTCCATATCCTTGACCAGGTCAACTCCAAAGAATTCCCTTTCTCCAGGTTCGGACCAACTGAGAGGTGTACGACAACGACGACCGTACAGTGCTTCAAAGGGTGCCATCTTGATGCTTTCTTGGTAACTGTTATTATATGAGAACTCTGCCAAGGGCAAACAGTCATCCCAAGTATCTGCGAAGGTGAGAGCACAGGCTCTCAACATGTCTTCCAGCACCTGGTTGACTCGCTCCGTCTGTCCATCAGTCTGAGGATGATATGCTGTGCTGTATAAGAGCTGGGTTCCAAGTGAGGTATGGAACGCCTTCCAGAACTTAGCAACAAACTGGGTACCGCGGTCAGAGACAATGGTCTTGGGTATGCCATGAAGCTTCACTATGTTGTTCTTGTACAGGCGGCATATGTGGGGACGGTGTAAATAGTCTTGACTGGCAGAAAGTGAGCTTGTTTGGTGAGTCGGTCCACGATTACCCAAATGGAATCAAAACCTTTCCGGGTCTTGGGTAGCCCATTAATAAAATCCATGCTGATATCTTCCCACTTCCAGGCAGGTACAGATAAGACTGCAATTCTCCTCCAGGTTTCATGTGCACGGCTTTGACTTTCTGACAAGTATCACAGCGAGCGACATAGCGAGCGATTTCAATCTTCATCTTTGTCCACCGAATCTCTGCCTCAGATCCTGGTACATCTTGTTGCTGCCGGGGTGGATGGAAAACCTAGACAGGTGTGCTTCATCAAGGATCAACTGTCTCCTCAGGCACCTTGGGAACTACTAGACGGTTCTTGAACCAAAAACACTCCTACATCATCGATCCTGAAACAATCAGCCTTTCCGGTCTGGACCTTTTCGATGATGTGCTTGATTCCAGGGTTATCTTTTTGTGCAGCAATGACCTGTTCTCTGATAGAGGTCTCTATCCTGACATTGCTCAGAGTTCCTTGTGGTACCATTTCAATACCCATCCTTTCAAGATCATGGCACAAGGAAAGATCATAGGGCTTCGTCGTCAGACAGTTGCAGTATGACTTGCGACTGAGGGCATCGGCGACTACATTCGCCTTACCAGGATGGTAATGCACTTCGATATCATAATCCTTGATTAACTCAAGCCATCTTCGCTGCCTCATGTTCAACTCTTCTTGAGTGAAGATATACTTCAGGCTCTTATGATTGGTGTACACATTGCAAGCACTGCCCAACAGATAATGACGCCATATCTTCAAAGCATGCACCACTGCTGCTAATTCAAGGTCATGGGTTGGGTAATTCTCCTCATGTCGCTTAAGCTGCCGTGAGGCATAAGCGATCACTCGACCTTCTTGCATCAATACACAACCCAAACCAGTACCAGATGCATCACAGTATACATCAAAGGGTTTCTCGATATCTGGTTGAGCTAGGACTGGTGATGTAGTTAACAGTTCCTTCAAGGCTTGAAAAGCTTGCTCACAGGCTGGTGACCAAACAAAATCCACGGAATTCTTCAACAACTCTGTGATAGGCTTGGCAACTCTGGAGAAATCTGGGATGAAACGACGATAGTATCCAGCCATTCCCATGAAGCTGCGAACTTCGCGGACAGTGGTAGGTGGCTTCCAATCCAAGATATCTGCCACTTTTCCAGGGTCAACTGACACACCTTCAGCGGACAGGACATGACCAAGGAATTGAATTCGATCTAGCCAGAATTCACATTTACTGAACTTGGCATACAGCTGGTGATCTCTGAGACGAGAGAGAACGACACGAAGATGCTTGGCATGATCTTCAGGAGTTCTTGAATAAACAAGGATGTCGTCAATGAACACGACTACAAATTTATCGAGCTCTGGCATGAACACAGAGTTCATGAGATACATGAAATGAGCGGGTGCATTGGTCAAACCGAAAGACATGACCAAATACTCATATAGGCCGTATCTGGTGGTGAAAGCTGTTTTGGGAATATCTTCGGGACGAATCTTTATTTGGTGATAGCCAGATCTGAGGTCGATCTTGGAAAACACTCTGGCTCCAGATAACTGGTCAAAAAGAAGGTCAATGCGAGGCAAAGGATATTTATTCTTGATGGTGACCTCATTGAGTGGGCGATAGTCAACGCGCACACACGAAGCTTTTGTCCTTCTTCTTCACAAAGATAGCAGGGCAACCCCAAGGAGATGAACTTGGGCGAATGAGACCCTTGTCCAATAGCTCTTGCAATTGGATCTTTAGCTCTGCCAATTCTCTGGGAGGCATTCGATAAGCTCTACGGGATATAGGAGCAGTCCCGGGCTTTAGCTCTATAGCAAACTCAACATCACGGTCGGGAGGTAGACCAGGTAGATCTCCTGGGAAGACATCAGGGAACTCACAGACTACGGGGATCCCTGATTTCCGGAGCATAGGCAGAATTTAACTGGGTGGTTGTTGGCTTTTGAGGCATTGGAAGTTGGAGAAAGAGTTTGGAGGTACTGTTAGGAATATCCACTCTCACAACTCTATTCAAGATGTCTATCATGGCTTTATACTGACACATCCAATTCATGCCTAAGATGACATCTATCTCTTGATCGCGCAGTACTATCATGGTGGTAGGAAAGACATGTTCCCCCAACATTACTGGTATGCTGCGGACCACTTCCTTAGTATTTATCTCCTCCAGGCGAAAGTATGCAAAAACTTTCTTTTAACTCCCCCATGGGTAACTCATGCTTGATGACAAAAGTGCGACTGATGAAGGAATGCGATGCACCAGAATCAAACAAGACGATTGCAGGATGATTGGCAACAGGGAACCTACCGAGCATGACGGGCTCTCCTTCTGGGATGTTACTGACGGTGGTGAAGTAGACTTGCCCGTGCTTCCTGACAAGCTTGCCCTTCTGGACGTGCTGCTGCGGTGCACGGTGCTGCTGCTGCTGTGATCCTCCAGGGCCTTTCTGTGCATACTGGGCATTCTTCTTGGTTTTGGGCACTCGCGAGCCCAGTGACCAACTTGGCCACAGTTGTAGCATGGGAGGTTGTAAGCTGTTTGTGGGGCGGTGACACGAACACCTGGGGCGTTCGGCTGAGTGGCACTTTGCTGGTTGGCATTATGGGTGGTGGCTGCGGTACGAACGACCACTTGCTGATGGGGGTATGGGGCACGGTTTTGATGGTGACTGGGGTGGTAGATGACTCTTGGGCGCTTATGGTTGCTGGAGAAACTGCTAGACCCAGCCTTCTTCTTCTTTTTCTCTTCCTGGTACTGGCGGTTGCTTTCCTCAAAAGCAACAGCACGGTCAACGACATCATGGTAGGATCCATTCAGGTTGTTGGACAGACCTCTACGAATCTTAGGGTGCAGACCCCTGAGGAAACAATCTCTCTTCTTTTCCTCCGTGTTGACATAGTCGAGGCATACTGGCTGAGGTGATTGAATTGTCCCACGTACTGCAAATGACGGTGGAATCTTCTGTTTGCAAGGGCCAAGACTGATCCATTCACTTCATCTCACTCATATCCCGAAGGGATGTGATGTGCTCTCTGAAAGCGGTGTGCGGAACTCTTCCCAGGTCAACTCATGACCTTCAGGTTGGGCAGGCCAACAGGTTGGCGTACCAGGCACTTGCGGGACCACGGAGCTGCTGAGAAGCGAACCGAGGCTTCTGGATCTCTGTGCATCGAATGAGACCAAACTTCTGCTCCATGGTGCGGAGCCAATCATCAGCTTCGAGGGGTTCATCGGCTCTGGTGAAAACCGGTGGACGGGTTTCAGTGAACTCCACATAGGTGGTCTCTTGGTTGTGGCGACCACGGTGACCAACATTCTGCTGTCCTTGGTTTTGAGCCATAAGGTTGGCGGCGGCGGCCAAGGCTGCAATGGCATCTGCCAGGGTAGCAGGAACTGGTGGAGGATTTGGAAGGTTGGCACCTCCGGAACTTCCGGCTCCAGTGCGGGTGTTCACAGGCATCTGTTAAGAATTTGGGAACTTAGCATCCAAAGATTGCTTTTGAACGAAACTGACTGATAAGATTCATTGATGCAAGGGTAGATAACTGATACAGAAGTTCGATAAAAACCACTGACTGACAAAGAAAGGTACAAGACAAGATACAGACTCGACTAAACAGAAGACCAACTAACGCCCCAAACCTAGACTAAGGCTTTAGGTGAGCAGATGGTACAGACACAAGGAATCTAGTCGTCATCGATGATGATCATCTCTTCATCTTCATCTTCGATGATGAGCTCAGGCTCTTCCTCCTCATCTTCATCTCCAACGTGAACATCTTCAGCAGGTTCCACTTCTACATTCTGGACTGGCTCATGTCCTACTTCAGGTTCCTCCACGACTCCATCTTCTGGATCCTCAGCAACAGGTGGAATCATGGGGTGAAGTTGGTTGTACAGCTGATGTACCTCCTCATGAAGTATATCATTGTACTGCTCAACCTGAGCGGTGTACTGCTGTAGTCCATGGAACTGGGCTCTAGCGACGTCCTCGCGGTCCCAAGCCTCATTGCGCTGTTCGATAGCGCGAACCGTGTTCCGATTGGCCTGCTCCAGAGAAGCTCGTGCCTCATAAAACTCCATGCGGGAAAGATAGAAGTCATGCTCCATGTTTTCCATCTCGGCCTTCAGATTCTTGATCTCCTCCTTCAGCTGCTTGCGGTTGCGGCGGGGAAAGCGACGACCATTGGAGGATTCTCCAGTCTCTTCTCCGGTGCGAGGCGCCAGCTGGTGACGCGGCACACCGTTCGGTCCAGTCGACTTGCGGGCAGTCCGCTTGATGATGGCCATATCTGGACAAGAGGTTATAGATGAGAAAGGCTAGCAAGAAAAAGGTATAGGCATACTAACCCAACGAACTCTTTTATAAACTTAAGTGATTATGACATGATGCATGATTCGTTCCTACGGAACAAGGCAATACAACTACTAAGGTAAGGTACATAGGGCTATACAAAGTGTCTTGCTACTAGTTGCCAAAGACAAGATGAGATGAGAGAAGCAATTTGGACTCAAAATAGTCAAGTTTAGTTTTGGACTCAAAAATCTTTTGAAGTTTTCGCAAAAAAAAAAAAATGCAACGTCGTAGTGAGATGCTCCGATACCACTCTGTGACGTAACGGCCCTAATCCCATGGCCCACCGATCACTATCAACCACTGACAGTCGATCCGTACAGCCAAGAGATTAAGACCGGGTTCGCCACTGGGCTACGTCAGTGCCCGATGTCCGCAGGATCATCTCACAATTCAGTTACAATCTCTTGAACATTTTGACAAATAACATCGGAGTAAATAGCGGAAGACTTAAATAACAATAGTTTTACAAACCAGTGTTCAACATAAACTTAAAGTGAAGTTATTACAGACCAAAGTTCAAATAGATAGAGTTGGTAGGGTAGCAGACGACAACAACTAAACGATAAAGATACATCACCCAGCCCGAGGGTGAATAATCACTCATCGGCCTCATCGGCCTCTTCCTGAACCACAGTCACACAGCAGGGTCCAAGGCATACTGAGGGATCTGCCATACCTGCAACATGGGTAAAAGAACCCTGAGTACAAAGGTACTCAACAAGACTTAACCGACTAAAGAAAAGGGGAGGAGACTCAGGAATGAAGGCTTAGGGTAGTCAAGGTAAGGCTTAAGCAAGATCAAGTATTTTGCAGAAAAGCATTTTTGTAAATCTTATTTTATTTTGAAAGATTCAGTATTCCTCAATTCTTCATCCTTCATGATTCATTTTACATTTCAAAACATTCCTAGTTGAGAACCACTCTCCGTTGAGAGTCAATGGAACAAGTCTCCATAACCGAGGAGCAACGTTAATCCGGATAAAGAATACTCAGCTGAGGATCCCTATTCACACTGCATATGTAGCACCCAAGCTTGCATATGCCAACTCGTCTTCCACGATTCCTCCATTATTGGGCCCGGTCCTACGCCACCCGGAAGTACAGTACACCACTCCAATCCGGGACTCTAACCCACGTGGGTACATGCTACTTCCGCCATCTCTCCACTCCCAGTGCGCGGTTGTCGGTCCAATAATGGATTTCTCGGAGCCAGAGCTTTCCGTAGTATGTGAATAGTTGCAAGTCCTGCCCAGCAGGCCCCCATACGGATGGTCCCTAATTTTCCAGCCAGCAACTGTGCCTTGGTTATATCTCACCCAAGCGCAACAGTCCTGTCAGTTTTTCAACCCGTCCCGGTCGGTGTCAACTGTCGAGTCCCGGACTACGACATGACGGCACCGTACGCAAGGACAACCTCTCCTTCCCATTGACTAAGTACGGATCAGATACTTAGCCAATAGTGGGAGTAAACCAGAAATTCCCATAAATATTCTTAAGTGATCACACTTTTGAAATTGGCATTTTTATTGCAAATCTATCATATAGCATTGCTAAGCATTTTGCAATAGTTTTTGAAAAACAGGTGTCGGGTATTTCATTGGTCAAGGTAGATAATGCATCAGAGAGGATTTCACTCAACTCCTATCAACCTAATGCAATAATTTAACTCAAAACATTTAAAGAAAACATTTATAAAAGCAAGGTAGGGTTAAATGCACCGGGGCTTGCCTTGGATGGCAAAAAGAGTAGACTCGGGGTAGGTATAAGCGTCGGAGCTCGGGGTTGCCTTGGGGACGGATCCTTCGGCGGCTACCTCGACTTCAGGGCCTTCTTCGTCAACTATACGGATGCAATGATGAATGCTCATGAGAATGATGATATGGACTTATGGTGCAAGACAATACCACTGATTCAAGATTACTCTTAGGCAAGGCATAAACGAAATCTAGGTTGAGCATAAAAGTAACCATTTCTTCCTTAAGCAAAATTGATTAAACTAGACTTTATCATAACTATCCTAAGCATCACAAACATCATAGACCAAAGGGTAGGGGTCTATGAACATCACGCAATCCCAAAAGTCACTTCACAGGGCATTCACACTAACCCTAATCATTTCTTTCTATTTTTCTTAATTATTTAAAAAGGTCATTTTATGAAGGTGCTCCAAAAATTACCAAATTAATCACACAAGTTCATTAGAGTACAAGTATATGGCAAAACAAATTTCATAATTTTTGGAGGTCATTAAGGTGCTCAATTAAATCTAGACATTTAATTAACAAAAGGCACTATTCCTTAATTAAAATAAAGCTCAAAAATCAACTTGCTCCAAAAGACTTCAAAATTTTACCAGAGACTCAGAAAGGCATAACTAGCACATAGAAATTTATCTCCAGATTTTTGGAGTTATAGATCACTCTCCAAAAATACCAAAACCTTCATTTTTCAATTAAAAGGGGAATTTTACATTTTTAAATCTTTGCAGAAAAGTCAAGTTTTATATTTTTATAAAATACTCCAGAGCATAAAGAGTCTACTGTGAAATTTTCAGAATTTTTGGATCAACACAGAAAATCATACAAAAAGATGAAATATCAGAACTGTTCCCATTTTTAAAAGGAAAAGAGCACTGTGCTCGAGTCGGAACGGGGCTCGGGCGAATCGCGGAACTCTCGGCCGACCGAGGCCTGGCTGGTAGGCTCGGGCGAGACGGAAACCAAACGTTTCGTCCGAGGCCTGGCTCGACGAGGCGGAGGGTGCACAGGTTCTCTCGAGGCCTGGCTCGAGCGAAGTGGTGAGGGTCTGTCCGCCGAGGCTCGGGCTCGGGCGAGACGGAGTGGAAGCAGAGGCCGAGGCCTCGGGTGCTTACCACGGATCGGAGACAGGGCTCGAGGGTGAGGCTCGACACGCGCTCGAGGGTGAGGCTCGGCACGCGCTCGAGGGTGAGGCTCGAGGGACGGTGGTTCGGTGGAGCTCCTTTGGCGGCGAGCGGCGAGCGGCGCTCCGGCGACCCTGCGCAACACACGAGACCGCAAGGGTCTGGTCAGAGTCGCACGGGACCGAGGAACACGACACGGGGGTCGGTGAGGGATGGTCGAGGCCGGAGGCGACGAATTTCACGAACCCGAGCTCGCCGGGTTTCTGCCGGAGATGGGAACGGCGAGGTTACGCCGGGCGATTGGAGGCGGGTAGAGGTAAAATTGGAGGGTGGTGAAGCAGCACAAGAACACGGCGGAGCTTTTGAGCTAGGTGGTGGAGCGGCGGAGGCACTGGACTGTGCTGGCGACGGAGGCGGAGATGAGTGCGGAGGTCGGAGCTCCGGCGGGCTTATATAGCCGCGGCCAGGGCCGGTAGAGACCTCGGGGTGGTGTGGATGAGGTTTGCGGAGGCGTGCGCACTCGATTGCGCTCTGGCGGATACGTGGGCGTGCAGCCGGGGCTCGGGCGCAAGCTCGGCCGGCGATGGCCACGCGGCGGCGGCGCGGAGAGGACTGTAGGGGACGGGAGCGAGGGCCAGCGCTCGCGCGCGGGCGCGGAGGGAACAGGGCGACAGCGGCGGCAGGTTGGTGGCGCGTGGGGAGCAGCCGGGCGTGCGGCAGGCGCGGCGCGGGCGCCATGGCCGGGCCCCCCCCTCTGTCGCTATGAAGAAGAGGAACAGTGTAGGGTGTAGGGTTTGACTTTTGGCTAGTTTCTGACTTTTGCAAAATGCTCCCAAAATTTGAACTGTGCGACAAAAACTCCCAATACCAAAGTTGTTCAGAAAAATGAGATCTACAACTTTGTCAAAAAGAACATTTTCAAATTCCAAACAGTTTTTGAACAAAATTCAAAAACAGAAAAAGGGGACACTTTTGAAATTTGAATCAATTCAAAATTACTTTGGATTTTATACTGAAACTAGAAAATCTTCAAACATGAAAGCTGTTCCTTTTATCAAAACCTACAACTTTGCTATAATACACTTTTCCAGAAACTCATTAGTTTTTGAACTCTTTTTGAAAACTGAAAAGGGAACAAAAGTTGGGGTTTGATTGAATTTGAAATAACTCAAAACTTCGTACTGCAACTTGAAAATTTGTAAATACCAAAGTTGTTTCTCTTTGACAGCTCTACAACTTTGCTTTTTGGACCAACCCCAAATTTTGAATAATTTTTAAATTACACCAGAGGGATAAAATCCAGGATTTGGAAATTAGGGTTTTGCAAAAGGGATTTGAAATCAAATTCTGATTTTTGAACTTTGGCCAACACAACAAAACTTCAAGACACCAAAGGAACAAGAATTACACAAAACTAATCACAGAGATGAAATTACCATTTTGCCCTAGTAGAGAGAAGTGGGCTAATTAGGATTTTTGCAATAGAGGTAATTCACATAAAATGATACACTTAGCAAAATGCATACACATGAAATCATGATCAAGATGCTTAATGATGATAATGATGATATGTCAAGTTAATTACAGTTAAACACCAGAGGTGTTACAATATGGCTCCGAACAGAAGTAGCACTGCCCATTCTGGCGTTTCTCATGTATCTCCGGCGCCAGAGTGAGGCGACGAAAGCGTGGCCGTGGACCCTCCGGCTTGCCATCTTGCACGGCTGCAGTGGTGGCCGAGGTAATCGTGCGGCGTACAGATCCCTTCGGTGGTGCTGAACTATTGGCAGCAGAAGCCTCCGGCTGGCGCTGCTCGAATGCCCGCGCGAGGCTCATGGCCTTCTAAATATCGGCGGGGTGCTGCATCTCGATGTCATGGGCCAGTGGCTGACCTAGACCTCCCGTGTAGAGGTCAATCACTGTCTACATGGTGTGGTGGCGCCATTAACTGCCCTCCTCAAGGCGAGAGGGCTTCACCTGCACGGCCGACGCAGAGACCACCTTCATCGCCCAAAAGTCGGCGCTGGTCACGCGCCCCTCCTGCAGTTGCCATACTTCACCAAGCGCTTTGTTGTGGATGCGACACGTCCGATGCTGGGGTTGGCGCGGTGATGACACCATTGTGTTTTTCAGCCGGACGGTTGCTCCTCACCACGCCAAGCTTCTGGCCTATGAGCGCGAGCTCATTGGGCCTTCATCCACACCGACCACTTGAGTCTCAAGTTCCTCCTCGATTAGCGCCTGACGACCATACCACAGCACACATCGGTCTCCAAGTTGTTTGGTTAAGACCTCACGGTCGAGTACCGCGCCGACAAGTTCAACACTATCGCCGACGCATACTCCGCACAGACCGTGGCCTGGGCTTTCTTCGACGATATCGTCCGGCTCCATGGGTTCCTGTGCTCCATCATGAGCGATCGTGACAGTCTTCACCAGCCACTTTTGGGAGGTTTTATTCAAGCTGGCCAACATCAAGTTCTGCACAACTCGGCCTTCCATCCTCAGATGAACGAACAATCAAAGGTCTCCAACTGCATCATTGTCATGTACCTGTGGTGCCTCGCCGGCGATCGACCCCGTTCGTGGCTGCAGTGGCTTCCATGGGCAGAGTTCTGCTTCAACACTCTTCGGGCCACACCGTTCGAGGTCATCCATGGCCGTCCACCTCTGACTCTCTGATGTCCTACACGCTGGCTCGGGTTACTGTTGTTGATCAGCAGCTCTGGGATCGTGATATTTTCTTGGCCGAGATCAGCGAGCGCCTCATCCTCGCTCAGGACACCATGCGGGAGCACCACAATCAGAAGCACCGCTATGTGGAGTTTGCTGTTGGTTACTGGGTGCTGCTCCGCCCCTAGCAACACACGGCTGTCGGTATCACGCCTACTGCTTCTTGTAAGGGCCTGGTACAGCTCACGACAGCTTCATGAGTTGTTGTGAGCTGTTTTTTTTTGCCAAACACCATTTTACAAAAATAACTTCACGCATGAAGCTGTTTTATCTCTCTCACAAAAATAGCTTCACCCATGAAGCTGAAAAAAGTAACTTTTCACAACTTACACCTTCATTTCTCTCTCCCAACTATACATAAAGTTGTTGGTGAAGCTGTTTTACCAAACACTTTTTTTTAAACAGCTCAGCTTTACCTAGTAAATTGCTCATGAAGCTATTTTCTAAAAAAAACAGCTTCACTAGTGAAGCTGAGCTGTACCAAACTGGACCTAACCTTGTCTGTGCTACTTCGGTCCATATCATGTCACCGAGCGAATTGACGCTATCCCTTACGTTTGCAGCTGCCACTGAAGGTGTGCATCCATGGAAGGTGTGAAATCATGGATGCACAGCTCACTGCTGATGCTACTCGGGAGCCGCTTGCTGATTTCAAAGAGCAATATCCGGCGTTCCAGTCTCAGCTGTTCCTCCGTTCCATTGCCTCCGATCCGTGTCGTATCATGTTTGTGAAATTTGTGGCCTGACTCCTTCCCCCCTTTCTATTGGTTCACTGGCTCATATGGCGAATGAATAGTTAGTGCCCTGTTGTATTTCAGGTGCAGCTGTTACTTGCCATGAATAGTTACTATTAAAATTTGGTCCTTAGACTCTGTTTATATGTTTATTCATTTTGTTGACTTACATGTTCTAATTCCTATAATTGCTATTGTTACATACTCCCTCCATTCCAAATTATAAGACGTTCCAAGAATCTTGGAGAGTCAAAGTTTTTCAACTTTGACCAAAATTATAGAGAAAAATATAAAGATTTATACCATCAAATATACATATTATGGAAATATAACTAATGGAGAATCTAATTGCACTTAGTTGATATCATAAATATTATTATCTTATTATATAAATTTGGTTAAAGTTGAAAAATTTTGACTCTCCAAAATTCTTGGAATGTCTTATAATTTGGGATGGAGGGAGTACTATATTATCACTATAGACAAAGAACTTTACCTATTCCTATGATATTTTAGCAGAGCCTCAGTCTACTCGGTTCCACAAGAATACGAGAAACACATTATCTGGCAAAAGGATCTCAGTTTTCAGACATGCAAATGTTAAAAACCCTGAAACCGCATCATCATGTTTCTGAAACAAATATATTTGGGTTAACAAAAAACATAAGGTAATTCCCATTAACGATCTTACCCTATTATGTCCCGTACCTTTTCCTCTTTTGTTGTTTTAAAATTTTGGATACCATTCTTCCTCAGGCTTTATTTGATTTTGCACGCTAAAAATCATACATCCATCCCCGCGCAAAGCGTGACTCATAGTTACTGTGTCTCTAATCACCAATAGATTCTTCAAAGGGAAACCAAACTGTATTAAGGTTCGGAAGTTCCAAATTCCGTCTTCGATTCATATGGGAATTTTGTCGAAGTATGATGAAAAGCATTAAAGTATCATTTTTCGTTTGTTGTTGTGGGCCTACAGCAAGGTCTTCTCCTATCTGTTTTGGTTCTCTCTTGCAATAGTTTATTTGCGTAGTTCATGACTTTTGAAATATGATTTCTTGCAACTGAACCCAACACACGTTACAGCAATTTCTGGCACCTAATAACTGTTGAAGCCGGATCGATCTCAATTTTCACTGGAACACGCTCTCCCTCTCACCGGCTCTCGATGAACTCGCAACGAACTGCGATGAACTCGGGGTGAACACAGGATATGGTGCAGCGCACAAACTTGCTGCGTTTTCTATTTTTCTCTTCCTTTATTGACTCCAGATTACAGGCAGGGATTAGTCCACAATCACATGGCCCACGCCCCCCGAAGTTCGTTGTGCCATCCCACAGCCAGGGAACGTGTGCGTCATTGCCGGGGCTAACCTCCACCGCGCACTCACACACTGCATGAACGCGCATGACGCGGGCGACGTCGTGCTCACCACTAATCTAGGACACACCCAAAATAGAAACATGCAACACAACTATGCTTATTACAACATACTCCCCCCTAATCATGTTGTGTTGCCTGCAGTGTTGATGATGCCGCTCCGCGCACGCAGCTCCTGCAGTCGATCGCGCGGAAGCGGCTTCGTAATCAAGTCCGCCAGCTGGTCACCGGTTCTGATGTAGTCCGTCTCCAGTGTGCCATTGTTGATGCAATCTCGAATGAAATGGAAACGGATGTCAATGTGCTTACTCCGTTCGTGAAGCACTGGATTCTTGGCGAGAGCTAGCGCAGACTTGTTATCGATGGAGAGTAGCGGCGCAACAACCTTCGCATTCACCAGATCGCCCAGCAGTCTGGAGAGCCAGAGTCCCTGACACGCCGCGGTGGCGCCGGCGATGTACTCCGCCTCGCAAGACGATAGTGCCACCACGCGCTGCTTCTGGGACTGCCAGCTTACTGGGCTCTGGCCGAGGAAGAAGAAGGCACCAGATGTGCTTTTTCGATCGTCGCAGTCCCCGGCCAGGTCGGCGTCGCTGTAGCCGATCAGCTCCATCGCACCCTCTCCGCGTCTATAGACACAGCCGTGAGAGCGCGTTCCTGCGATGTACCTGAGGAGATGCTTGACGGCGCTCCAGTGTTCCGTCGTTGGCGCCTCCATGAAACGGCTCACCATGCCCACCGCGAACGCGATGTCAGGCCGTGTGTGAACCAGGTACCGTAGACTCCCAACAATGCTGCGGTACAAAGTTGCATCAACCGGCGGGTTTGAGCTCACCTTGCTCAGCTTGAGTCGAGGCTCCATGGGAGTGCTGCAGGAATTGCACCCTTTGAGCCCCGCCTTCTCGATGATCTTCTCAGCATACGAGCTCTGGCACAGTGTGATCCCGTTCGCGCACTGCCGGACCTCGATCCCCAGGTAGTAGTGGAGAGGACCGAGATCACTCATGCTGAACAGCCTTGCCATCTCCTCCTTGAAGCGCTTGACCTCAGTGGGATCAGCCCCAACCACGACGAGGTCATCAACATACACACCAACGAGTAGGAGGTTGTCGCCGGCTCCCCGTACATACACGGCATGCTCCGCTGCACTACACCTGAACCCAAGTTTCAGCAGAGAGCTATCTAACTTGGCATTCCAGGCTCTGGGCGCCTGCCGAAGCCCATACAGTGCCTTGTGTAGTTTGTACACCTTCCGCTCCTTGCCTCGGATTACATACCCCGACGGTTGCTCGACATAGACTTCCTCAGCGAGGTCACCGTTCAAGAATGCAGACTTCACGTCGAGGTGATGCACTGTCCACCCTCGATGTGCGGCGATGGCGAGGAGAAACCGCACAGACTCCAGCCGTGCCACGGGCGCGAACACTTCTTCAAAATCGACGCCGGCCCGTTGCACGTACCCCTTAGCCACCAGGCGTGCCTTGTGTCTGGTAATGTTGCCGTCAGCATCCCTCTTGATCTTGTAAACCCACTTAATCCCAATGGGTTTCTTGCCAGGTGGAGCATCAGTGAGAGTCCAGGTCTTGTTATCAGCAATGGACTTGAGCTCTTCAGCCATGGCCTTCCTCCACTCTTCCGCGCCTGACGCCTCGTCATAGTTGGTGGGCTCCTGATCAACAACCAGAAGCAGATCGCCATCTGCCACCAGCTCGTCATCATCGTAGAGCAGATTGTCGACGACCTTGAATCGGTGTGGGTTCTCGGTGTCGGCGTCGGCGTCCAGAATTTCCAACGCTCCGGACGTAGGAGATACATACTCCACAGGCACATCCCCTCTTCGTGGCAGCTCTCCCTGCCAAGGAACAGGGCCTCCCTGCACCCGTGGCGTGCGTGCTGTTGAACTGGCTGAAGATGATGCTGAAGACGCAGATACCCGCGAAGAACCACCTGCTGACAGTGGGGATGGTGGTGCCGGTGCATTGGTTGTAGGCGACGCAGTTCCTCCTTGTGGTGATGACACGGGCGAGGCCTGCCCAGTCGGTACAGCGGTGGGAGGCACCTCCTCCGTTTCCTCCCATTCGTCCTCCACCAGGAACTCACCTTGGACGACACTGTTCCCGGTCACGCCCGTCGCCGATGTCAGGCGCAGACCAGTCCCAGGCCGCATGCTCTTTAAACACCGCATCGCGTGTGATGTGTACACGACTTGCAACGGGGTTGTACTGTTAAGACCCTAGGACCTTCTAGGTGTAGATCAGTGGGGCTATTAACTCATACACGATAAGAACAGAGCTAGATCCGAGAGGGGAAAAGGGGAGGAATAGGGACACATACCATCGGAGTTGGAGGAGGAGCCCGCCATCACGTTCGTCGGTGAAGATCTGCGCACGGGCAGCGATGGTTGGTGAAGAGGGTCGCCGGACCTCACTGTCCGGGAGGGAAGATGGTGATGGCGCCGCCGGTGGTGCTTCCCGCCGCTGGCTGCGCACCCTCTTGATCGGTTTAGGGTTTGTAGGTGGGTTTAGCGGCTCCGAGGAACCTCGTGTCTAGAGCCCGCCGGCCCCCACCCCTTTTATATTGCGCAGTGCGACGGGGGCCCACCAGCCAATCTCGGGCTGGGCGCCCCCGATCAGGGCGCGAGATTCACGGGTTCCAAGTGGCCGTTGGGCCCCTGGTGGAGATCAACCTAACAATCTCCCCCTTGATCTCAACTGTATACTGTACCTTTATCTTTAACTTGACTTTCCCATTTCTTCACAGATAGTGCATAGAGCATGCTTCATCATCACGGTCGGTTGCCGATAGATTCAACAGCTACAACACACATCTCTGTTCCGAAATAGTTTCATTGCCTTTCGGGCCCCTTATAGTCCAGGAATCATAGGCTTTCCCTTAAACCCATGCCGGCTACATGTTCCCTGAACACGTTGGGTGGTAAGCCTTTTGTCAGCGGATCCGCGAGCATCTTATTTGTACTAATGTGCTCAAGACTAATAGTTTGATCCCGGACTTTATCTTTCACAACATAGTACTTTGTGTCAATGTGTTTGGCAGCACCACTTGACCTATTGTTGTGAGCATACTGTACTGCTGGATAATTATCACAGTACAACTTTAGTGGTCCATAGATGTCGTCAACCACTTTCAAACCGGGTATGAACTTCTTTAGCCAGTTCACCTACCCCGAGGCCTCGAAACATGCAACAAACTCGGCATACATTGTGGACGATGTAGTGACGGTTTGTTTGGAGCTTTTCCACGATATGGCTCCCCCTGCGAGAGTGAAAACATATCCAGACGTGGACTTTCTATCATCTCCCGCATAATCAGAATCTGAGTACCCTTCTATGCGCAAGGATTCTGATTTTCTATATGTCAACATAAGGCCTTTTGTGTCTTGCAGATAACGCAAGACTTTCTTTACCAGTTTCCAGTGTTCTAGGCCTGGATTACTTTGAAATCTGCCAAGTAACCCGGTAACAAAAGCTAAGTCAGGACGTGTACAAACTTGAGCATACTGTAGGCTTCCGACAGCTGAAGCATATGGAACCGCTTTCATTTGATCGATCTCATATTGGTTCCTGGGACACTGAAAGTCCCCATATTTATCGCCCTTGACTATAGGTGCAGGTGAAGGTTTACTTTTGTGCATACTGAATTTCTTTAGAACTTTCTCCAAGTATGCCTTTTGCGATAGTCCTAATACCCCTTTGCTTCTATCTCGATGAATCTCGATCCCTAGAACGAACGAGGCTTCACCAAGATCTTTCATATCAAAGTTCGAGGACAAGAACTTCTTTGTCTCTTGCAGTAGACTGACATCATTACTAGCCAGTAAGATGTCATCCACATACAAGATTAAGAAGATGTACTTTCCATTCTTAAACTTTGCATAAACGCAATTGTCCTCAACATTTTCTTTAAACCCAAACTTTTTTATTGTGCCATCAAACTTCAAATACCACTGTCTTGAAGCTTGTTTTAATCCATAAATGGATTTCTTTAGGCGGCACCCCATTTGTTCTTTTCCTTTAATGACAAAACCTTTCGGTTGTGCCATGTAAACATTCTCTTCTAAATCCCCATTTAGAAACGCTGTCTTCACATCCATTTGATGTAACTCTAAATCATAATGGGCTACAAGAGCCATTATGATTCTGAAAGAATCCTTACATGAGACTGGTGAAAAAGTCTCATTGTAATCAATTCCTTCCCTTTGCGTAAAGCCTTTTGCCACATGTCGCGCTTTATACTTTTCTATATTCCCTTGGGAGTCATACTTGGTCTTGTAAACCCATTTACAACCCACTATTTTGGCTCCTTTGGGAATTACCTCCAAGTCCCAAACCTTGTTGGTACTCATTGATCTCATCTCTTCTTCCATGGCCTCAAGCCATTTGGATGAGTGTTCGCTTCTCATGGCTTCTTCAAATGAGGTAGGATCATCCTCCATTTGAAACTCCTCAGTGTTATATACTTCATAATCATCGGGAATAGCAGATCTCCTGACTCTTTGAGACCTTCTAGGGGCGACCTCAGATGGCCCCGGTTCTATAGGGGGCTGTTGCTGCTCTTCCTCATGCGCAACAATGGTTTCCACGGGCTCCTGAGGGACAGGTTCCACATGTTCACTCGTTGTTGCCATGGGAGGACATACAACAGGTGCTGTCACTACAGTGCATGAACTGTTGGTGCAGCAGGAACAGGCAACACAAAAAATGGTTCCTGAATCATTGGAGTGGGCACATATACCCGCTTCTCCTCAAGATCAACTTTTCGTGCTGTCGTGCTCCCCCTGATCATCTGCTCTTCCAAGAAGACAGCATGTCTCGTTTCTACAAACTTTGTATATCTATCTGGACAGTAGAAACAAAAGCCTTTTGACTTTTCAGGGTAGCCAATAAAATGGCAACTCTCCGTTTTGGGATCCAGCTTCCCAATGTTTGGGTTAAACACTTTAGCCTCAGCAGGACTGCCCCACACACGTAAGTGATTTAGTGAGGGCACTTTTCCTGTCCACAATTCATACGGTGTTTTGGGCACCGACTTACTTGGAACTCTATTGAGAATGTGAATGGCGGTTTTCAGCGCCTCCATCCACAGACTCAACGGTAAGGTGGAGTAACTGACCATACTGCGCACCATATCCATTAAGGTACGATTACGCCTTTCAGCTACTCCATTCTGTTGAGGCTCGCCCGGTGTAGAATACTGGGCAACTATGCCATTCTCCTAGAGAAACCTTGCAAAAGGTCCAGGCACTTGTCCATACGGGGTATGCCGACCATAGTACTCCCCTCCACGGTCGGATCTGACTATCTTTTTTCTTTAAGTCATGCTGATTTTCAACCTCAGCCTTAAAGATCTTAAATTTATCCAATGCCTCTGATCTTTCTTTGATTGGATAAATATAACCATATCGGGAGTAATCATCTGTGAATGTTATGAACGAGTCATAGCCATCCACACTCTTTATAGGAAAAGGACCGCAAATGTCTGTGTGAATGATCTGTAAAATTCCTGTACTTCGTTTAGCATTTTTCTTTATTTGCTTTACAAATTTACCTTTAATGCAATCTATGCATTGCTCTAGATCTGAGAACTCTAATGGAGGAAGAATTTCATTCTTAACTAATCTTTCTATTCTCCCCCTCGAAATATGGCCTAAACGACAGTGCCATAATTTCGATGACTCATTTAGAGTTCTCTTTCGCTTTCTATTTTCATTCACACACGAGGATGTATTATCATTCACATTGCATATGGAGTTCACTTTTTCACGAAGAGATAATAAATAAAGCTCGTCTTGTTGAAAGGCGAGACCAATACATTGATCATTAAACATTATTACACATTTTCCATGTCCAAAATGACAACCATAACCATCATTATCCAAACGTGATACACTTATTAAGTTTCTCATCAAAGATGGAACAAATAAAACATCTCTAAGCAGAAGTACTACGCCATCTGGAAGCTCTAATGAAAGATCTCCAATAGCTTCGACGTCTGCCCGAACTCCATTTGCAACTTTAATACATCTTTCGTTTCTTTGCAAAGCCCTCATCGAAGTGAACCCCTGCAAAGAATTTGCAACATGAACAGTTGCACCTGAGTCAATCCACCAAGTAGATTTGGAATACTGTATATACAATGATTCATTTACAAATGTAATAATATTCTCACCTCTGTTTGCCATAAACGTTTTCAAGAAGTCAGGACAATCCTTCTTGAAGTGGCCCTTCTTCTTGCAATGGAGACACTGATCTTTATCAACAGTGTACTGCTGATACTGCTGTGGCTGATACTGCTGGGGCTGAGGCTAATATGGAGTCTTTCCCTTGAACCTTGAAGAGGAAGGAGCATTAAAATTTCTTTTCTTATTATCCCTCACATGGTTTATAGATCCACCATGTGAGGCCTAAATTCTCTCCTCCTCTTGCACACACATAGCAATGAGCTTCTCTAAGTCCCACTTTTCAGGATGAATGTTGTAATTAACAACAAAAGTATCAAACTCTTTTGGCAAAGAAGCAAAAAGTCAGATGAATAAGGAACTCATCCTTGAGTGCCAAATCCATTGGTTTGAGCTTGGATGCCAAAGTGCTCATCCTCAGTATGTGCTCTCTTATGCCACTACCACCTCCATGGTACCTCTCAGTTACCAGCTGCTTTATCAGCTGGGTGGCATAAGTCTTTGAAGAGCCAGTAAACTGACTCTTAATCCTGTCCAGGTACTCTGTGACAGTGAGACATTCTGGGATTGAGCCCATAATAGCTGGCTCAATCGTGTTCTTTACCACGGCCAAACACTTCTTGTTTGTCATGACCCATTTCCTATGCTCCAAGTCATAGGACATCCGTACGGGAGCAAAGTCCCTCTGTCTAGTTTGCCATGCGGCATCAACCTCATTAGCCTCCCGCACCGGTTCCACAGGCTCTGTGGGACACGGTTCGGTGACTACCCAGTCCACCTCAGCCAGGGTGAATGCTAGGTCTATCTTCCTCCTCCATTCCCCATAGTTGTCTCCTTTGAGCACGGGGATATCCTTGATGCAGCTCATCAAGGACAAACCACCTGAAACCACAACCATGATTCATATATAGTGAGAATAAAATAAATCATAATAACTGCATGCCTTATTTTCAACGTTGGTCAAAATTAAAACATACAATTAATTATACATTAAATCTACATCACCGTTGGGCAGAAATAGAGAAAATGTTTAACAAAAACATGACATCATAATATTGATATTAATCAACGTTGGTCAGAATAATAACAATATTATAATAATCTGAAAACAATATACATTTTTCAAAATTAAATTCTCCCGTTGGTTCGAATTTAATAATGAAAATAACAACCGTAAATACGCAGCGGAAACATGAAAACTTTTTCAGAAGCATCATTACTAAAAACTTTTAATCTCTGAAAAAATAACACGTTGGTGTAAAATTTACAGAGATTAAAATCAAATTCGATGAAAAATTATGCTAAAATGCTTCTGAAAACAAAATAAACAAAAAACGAACAGCCAAAAGGATTGCAACGGGCTGCGGAGGCCCGCGAACGGCCCATGCGCGCTCGCCGCACAGGCACTCCCGCGCCTAGGCCGGAACCTGGGCCGGGCCGGGAAAGTGTATTCCCTCTTGGGCCAAAAAAGACGACCCGGATGGCCAGCAGCCGTTGATCTGATCCGACGGTCGTCCGCGTCCTCCGCGCGAACAAAACCGTCGGCCGGCTGCGCCCGAAACCCTAGCCCCATTCTGCTCTCTCCGTTTCTCTTCTCTACCCCTATCGACGGCGCCCGAGAGAGAAACATCAGCGGCGGCCGCCCGAACCCAGAATCGGAGGGGAAAGAAGCCGGCGCCTCCGCGGGGGCCGCTCGCCGGAGGGAGGACGCGGTAGAGCTACCTCCGTAGAGCGCTCCGACGTCGAACGGCCTAGTTCGGTGACCTGAGCTACTCCCGTGGCCCATTCGTCCCACGCGCCGGCAAGGGCTTGGCACGCGGCTGTTACTCGCGCGACGGCGGTGAACAGAGCATACATCGGCGGAAAAGAGGGGTAGACTCTCTTCCCTCAACTTGCCTTTCTGATTAGGGTTAGGGTTCACTTTGGGATCGGATCCAATCCTCCCCCTCTTTCTTTTCCCGAACGTCGGCAAAGCCGACGGCGCGGGCATTAGGGTTTCCCCTATTTCTGTGTCCGTACGTCGGTAAAAAACCGGCGTCGGTACTCCCCATCTCGATCTACACACTTGATCGAGGCCTCCGATACCATTGTTAAGACCCTAGGACCTTCTAGGTGTAGATCAGTGGGGCTATTAACTCATACACGGTAAGAACAGAGCTAGATCCGAGAGGGGAAAAGGGGAGGAATAGGGACACATACCATCAGAGTTGGAGGAGGAGCCGGCCATCACATTCGTCGGTGAAGATCTGCGCACGGGCAGCGACGGTTGGTTTTGAGAGGGTCGCCGGACCTCACTGTCGGGGAGGGAAGATGGTGATGGCGCCGCCGGTGGTGCTTCCCGCCGCTGGCTGCGCATCCCTTGATCGGTTTTAGGGTTTGTAGGTGGGTTTAGCGGCTCCGAGGAACCTCGTGTCTAGAGCCCGCCGGCCCCCACCCCTTTTATATTGCGGCAGTGCGAGGGGCCCACCAGCCAATCTCGGGCTGGGCGCCCCGATCAGGCGCGAGATCACGGGGTTCCAGGTGGCCGTTGGGCCCCTGGTGGAGATCAACCTAACATGTACACCCTGTACGCCTTCGAACCCTCCTCGTAACCCATCAGCACCATCTTCCTGCTTCTATCATCCAGTTTCCCGGTGTTCGGCTTTGTGACCTTGACATGAGCCACACAGCCGAACGCGCGAAGGAAGTGAACGGCCGGCTTGACGCCGAACCAGGCTTCGTGTGGTGTCCGTCCCACCAGGCTTCGAGTTGGAGCTCGATTCAGGAGGAAGACCGCCGTCATCACAGCTTCTCCCCAGAGCCACGCCGGAATGTTCTTGGCCTTCATCATACTCCGCGCCATGGCGAGTACGGACTGATTCCTTCGTTCCACCACACCATTTTGCTGGGGACTGTACGGTGCGGTCAGATGGCGCTTGATGCCGTGCTCGGAGCAGTACTCGAGGAAGCTCACGGACACGAACTCCCCCCCACGATCAGTGCGGAACGTCTGTATGCGCCGCCCAGCTTCATTCTCGATGCCGTCCCTCAGACGCTTGAACGCGCCTTCAGCGTCCGACTTGCTGGCGAGAAGAACCGCCCACATGTACCTGGACATATCGTCAACCACCAGCATAATGTACCACTTGCCGCCAGGGGTCGGTGGTGTGATCGCGCCGCAAAGATTGCCGTGGATCAACTCGAGAGGCTTGGTGGCGCGATACTGGGCCGCCTGTGGGAAAGGTGCGCGCCGCTGCTTCCCCGCCAAGCACGCGTCGCAAACGTGCTCGACGTGTTCGATCAAAGGCAGGCCACGCACCAGGCCGTCGCGGCTCATCTTCTGCAGCGCCTGGAAGCCGATGTGGCCAAAACGGGCATGCCACTTCCACTCGTCGTCGCCGAAACTAGCTGCAAGACACACAGGCTTGGCCGGCCTGAGAGGGAGTATGTACAGGCGGTTGGCCGTGCGTCTTACCTTGGCAAGCAGCTCCATGGTCACCCTATCCCACATCCGGAGTACGCCTTCATCGATCTTGATCTTGCAGCCATGCTCGTCGAGCTGGCCGATGCTCAGGATGTTACTCCAGAGGCGTGGAATGTGATACACGTCGTGGAACGCCCGGTGGCCTCCATCCTTGGACGCAAACAGCACCGTTCCCCGTCCTGCAATTTCTACCAGCGACCCGTCCCCGAACCTGACTGAGCCGATGACGCCAGGGTTCAGCTCAGAGAAGACAGATGCATCCCCCGTCATGTGGTTCGATGCTCCCGTGTCGAGGTAGCACTGCATCTCGCCTTCCTCCTCTTGTCCGCACAGGTCGGCCACCACTTTGTGTTTGTTGAGGAACACATGTTCGACGCGGTGAGCGCCGGGCTTGGGCAGTTCCACCGCTATGTACAGAGAAGGGGTCTCCTGCTCCGCCTGAGCCAGGATCGCCTGAGGCTAGTTCGCCTGCGCCTGGGCCTCGTCACGCTTCTTCTTGCGGCACTCCCGCTTCCAGTGCCCGGACTTGCCGCAGTAGTGGCACGCGTCGTTGTCGTCGTTGCCACTGTTGCCGCCCTTGGACAGTCCCGAGCGCGGCTGCTCCTTGCTGCGCCCCCTGCCGCAGCCGCCTCCGCCACGGCGTGAGCCCGAGCCAGACTGCGCCCTGCCACGCGCCCCCGGCCCGTCGTTGTTGAGGTTGAGGCGGGACGCGAACCGGGCCAGCAGCTGTTCTTGTCAGCGCCGCCGTTTCCGGAAACGCCGCCAGCACCTGAACCGCCACCGCCTCGGCCTCTTCTTCGATTTAGGCGCTCCTCAACCGCCTTGAGGCGCCCCACCAGCTCCTCCAGTGACACCTCCTCGAGATCGAGGAGAGTCTCGATGGACGCCGCGATCTGACTGAACCGATCGGGGACGACCTGCAGGAACTTGCGGACGATCGTCTCATCCTCCATCACATCACCCAAGATAGCGAGCTGATCGGTAATCTTGGTGATGCGATACGCGAAATCGTCGATGGACTCGCCCTCCTTGAAGACGAGGTCGCCGAACTCCTGACGCAGCGATTGCGCCCTGGCCTTCCTCACTCGAGCCACGCCGACGTGCCGCGTCTTCAACGCGTCCCACGCGGCCTTCGCCGAGGTCTTGTTGGCCATGCTCCCTCGGAGCTCCTCCGACACCGACTTGCACAATGCCTCCAGCGCATTGCGGTCGTCGGTGAAGTCGTTCGTGCCGACGTTGATGGCGTCCCACAAGTACCGACCTTGTAGCATCACCTTCATCAACGCCGCCCATCGTTGGTGTAGTGTTTGTTCTCGTCAGCATAGGCCACCCAGCGTTGCCGATGTCCTTGACCGTGCGGTGTAGTACCAGCCCACGGTTTCCCCCGCCGCTGCCTCCTGCGCGGCCGCCGGGTGGACTCCATGACCGCCGGCGCTCCGGCGATCGGGAATTGCGCGGATTCCTCGGCATGAACACTGCGGTGATCGCTTGATGACGATCCCAGCGACGAAATCGGGCTCTGATACCAGTTGTTGAAGCCGGATCGATCTCAATTTTCACTGGAACACGCTCTCCCTCTCATTGGCTCTCGATGAACTCGCAACGAACTGCGATGAACTCGGGGTGAACACAGGATATGGTGCAACGCACAAACTTGCTGCGTTTTCTATTTTTCTCTTCCTTTATTGACTCCAGATTACAGGCAGGGATTAGTCCACGATCACATGCGCCCACGCCCCCCGAAGTTCGCTGTGCCATCCCACAGCCAGGGAACGTGAGCGTCATTGCCGGGGCTAACCTCCACCGCACACACACACTGCATGAACGCGCACGACGCGGGCGACGTCGTGCTCACCACTAATCTAGGACACACCCAAAATAGAAACATGCAACACAACTATGCTTATTACAACAATAACCATGTCCATTCAATCAATGGCCTAATTCATTTCTTCCTTCAATCTCTTGGCTGCCAATAAGTCTCTCTTTCGTGTTCGCAGCATGACACAGACTCATATACCTATTTCCAAGTTGTTGACAAGGAGGCTTCACAGCAGAGTTCAGGCTTGAACAGTATTCAGGTTTCAAGCTATGGTAATTGGTAAGTACATAGTGACCTGAAGCTCCAGCCGCACTGTTATGTTCAGCTGCTATTGGTGCTCTGTTCAGCTGCAATGAGGATGAAGATGCATCTTGAATTGTGACAGGCATTTCTGCCTGTTGCAGACTTAGGATCTGGCATATATATTCGATTACTATGCTTTCCTTCTTCGTGAAAAAATAGTTACAGGTAGTTTTTGCTGCCCGCGCAAAGAGCGGGGTTCCTGGCTAGTATACACTAACACTATATATGATTGACACATGCATGCATTTCTTTACAGATTCACATTCACTGGCAATCTGGCATATAGAGCCCAGTTGCGCTTAATTTACACAGTTCATCACCAAGACTAGTGATCTTCACATCACATAATAATCTCAATCTTCAGCAATGTCTTGGACAATCTCAAGCCAAACTTCCCTGAAGACCTCCATTATAACTCCATGGTACTCCCTGGAGTTGAGTGACAAGTAGCACTCAAGAAGTTCCTGCATATCCTCCAGTGCGTTCATGTCGTTCTTGACGATCATCTCCACCATGCTCTCCTTGAAATCCCTGGGCGGGTCTGTCGACACCTTCATGACGGCGAAGCTCCTCCTAGCAGTTCTTCTCCGGCAACCAATAGCACTCATAGTACTGACGCTACCGCCATTGATAGCAGGTAACCTTCTGCTCCTCAGCCTCGGCGAGCTCGGGCATGTACCGCTTGTAGATCCGCTGAGCACTGCCCTTGTGCGAATCGGACGTAGCTGCAAGTCTTGAAAGTCATGCTTGGCTTCGATGACCATGGTGCTTGCTAGGCGGCGGCGGCGGCGGTGGTCATCTCTAGGGAATTGGATGTCTGATGCCTTTGGGTTAAGATGGAGAGTGGAGGGGTGTAGGTTCTCATCAAGTGACATATTATGCTTTGTGTTTAGGTAGTAGGAGTAGGATCGGTGTGGAGATAATGGAAGTGGTTTGGGAGTGATGCTCCCATGGTAGTAGTGGATTGATCTCTTAGAGGTTCTTGTTGTTTTGCTGTTTCTTTTGCTTGCTGGCCTGGGTTTCTTCATGTCCCTCAGCTTGTAGAACCAAGAGTTTGGCATGAGATGGGATAGTTTGAACCTGTGATGGTTGCTCATCTCTCTCTCTGTGTGTGTGTGTGTGTGTGTGTGTGTGTGTGTGTTTGTGTGTGTGTGTGTCCCTCTCTCTCAGTAAGGTTTGATGTGCACCATGGAGCATTACATGGGAGGGGAGGGCTGTCGTCTATATACCATGAAAGTGCGGCAAAATGATGGGAGGTACACGATTTTGAGCTGTAAGCTCCAAAATATATGTACACAACACAATTCCACGCACGCTCTACAAGTTGGCCGAATAAGAAACGAGGCAAGATCGATCATATGTGTACCATAGCTAGTACACAATTTCAGTAGGAAGTCTTTTCAACAACCAATTCGAAGCTATCAGCGCCTTTAGAAACCGCTTCAGTGTCGTACCGGTTCAGTCATTATGACTTAGTAGTTGGAATGATGTAGAAAGTTCTTCCACAATTATGAAACCGAGATAGTACAGTTGGAGAGAAATAGCACAAAGTCTTTAGTAGCTTCCTGGTTGATTGCTACACATGAAAAGGATAGAGTTATGCTTGTTTATGAGGTGAGCAACCTATGTAATACTATAAACTGTGTCTAAAATTTGCATCCTGTGTTCTTAAATCCAGCTCTAATACTCATTACCCTGGCTTTTAGAGCAGTGCCACATTAACCTTTTGCCTCAAGAACAACTTTACACCAAAGCACAGGAATATTCCCTCCCTTTTTTCTAAATTAACTACTGCTGCCTTGTGGAAACTTTATTTGCTGAATGGAGTATGCTTGTTTTATTTGTTTATGTAGGTTGATGTCTGTCATGAAGCTTGTCCTGGTCCCAGTTTTACTTTTGTTGACAGGGTTGGGGATTTAATAATGCTGTACCGACAACGGGGGTGTTGAGGCCTGACCAAAATATTCTGCTGACAAGTGTTTAATCCGAAAAAAATAGATCGAGTTTGAGTGTAAGGAACTGTTTGGGTTAAACCATAATGTGTTGGGAATTGGTATGGGAGTAACAGGGTGTTAATTTAGTTCGTGAAATGAGTTGGTCTATCATCTTTTTATTCAACTTTTTTTTATATATATATTTGGTTCGTGGATTGGTATGAGTTCATCCATCATCACCTCATTTTTCATAAGCTAACAATTAGGTAGTAACATGTAGAGTGAAGACATTTCACCAAATTTGAGAAATGTGCTCATGATGTACCACCTCATCTAGAATTGAGTTATTCCTCAAACCTATAAATTTCTAGATCGATATGGTCCTCATGGTGTGACATTGTTAGATTAAGGCCCCATTTAGTTGGTCTTTTCAACCTACTTAACTTCCAAAAGTTCAAAAACCAACCAAAGGAGTTGGCTTCCATACAAGAGCTTCAACAAATCAGCTTTTTGCCACTAAAATTTTTCATAACATCCTTACCCCTGCTTTCACTGGCTGTGGCATCCAAGTTTTTTAATGAAATTACCCGTTTACCACTGATTATATTGATGTATCGGTTTGGCTTGTTTTCCCTTCTCTCTCCCATCCGCGACCTCATCTCATCAGGTTGTCTTGATTAGTGTATCAGGATTAGTGTTCTTTACTTTTGGGGTATCAATAATGATGTGTCCTAATTAGTCCCGTCACTTTATGCTAAAAAAAGGGTTTACAAGTTTTACGGTGGTTAGAGAAAATATGGACCGTTCATTGGTTTAGATCGGATGGTAAAAAAATAGCAAGTACTAGAAAAAAAAGTATAGGAAAGTACTGAAAAATACTAAAAACACAAGAGCGATACCAAAATACGTGAAACCAGCACCTATAAAATTTTAAGTATTGCTAGTTATTATTTAATAAATAAAGGGTACTTGAGTAATTTCATTCCTTAAGTACATGTATAAATATAGATTTTTATCCCTCTGTGTGTATATAAGTTTGCAATACTACAGAAAAAGTTTTTCCATAAAACTAGTTGTGGAGTCGACGCCAGATCTTTTTTTTCACGACGTGTGTGCACGGTCAAATCTTCTCATACACAGTCCTCCTTCTATTACTAATCTACCCTTCTCCTCCTTAATTTTTTTACTGATTTTCTTTCTTAAATTAATTATTTATCAAAATAAAAATATAAAGTACCTAAAAGTACCCGCAGCAGTACTTTACAACCACTGAAACAAGCCTCAAAAAGGTTATGTGGTGCGATATGTGTCTATCAAATGCAACAGTTTATGCGGTGATTAACCTACTCCCTCTGTCTCTAAATAACTGTCTGAGAAAGAAGTCTCGTGAAATAATATATAAAATATATATTAAAAATATTATATTTAACATATATAATTAGTATCATTAGAAAGATTTTTTAATCTAGTATTTTTAATAAATTATTTGGAGATACAAACATTGTATGCATTTACTACAAATCGAGTCAAACTTGTGGCATGCATATGAACAACGATAATTAATTAGAGATTAATTAGAGACGAAGGGAGTAGTCTCTAGTGCGTCGATCCTTGCACTCTACCGAGTAAGATCCATCGATGTCACTCGAGTCACATTGAAATGAGGGCATGGAGAGAAAACATTGGGAAAATAAGTCACTCGAGAATCATGTTGCGTGGCATGGTCACTCAGTCACATTGAAATGTGGCCATGGAGAGAAATATTAGGAAAATAAGTACGGTAATGCTTCTTCTACCGCGTCCGGCTCCCTCTCCCGAGCCGGACGCGGCTCGCAAGCTCTCGTCCTCCCTCCCGCCTCCGTCTCTCTCTCCCTCCCTCCCTCACTCTCTCTCCACGCTCGTGCCCCATTGACCCCGGCGAGACTGTCTCCGACGAGCGGCTCCCTCTTCTCCCCGCTCCTCCGCATCCCCGTGCTCGCGCCCAAACGTCGTCCCACCACCGGCCATGGCGGATCTGGCTGCGGCGGCCGCGGATTCGCCGGATCCGGCGGTGGTGGCCGCGGATTCGCCGGATCCGGTGGCGGTGGTGTCGGATCCGCCATTAACGGTAGGTTTCTCCCTTCTCGTCCTCCTCCTCCGCCGCCTCTTCTCTTTCTTCCCCAACTCCGACCGATCTGGTAGGGTTCCGACGAGCTCTTTCATTTCCTCCCAACTCCGGCGGGCCTAGAAAGGAGAGGGGGGTTTAGGGAGGTAGGCAGGCCCGACGGTGGGGATGGTGGCCGGGCGGCGCTTAGGGAGCCCTGGCGGCGGTGGAGGCGGCCGGGCCAGGGAGGGGTGGGGGATCGCCGGAGATGACGACATGGGAGGAGGAGGGCGGGGGAGGGGAGGAGGAGGCCGCCGCGGCTGAGGAGGTGGGCGGAGGGGGGCAGGCGGTGTGGCTGGGCCGGTGATGGAGGGCGGGGGAGTGGAAGCCGGGCGCTAGGAAGACGGCGTCCGGACGCACAGAGCGTGTCCGGACGTCCGTGCGCTAGCACTACTTAAATAAGTAACTCGAGAATCATGTCGCGTGACATGGTCATATGACCCCTTTTCACCCTAAGTTGTCCCAACCAGGGGCCTTAGGCAGATAGATTTTGCTAGTTAATTTATAATCTTTGACCACACTATTAAGCTGAAAATGAGGGCTAGTAGCTTGACCTTCGAGTGCCATGATATGTAGGGAGGAATCCACGGAAATAATTTTGACTCGAATACGAGCAAGGAAGAAAGTTGAAGTCAAAATAGAAAAACTCTGAACGACATGATATGTAGAGTGCCATGATATGTAGAGAGGAATCCAAGGAAATAATAACTAATGTTGTGATTGTAGTTAAAATAGAACATCTACATTTCATGTCGTGTGTCCTATAAACGTTTGGATTTGGAAATATTTGGGCTCATCAATTGCTGATGTTTAGACTGAATTAGACATGGCATGAGATGTAGGACATGACGTGAGTGAGCAGATGATGAGCTCTAAATGTTTCCAAACGTTTATAGGACACAACATGTGAGATGTAGGTAGGGGTGGTTGAGCCATAATATTATATAATTTTGAGCTAAAATTATATACGGCTTAGATGGATTGTGAAAAAAACGTGTGGATCATGATCCATTACAACCGCTACATGTAGGACATGATCCTGCTCCTGTGCCCACATACGACGTTGGCCTTCGAGCCTCCCAGCCAGTGGCCCACGTGCACTCTGTGACGCCACGACCTGCATTAGTGTGCCCCTCTTCGGTGGTCACGCGCCCCTCCCAGGCTAGGGAAAACCTAGCATCATGGCACATGGGGCTCATGGGTGTGGATTGAAGTTGGGCTAAACTATTATTTTTAGTTCCACCCCGAGTGGTTGGCAAACCCGATCCTAGTAAAGAAGAACTCGATCGAGTAGCATATGTGTGTCGATTACACAAATGTCAACAAACATTGTCCAAAGGATCTTTTAACATTACTGCGGATAGATCAAATTATTGATGCTGCGACTAGATCTGCGCTACTCTCATTATTGGATTGCTATTCCAGGTGCCATCAAATTGCCCTAAAGGAAGAAGACCAACCCAAGACATCATTTATAACTCCGCTTGGGGCGTATTGTAACAAAACAATGTCTTTCGGATTGAAGAATGCAAGAGCCACATACCAGCGTGCTATCCAAGAGTGTCTCAGAGACTAGATTGGATGCAACGCAGAAGCCTATGTGGATGATGTAGTCATCAATACCAAAGACCCGTCTACGCTTATCACTGATTTAGAGGAAACTTTCGGCCGCCTACGAAAGTATGAGTGGAGGCTCAATCCCACTAAGTGTGTGTTCGGGGTACCTTCTGGACAACTACTCGGCTTTCTGGTCAGCCATCATGGTATCAATGCTATTTAGAAACAAATCAAAGCAATCATGGGGATGAAACCCTTGCGGACAGTCAAAGATGTCCAGAAGCTCATGGGGTGCATGACGACACTCAACAGGTTCATCTCAATACTTAGAGAGAAGGCCTCAGACAAATTTGAGTGGATGGAGGAGGCTAACAAGGCTTTTCAGGAGCTCAAGGTATACCTCACTAGCTCTCCGGTACTCACTCCGCAAGAACTCAAAGAACCCATGATGCTTTACATTGCGGCAACAACCCATGTTGTCAACACTTCAACCATGGTGGAGCAAGAAGAAGAGGGGCACGTCTACAGGGTACAACACTTACTTTATTACATTAGTGAGGTTCTGACAGATTCCAAAGTCAGGCCCACAAGTTCAAAAGCTATTGTATGCTTTGCTCATTACTTCGTGCAAGCTCTGCCATTATTTCAAAGCACATGAAATCACAGTTGTCACCGACTTTCCACTCGACGAGATTCTCCATAACCGAGATGTCACTAAGGCATATATCAAAATGGGCAGTCGAGATGGGTGCTCATCATATCAGTTTCACCCCAAGAGAAGTCATCAAGTCTCAGGCGCTAGTGGATTTTGTTGCGGAGTGGACAAAAATTCAGCATGTTTCTGAGCATACTATTCCAGAGCACTGGAAAATGTGATGGGAACATGATTCCTAATCTTTCGTTAGGCTCAAGGTAACTATATATCGATTTGGTGGAGAGCGACACACCGATCCGACTTCATATCACAAAGACCCAAAACCTGCAACCTTAGCACCACATTTCCTCTGGTTATCAATTGTATCACAAGCCAGTTGACCTCACTAAGAAGGCTAATCCCTGCTAAAATCAAAGAACATAAGCAAGAACAAGATAACACACAACTCAAGTATAGTGACAATTGCAGATATATGATTAAGATCACAAATGTGGGGTTTCACAAACCAAAAACTGTGAATTTTTAAATACAAATTGATCTAAAGCAGAAATCAAAACCCTAACATGGGCAGCGGATACTGATTATATATCCTAAGAGGCGTCCAAGAACCCCTACTCATGTAGGCCCAACATGTTACAAGGCCCAAACGGCCCAAAAGATGGGGACATAGTGTCCTGATAGATTTTGGATATCAACTTGTTTTGATGATTCCTGTTGATTCCGATGGAATTTGGACCTCAAACCAAAGCCACTGGTTTGATTATCAAATTGCCTATCCATCCATATGTGGATCATCGGAAATAGAGTCTCTGTGTGACCTGGGTGTCCATTTTACCGCTGACTGCTCCTGGATTCCGAGATGGACTCAAACTTGACACGGATTGGGCCTCCAACTTGTGTTGAACGCCCTTGGTGCCCTCCTAAGGTGGTGGCCAAGAAGTAGGACATATTTGTGCATCCTTGGGCTGTTCTCCACATATTTTGAACGTGCTCCCACTTGGGCCAGGGTCCCAAGGTTGCTTGACAAGCTCAAGACGATGGCGTAGCACCTGACAGAAATAGTAGTGGATTGTCGTGATAATTTGAAGACCTTGCCTACGTGATATTGAGGTGGGACCAAATTTATTTAAAAGCTTATCAAATAAGCTTTCCATTAAGTGCCCATTGACCTCAATCACACTTTGGATGGATGAGTTATGGCCTTCCGAATGAAGCATTATCGGGCTGCCAACGAACCTATTGGACTTTGAAGAGCTTGCACTTTGAGACATGTTTATACCTACAAGAAAATAATGAGATATACATGCGGAAACAAGTGAGTTGTACCAAAAATCACTATACAAATATAGAAATGAACTCATTTATAATCAGTGGTCATATCCGAAGGTGTCTTGTCCTCAGGAAAATATATTTTGATGGATCATTGAAGCTTAGAGGAGTAGGTGAAAGCTCTAGTTTGGTTTTGGATAATTGATGAAACCTATTGGACTAACCCTATGCTCAAGTGTGCTTAGGAGATAGGTTGGTCCAAGACCAAGTGATGGAGCTAGATGGATGGTGATGTCCACATGATGGTGATCAAGTGCTCTAAAAGCTTGGAAAAGAAGAAAGAGAAAAAAAACAAAATGGGCTCAAGGCAAAGGTATAACTATATGGCCATTTTATTTTGGTGATCAAGACACTACAGAGAGTGTGATCACATTTAGGATTGGTAGTCCTACTATTAAGAGGAGTGGAACTCATGTGTGAAATGCGGTTATTAAAGTGCTACTAGATGGTCTACGCTTTGCATTTGCATTTAGATTCTAGTGAGTGATAAATTATCTTAAAGTGCTTGACAAATTCTAACTCACGTACACAAGTGGTGGAAACTTGGTGGAGTTAACACATTTTCACAAGGAATGAAGTGGAGACTAATTCCATGATCTCTGAGGCTCCTTCGATAGGCATCAAACGCGTCTGATGGCTAACCCTAGCAAGGCAGAGTTCTGATTGAGGCATCGAACGCTGCAACAGACGCACAGGGTGCACTATGTGTGCGTCCGATGGCTATGACATGACCTGAGTAGATGATTTAGAGAAGCATCAGACACTCAGTGCGTCCGGCCATCGGACGTGTCTGATGTTCGCAGGAGCTCTCTCGATGCTCTCTACATATACATCAGACGCTAATCCTGGTGCGTCTGATGTGATCTTGCCACGTCCGATGTTTAGTAGTTAGCCGTTGGTATCTCTAATAGGGCATCAGACGTTGGACCGTTGCGTCCGATGGGTGCGTCATATGCCCCAGTAAGAGCATTCATTGTATTCATCACTTGCCACGATGGTATATCCACTCTATCACTTGTTGTTTCTTCATTTACATTCTTGCAAGTGATAGTTGTATCTTATTATAGCTAGTAGAATTGTTCTTAGTACCTAGTTGCAAATTACTATTGTTCTTTTGCTCATCTAGTTGTTATCTAGCAACATAGACCTTGTGTGACATAGAGATCATAACTATCTAGAATTGTGGATGGGTGGGGCTTGTATTTTTGTAGAGTTAACACAAAACTTGCTTCACCATTTAGTTATCTAACAAAGTTGTTTAAGTGTTGTTGTAGAAATTTTTATAGGCTATTCAACCCCTCTAGCCATTTAGGACCTTTCAAGTGGTACCGGAGCCGAGGTCACCGTTAATTTGAGGCTTAAATCCTTCGGTGTCAAAATGGCTCAAATCAACAACACCAAAAGGCCACCCCAATTTGATGGCACAAATTATAGCTATTGGAAGGCCAAGATGATCACTCATCTCAAGTCAATCAATAGAAAGATTTGGAATATGGTGGTGACAAAAATTGAGATTGACAATCTGGAGCATCTCACTCTTGCTGAAGAAGAAAAGATGCAAAACAATGATATTGCTCTTAGTGTCATTCATGATGCTATTGATCAACACGTGTTTGAGCAAATCAAGAACTTGGAAATAGCGCATGAGGCTTGGAAGAAGCTTGAAGAATCATATGAAGGCACACAAACCAAGATAGGGGTCAAGGCATACATCCTCAAAGAAAAGTTTGCAATCTTCAAGATGAAGGAATATGAGAGTGTGCTGGAGATGTTCAATAGGCTTCAAGTGCTTGTCAATGATCTTACGACACTTGGAGAAGAGGTGAGGGACAAAGACTTCTCTCACAAATTCTTGAGATGTCTTCCCAAGAGATTTGGAATGCTGGTCACATTTCTTGTGAGGAGTGGTTTGGACACTATGACACCAAACCAAGTTCTTGGAGATGTGATGACCAATGACACATATAGAGAAGACAATGAGGAAGAAGAGAAGAAAGGTGAGATGAAGAAGAGTATGACATTCAAGGTCGCATCATCATCAAAGAACAAGGGCAAAGCAAGGAAGAAAGAATCAAGTGAAGATTATTGTTTTATTGCTGTGATGATGAGGATGAAGAAATGACTTTATTTGTCAAAAGATTTGGCAAATTCATGAAGAAGAAGGGCTACCGGACAAGGAGGAGAAGACCTCATTCAAGAACAAGGAAGAACCAAGGAGGTGCTTCAAGTGCGGTAGCAAGGACCATCTGGTTGCTCAATGTCCATACAATAGTGAAAATGATGAGGACAACAAGAAGGGCAAGAAGAAAGAAAAGAAGGAGAAGAAAGAATACATCAAGAAGAAGGGTCACTCATATGTGGTCACTTGGGATAGTGATGCTTCCACAAGTGATAGTGATGATGATCGCAAGACTAACAAGAAGAAGGCACTTGCAAGCATCGCTATAAATGACAAGCCTTCTATCTTTGATACTCCATCATGCTTCATGGCTAAGGCCACAAAGGTACAATCCGATGATGATGAGAGTGATGATGATGAACCCACTAAAGATGAACTAATTGAAATGCTTGATGATGCTATAGAACACTTTGATAAAAAGAGGAAAGAATGCAAAGAATTGGAAAAGAGACTAAAAGCTCTTGAGAAATTCTTTGAGAAGCTCAATGCATCTCATGAGAGGCTAGTGGAACCCGTGAGGTCCTTGGCAATGCTCACACCAAGCATAAGAAAGCTCACTCCTCTCTAATTGATCAAGCTAAAATTGAGGAAGTAGTAGAAACAAATGACATAGACATAACTTGTGATATTATTGATGAATCATTCTATAAGTCTATTGTTATTGCCTCCTCTAACCCTTCATGTAGCACATCCATTACTACCTCATCTATGGATGATGGCTTCAATTGTGATGACTCACTCATGGTTGAGAATGAGACATTGAAAAGGGAGGCAAATGAGCTCACTCGCGCCTTAGGTAAAGCCTATGGTGGTGAGGCCCACTAGCTTAAGTTCTTGGATAGCCAACGTTTTTCTCTCAACAAAGAGGGATTATGCTATACCCCCAAGAATGGCATGTGGATTTTGCTACTCACAAGAATATTTTTGTGAGAATTAATGGTCGGTTTTGTAATAAATGCAAGCAACCCGGGCATGTAGAAAAATTGCAAGGGAAAGAACAAGAATGCATTTGTATCCTTAGTTCAATTTAATTCTTGTTATTTGCTTACCAAGGGTGTTAATGTGTGTGAAAGCTAAATTCATTTGTGCAAAAATTGTGGGCTCAAATAAGAAAGCCATTTGGGTACCAAAGAGTTTGGTCACTAACCTTGGAGGACTAAAAAATGTTTGGGTACCTAAAAGAATTGATTTGTTCTTATAGGTCAATTACAAAGCCGGAGGAAGGCATTGGGTGCTTGATAGTGGGTGCACTCAACACATGAGAGGGGATTAAAGAATGTTCAATTCAATCAATTCAAGTGGTGATCATGAGTTTGATTCTATCACATTTGGTGACAATGGCAAAGACAAGGTCAAAGGGCTTGGTAAGATTGCAATATCAAATGACATGAGCATATCTAATGTGTTGCTAGTTGGGAGTTTGAACTTCAATTTACTATCGGTTGCACAACTTTGTGATCTTGGTTTCAAGTGCATATTTGGAGTTGATGATTGTTGACACTCCTTAATGGAATCACCCTAAGAATGAACCTCATAAGCAATAACCTAGTTGCGGATACATGGGTGTATGCCGAGTCTCTGAGTGATGAGTGATTGTCAACTGGGATAATGCGCATGTTCTTTGGCTTGTGTTGTGCAGGTGTCGAGCACGGATACAGTGATCAAAGGCAAGGTGAAGGTCAAGTAATGACGTGCCGTGCCGATGGACCGAGAGTGGCGAAGGGCGGACGTGAGGCTTGGACTGAGGGACCGGTGGCCCGAGGATTAGCTGTGGTGGCTGACAGCCTGGGACAGCGACGAGCGAAGACTTGCGGGCACGGTGTTGCTTGGGTCGAGGACCTGGGGACACGTGTCGGTGGACGGGGTGCACGGGTGGTGCATCCCCTCTACGTCTCGGTTTGGTGGTTGAGCCACAGAAAAATCATCGAGTGGGCGGTTTCCAGGTTTGGGCCTCAAAACCTGGGCGCTGATGGTTTCCGAGTTTGGGCCACAAAACTCGGGTTGAGGACGGTTTCCAGGTTTGGGCCTCAAAACCAGGGCGCTGCGGGTTTCTGAGTTTGGGCCACAAAACTCAGGCGATGGACGGCTAGTTTCCCGGTTTGGGCCTCAAAACCGGGGGTTGGTCGTGAAGGCTGGTTTCCCGGTTTGGGCCACAAAACCGGGGCAAAGTCCAGGAAAAGGACAAGCGGAGCGGTGGCGGCACGTGGCGGCAATCGGTGAGGTTGCGTTGAGGCAACGCTACCAGTTGTGCGGGCGTGGCCGTCGGATCACCAGCATCTTCGAGTTGGTCCAGAATAACTCTAGGGTTTAGCTGGTTCACTCTGTAATTAGAGAGGGGTAGAGTAGGAATTAGAATTAGGATAAGTAGAGGGAGACACCCTCCTCCCATTTCATCTTAGTCATTTGCTCTTTTGCTTCTAGGGTTTCCTGCTCTCCCACATCCCTGCTGTAGCGAACTGAGATCCACAGAGAAGACAATCATACCTCTGTGTTCGTGAGATTTTGAGGAAGTGAGACCGTAATCTCACTGTTGTAGCCTGTGGTAGCCACACGGTTGCAAATTCGTGGTTGTGATTTGCGTTTTGTTCGTGTTCTTGTTCGTGTTTTCTTCGCATTGCTTTCTCCACGATTTTCCCGTTGATCGATCTCTCTACTTGGTGCTTCTTTTACAAATCCGTTTGAACCAAGTTGTTCTAGATCGTGAGGCACTTTTTTCCACCGAAGGAATTCTCCTCTAACCTCACGAGCTAGTAGATCGATCGATTTTTGTTTCGGGTCAAGTTTTTCTCCCTTCCCCTGAATTTCTTCGATTCATCGATTTGGAGTTAGGTTCGAGCCATGATCTCTTAGAGATAGCTCACTATCCTCCTTGTAACTCCTCTCACCAAGTTTGATCCCTAGAGGATTTGTTTTAGGTGAGATTGAGTTGAATCGGTGGACGAACTACACAGGATCGGGGTGACCGGACGCTGTGATCGTGTCGACCGGACGCTCAACCCAGAGTCCGGTCGATGAATGTCACGTGTGGATTTTCTCAGTGAATGACCGGACGCTGCTCCTTCTCTTTGATCGGACTCGCCTCTTCTACTGTTCACAGTCTTTGTCTTGACTGACCGGACACTGGAGGTGTGACCGGACGCTCAGTGACCGTGAGTCCGGTCACGAATAGAGAGCTCCCAAAACCGTTTTGGCTTGACCGGACGCGTCCGGTGCTCACTAACCGAACGCTGGCCAGAGTCCGGTCAAGTGCAGTTCGCACTGTTTCGTCCGCAGTTCGTTCGTCCGTTGTCGGATTTGGTTTCCGTCTTTTCTGTTTGGTTTCTAGGGTTGTATTGTGTCCCGCTGTGCTTCTCGGAAGCATCCACCCTACATCTAGGGTCGTGGACACTTGCAAGCTCTAGGGTTTGCCTTTAGGGTTGATTCTTGGGACAGAGGCGACAAGTTTCCAAAAGGAAAATTTGAAGCTCCCATTCACCCCCTCTGGTCGCTTTCTGGTAGCACTTTCGGTCCTTCAATTGGTATCGAGCAGAGGAAGGATTTCCACCTTAGCCGGTTCCAGATCCACAGAAGGCGACATGGATGGCGGCGTGGGCAAACCGCCGTTTTTCGATGGGACGAACTATGCGTATTGGAAGATACGCATGTCGGCCTATCTGCAGAGTTTGGGTGCTTCCATCTGGCATATTTGCAACTCTGCTGATTACGTGGTCTTGGCTGCTCGTGCTACTCAGCATCAGATTGATGAGCACGATGCCAATAGCGAGCCCGTAATGCTCTTTTCTCATGTCTGAGCATGAGTGAGTTTGATCGCGTTTCTCACCTCGCTACGGCTCGGGAGATTTGGGCTACTCTCATGCGTTTCCATGAGGGAACCACTCAAGTCAAAACCCGTCTCTACGAGTCGTTCAAGCGAGAGTATGAGAACTTTCGACACATGCCTGGCGAGAGCATAGAAGGTTTATTCGCTCGCTTTCAGGTGATTGTCAATAGGATGAGGGCTAACAAGGAGCTGTTGCTTTTCGACGATCATGAGAGAGCTCTCAAGCTACTCCATACTCTTGATTGGTCGATGTGGGATTCCAAGGTTCAGGCGATCATCGAATCGCCTAACTATGAGACCCTCACGTGCGATGAGCTCTTCAGTAAGCTCAAGTCCAGTGAGATCGATGCCATGGCGAGGGCTTCTTATGAAAATCCTTCTGGCCCGTCAATGGCTTTGCTTTCTGGCTCTTCTGCTAACCCCTCTGGTGGTTTTGCACTTTCCTCTCTTCTTTCTGTCACAGAGGAGCAGTTGGAGTTCATGGGGGATGACGAGTTGGCTTTGCTCGCCAACCGGTTCTTGCGGTTCCACAACAACCGCATGAACTGTCATCGCGGAGGAGGACGCTCAGGATGCTTTGAGTGCGGCGACCCCAACCACTTCATCGCCAATTGCCCGAAGAAGAACAAGCAGACCTTCGGCAAGGCGGATCATGGGCACAAGTACGACTCCGGCAAGCGCAAGGAGAAGTACGTCCCCGCAAGGCACAAGCGGAAGGGCGACTTCAACAAGGAGTACATCAAGACAAAGTACTTGGAGAAGGCCCAGGCTGAGCAGCGTGCATTCTTCGCCACGCTCAGCGACGTTGATGACTCGGATGACGACTCCGCTTCCTCAAGCGACGATGAGTCCAAGAAGAAGAAGAGGATCGAAGACAAGCTCAACGACCTCTGCTTCTTCGCCGACAACGAGGCCCTCGGCAAGGAGGTCGACGGCGAGCTGGAGGAGATCCCTCAGAACAACGACGATGACGACGACACCTCCTAGGTATCTCTGACCCCCGATGAGCTTTCTGCTGAGGTCGAGAAACTTACTACCGCTCTCCTTAGTCAAGATAAGTTGCTTAGGCGTGCTGCTAGAGAGCGTAAGGAGTTTAGGCAGAAGTGGGAGGATACGGTGAAGGAGCTTGAATTTGCCAAGTCCACCATAGTTGTTTCTGAGGAGGTTGAGTGTGAGATGTGCACCACGCACATGACTGACCTTCTCACTTTGAGAGGTAAGTATGTTGCGTTGGTAGGAGAGGTGGATGAGCTGAAGGCTAGATCCTTGTTGTTAGGTGCGTGCAAGTCCTGTGTGGGCTTGCAATCCGAGTTGGCAGAGAAGAATGCCAAGATTGTGTCTCTTGAGAAGGCCAGCTCGGATAGCACGTGTGTGACTAGGTGCGTTCTTTGTGAGGGTTTGGAGATGGAGATCGCAAACGTGAAGCATGACAAGATGCAAACCGAGGAGGAAAACACATACCTTCGGACCATCTTGTCATGGGTGTCGAGTGGTGAGCCGCAGCTTGGGATGATGATCTCCTAATTCAAGCGTGCTGCTGGAGGTCCAGGTGTAGGTTTTGCTCATGGTGTTGATGTTTCATCTTTTCGCAAGATTGGAGAGTCGAGTGGTCTAAACCCATGTGAGAAGCCCAACTCCACCACTACTCCCAAGCTTACCAAGATCCACCCAAAAAGCCTCTCAAGCCTAACACCAAGGATGGGGGTTTGTAGAACCTCCGAGAGCTCCACCCAAGAAACAATCATGGGCTCCAAAACCAAACCACCTCAAGAAACAAGCTAGACACCATGCCACCTATCCAGGAGGAGCTTATGCCACAGAAGGGCAAAGTGATCCACACCCACTATCGTGAGTACCAACACCCCCTTTACGGGAGTGACCTGGAGCGGCGGTGTACCATTGTGGGCACTGTGGGAGAGATGGACACTTGGGGTGAGTTTGCTTTCGGCGCAAGAGAGAGCGCGCCGTGCAAAGGAGATGAACAACACGGACATGTACCATCCTTTCCATGATGTACATGTGCAAATGTTCAGAGGCGTGCTGCTAGGCCTAGAGGTCCAAAACCTCAAGTTCCTAGGCCTAGGCCACGAGGAGGTCATGCCCGGCGGGAGCCTGCAGTTGTAGGCTATGGACCCCGTGGCGGTGGCTTTGTAGTTGAGCGTTTTCCACCATCGCGTTTTGAGTATCGCGATGGACGCTCATCCCTTAGCGGACCACATTTTCCTCTACATGGTGATCGCTCTTCCCGTAGGCGTGCTAGGAATGGGTTTTCTGCTAACCGATCTTTTGAGCAGCCGGCCCAACACTGGTATTCTCCCTACTTCACTAACCCCAGTGTTGGACTGTATGCTCACCCTATGTCTTTTTATTGATGTAGGTAAAACGATTGGAGAACGTTTTGGTGGTGGATTCCGGTTGCTCAAGGCACATGACCGGAAACGCCAAGTGGTTCTCCAGTCTTAGCGGTCGCCGGAAAGGAGTTTATCACCTTCGGCGACAATAGCAAAGGTAAAGTGTTGTCTCGTGGGTCGGTGCGAGTTTAATGAGCACTTTGTGTTGCGCGATGTTGCTCTTGTTTCTAACTTGCATTTTAACCTTCTTTCTGTTTTGCAACTCTTTGATGACGACTATGAGATTCGTTTTAAGCCGAATCTCAGTCGTATTTTGGATCCTCAGGGCAATCTTGTTTTGTGATTTCGCCCTTTGGGAAAGTCTTTCGTGCGGATTTCTCAGAGTGGGTTTGGAATCTCTCGTTTGTCTTTGGCTGGACCTTCCTCCTCTGATTTGGAAGTGGCATAGGAGACTTGGTCACCTGAGCTTCGACTTGCTTGCAAGGCTTAGTTCACTTGGCCTAATCCGAGGATTGCCCAAGTTATCCATGGAGAAGGATCTTGTTTGCAACTCTTGTAGACAAGGCAAGATGGTTGCCGCTCCCCACCATCTAGTGACTCAGGTCATGACCATGCACCCTGGAGAGCTTTTGCACATGGACCTTGTTGGTCCGGCTCGGGTGAGCTCGGTTGGAGGGAAGTGGTATGTGCTTGTTGTTGTTGATGACTTTTCGAGATATTTATGGGTCTTCTTTTTAGCTGAGAAGACCGAGACTTTCTCCTTTGCTCGCAATCTGATTTTGCGTCTTCAGAACGAGTTCCCTTTGAACTCGATGCGAGCTATTAGGAGTGATAATGGTTCCGAATTCAAGAATTCGGATTTTGAGAAGTTTTTAACTCTTTGGGTTTAGAGCATCAATTTCTTCCCCTACACACCCCCTCAGAATGGTGTTATAAAGAGGAAGAATCGGACCTTGTAGAGATGGCCAGGACGATGCTCGATGAGCATAGGACTCCTAGGCGATATTGGGCCGAAGCTATGAGCACTGCATGCTACATTTCCAATCACATTTTTCTCCGAGCTCTTTTGAAAAGACTTCTTATGAGTTGCGTTTTGGAAGACAACCCAAGGTGAGTTATTTTTGAGTTTTTGGTTGCCACTGTTTCATACTTAAGAAAGGCAACTTGGACAAGTTTGAGTCTCATTCTTCTGACGGTGTATTTTTGGGTTATGGCAACTCATACTCGCGCATATCGTGTACTTAACCTTGATACTAAACCGAGTCAGGAGACATCAGATGTCACCTCGATAGACCATGGTTTGTCCTTCTTCTTGTTTTGAGCGTGCAGGTGATCATGAGGTTGGCAAGCCTCTTTTTAATGATGAGGAAGAGGGTGCTGAAGGGATGGATGACCCGGCGACCCCCTCCACCTGCTGTGCCGCAAAGAGCGGCTTCTACTACGACTCACAGCCCCGATCCCTCTTCTTCGACTTGGGGCCGTGGGATCCGCCACCTCACCCCGAGCGGTACCTTTTGTACCCGAGGAGGCACCAGCTGCTGTTGAGTGGGAGGCTACATCAGCTCGAGAGGCGCCACGACATATCCAGCGCCAACACCCGCCTCAACAGATGATCGACAGCATCGATGAACGTGTCACTCGGTCAAGGTCACAACAAATCTCTCACTTTGCTCATTCTGCATTTGTTGCTGATTTTGAACCCCGAGATGTTGGACACGCTTTATCTGATCCAGATTGGTTCAATGCCATGCATGAGGAGCTTGAAAATTTTGAAAGAAATCAGGTTTGGGTTCTTGTTCCTCCTCCTCCTGAGTGTCACCCTATTGGGACAAAATGGGTTTTCAAAAACAAACAAGGAGAGGATGGCCATGTTGTGAGAAACAGGCCAGACTAGTAGCCCAGGGGTATAGTCAGAAGGAGGGGATAGACTATGAGGAGACTTTTGCTCCTGTAGCTCGTTGGAGGCAATTAGGATACTCTTGGCTTTTGCTGCATCCAAAGGGTTTAAACTTTTTCAAATGGATGTCAAGAGTGCCTTCTTAAACGGCTACATAGAAGAGGAAGTGTATGTGAGACAACCCCCCCGGTTTCGAAAATCCCAAATTTTCCAAACCATATTTTTAAACTTCACAAAGCTTTGTATGGTTTGAAACAGGCCCCTAGAGCCTGGTATGATAGGTTGAAAACCTTTTGCTTGCTAAGGGTTTTTAAAATGGGATGTGTGGATAAACACTCTTTCTCCTCAAGCAAGGCAATGATACTCTCTTGGTCCAAATTTACGTGGATGATATCATTTTTGGTGGTTCTTCTCACGCTTTGGTTGCCAAGTTTGCAGACACTATGAGCAGGGAGTTTGAGATGAGCATGATGGGCGAGTTGACGTTTTTCCTCGGGTTGCAAATCAAGCAATCCTGAGAGGGGACGTTCGTGCACCAGGGCAAGTACACTAAGGACATCTTGAAGAAGTTCGACATGGGTGAGGCCAAGCCTCTTCCAACACCCATGCCGACCACTGCGGCCCTGGATGCGGATGTGGATGGAGAAGCAGTGGACCAGAAGGAGTACCGGAGTATGATCGGGTCGCTGCTGTACCTGACGGCGACACGCCCGGACATCCAGTTCGCGGTGTGTCTGTGCGCGCGATTTCAGTCATCGCCGCACAGTTCTCACCGTCAGGCAGTCAAACGCATTATGAGGTACTTATGCTTCACTCCAGAATTCAGGATTTGGTATTCTGCTTCCTCCACCCTCTCCCTTTGCGGTTATTCTGATGCCGATTTTGCTGGTTGCCGTATTGATCGGAAGTCCACTTCTGGGACTTGTCAGTTTATTGGTTCTTCTCTTGTATCGTGGTCCTCTGGCAAACAGTCTAGTGTCGCCCAGTCTACCACGAAGGCTGAGTATGTTGCTGCGGCTAGCTGCTGTTCCCAGTTGCTTTGGATGATGGCCACTTTGCGTGATTTTGGTCTGAGCTTTTCTCGCGTTCCTTTGCTTTGTGACAACACGAGTGCTATTAGCGTTACTAAGAACCCCGTGCTGCACTCTAAGACCAAACACATTGATGTGCGCTTTCATTTTCTGCGAGGCCACTATGAGAAGGGTGATATCGACCTTCGCCATGTCGATACTCATCATCAGTTGGCTGATATTTTCACCAAGCCTTTGGACCAATCAACTTTTGCTAGGTTGAGAGGTGAGCTTGGTGTGTGTTTCCCCTTTTAGATGGGGGAAACATTTTGACTCTTGTATCATGACCTGACTTTGTATTTTTTGATTGGTATCTTTTTCTGCATTTCATCTTGCATTTTTACATTCAGAGCTTCATGAATATAATCTTTAGAATGTGGCTTTGCTCTGTATAGTATTTGCTCCGATGCTTTATGATGATGCTTGTAGCTTATGCTCTTCTGATCACTAATGGATGTTGTGAGCTGATCTATTTTTTTTGAATGGTGAACCTGCTTAATGAACATAAAACTTAAAATTGTTCACCATTGAGATATGCAACTAGCATGTGTAGGATGTGTAGAATTCACTCGTGCTTTTCATATATGCTAGGTGCTATGTCTCTAGTTCTGAGTCATTCATTTGCTTGGTCTATTCATATTCTGAGATAAATTTGAACCAAGTTAAGTGAATTGGAAAGATCGAGACGGGACTGCTTGTCAACACATCACAGTTTCAAGACTATTTCTCATTGCACTTGAGTTAAACTTGAGCTGTGTAGTGTATGACCAAAACTGTTGCTTTAAGCTTCTGATTGCTTCTGCATAGGCTTCGCACAGTTGAAAAGTTAGGCAATGACAAGCTTTCAACCTCTCGCAATCACATGCTGAAATTTAAACTTGTGTAATTTAAACCGCTGCAACTCCGATAAAATTTGGATACACAAGTCTATGTTTCACTCTATAGCATGATGGTTGAACTGTGCTAGAGGTAGTTCACCTTGTTATACATTTTAGCACTTGTTTGACTTTCTGTCTATACATGTCTGGTGCTATTTGATGGTGAATACCTCTTTGGCTAAAAACTGCACATTTTGCTCACACGTTCATATTTCGCATTTGGTGATCAGTTTGAGCCTTTGCTAGCATTCTGTGCATTTTAATGAGTCATCGGATCAGCACTTTGTCGAGCATCTTCATATTCTATCGACTATATTTCTGAAGCTGCTAACTTGCATTTTGACTCATATGCATTTTGGAAGGGGGAGTTCTTTTATCAAAGGGGAGAAATTTGCTTGATGGTGCATTTTCAACTAAGGGGGAGAATATATTGACAAATCATGAGTGCCTAATGTGTTCAACTAAGGGGGAGAATATATTGCAAATCATGTGCTTTCCAAGTTAAACTAAGGGGGAGATTTCCTGGTTGTGTGCATCATTCGAGGGAGAGTTTTGCTCGCTGCTGCGTTTTCGAGCTGGTAACAGTTGGTTCGGGGCATTTTTTGTAGCTAGTTGTGTTGAGCCTTTGCCTCTTTCTTGAGGAACTAGCACCTTTGATCTTTTATGCTCTTCAGCTGATTTCTAGCTTTCTCCAGTTAGTACCGAGCTTCCTTGCTAGCGGTGTTGAGCCCGTTCTGCTTCTTCTTGAGGGCTAGCTCTGTTTTGCTTGAATCTCAGATTTTTTTTCAATTGGTATCAAGCTTTCACACGCTAGCGGTGTTGAGCCTGTTCTACCTCTTCTTGAGGGCTAGCTTTGCTTTGCTTGGTTGCGTCGAGCCATTGCCCATGTCTTTGGGAACCAAGTTGTATTGCTCTTTCCACTTGACCTTCTTCGGCTTTGATATGCTTTTGGGTAATTTGGTCGAGTTCTCTCTCCTTCTTCCTTCCTATCTCTATTCCATTATGATTTGTGTTGGTAGTTGACAATGCACTCATCAAGGGAGAGATTGCGGATACATGGGTGTATGCCGAGTCTCTGAGTGATGAGTGATTGTCAACTGGGATAATGAAGGACCGAATTGGCGACCAGAGGGGGGGGGGTGAATGGGAGCCTCAAATTTCTTCTCGAGAAATGATGGCCCTTGTCCCAAAAAATCACCCCAAAAGCAAAGACTCAAACAATCGGTGAGTTCACGACCTACGAATAGGTGGATACCCTAGGAGATGTCCTAGAGGTACAGCGGAACTACCGAAGAACCCCCAAAACGAAGCGCCAAAGCAACGGGGCAAAAACTGCACAAGCAAGCTCCTAGATCAATCAAACCTCCGATAACGGAACACCCCACTCCTATGGAGAAGAGGAAAGTGTTCAACCAAAAGTACTTAGGCCAACTGGTGGCAAAAGTTGGAAAGATCCTTATGAAGTTAGGAAACTAACACAACAAACGGATCTCAAATCGGAGCTCGAACGCAAAAGATATGGACGCTAGAACCGTCGAAACTCCGAAAGAGGAACAGTTAACTCCTATGGAGAAAAAGGAAGTGTCCGACCAAAAATACTTTGACCAATGGTGTAAAAAGTACTTTGGAATGATCCTTAAGAAGTTAGAAAAGCAACGCAACAAACGGATAACAAATCGGAGCTCGTACGCAAAAGATACAGACGAAATCAGCAAAACTGTGCAGTCGCGGACTGTCCGCTAGTGAACCGCTGACTGTCCGCTATTGAACCCCGGACAGTCCGGGAATGAGTCCCGGACAGTCCGCCGTTCAAAAATGAAAACAGCGATATCGCTGCTCGTGAACAGCCCCGACCCCCGTACAGTCCGGGGATGAGTCCCGGACAGTCCGCCACTGTCCAGAATGCCCAAAAACAGCTCGGGACAAAACCAAAATCGATTGGATCTTCACCAAATCGAACGGGGCTGCAACCAAACTTCTCCCAAGTGTTCTTCTACGTGTTGGGAAGCTAATCCTAGGATATCATCGCTCCAAACCAACTAATCCATGAGAAATCGGAAGAACACTAGAAAAGGGGAAGAACGAAGAACGAAGAACGAACGCGATTTCGACCCGATTTATGTGCTCGTGAGGTTAGAGGGGAAATCCTTCGGTGGAAAGAAGGAGCTCACGGCATAGAACAATTTGATTCAAACGGAATCGCAAATCATCGCAGGAGAGGGAGAACGAGGCAAATCTCCGAGAAGGGAAAAACGAAAACGCGAAGAACAAAAACGCGATTCGATCCAAATTGCAGCCAACAAAGAGGAGGGGCGAAATTGATCCTTGGATTGCTACTAGATGAAGAATTGTATAGCACTATGTGTCGGGTTACAAGCCACTCCTCGCAACACAAAGCATGGATGGCGAAAAGCTCAAGAACAAGAGCCGGTCTCTCCTCTCACCTAAACAAAATGAGAGTGACACTCCAAGGATGGGCTGCCCTAACCAGCCCCCTTCATATATATAGGCGCACGTCCGAAGACCAAAGCGCCCTCACATGAAGCACTCAACCCAAATACCCCCCAGGGGTAAAACTGTCCAACCCTAGCAGTTTTCATCCGATGGCCACGCGCCTTCTCATCCTTCGCTTCGCCTCGACGCAAGCTCCAGGATGCCGCCACGTGCCGTCACCGTCACCGCCGCGCCTTCTCACCGATAGCTTCACCGCAACGCAAGCCTCTCGGTGCCGCCACGCATCGACCGTCCTTTTGGACCTCCCCCCGGTTTTGAGGCCCAAACCGGGAAACCTGCCAGCCCAGGTTTTGAGGCCCAAACCTGGAAACCGTCCACCCCGAGTTTTGAGGCCCAAACTCGGAAACCCGCTAGCCTAGGTTTTGAGGCCAAACCTGGAAACCGTCCATCCCGAGTTTTGAGGCCCAAACTCGGAAACCGGCCACCCGAGTTTTGAGGCCCAAACTCAGAAACCGTCGAGGGTAGCTTTTTGAGGCTCAACTACCGAACCCGCGCCGTAGACGGGATGTGGTTCGCACACCCCGACCACCGGCACTGATGCCGATGCATGTCCAGCCTCCATGCCGGGCACAACGCCTTCGCCTTCCTTCTTGACTTGGCCGATGACACTTGCACCGCACGCAAGCCCGTGTCCGACCTCCGCCAAGTGCCACGGCGCCATCGTCTTCCTCCTGACTCGGCCGATGCACCGCACATCCCCATGTGCTCTCGCTCGCCGATGCCACGTGCCAGCTACCACAGCTGGTCCTCTGGCCTCTTCGTCCGTCGGTCCAAGCCTCACGTCCTCCCTTCACCGCTCTAGGTACATGGGCATGGCACGTCCGGCGCACGGCACGCCCATCCTTCACCGATCCCGGTCCGTCGGCATGACACGTCTCTACTTGACCTTCACCTCGCCATCGACCACTGTATCCGAGCTCAACACCTGCACATCAACACAGCCAAGAGACACATGTTGCACACGCACACCAACACAGAAACACCACAACTCAACGCCACCGGTTAGTCGTAAGCATTAAGCACATAGCAAGATAATGACTCAACCGGGAAAAGCCTCAAACCTTCCTTATCAAAGTCAATCATTCATCATATATGTTCTCAATCTCCCCCTTGATGAATGCATTGACTAAAAATAAAACCACAAAGGAAGGGTTTGAAGGCAAGCCTCATTCAAGTGCCAAAAGCCAAGCAAAAGCAAACACAAGGCTACTTGAGATGAGGAAGGATCATAAAAACTCCAAATAAAAGCTCTCGGTCCCGAAAGAAACGGGAAAGCAGGCAAAGCCTCCACACAATCGAAGAGTCAAGAGACAAGAGTTTCATGAAATCCCAAAAGGTACTCGAAAACCAATCTCAAATAAATTGTCAAACAATCATCACAAACGAACCAAGGTACTTATCCACTTAGGTTTCCAAATTATCCCCCTTGATGATTGAATTGACAAAGACTAAACACAAAGAGATGGTTTGAGATACCAAAACGGAAAACTTGGTCCCCAAATATGGGCAACGGCTCAACGCAACCAAGCAAAGGATCGGAGCAACAACTCATAAAAGAACAAAACTCGATCACACAGAGCGAAAGACTTAGTTCCCAAAGACATGGGCAACGGCTCGACGCAACCAAGTCAAAAATGAGCTAGCCCTCAAGAAAAGGCAAAAAATGGCTCAACACCACTAGCTCAAGGCTCGATACCAATTAAGGCTGAATCAACGCATAAGAATGCAAAACTGCTAGTTCCTCAAGATAGAGGCACAGAGGCTCAACACAACTAGCAGAAGACTCGATACCAATCACAAGCAGCCAAAAATTGGTGAAAACAGCTAGTACCTCAAGACAGAGGCAAAACAGCTCGACACAACTAGCTGAAGGCTCCATACCAATCGAAAATACCAAGCAAAATCTGCTAGTCTCTCAAAAGAGAGGCAAAAGCAGCTCAACATGACTAGCAGGCTCGATACCGACTGAGAAAAAAATACAAAGAGAAGCTCAAAACTAAATGGAGCACAAACACTCGGAGCACGCGGAAAAGCAGCAGGACAAAAGCGACTCCCCCTGAAAGCAAGCCTACACACAAGGGCTATGCACCAACGCTCGCTATGAAGGATACCATTGAACACATAAAAGAGCTATACCAATTGAAGAAGAACATAAAAGAGCTAAACTCCCCTAGCTCAAAGCTCTCCCCAAAATGCATGACTCTCCCTTTGTGCCAACACTCAAACTCCCCCTTGCAAACAGCTTCTCCCCCTTGACAAAAGGGAACATGCTGAGGGGTTTTGACATTTCTCCACAAAGTTGACACAAACACAAGACAAGTCATCAACCAAAAGCATATGGGGGGTTATGAAAAGCATTGACAGTGACCACAAAGTGTATTGGAGCTGGGGGTATGAACACTAAGCTAAAATGCATGATATGCACAATGCAACAGCTTCAAGTGTATATCAATCAGAATGAAAAGATGCTCAAAAGGATGCTGCCCTGAAAGTGTAGCAATCAATACAAATGCTAGCAAAGCCTCAAACTGATCAAATGAATACGAAATATGAACAATTAAGCATATGAGCAGTTTTAAGCCATTTGAAAAGGAGTCCACCACTAAAATAGCACTTAGCATGAATAGACAGGAAATCGAGCAAGTGCTAACTCAAGTATAAAAGGTGAACTACCCCTAGCAAAGTTCAATCATCATGCAATAGAATGAAGCATAAACTTGTGTTATTTTCAAATTTTTTTCGGAATTTGCAGCGGTATTAACACAAGTTCAAATTAAAAGCATGTGATTGCGAGAGGTTGAAAGCATGGTCATTGCCTAACTTTTCAACTGGGCTAAGCCTATGCAACGAAAGCAATCGGAAGCTTAAAGCACCGGTTTCGGTCTTACACTACACAGCTCAAGTTTAACTCAATTGTGCAATGAGAAATAGTCTCGATACCGTGAGGTGCTAACACATGCAATCCCATCTCGATCTTTTCATTTTACTAGACTTGGATCAAATTTTAAGCACTGGGTAATAATGACCAATCCAAGCAAGTGAATGACTCAGTGCAAGAGACATAGCAACCTAGCATACAAAAGATAGCACAAGTGATCTCAACACATCCTACCCATGCTAGTTGCCACTCTTAATGGTGAACAAATTAAAAGTTTCATAGTTGATTAATCAAGTTCATCATGTGCAAAAATAGCTTAGCTCATAACATGTATCAAGTGATCAAAAAGAGCCTAAGCTACAAGCATCATCATGAATAAACAGGGCATACCAAAAGAGCATAATCTCATTCTCATTGCTCTAAACATGAAGCTCTAAGATGCACTACAATACATGATGAATGCATGCAAAAGCTAGTCTATCAAAGACAAAGCAAAACTAGTCTAAAAAGGAAAACCCAAAGCAAAAGGGTATCGGAGAAGTCCAACTAAGAGACAACAAGCAAAATGCTTCCACAACTAAAAGGTAAACACACACCAAACTCATAAGTAAAGAGCCAAGAAACGCTCAAGCGACAGTCAGCAAAATCCTCATCGAAAAGACCACACAACAAAAAGAGGTCAAGGAAGAAGAGTACCAAAATCCAAACTCAGAAGTATATCGGAGGTACCTCATGAAGAGCATGACCGCCTGCCGGTGTGATACCCGAGGGGACGCCTGAATCTGCTGAACTCCGGGGCGCCTGCCTCGCCGAAGTCGTCTCCCCCTCGCCTGATGCTGTCGCTCCCACAGGTGCAGCTAGTGCTCGCTCGAGAGCTGCTCGAACGGAACCCCAAGTCATGGAAGAAGTGGGATCGGGTCCGTGAGCCGAAATGCTCTCTCCAGGCTCCTGTTCTTCTACACACTCAAAGGCAGAAGAAACACAAGGCGTTTTCTCGTCCAGTGTGACCTCAAGGTCTCCACGAAAATGGTTAGTCACTTAATAAGCATAAGGTGAACTCTAAAAAAAGAGATCTACCTATGAATGATACCGCAAGGAGATGTGAACTCAAACTAGTCAAGACTACCATGCAACAGGATAAAGCACTGTATAGCAAAATGCAGCCTAAAGACATGATCAACCCAAACACAGCCTAAACCTCAACACATGCTACAATGCAAGATAATGATAGCAATAGATCCAAAAGCATGTAACATGATAAAATTGTTGAAAGACTAGTGCTCAAACTAATCATATCAACAAGATACATGTAGCTAATCAAAACTAGCACCTGAAAAATGACACCTAATGAACACCATACCACTACAAATCAAGCTCATGGAGAAAAAGGATAAAACATGGCACAATGTTCATGAGGGTCACAAACTAGCATGAAAAGTGGAATAACCACCATAGCTGTACACAAGGCTATCATGACATGATATACAAGATAGCACATGCTAGACTAAAACAAAACATGATACAAAAGAAAATGTACATGCAAAAATTATACAAGTGAGCACATGACGGACCATCTCATACCACAAGACATAGATCATGGATGTACAAGGTATGAGTGTATAAGAAGGCTCACCGAGCTACAAAAGCCTCTTTGGTGGCAAATCTAAGCGGGGTGTAGAGAACCATCAAATCTTGATCACATCTAAAAGATCAATCTCCATTAGGCGCATGTTCTCCACCCTGCCTCCTCATATCTACACACAAGAGGACAAAGTAACCCGAGTCTTGGATCCCGAAGGGTTAGCAAGCATGTACTTGGGAACCCAAGACTTGGTCACAAATCTCAACTTGTCCTGTGGGTTAGCATGATGCAAATGTTGGTTCAGATGCAATTGTGAAACACCCTTGGAAGCATTCCTCAAAAGGACAACTCGAGGAGAAGAACGAGTCGTACCACGAGAAAAGAGGCAAACATCTTTCAAGGTTTTGTAGAAGAACCAATAGAAGCACCATGAAAAGCATGACGTGGACCAAGAGAAGAAGCACTAGAGGCATGTCCACGACCATGACCTAACCCACTAGAAAAGGAGTCATAAAACCCATCATCAAAGAGGGGCTTCTTACTAGGAGCACAAGCGTTCATGCCATGAGAAGGGCTATGAACCACCATCTTCCTAGAAGAGCTAGCTTGGCGCAAACGTTTGGCACGACGATAGCAAAAGCTTTCTTGATGCCCATCTTTCTCACAAAAAGAGCAATGGTACAAAGGCCTATTGGAAGGCACACCATTCTCTGACAAGTGAGAAGTCCCTTAGGACTTAGAACAAGTAGCATCAACAACCAACTTGGTGCCCATACTAGGAGCACACATGCCATGGGAAAGGCTACGTGGCTTCCTAAAAGCCTTAGCTCGAATACGCCACTCATGTTTTACACGGCGAAAGCAAAAATCGAAATGAGTGTCCATCTTTCTTGCAAAAGGTGCAATGGAATATCGGATTGGGAGCACGATTTCCAAAAATGTGAGAAGCACCCTTGTCATGAGAAGTCTCTTGGACATCACTCGAAGAAACAACAAGGTTAGGAGTAGCTATAAAAGAGCTATCCGAAACCTTGACACAAGTGCTATCGTCAAAAGACTCACGTGCAACATAAGAACTCAACTCCGGTTGCAAAGAAGCAATTTAGAAGCATCAACATCGGAGTTGCAAGAATTGCGTGACTCAAAAGACTTAGCACAAAGACTCTTGCATCTTTTGGCTAAAACCTCATTCTCAATATGAGGCGATCACAAGTACCACAAGGAGTGTTTTTCAGATTTTCCATCTCCTCTCTAATGCACTCGGCATATGTGATACGCAAGAGTTCATTTTCTTTTTCAAGGTTGGCACTCATATCATTGTGCTCAACCAACTTGGCGCTCATATCATCGCGCAAAACTTTCAAAGCCAAAACTTCTTTTTCCAAATCAATGCATGATGTGCACATGAAATCGGTGGAAGAAACATCACCATTCACATCAAGCAAAGAATCATGAGTATCACTAGAAGCATGGCAAGCATTTTTATTCAAAGAGCATGAGCTACAAGGCCTAGCATTAATCTCATCAATTTCAGCCCTAGCATGCTCAAGTTCATCTACACATGTGGTGTGAGTCAATTTTAATTTATTAATTTCAGCATGTAAAGACTCACAAGAAACACATGGTAACAAAGCATTTTACTTAAGCAAGGCTATTTCAGTTTTAGCACAATCAAGATCCTTGCGTAAGTCAATGCAAACTAGACATGGTTTGGAAGCATTTGATTTCAACAATTCATTCTCAAATTTAAGCTAGCAAGAGAAAAGCCTAGCTCATCATTCTTCCTAACCATGTTACTACAAGAGGTGCAAGGTAAAGATGCACTAGACTTCCAATGAAAAAGGCCACATTTTAACCTAGTGATGGAGCAATTCAACTATCTCATCTCTTCATGCAGGTTTCACAAAGCTCATCATATCTAACGTTATCAGCACAACAAGCTTCATATCGTTGGGACAAAATCCCAAGACTAGCGAGAAGTGTACCTTTCTTGGCCTTGCCAAGTTCACGAATATCCTCCCGTTGAATGCTCATCATCTCCTAGGAAGTCCAGCAAAGCATCCACCTCACGTTCTGCCTCAAGAGCCGCACTCCTCCTTCTTCCAGAAATGTCATCCTCAATCGCACGTCCATGATTCAAACCTGAGGACAAAGACACACTGGAAGAAGAACTAGATGCCATTTCCAAAAGCACCGTTAGTGTTAGCCAAACAAAAGCTCAACACCTCGACAAACCACGTCGGAAGCCAAACCACTCTAAAAGGTCGCCTTCGCGGATCTGGAACTGGTTAAGGTAGAGAGATCCTTAACTGGCTCCAATACCAATTGAAGGACCAAATTGGTGACCAGAGGGGGGGTGAATGTGAGCCTCAAATTTCTTCTCGAGAAATGATGGCCCTTGTCCCAGAAAATCACCCCAAAAGCAAAGACTCAAACAACCGGTGAGTTCACGACCTACGAATAGGTGGATACCCTAGGAGATGTCCTAGAGGTATAGCGGAACTATCAAAGAACCCCCAAAACGAAGCGCCAAAGCAACGGGGCAAAAACTGCACAAGCAAGCTCCTAGATTAATCAAACCTCCGATAACGGAACACCCCACTCCTATGGAGAAGAGGAAAGTGTTCAACCAAAAATACTTAGGCCAACTGGTGGCAAAAGTATCTTGGAAAAATCCTTATGAAGTTAGGAAACTAACACAACAAACGGATCTCAAATCGGAGCTCGAACGCAAAAGATATGGACGCTAGAACCGTCGAAACTCCGAAAGAGGAACACTTAATTCCTATGGAGAAAAAGGAAGTGTCCGACCAAAAATACTTTGACCAATGGTGTCAAAAGTACTTTGGAATGATCCTTAAGAAGTTAGAAAACCAACGCAACAAACGGATCACAAATCAGAGCTCGTACGCAAAAGATACGGACGAAATCAGCAAAACTGTGCAGTCGCGGACTGTCCGCTAGTGAACCGCGGACTGTCCGCTATTGAACCCCGGACAGTCCGGGAATGAGTCCCGGACAGTCCGCCGTTCAAAAATGAAAACAGTGATCTCGTTGCTCGTGAACAGCCCCGACCCCCGTACAGTCCGGGGATGAGTCCCGGACAGTCCGCCACTGTCCAGAATGCCCAAAAACAGCTCGGGACAAAAACCAAAATCGATTGGATCTTCACCAAATCGAACGGGGCTGCAACCAAACTTCTCCCAAGTGTTATTCTACGTGTTGGGAAGCTAATCCTAGGATATCATCGCTCCAAACCAACTAATCCATGAGAAATCGGAAGAACACTAGAAAAGGGGGAAGAACAAAGAACGAACGCGATTTCGACCCGATCTTTGTGCTCGTGAGGTTAGAGGGGAAATCCTTCAGTGGAAAGAAGGAGCTCATGACATAGAACAATTTGATTCAAACGGAATCGCAAATCGTCGCTCGGAGAGGGAGAACGAGGCAAATCTCCAAGAAGGGAAAAACGAAAATGCGAAGAACAAAAACGCGATTCGATCCAAATTGCAGCCAACAAAGAGGATGGGCAAAATTGATCCTTGGATTGCTACTAGATGAAGAATTGTATAGCACTCTGTGTCAGGTTACAAGCCACTCCTCGCAACACAAAGCATGGATGGCGAAAAGCTCAAGAACAAGTGCCGGTCTCTCTCCTCTCACCTAGCCTCCTCTCACCTAAACAAAATGAGAGTGACACCTCCAAGGATGGGCTGCCCTAACCAGCCCCCTTCATATATATAGGCGCACGTTCGAAGACCAAAGCACCCTCACATGAAGCACTCAACCCAAATACCCCCCAGGGGTAAAACTATCCAACCCTAGCAGTTTTCATCCGACGGCCACGCGCCTTCTCATCCTTCGCTTCGCCTCGATGCAAGCTCCAGGATGCCGCCACGTGCCGTCACCGTCAATCGCCGCGCCTTCTCACCGATAGCTTCGCCGCAACGCAAGCCTCTCGGTGCCGCCACGCGTCGACCGTCCTTTTGGACCTTCCCCCGTTTTTGAGGCCCAAACCGGGAAACCTGCCAGCCCAGGTTTTGAGGCCCAAACCTGGAAACCATCCACCCCGAGTTTTGAGGCCCAAACTCGGAAACCCGCGAGCCTAGGTTTTGAGGCCAAACCTGGAAACCGTCCATCCCGAGTTTTGAGGCCCAAACTTGGAAACCGGCCACCCGAGTTTTGAGGCCCAAACTCGGAAACCGTCGAGGGTAGCCTCCATGCCGGGCACAATGCCTTCGCCTTCCTTCTTGACTTGGCCGACTGCACTTGCGCCACACGCAAGCCCGTGTTCGACCTTCGCCAAGTGCCACGACGCCATCGTCTTCCTTCTGACTCGGCCGATGCACCGCACATCCCCATGTGCTCTCGCTCGCCGATGCCACGTGCCAGCTACCACAGCTGGTCCTCTGGCCTATTGGTCCGTCGGATCAAGCCTCACGTCCGCCCTTCACCGCTCTAGGTACATCGGCATGGCACGTCCGCCGCACGGCACGCCCATCCTTCACCGATCCCTGTGGCAGAACCTCCCGGTAATGTGGCCCACCTGCACACGTCACCGTCTCCCCGAGCTCTAATGACTGTGCACATGTACCACATCACAGGAAAGAACTGTCGGGTGTCCTCGAGAGAACCCCGAATCATCCACGAACCACAAGATCGTCATCATGAAGGTTGGAATAATTACAACATTACAACATTTGTTACAAAATACCATCGGAGTGCGGAAGAAAGTTAGATAACTTTACAAAACCATGAATAAGTTACTTTTTACATAAACGTAACTGGTATTGCGGAAGTAGAATGTTATTACAGAACCACACTTAGGCGAGCACCTATGTTGGAGAAGAATTAACCAGATCACGTCTAGCCCACTGACATGATCGTGATTGACACCACCTATTAGAAACCTGCAACAGGGGATTAACAAACCCTGAGTACTGTCGGTACTCAGCAAGACTTATCCGTCAACAGAAAAGACTTCAGGGTCATGCTGGTTTGGGTAGACTCAACAGAATTTTTCATTTGCATAAAAGCTTACTAAAGTAATCCTAGATCCAAATTTTACTTAATCATTTTAGTACTTGGTAAGAATTGAAAGTGAACACTAGTGAAAGATCATTGTCATTCTTTCTTAAACCAATTCCATTTTTATTCTATGGTGCGGGTCAGTAGATTGATTCTCCTTAACCGAGGAGCACAACGATTCGAACCGATTCAACCAGATCTGGGAGTTTTCCACGATCATACGACATATGTAGACCCTCGATCACACATATATCAATCCCCGACCTCGGATCCTCCAAACAAGACCGGGTCCGCGCCACCCGAGAGTACTTGTACACCTCCAATCCGGGACTTTAACCCCACGAGGGTAGCTAGTACTCCCGCCATCTCTCCACTCCCAGTGCGCGATTAGCCGTTCTCATTTAAGAACCACCAAGGCAGAGCTTACCGTAGCATATGATCGGTACTTCACAGTTTCTCAATCTAGCAGGCCAACAACGGTTAACCCTAAACCGACACATCCGGGTTACCATACATCGATCCAAGGGTCGATGCATGTGCCCGTCTGGTCTGAACCATCATTCTTTCTCATTATCATTCCAAAACGATAAGTATCGAAACATTTATCAAAAGCTTCATAAAGCAGGTTAAGCATTTCTATCATTTGCATAAGCAGGTATCAAGGAAGATAATAATTCGATAACAAGGTTGATCATGCATCAACAGGTTTAAAGTATTTATTTGATAAACATTTAATGCATCAGGTTATCGAGAATGAGTGTATTGTAAATCCAAGGAAATGGTTAAATGAACCAGGGCTTGCCTTTGTTGCAGGGAAGATAGGATCCAAGAAAGATCGACACAAGTTAGTTCCTTCATCTAGAAGTTAAGTCTTCTTGATGAAGCTTGTCCAACAAGAATCTCCTTCCGAGGCTTGTTCGACAAGGGTGATCACCAAAGTTTGATCAACACGACTCCAACACTCTCGGATACTACACGTAGATAAATGATGGATGCTTTAGCATGATGCCATGTGATGTATGCTAAGGTGCAGGACAATTCAAAAGTAAAACAGAAGATGACACAAGATAAGGAAAGTCGAGCACAACTTTCCTTCACGGTAAAGTTGCAAACCAACAAAACCAACTTGCAACCCACCAACTAGAGTTTCTAGCTATACATACAACTTCCACCAAACACCTTTAGGAGGATAACTAAGGATGGCTAAAGTTTATTAAGACATCACTCAAGCCATAGGAGCACAAGATGAGAGGTGTCCCATGGTCTTCAAATAATAACCCAAAGTCACCCAAGACTCACATACTTCTTACCTAAGGATGGCTAAACATATCTAACTAAGTTAAACAACACACAAAAGCTGTCCAACATTTTGGACAGATTACACTTTCTACACTAATCAACAAGCCATAACCAGAGCTCCTAACATCAAAAAGGGGCGATCTTAGACAATTTGAAAAGCTTATCAAATTGTCTACAAACTTGTTATTATCACCTAGGGTTGATTCTATAGGCAACTAGGTCAAACGTTGGGACAACATCTCTGTCCAGAGTTAGGACAGATTTGCTGACCCAACTTCAAACAGCTATAACTGGAGCTCTGGGTCACCAAAGACTGTGATATTTACAATTTAGAAAGCTTATAAAGTTTACTACATCTTTCCTATTATGTCCATCAGGTGATTTACAACCTAAAAGGCTCAAACAGCACAAAACCTCAGATCTGTCCAAAAGGTAGGGCAGATCTGACCTGTTGACTTACAAAAACTATATCTCCTAATCTAGCAGGCCTAAAATCATGAAAATTTAGGACAAGCTAGAGACAGAAGTTAACTACAACTTTTGTATACAACTTATTTACAGAAAACATAAACTTAACCATGAAAACAGTCCATTTAAGAGGACTGGTCCAGCAACTAAATCAACATAAGGCATCAAAACTTAAATGCATAATTTGAACTATAACAAGCCAAACATGATTAACTAACTAAAACATGAAACATAACCATCAAACAGATTACTGAAGATACAAGATTAATCATAACTTCTTATAACACTTAATTACCTAATTATTCAGATAAAACACAATTAACCATTTCTTTATAAATTAAACATAGGAGAAAGACTTACATTTAACTTTGTCAAAATGAGCCCAAACTTTTAGAGATGATAAATTATAAAAGATAGAAGTATCAAAATAAATATCACAATTTTGGACAAACATATAACATGCAGAATTAAATCAAACTATAGACATTTAAATGATTAAATACAACATAGAAATAAGAATAAAATTTATTTTCTCCAACAGAGCTCAAAATTTTTGTGAAGATACATTTTCAGCTAAAAACAGTGACAAAAATAGTTTCAAAGATTTTTGGACATTTAAATAAGCCTATAAAATCATCAAAGTCCATTTATTAATAAAAGACATATTTTAATTACCACCAAAATTTATTCAAACGTCAAGTTTCATATTTTTCATGGATAGATCACAACATAAGGAACACAACAAAGTTTATCTCACACTTTTTGGATCACAGAACAATTAGTTATGCATTTAACAAAACTTAGCATGTTTAAACATTTCCAGAAAAGATTAAAACAAGGGAAAACCTTTTCCACCTTTTCTCACCTTACCCTAGCTGGCTGATAGGCGGGACCGAGTCAACCCAGCCGACCAAAGTCAAGACCACGGCGTTGGCCGCGGTGGCCATGGCGCCGACCAGCCGGGTTTCACCGGCGGCGAGTCTTCCGGCGGCATCGAGCTCACCACCACCATCTCCACGACCTAGCGACCGCACACGCCTACTCGGTTTGCACCAAACTCACCTAAACTTTCTTGGCGGCGCCCATGGCGGTTCAGTCGGCCTGGCATGACGGCGCGGCGACGGTTCCGGCGAGGAAGAAAGGTAGGGACACGAAGAAGTAAACTACGAGCACCGGGAGCACACCCTGGTCATGGTGCGCCCACCAGAGAGGATGGAGACACCCTAGAGCTAGGTGGTCGACAGCTATGGCGGCGGTGGCGGCCCAACCGGCTCGGCTACGGCGGTCCGGCGCAGGTAGGTCGGTAGAGAATGGGCTAACGAGCCGACCACGACCACGACCTCACGGGGAAGCCTAGACACTAGTTGGGTGGGTTCAGAGCTCACTGAAGTGGGCCGGCCATGGCGATGGCTAGCGGCGGCGCACTGCTCGGCTGCGAGGAAGAAGAGGGCGGTGCGATGGCTACCGGCGACCGGAGCTCGCTCAAGCTAGCTATGGAGGAGTGCAACGGCGAGGCGAGGCTTCATGCACGAGCTCAAGGGCGAGGATGCTGCGGCAAAGGCAGACGATGCCGGTGGGTCCTAAGCGGCGGCAGGCTTTGCTTTCGGGCGAGCAAAACAGAGGAAGGGGAAGACGACAACGACAAGGGACTCAACGTGATTCGGTCGACTTCTATGGCTCCGCCACGTCAAAGTTAAGATGCCACGCAAGAAAACGCACGGCGCGAGCAGAGGACGGCCAGCCATGGCGGCGGCGGCACGCCGGCCCGATACAGAGCACGATCGTGCTCTGTTTTGCTTCCCCCGCGGCACTGTAGATCAGAGCACAAACCAATTTTCCTTCCACAAAAACTCCCAAAAACACTGCACAACAAACAAAACTCCCAACATGAAAGTTGTTCCAAAAATTAGGATCTACAACTTTCATTTAAGGAGCACACTCAAAATCTGCCCAGATTTTGAAATCACATTTTGAATTTAAAAAGCACTCAAACTTAGTTTCAAAATTACTTTTGAACTTTCTGAACAATTTCAAATTTTACCAATATAAAAGTTGTTCCTTATAAAATTATATAAGACTTTGTTTTTGGTCATATATCAAAATTATGCTTAATTTTGAAACTATAGCAAAGGGGATAAAACTGATTTTGGAAATTGATTTCAATTTGAAACCAAATCAAACTTGTTTTCCAAATTACTTCAGATTTTCTTTAGTAACTTGAAAATCTATCTTAATAAAAGTTGTTTATGTTAAACCACTCTACAACTTTTGTTAAAGGACCAAAGTCTAATTCTTTGTAGTTTTTGAAATCTAGTTTTGGGGTAAAATTTAGGGTTTAAAAGATTTCACATTTATTCAAACTTTTGTACAGAAACTTTGAAAACTTTGAATACCAAAGTTTTACATCTCAACAAGAGCTTCAACTTTGCTTTTGAAATCACTTTGAAATTTGACATACTTTTTGGCTTATACAAAAGGGAATAAAAGAACATTTAAAACTAGGATTTTATTCACACTTGCCAAATCATGTAACACCTAACCACCTCATACATCACCTATGAAAGCATCACACAAGATTATGCAACACTTATATTAAAGCATGTAAAGCATCACAACTATGTTTAAAACATGAAATGCTTTTATGCCATGGTGCCAAATGATTATGCATACTAATGAACTTAATTAGGGTTTTAATTATCGCTTAACACCAGGGGTGTTACAATCCCGGTCCATCGGCACGACACGTCTCTACTTGACCTTCACCTCGCCATCGACCACTGTATCCGAGCTCAACACCTGCACATCAACACAGCCAAGAGACACATGTTGCACACACACACCAACACAGAAACACCACAACTCAATGCCACCGGTTAGTCGTAAGCATTAAGCACATAGCAAGATAATGACTCAACAGGGAAAAGCCTCAAACCTTCCTTATCAAAGTCAATCATTCATCATATATGTGCTCAGATAATGTGCATGTTCTTTGGCTTGTGTTGTGCAGGTGTCGAGCACAGATACAGTGATCAAAGGCAAGGTGAAGGTCAAGTAGAGACGTGCTGTGCCGATGGACCGAGAGTGGCGAAGGGCGGACGTGAGGCTTGGACTGAGGGACCGGTGGCCCGAGGATCAGCTGTGGTGGCTGACAGCTTGGGACAGCGACGAGCGAAGACTTGCGGGCACGGTGTTGCTTGGGTCGAGGACCTGGGGACACGTGTCGGTGGACGGGGTGCACGGGTGGTGCATCCCCTCTACGTCTCAGTTTGGTGGTTGAGCCACAGAAAAACCATCGAGTGGACGGTTTCCAGGTTTGGGCCTCAAAACCTGGGCGCTGATGGTTTTCGAGTTTGGGCCACAAAACTCGGGCTGAGGACGGTTTCCAGGTTTGGGCCTCAAAACCTGGGCGCTGCGGGTTTCTGAGTTTGGGCCACCAAACTCAGGCGATGGACGGCTGGTTTCCCGGTTTGGGCCTCAAAACCGAGGGTTGGTCGTGAAGGCTGGTTTCCCGGTTTGGGCCTCAAAACCGGGGGCGAAGTCCAAGAAAAGGACAAGAGGAGTGGTGGCGGCACGTGGCGGCAATCGGTGAGGTTGCGTCGAGGCAACGCTACCAGTTGTGCGGGCGTAGCCGTCGGATCACCAACATCTTCGAGTTGGTCCAGAATAACTCTAGGGTTTAGCTGGTTCGCTCTGTAATTAGAGAGGGGTAGAGTAGGAATTAGAATTAGGATAACTAGAGGGAGACACCCTCCTCCCATTTCATCTCAGTCATTTGCTCTTTTGCTTCTAGGGTTTCCTGCTCTCCCACATCCCTGCTGTAGCGAACTGAGATCCACAGAGAAGACAATCATACCTCTGTGTTCGTGAGATTTTGAGGAAATGAGACCGTAATCTCACTGTTGTAGCGTGTGGTAGCCACACGGTTGCACATTCGTGGTTGTGATTTGTGTTTTGTTCGAGTTCTTCGCGGATTGCTTTTTTCCACGATTTTCCCATTGATCGATCTCTCTACTTGGTGCTTCTTTTACAAATCCGTTTGAACCAAGTTGTTCTAGATCATGAGGCACTTTTTTCCACTGAAGGAATTCTCCTCTAATCTCACGAGCTAGTAGATCGATCGATTTTTGTTTCGGGTCAAGTTTTTCTCCCTTCCCCCGAATTTCTTCAATTCATCGATTTAGAGTTAGGTTCGAGCCATGATCTCTTAGAGATAGCTCACTATCCTCCTTGTAACTCCTCTCACCATGTTTGATCCCTAAAGGATTTGTTTTAGGTGAGATTGAGTGAATCGGTGGACGAACTACACAGGATCGGGGTGACCGGACGCTGTGATCGTGTCGACTGGATGCTCACCCCAGAGTCCGGTCGATGAATGTCACGTGTGGATTTTCTCAGTGAATGATCGGACGCTGCTCCTTCTCTTTGATTGTACTCGCCTCTTCTACTATTCATAGTCTTTGTCTTGACTGACCGGACACTGGAGGTGTGACCGGACGCTTAGTGACCGTGAGTCCGGTCACGAACAGAGAGCTCCCAAAACCGTTTTGGCTTGACCGGACGCGTCCGGTGCTCACTGACCGGACGCCGGCCAGAGTCCGGTCAAGTGCAGTTCGCACTGTTCGTCCGTAGTTCGTTCGTCCGTTGTCGGATTTGGTTTCCGTCTTTTGCGTTTGGTTTCTAGGGTTGTATTGTGTCCCGCTGTGCTTCTCGGAAGCATCCACCCTACATCTAGGGTCGTGGACACTTGCAAGCTCTAGGGTTTGCCTTTAGGGTTGATTCTTGGGACAGAGGCGACAAGTTTCCGAAAGGAAAATTTGAAGCTCCTATTCACCCCCCTCTGGTCGCTTTCTGGTAGCACTTTCGGTCCTTCACTAGGGAAGGCACTAAGGAGTGTACGAGACACTACTAGCATCACTTAACGTCAAGTTGTCATCCCCAACATGAAGCTTGCAGTGTGATTATATCAGAGCACTGGATCTAAAGATTAATATTTACCCGCAAGTGCACAGATAAATACACCCGTTGTAGAAGCATTTCACCCAAGCTAGTCTCAGGTAATGTTATTTATATTTAGCCTAGAGACTAATCAGTTCAAAGTATGATGGTACTACACTAGTGAGGACTTAATAGAAATTAATGTGGCACACACTTGTGATAAAGACTGATAACACACTGAAGGACCGAGAATGCAATAGCTAGGCGACCAGAGGGGGTGAATAGGAGCTCAAAAATTTCTCTCGAAACTTTGGCCTTTGTCCCACAAATCAACCCCAAAAGCTTTGATTGAAACCGTGATGCTCACGACCCTTGGAAGAGGGTGGATGATCCCTAGGATCACAGCGGAGCACCACAAAACGATAGCAAACCAATCGGCAAAAGCACCAGAACAAGTTCGACCCTCAAAAGCCAAGTCCCGAACATAGATGGAAGGCTACGTCGAGAAATCCCCAAGTACCGATGCTAACAAGTAGCAAAGATACCTAGAGAGGTTCCTTGGACAACTCTAGGGCCAAATGAGAACTCCGAAAACCAACCGAGAAATCTGAAGTACACGCTACAACAGTGAGATTACGGTCTCACTTCCTCAAAATCTCCAGTACACAGAGGTATGTTTCTCTGCGGATCTCAGTTGCTACAGCAGGGTATTGGGAGAGCAAGAAAACCTAGAAGGCAAAGAGCAAATGGCTGAGATGGAATGGGAGGAGGGTGTCTCCATCTTGTTATCCTAATTCTAATTCCTAATCTACCCCTCTCTAATTACAGAGCGAACCAGCTAAACCCTAGGGTTATTCTGGACCAACTCGAAGATGCTGGTGATCCGACGGCCACGCCCGCACAACTGGTAGCGTTGCCTAGACGCAACCTCACCGATTGCCGCCACGTGCCACCACCGCTCCGCTCGTCCTTTTCCTCGACTTCGCCCCCGTTTTTGAGGCCCAAACCAGGAAACCAGCCTTCACGACCAACCCCCGGTTTTGAGGCCCAAACCGGGAAACTAGCCGTCCATCGCCTGAGTTTTGTGGCCCAAACTCAGAAACCCACAGCACCCAGGTTTTGAGGCCCAAATCTAGAAACCGTCCTAAGCCAGAGTTTTGTGGCCCAAACTCGGAAACCATCAGCGCCCAGGTTTCGAGGCCCAAACCTGGAAACCGTCCACTCGGTGGTTTTTCTATGGCTCAACCACCAAACTGAGCCGTAGAGGGGATGCACCGCCCATGCACCCCATCCACCGACACGTGTCCCTAGGTCCTCGACCCAAGCAACACCGTGCCCGCAAGTCTTCGCTCGTCGCTGTCCCAGGCTGTCAGCCACCACTGCTGATCCTCGGGCCACCGGTCCCTTAGTCCAAGCCTCACGTCCGCCCTTCGCCACTCTCGGTCCATCGGCAAAGCACGTCTCTACTTGACCTTCACCTTGCCTTTGATCACTGTATCTGTGCTCGACACCTGCACAACACAAGCCAAAGAACATGCGCATTATCCCAGTTGACAATCACTCATCACTCAGAGACTCGGCATACACCCATGTATCCGCAATCTCCCCCTTGATGAGTGCATTGTCAACTACCAACATAAATCATAAATGGAATAGAGGAAAGAAGGAAGAAGGAGAGAGAACTCGACCAAATGACCCAAAAGCAAATCAAAGCCGAAGAAGGTCAAGTGGAAAGAACAAAACAACTTGGTTCCCAAAGACATGGGCAATGGCTCGACGCAACCAAGCAAAGCAAAGCTAGCCCTCAAGAAGAGGTAGAACAGGCTCAACACCGCTAGCGGGAAAGCTCGACACCAATTGGAAAATCAACTGGAATTCAAGCAAAATAGAGCTAGCCCTCAAGAAGAGGCAGAACGGGCTCAACACCGCTAGCGAGGAAGCTCGATACCAACTGAAGAAAGCTAGATATCAGCTGAAGAGCATAAAAGCAAAGGTGCTAGTCCCTCAAGAAAGAGGCAAAGGCTCAACACAACTAGCTACCAAAAATGCTCCGAACCAACTGTTACCAGCTTGAAAACACAGCAGCGAGCAAAAACAACTCCCTCTCAAATGGTGCACACAACCACGAAATCTCACCCATTTTCTCCTCCTTAGTTGAACATAGAAGGTACTCATGATTTGTCAATATTTTCTCCCCCTTAGTTGAAAATGCACCATCAAGCAAGTTTCTCCCCTTTGACAAAAGAACTCCCCCTTCCAAAATGCATATGAGTCAAAATGCAAGTTAGCAGCTTCAGGAATATAGTCGATAGAATGAGAAGATGCTCGACAGAGTGCTGATCCGAATGCTACCAAAGGCTCAAACTGATCAATAATTGCAAAATGAGAACAAGTGAGCAGTTTTTAGCAAAAAGGTATTCACCATCAAAATAGCACCAACCATGTATAGACAGGAAGTCAAACAAGTGCTAATCATGTATACAATGTGAACTACCCCTAGCAAGGTTCAATCATCATGCTATACAGTGAAACATAGACTTGTGTATCCAATTTTATCGGAGTTGCAGCGGTTTTAAATTACACAAGTTTAAATTTCAGCATGTGATTGCGAGAGGTTGAAAGCTTGTCATCGTCTAACTTTTCAACTGTGCGAAGCCTATGCAGAAGCAATCAGAAGCTTAAAGCAACAGTTTTGGTCATACACTACACAGCTCAAGTTTAACTCAAAGTGCAATGAGAAACAGTCTCGAAACTGTGATGTGCTGACAAGCAGTCCCATCTCGATCTTTCCAATTCACTTAACGTGGTTCAAATTTTATCTCAGAATATGAACATACCAATCAAGTGAATGTCTCAGAACTAGAGACATAACAACCTAGCATATATGAAAAGCACGAGTGACTTCTACACATCCTACACATGCTAGTTGCATATGTCAATGGTGAACAGTTTCAAGTTTTATGTTCATTAAGCAGGTTCACCATTCAAAAATATCTCAGCTCACAACATGCATTAGTGATCAGAAAGAGTATAAGCTACAAGCATCATCATAAAGCATCGGAGCAAATACTAGACAGAGCATAGCCACATTCTAAAGATTATATTCATGAAGCTCTGAATGTAAAAATGCAAGATGAAATGCAGAAAAGATACCAATCGAAAAATACAAAGTCAGGTTATGATACAAGAGTCAAAATGTTTCCCCCGTCTAAAAGGGGAAACACACACCAAGCTTACCTCTCAACCTAGCAAAAGTCGATTGGTCCAAAGGCTTGGTGAAAATATCAGCCAACTGATGATGAGTATCGACATGGTGAAGGTCGATATCACCCTTCTCATAGAGGTCTCGCAGAAAATGAAAACGCACATTAATGTGTTTGGTCTTAGAGTGCAGCACGGGGTTCTTAGCAACGCTAATAGCACTCGTGTTGTCACAAAGCAAAGGAATGCGAGAAAAGCTCAGACCAAAATCACGCAAAGTGGCCATCATCCAAAGCAACTGGGAACAGCAGCTAGCCGCAGCAACATACTCAGCCTCCGTGTTAGACTAGGCGACACTAGACTGCTTGCGAGAAGACCACGATACAAGAGAAGAACCAATACACTGACAAGTCCCAGAAGTGGACTTGCGATCAATACGACAACTAGCAAAATCGGCATCAGAATAACCGCAAAGGGAGAGGGTGGAGGAAGCAGAATACTATTGGTAGTTCTTAGCTTCACTAAAGACAGAGCTAGGCAACTATCCCGGTAACGGCCTAGAAATGCTTGTTGACACTAGCCAACGTCGTTACTAGGAGCAGACTATGGAATCTATTCCAGTCAACGGTGTCAGAGGTGCTTGAAGCAAGTCCGGTCACTATACCTAAAGGAGTGAAGCTAAAGCAGCTATCTACTAATGCCAAGCGGGGTTGTCAATCCTGACACTAGTAGGAGCTAGCTAGAGAGATTGCAATCTACCAAGAGGAGATTCTGCAAGCGCACAGAACTATCGTAGTAGCACTTCGCCTGGGAGTACCAGGTGTCGATTTATTTGATCCCAAGGGAAGGCTAGGGTTGTGTATGAGTCGAGTCAAGGAAGGGATGAGAGTCGAAGAAAAGAGAAATGGGAAATGGAGAGAAGGTAAAAGAAGAGGATGGAAGGCTAGAAAGAATATATGGGTGGATAGGTAAGGATGATATGGATGGCTAAGGTAAGGTGGATGGATAGGTAGATAAAGGGTAACTAAAGGATAACTAACTAATTACTAACTACTAACTACTAACTACTCCTAGATAACCACAGAGCAAGATAACTACGAAGCAAGATAGTTACGAAGCAAGGTAGGCAAAAGTCAATAAAGCAACTAAGTTGAGTATAGTTTTATTCCTATCTTGTCAAGTATCGAGGCGTACTAGCCTTTACCACTTACTTAGGTTGAACGCTAGCACAATGAGCCTTACTGTTAAACTGGGCCAACTACGTGATGGAATTCAAGGCGCACAGGGCTGTCACCACCTGCTTGCTACCACAGCTATCCGGGGGTCCAGCCGTATCTGAAGGTAAGTCTATAACTAAGCACCACGCTTAACTATATTCTAACTATCTCTACCCTAGCTTTGAATAGAGACACCCTTGCGGACGTCAGAGCAACACTTGACTTAATAAGATAAACACTAGACTAACTAAGCACCTATTGGCAAAGATCAATCACTAAGCACACTAGAGATTAACTACTATGGCTAAGTGAATTGAACTGTAGGATAGCTAGGTCACACTCAAGGTACTTGATAAAGTAATACTGAAAGTAATGCTTAAAGCAATACTGAGATAAAGATAAATGTACCTGAGATACAAGAGAGCAAACCAGACCAGAGACGCCGGGAAATCAACCGACCTCCGATGCCAGTTGCTCGCACCCGCTTCTCTCTTAGCAATCTCTACGCTCCTTTTACCAAGAACTTAGGCTGCGCTGTGCTAAACTAAGAGCCGCGCTGTAGCGAGGGCACTAGAGCTATACTCTCTCTACTAGCTAACCTACTTGCCTAAGCTCTCTGAGCTTCTAATCCTAACTCTCACTTGCTTCTCTTGCTTGTGTGTTGCTTGGTTGTGGTTGTGTTGGTACAAATGAAGTGGTGTCACCAGGGGGGTATTTATAGTCTTGAGGAGTGAGGGGGTACTTATAGGGGGCAGCCAGCCGACCTAGGGCTAACCCTAGTGGCGGGCGCTAGCCCTAGGTGGCGGCCGCCACCTCCCTCACCGTTGGATGCACCGCCTTGGCTTCAACGGCATCCAGGAACTCCAGAGAGGCGGTTGGTAGGTCGGTTGCATGTCCAAGTAACCGCCATTCGGCCTTGATCCATGCCACTCACTCCTGAGCCATCCGATGCCTCTGACCTAGTGACCAACGGCCAAGATTTGGCCTTGGGATGGTCACACGGATCAGTGACGTGGCAAGGGGGAGAGTTGGGCCTCTCCAAGTGGCGGGCACCACTTTTGGGTGGCGGGCGCCACCTCTGGCTGGCGGGCGCCACCCCACTCGGGCCCAAATGTGTCCTGGTGAGTGGGCTTGTCTCCTGGTGGGTCCATTCTTCAAATTTGGTCCAAATTCCTGCATTCAAATAAATTCTATGGACATGTGGAATTTGGTTAGTTTGAAACCTATTTGACTACATTTCATGCCTTTCTGGTGAACTTTAGGGTAAAATGTTGATGGTAAAACAGGTGTTTAAGGACCATCAACAAATACCAAATCCCAAATTCTGGAGTGAAGCATAAGTACCTCATAATGCGCTTGACCACCTGACGATGAGAAGTGCGCGGCGACGACTAAAATCGCGCGCACAGACACACCGCGAACTGGATGTCCGGGCGTGTCGCCGTCAGGTACAGCAGCGACCCGATCATACTCCGGTACTCCTTCTGGTCCACAGCTTCTCCATCCACATCTGCATCCAGGGCCGCCGTGGTCGGCATGGGTGTTGGAAGAGGCTTGGCCTCACCCATGTCGAACTTCTTCAGGATGTCCTTAGTGTACTTGCCCTGGTGGACGAACGTCCCCTCTCGGGATTGCTTGATTTGCAACCCGAGGAAAAACGTTGTCGGGGGTCCGCAAAAGGGGTACCCCCAATCAACGCAAACAAATAGGGTAAACCTAGAACACCGGTTAATAACAGACCTAACTAGTCTAACCCCCTAAAAAGCCGACCCCCCGAGGCCTACGACGCTGGCCCACCGAGCCGAGCCCTCCGAGCCAGGCCTCGGGCGCACGTTCGTTTTCCGTCTCGCCCAAGCCCTCCAAGCCAGGCCTCGGGCGCACGTTCGTTTTCCGTCTCGCCCGAGCCCTCCGAGCCAGGCCTCGGGCGCACGTTCATTTTCCGTCTCGCCCGAGCCCTCCATGCCAGGCCTCGGGCGCACACTCGCTTTCCGTCTCGCCCGAGCCCCCCAGGCCTCGGGCAAGCGCTCCACTACCCTTCGAGCCCCCCACACCGAACACCACACCTCGAGACCCCACGCGGGGACCTCGAGCCTCTCTGGCACAGCGGCCTATCCCTCGAGACGCGTTTTGCCTCCCTCGAGCGGTGCAGACATCGGATGCCAGCCCCATACCGCGCACTTAATTCATCCACCTACTCCAGTCACGTCCTCTGTAACACAACGTGTGCCACAGTGGTCTGGGGCAGAGTCAAGCCTCGTTTTCACACCACAAGTATGGGCGAAAAGGCACCAGTGAAGCACTGTTAACCCACGCCCTACACTGTGGCACGTCCAAGACACGCCTCGAGGCCCAGATGCCTGCCACTCAATCGATTTTCACAGGACTTGCCCATACCTACGGGGACTCGAGCCCCCCGTAGGCGCCGCCTCGAGGCTGGCTCCATGCCCCTCGAGCCCTGACTACTTTCATGCTATTGGAGGACAGGTACCCCAAGACCCGGAGGGACCCCGCCGCGTCCTGTACGTTCCGGGATGGGTGCTGTACGGCTTCCACCTCGCCGCGCCACCACGTCCGCGCCCAGGTTGGAGGCCACGCTTCAAGGACGCTTCAACAGCAACGCCCACGTCGGCTACAATGTCTTCGACAAGACAGGGTTCCTACCCTTCTTCGTAAGGGACACAATACACCCCGATACCTGTAATACCCTTGTGTAACCCTGGCCTCCCCTTGCTCTATAAAAGGGGACACCAGGGCCCTCATTTTGGGGGCACGGGGACAGACACGTTAAGACACAAGTCCACACACACACGAGTCCGGACTCCGATCCACGCTCATTGAGCTTGTATTCGCCCCTGTACAAGCACTTAGGTGCAAGTAATACAAGAACACCCTCCCCCCACTGGACGTAGGGCCTTCTTTGCCCGAACCAGGATAAATCCTTGTCTCATCTTGCATCACCATCCAGGAAGAGAGCACGCGATCACATTACTCGTTGGTGTCATACCCCCGGTTTCGAAACACCGACAGTTGGCGCGCCAGGTAGGGGGCTTCGCGTGTCGAGTCGGTTTCTCGCCGTTTTCTGGATGGCTGCTTCGACTCCTTCGTTCTCTGCTGGCGCCGTCATCTGGTTCGGGAGCCTCAAGTTCCTGGCCACTGACAACGGCAACGAGCTGACCTTGCTCTCCACGGAGGGCCCGAGTGGAGGGCGTGTCGCGCCGCCCCGTGCGAGGAGCATGGCACGTCGCCCACACCATCGCGCGTCGCCACCCCTGAGCGGCGCCGTCTCGTCATCATCGTCGCGCCGGGCATAGGCGGCGCCGGCGGCGTACACCCACCTCCCCGCGGCCAGCGCGGAGTTCCCGAGGAGGAGCTTGCCCGCGCACGGCCGGAGACTTCCCCCGGCGCGCCCGCGCCCGCCCAGCGACTTCGCGCTCATCATGCGCACGGACGAAGAGCCAGGCCAGAGGCCTCCGAGCCGCGCACCGTCGACGCCGCCCGGCCTCCTCCCGCACGGGGTGTACCGTGCTCAACGCCGGCAGTTCCCGTTCGGCCTCGACAGCTCCGCGGCAGCCTACGCCCGCGAGCTCAACGAGCGCAGTCGGGCCGCACCCGGCAGAGCAGGAGGAACGCCCGGGCGTGCTTCTGCAGGCCATGGCCAACCTGGAGATCGTCCACCCCGCACGCGTCGACCGTGGCCTCTCACGAGCCGTCGGGCCACCTCGTCAAGCCACCTTCGGGGAGTGGTACCGCGAGCTGCAGCCCCGCACGAGCCAAGGCGGCGCGGCATCACCAGCCCCGACTCCGACGAATACGACTACCACGACCCTGACCTCTGGGATCCCACCAGGAGTGCTTCCAACTCGAGGGGGTCGTATGCGACACTGAGGACGAGGGCACGACATCAGGCCGGCGCTCAACCTCGAAGGGCCCGGAGACGTGGCTGCGGTAGGCGGGTCACGTATTCACGGGAGGAACGAACCCCCGGCACCATCCCAGCACAGCGACGACTGAGCGGCGCAGCACGCGCAGCTGCGGGAGGCCATCGCCAAGGCTGAGGAGGACCGACAACGCCTGCTGTAGCTCGAGAAAACCCTAGCACAAGAACCAGCCCAGCCTCGAGGTGCCGGCGCTCGTGGCCGAGCTCGAGAGGTCCACCGGCAGATCCTCGAGGACGGGGCGCCAGCACGCCCCGAGGTGCGTTTCCCGCGAGCGGGACAGAACGTGGTGGCGGCGGCGATGCTGCTCCGCGATCTGCCCGCCGTCTCCAACCCTGACGCCAGGCGCATGCTTGGGGAATGAAGAACCTCCTCGAGACAGCCGCTGTGCAGCAAGCCGAGAGCTCGGCCTCACGACACGACGCGGAGCAGCCTCGGGAAACCGGCGGACACGCCCCGCAACGAGCGCGAGGCATCCGTCCACCAACCTGACGCCTCTCGAGCTAGACCAGTCCGCGAACGATCATCGACAACCGGCCACCCTCGAGACCCCAACGACGCCCGCAACGACATCAACCACCGGCGCAAGGACAAGGAGGCCCAGGAGCGTGGCTATAGCGCCCATCGAGGGGGGCGCTACGACAGCGACGAGGACCGGCAAGCCCTCGAGCCCCCGGGCCCCAGAGTCTTCAGCCGAGCCATCCGCAGCTCAACCCTCCCCGACCGCTTCCGACCGCCGACCAACATCGTGAAGTATGACGGGGAGGTCGAGCCCAAGCTCTGGCTCTCGAACTTCCGCCTAGGCTGCCAACTGGGCGGAGCGAAGAACGACGACCGTGTGATCATACGCCAACTCCCACTTTACCTCTCGGACACCGCCCGCCGGTGGCTCGAGGGGCTCCCGCCGGATCGGATCGACGACTGGGCCGACCTAGTCAGGGTCTTCGACGGGAATTTCAAGGGGACGTGCGTGCGCCCAGGCAACCCCTGGGATCTACGGCGTTGCAGGCAGGCGGCGAATGAGCTCCTCCGCGATTTTGCTCGACGGTTCTCGAAGCAGCGCCTCGAGCTCCCCCACGTGCCTGATGAGGACGTCATCTCAGCGTTCCTCGCGGGCACGACATGCCAAGAGCTAGTCCATGAGCTAGGACGCTACCGTCCCAGGACGGTCGAGGACCTGATGGATCGTGTCACCAGCTTTGCCTCAGGCGACGAGGCAGTGGGGGCCTTCTTTGGCCGTTCCACGGACAAAGGCAAGGCGGTGGCCGCGCCGAGGTCACGAACAAAGGCGACGACGCCAAGAACGACAACACAACAGCAACAAAAAAAGAAGAACAAACGCAAAGGTCAGAAGGCGAAGTGCGACCCAATGATGACGACGACGACGAAGTGCTCGCAGGCGCCCTCGAGCCTAAGAAGCCCCGAGGCCCCCCTGACAGGGCTGTTTTCGACCAGATGCTCGGGGCCCCTGCACTTATCACAGGGGCCCCGTAAATCACAAGTTAAGGGACTGCCGACTGTTGAAAGGCTACTACTCCAAGCTCGGCGATAAGAGAGAAGACGCGCCTAAGGGCAAGGATACCGATCGACGCGGCGGCGGGGACGCGGACGGCGACTTCCCCCCGGTGCGCGACTGCTACATGATCTACGGGGGGCCGACCGTCGGGCTCTCGGCTCGAGAAAGAAAGAAGGAGCGCCAGGAGGCCTTTGCACTCTGCCACGACGCCCCTCGGTACCTTGACTGGTCTGATGCGCCGATCACGTTCGACCGTGACGACCACCCGGGACCGTGTCATAAACCCGGGGGCGTACCCCCTTGTCGTCGACCCCGTCATCATCGACGTACGGTTCTCCAAGGTGTTGATGGATGGGGGCTCGAGCCTCAACATCATATACCTCGAGACACTCGACCTCCTGGGGATTTCAGAGGGTCAGCTCCGGCCCAGCGTCGGGGGGTTCCACGTGTAAGGAAAATGGACCTCGGACCATTTAACTTCGGATTTTGGTGTTTGATGACCAACACAACCAAATTGGACTAATGCATTTGCAAGTGTTTGTTTTGTAGTCCACAGGGTGTAAATGTGACTTGGACAAAGGCTACGTGGTGATCCGATGATCAACACCTCAAGCAAGACACTAGAAGCTCAGTAGAAGACCCTCAAGATCAAGCAAAGTCCAAGGCACAAGAACGGAACCAAGACGGCGCAAGAATCACGAAGAAACGAAGAAAAAGGAGTGACCGGACGTTGCGTCGCAGTGACCGGACGCTGGCCTAGATGCGTCCGGTCAGTTCACCCAGCCAACAGCACCACGACAGGAGCGACCGGACGCTACGCCAGTTGGACCGGACGCGACGGTGCAACTGTTCATCAGCGTGGCAGCGCGACCGGACGCTACGACGACGACCGGACGCTAGAGCTCAGCTGAGTCCGGTCGAGTACAGAGAGGTTCCAGAGGCACAAATCGTGACCGGACGCGTCCGATCATCGATGACCGGACTCATGCCAGAGTCCGATCAGTGCCTGAGTAGGCTGGCAACTAGCCGTTGGAGTGACCGGACGCGTCCGGTCAGGACGTGAGTGCGTCCGGTCGATGGCAGAAAAGCCCATCCCTTTGCCCAACGGCTCTATTTGCTTGGGGCTCTATATATACCCCCATGGCCGGCCAAAACAATAAGGTTGGAGCTCAAGGAAGTGACCATAGTGCATAGACACATATTTAGTTGCTCTAGCCACCAAAGTGCTTAGTGAATATACTAGGTGATTAGTGTAGGTGCTTTGCGAAGTGCTTAGGCTAGTTAGACCACCGCTTTGCGCTTGCTCTAGGTGTTGGCCTAGTGTTTAGTGAGGTTGAAAACCTCTTATCTACCGGTGCTTGCGCGCACCGTGGTTGTACATCGGTGGGGCTTGTAAGTCTTGCGAGATCACACCAACCGCGTTTGTGGTGTGGCCGCCTCCGTGTACCGAAGGGAACAAGGCCCGCGGCGCTTCGACCGGAAGCTTGATAGTGAAGACGGCGGGGAGCATCCGGGAGAGGCTTTGCCACGAGTGGCTTAACCGGAGACCCACTTGCGCGTGGGGAAGAACCGGAGCTATCCACGGAGTTACCCGACCGGGAGCTTGGCCTTGCGAGGGATTCCTTGCGAGGGGCTTCAACGAGGACTAGGGGAAGCTTGCGCGCCTTCTCGATACCTCGTAAAAATACCGAGTCATCGACGGGAGTTTGCATCTCTATCACACTCTTAGCTTCCGCATTTACATTGCTATCTAGTTCATGTGCTTAATACCTTTCATAGCTTGATATGCTAGTTGATAGGTTTGGAAACTAGGTAGCATAACTCCTTTTGCGGTAGAGATAGCAAACACGCTTAGCAAAACCTTAGTTGCACTTTAGATAGTTTACATTCTTGCATAGGTTTTTGCTTAGGTGGAAATTAGAGGTCATAGTTTAGAGTAGAAGTTTTAAGTTGCCTAATTCACCCCCCCCCCTCTTAGGCGTCACGGTCCTTTCACCACGGAGTCGTACCGGGGAAGAAGCCCCCCCCCTCGGGCGCATCGACCTGCCGGTTTGCTTTGGCACGCCGGCTAACTTCCGCCGGGAGACGCTCACCTTCGAGGTGGTTGGGTTCCAAGGGGCCTACCACGCCATCAATCGGCCGGCCGGGCTACGCCAAGTTCATGGCGGTTCCCAACTACACGTACTTAAAGCTCAAGATGCCGGGGCCAAAAGGGGTCATCACCATCGACACCTCCTACGAGCACGCCTACCACTGCGACGTGGAATGCGTCGAGCGTGGGGAGCCAACGTCCACCTCGACTCACTCGAGGCCCTAGCCGCCCTGGCCACCGAGGGGGCTCCTGAAGCGAAGCGTCACGCTGGCAACTTCGAGCCGGCGGAGCACACAAAGCGGATACCCGTTGACCCGACCCGACTTCGACCGACCGATGGCAAGACGCTGGCCGTCAGTACCAGCCTCGAGCCTAATAGGAAGCCGTGCTCGTCGACTTTCTCGCGCGAAACATCGACATGTTTGCGTGGGGCCCCTCGGGCATGCCGGGCGTACCAAGGGAAGTCGCCGAGCACGCCTTGGAAATCCGGGCCAGTTCCAGACCAGTGAAGCAACGCCTGCGCCGCTTCGACGAGGAGAAGCGCAGGATCATCGGCGAGGAGGTGCACAAGCTTTTGGCGGCCGGGTTCATCAAGGAGGTATTTTACCCAGAGTGGCTAGCTAACCCTGTATTAGTTAGAAAAAGAATGGAAAAATGCGGATGTGTGTAGACTACACTGTCTGAATAAAGCATGTCCAAAGTTCCATTTCCTTTACTAGAATTGATCAGATTGTCGATTCCACCGCTGGGTGCGAAGTGCTTTCGTTCCTTGATGCGTATTCCGGCTACCACCAAATTAAGATGAAAAAATCCGACGAACTCGCAACCTCTTTTATCACGCCATTTGGTATGTATTGCTACATTACGATGCCCTTCGGCCTACGAAATGCCGGGGCAACGTATCAACGATGTATGCTGCACATCTTTGGCGAGCACATAGGCAGGACCGTCGAGGCCTACGTCGATGACAACGTGGTTAAAACCAGGAAAGTCGGGAACCTCATCAGCGACCTCGGGACCACATTCGAGTGCCTTCGGGCCAAGAATGTGAAGCTCAACCCCGAGAAGTGTGTCTTTGGTGTGCCTCGAGGCATGCTACTTGCTACATGTCTCACAACGGGGGATCGAGGCAAACCCCGAAAAATCTCAGCAGTCACGAGGATGGGCCCCGATCCGAGACCTCAAGGGTGTGCAGAAGTGACTGGCTGCCTAGCCACTCTCAGCAGATTCATCTCGAGGCTAAGGGAAAAGCGCTACCCCTCTACCGCCTGCTGAAGAAGAAGGAACACTTTGCGTGGACTGTCGAAGCCGAGGAGGCCTTAACCAAGTTGAAGGGGTTGCTGACTTCCGCACCAATCCTCGTGCCCCGCGACCAGCCCAGGTTGGCGATTCCCCCGAGCCTCTCCTCCTCTATGTGGCCGCAACCACTCAGGTGGTCAGCGCGGTCGTAGCCGTCGAGAGGCACGAGGAGGGTCATGCATTGCCGGTCCAACGACCGGTGTACTTCACCAGTGAAGTACTCTCCGAGGCCAAGGTCCGGTATCCGCACATCCAGAAGCTGCTCTAACGGCATCATCGTCACAAGGCGCAAGCTCCAGCACTACTTCCTTGCTCATCCCGTAACGGTGGTGTCGTCCTTCCCGCTCGGGAGAGATCATCAACAATCGGGAGGCCACGGGCGCATCGCCAAGTGGTCCGCCGAACTAATGGGAGACCATCACCTATGCCCCGCGAAAGGCCATCAAGTCGCAAGCATTGGCGGACTTCGTTGCTGAATGGACCGACACTCACTCCCGCCGGCACAGATTCAAGCCGAGCTCTGGACCATGTACTTCGAGGATCCCTCACAAAGACGGGGGCAGGCGTAGGCCTGCTCTTCATCTCACCCCTCGGAGTCCACATGCGCTACCTGCTACGCTGCACTTCCCCCCCTCCTCCAACAACATCGCCGAGTACGAGGCCCTCGTCAATGGGCTGCGCATCGCCCTCGAGCTCGGGGTCCGACGCCTCGACGCCCGAGGAGACTCGCAGCTCGTCATCAACCAGGTTATGAAGGCTTCAAGCTGCATCGATCCCAAGATGGAGGCATACTGCGGGGAGGTGCGCAAGCTGGAAGATAAGTTTTTACGGCCTTGAGCTCAACCACATAGCTCGAAAGTACAACGAGGCCGCAGACGAGCTGGCAAAGTTTGCGTCCACGCGCGCACGGTACCACCAGACTCTTCTCGAGGGACGTCTTCGAGCCATCCGTCGAATCGACCGGGGGCTAGCCCCCTCGACGCCACCCCTCGAGCTAGACACGGGAGCTCGACTTTCAAGGCCACCCCTCGGGAATGACCCCTGGACATCCGCTGAGTCGATGCAGGTCGACGCAACCGCCTCTTCTTCACCACGACACCTCGACTGGCGGACGCCCTACCTCGACTACTTAGCGCTAGGCGTGCTACCAGAAGACAAGACGAGGCTCGACGCATAGCTCGAAGGGCCAAGACCTACGTCACCTACGGCGACGAACGGGAACTATACCGACGAAGCCCGACCGGGATCCTTCAGCGCTGCATCCTCCCCTCGAGGAAGGACGCAAGCTCCTCGACGACATGCACTCGGGGGCTTGCGGCCCACCACGCAGCGCCGAGGGCCCTGGTTGGAACGCCTTCCGTCAAGGCTTCTATTGGCCAACCGCCATTGGGGACGCCAAGCTCGCTTGGTCCGAGCATGCCATGGGTGTCAATTCTACGCCAAGCAAACGCACCAGCCCGCACACGCCCTGCAGATGATACCAATCACTTGGCCATTTGCCGTTTGGGGGCTCGACCTTGTGGGTCCCCTCAAAAGGACAAGTGGAGGGTACACACACGTGCTCGTGGCCATCGACAAGTTCACCAAGTGGATCGAGGCTAAGCCGATAGGAGACCCCACCTCCGAGAAGGCCGTCGAGTTCATCGCCAACATCATGTACCGGTTTGGAGTGCCTAATGTCATCATCACCGACAATGGCACCCAATTCACGGGCAAAAAGTTCACCAACTTCTGCGATGACAACCACATTCGCGTAACCTGGGCCTCGGTCGCATACCCTCAATGCAACGGGCAGGTCGAGCGGCCAACGGCATGATACTCCATGGGCTGAAGCCGAGGCTGTTCAAGACTCTCAAAAATTTTGGAAAGGGATGGGCCGCAGAGCTCCCCTCGGTGCTGTGGGGCCTCAGGACTACACCGAGTCGAGCCACCGGGTTCACTCCGTTTTTCCTAACCTACGGCGCCGAGGCAGTCTTGCCTACGGACCTCGAGTACGGCTCCCCTCGACTTCGAGCCTACAACGAGCAAAACAACGACGAGAGGCTTGCCAACGCCAAGGACCAGCTCGAGGAGGCCCGAGATGCGGCGCTCATCAACTCCGCACGCTACCAGCAATCACTTCGACGCTACCACGACAAGTATGTGCGCAAAAGAGACCTAGCAGTGGGGGACCTCGTGCTTCGACGGCTTCAAGACAATCGAGGGCGCCACAAGCTCACCCCTCCATGGGAGGGCCCATACACCGTGGCTAAGGTGCTCAAGCCAGGAACATACAAGCTCTACGACGATCAAGGCAGAATCCTGGCGAACGCGGGGAACATATCTCAGCTACGTCGCTTCTATCCTTAAGGGCCTCAAGGCTTTGTTCATTTTGTTGCTTTGTACAACATGTCAAATATGAATGAACATCTCGTGCGTTGTCTTTCATTTTGCCTGGCAGCATAAGGTAGCCTCGACCTTGCCTTGCTCAGGGTCGGGCCTCCCTCGGGGGCTGACAGGGGGGTAACCGCCCCCAGACTCCGGAAAAATGCGTGTTTTCTTTTCAAAAAATTCGACCCTCGTCTCGACTCGTGCCTCGAGTGAACTAGCGACGTCTAAATCCCAAAATACCTCCAGCCTCCAAAGATCGGGAGCGTCGACGTAGACGGCCACCTACGCCCCCGGGCTACGGTACCCTACCTACGCTCCCCGAGGGGCTCGCGACGTATCGAAGAAGTACGAACTAAGTTAGCAGAAACTCAAGCTTGCAACAAAGAAGAAGTGGTCAAACGCATTTGAAAAGAAACACAACCTTTAAACAAACAAGTCATATATGCAAATGGGTCTCGATAGACCCTCATCCATGCCATAAAATCTTTACAAGGGCCTCGACGCCCAAATTTGGCACGCAGGCCCTAATCCTCGTCGTGTGGTACTCCTCCCCGAGGTCTTCCACGGCGGGCTCAGCCTCGACGCCGAGCCAGAAGGAGGAGGGCCCTCGACACCGCTGCTGGCGTCAGGAGGCAGCACGTCCTCCTCGAAAATCTTGGCGAGCGATGTACCCGGCCTCTCCATCTTCTCCAAAATTTTGTCAACACGGCGGTTGTTCCACTCCTCCTTCCTTCCTTCCCTCGATCTCGATGAAGCCGTTGGCGACAACGTGGACCGGGAGCGGAAACCGGAGCGAACGACCGCGAGCGTCTGCTTGACGCCATGATGGTGAGCTTGCCGGACACTGTCCCGCGCAGCTGCGTCGAAGAAGCACAAGGCGTCGACCAAGGCATCGCCTTGGGCCACCGCGCCTTCTGCCGTAGCTACTGGAGGAGCACCCCACATGGGGCCAAGCCGGTCGAGGGAGGTGCGAGCCCGCTCCGCCACCATCGTCTCATCTTGGAGTTGGTCCAAGAGAGCCTGGTTCGTCCCGCGGAGCTCCTCGACCGTCTTCTCGACCCCTGTGCAACGAACAAGGAAGAGTGAGACTGCGGCGTAACAAAAAACTTCGAGACCCAAACAAGAACAAGGTGTAAGCCTCACCGTCGCAATGTTGCCCCAGTGCGGCGAGGTCGCTGGTCAGGCCCTCAGCACGCTGCTCAAGCCTGCGCTTCTCGGCCAGCATGAGGAGCCTCTCGGACCTAAGGTCCTCGATCAGCCGGCCCGCCTCCACAAGGGCCAGATCCTTGCGGATCACCTCCTGCCGCCGCCGCCCCCCCTCCCGCCACGGCAGCTCGGGCGGTGGCAACACCAATCTCGGCGTCTTCGGCCTCTTTTCTCGCCGCCTCCGATGCGGTTCGGGCAGCGGCGGCCTCGCCACGGGCGTCAGCGGCCTCCTGCTTCGCCGCCTCGGCTTCAGCCCGGGCGGAGGGTGGCCTCGCTTCGGACGCCCACGACCTCCTTCCTCGACGCTTCGAGAGCGGCGGCGGCCTCCTCCTTGGATCGAGCGACCTCGTTGAGCCGCCCGGACCTCCGCCTCCGCCTCGTTGAGCCGGCTCGCCATTTGGCGTTCCGGCACAGCTCAGCGCGGAGATCTTGAAGCTCCGCCTCAGCCCTCGAGAGGCAAGCCGACACCTGTGCGGACCGGCCCGCTCCTCGAACAGGACCGCTCCGCCTCCGCCCATGAGCTCGGCACCTCCCGAAAGATGGCCCGCACCTCGCGCGGTGCCCCCCGCTGAACCGGCGCTCGACGTGGACCATGGCAAGGGGCGGGCGTGGCGCGTCAGGAAACGGCCATACTGGACGGTCGAGCTCGATGTCGGGCTGATCCTCCTCCGTCCCGAGCTGCCCCAGCTGCGGCTTGTCGCCCGCGGCACGGCCCCGGCTCTTCCCGACGGGCCCTCCTGCGTCTCGTCAGCACTTGCTGGCGCTCGCCTCTGGCCAGGGCCCTCGCGGGCTGGGGTCTCTGGCCGTGGTCACATGTCGTGGTCTGGTCGCCTCGCCCGCCTCGGGCGCCTCCACCATCGGCAAGCCCGCGGCGAGGGGCGGCCCTGCTCCAGCTCGTTCAGGAGGTCCTCCACCGTCGGGGCCTCGAGGGGCGTAGTCCCTCGGCCCCAGACACCGGCGGGGCCGTGCTCGCCCCAGGCGCTTCCCCCGGAACAGCCGCTGTAGCGGGGGAGGGGTGGCGCTCCGACAGACGCCATCGCAGGAGGAGAGGGGGAGACGGCAGCGCCTCAGTAAGCATGATAGCGGCGGGCTCGATGCCGTGAGCTGAGGCCCCTGCAATGGGAGATGACATTGATATCAGAATCAAGAGAATGCCTCGACCCCTGCGGTCGACGGCGACGGCCTCACCAAAATTTGCGACGATCATCTGGTCACCTCGAGCCATGGCAGTTCGAGCCTTCTCCAGCCAAGCAGCTTCTCTAGCGGAGGAAGGTGCCATACCTCGGTGCTTGTGCCTCGACGGGGCTCGAGGTCTTGGCCCGCTTAGACGAAGCGAGGTCCACCTCCGGGTAGGAGCGCTTCCCCCTGAGAAACCAGAGATGGCATGTTTATCAAAAGTAAAGAGGTCAAGCCTCGCTTCCGACGAGGTCCAAGAAAATTACTCACCAAAGCGGCGACTGGGCTTCTTCCCGGAATCGCCGGACCCACTCAGGGGTTTCGAGCCCACCCCGCGGCTCGAGCCCTGCGCCCGGGCCGTCTCCGTAGGGCTGGGATGGGGGGAGGGCTCCCGACGCCTCCCGTGGCTCGACCTCGAGGGAGATCCTCCTTCCGCCCCACCTCGCGGGAGGGCGACCGCACCTCCCTCGTGCTGTCATCGTGGCGCCCGCCCCGGCGCGGGCTCCGGCGCACGCGCTGGCGGTCGCGCCTCCCGCGTCCGCTTCTGGTCCCGCGGCGGTGCGGCGATGGACTTCGGGGACGCTCACGCCCCTGGGCACGAGACGCCCGGGGGCTCCCCCCGACGCTCGTGATGGCGCGGGCTCGACACCTCCTCCTGGCGCCCGCTCCTCCGCGGGCTCGACCCGACCTTGACGGCTCGCGGCGGTCGGCCCGAAATCCTTCTCGACCTGTCGATCGCTTCTCGAGGCACGGCCCTTCTCCAGGCCTCCCGCCTGGGCTGGCGCGGGGGCGGCCTCCGTTGGTGCTGTGGCGGAGGCGCTCCGGGTTCGGGGCTTCCTCACGACCGGGGGCACGTCCGCCGCGGAGCTCGACGGACCCCGGGCCCCCGATGAGGCAGGATCGCGCCGCCTTCCGCGGCTGCGTCCCGCGCGGTCCCTTCGCCGGGGGGACCTCCAGCATACCCTCCTGCACAGAGGAGCGGTCAGCCCTGTCATCGACGACCCCCGCGCGCTTCAGCGCGCCTCCATCCCCTCGTCGTCGCTCTCCTCCTCATCACCGCTCTCCTCCTCCGAGCTCGAAGAGCTCAGCTCGGGGGACCCGTCTCCAGGCTGACGGTTGCAACGAGCCTTCGCCAGTCTCTGCTCCCAGCCAAGCGACGCAGTTTTGTTTTTCTCTTTCTCTCTTCCTGGCATCCCTTCCTCTCTTGTGTCTTCTGAGCAGAGAGGCGCCTCACCTGAGTATCCGCGGTGTCCTCCCTCACCGGGGGCCTCGACGCGCGACAAGTAAACGCCCCCTGAAGAAAGAAGAAGCGTGACGAGACAAACCACAAGAAGAATGCAAAAGGTTCGAAGGAGGAGAAAAGGGGAGGGGGCTCGGAATAGCTCAGCTCGAGGGAGGCTCACCAGGTCGAGACACCCCTCATCGGGCGCCATGGCGACCAGGTGGGTGTACTCAGGGATGAACGGCCCCTGGATCGTGATTGACACCCGGGAGACGCCCTCGTTCCGGGACAGCCTCTCCTCGGCCATCCTCGATCGATTAAGCGCCTCGAGCCTGGCCTCCGGCCCCATCTCGTGCATGAGAAGGGGGCGGTCCGCCAGCGGGAGAACTCTTCGCTGGTGGAACGCCAAATGACCGCTTGCACGGTCAACTTCTTCTCATCCACCAGTGTCTTCATCATCTTCATCAGCGGGGCCAGGTGGCGTTGCCTGTCCACCGCGACGCCCCAGGTCCACTTCTCCGGGCGTTGAGCGAGGACCCTGCCGGTGTACTGCGGAAAGAGACCATCTTCATTCCGCGATAGAGAACCAATGGTCCCCCCACCCGGCCTGGTTGGTGGAAAGCTTGTATCGCAGGTATTCACGGGGGACGTTGGCCCGACGGTCCCAGCCCTCGCAGTGATGGCAAGGAGCCCATGCGCACGAGCCGCCTCCCGCTGGGCTTTAGGGCCTTGATGAAGAGCTCGCCCCGGAAGAGATGGACGAACATCTCCCAGTGCGGCTCCATCTTCAGGTACCCCTCGCACACCGCGGCGAATATGGCGGCGTGCGAGATGGAGTTGGGGGAGAAGTGCTGCAGCTCCACCTCGAAGTGGTGGGCCAGCCCCCGCATGAAGCGGCTCGGCGGGACACCGAGCCCCATACGGTGGTAGCGCGTGAAGCTCACCACGTACCCCTCCGGCGGGTGCGGCTCCCGGTGCTCCGCTGACGGGAACCCACCACGCGGGGTCCCTCCTCCGGGTTGGGGCGCAGAAGCCCCTGGGCCACCAACGAGTCCATCTCGCTCTGCGTCACCTTCGACGAGCTCCAGTCTTCGGCCGGCAGCACTTGTGTCTGGGCGGCCATAGCGGTGGCGCGGCGCGGACCCGAGCAGCGGCGGGCAGCCGGAAAATCCCCAATCAACTAGCTCGAAGGAGAGGGCGCGTGAAGGCTACGGCGGCGGTGAAGGCAAAGGCAAAGTGAAGGTTCCTGTTCCCCTCTCTCGATATTTATAAGGGGAAACCCCGACGGGCGGGGTCTCCCACGACGTAAAAAGGTAACCGCATAGCATTTAAGGCACCCACCTAACTACGTCTCGAGCCGGATGCAGGGAACACGCGGCAGCTCACCGTTCGCTCAACTGCCGGGGCCTCTGCGGCCGCCGCTCCGACTCCGCGCCCGCCGCCCTGGCGCCATGATCTCCACTCCCTGGGGTTTCCCACCTAAAAAGGCACGCCCAACGGGCAGAAGGATTCCAAGCGACGAAGGCTTCTTCCTGAAGTAAAAAACGGGCCCCGGCCCTAAGTCTCTAAGCAGCGAAGGCTGGCCCTTGAAAAAGGGTTCGACAGCCGGCTTCGAGCACCCAAAAACGGGCCCCGGCCCTAAGTCTCGAAGCAGCGAAGGCTGGCCCTCGACGAAAGAGGGTTCGACAGCCGGCTTCGAGCACCCGAGTCAGGACACCAAGGGGCGCCATTCGCGGCATCACTCGAGGGCCAAGCCCTCGAGGCCCCTCACGTGTATCCAAGGCGGGGAGCTCGACATGCAGTGAGATCCCCTCGGAGGGAGGCATCGAGCCACCGGGTCCTATCGAATGGACCCGGCACTCCTGCAGACTGAGCACCCATGCTTTATGAGACCGCCTCCGGGCCACAGTCGACCCCTATCGAACGGGGCACGAGCTCTCACTTGGATTCCCCGATACCAGCTCACACGGGAACCTTGATACTCGCCCACTCGGGGTAGTATGAGGCATCCCCTCGCATCCGATCGAAAGGACTCGCGGGATGACAAGCCAGGGCAACCGGTGCGCCGGACAGCTCGAAGAGCCGGCCGGCCGGTTCAGCCTGGCACCCCTCGACGAAAGAGGGTCTAAAAAAAACTCGGGGGCCTGACACCCCCGAACCTAAAAATCGCAACTAAAACTCGCAAAAAGCCCACGAGGAAGTTCTAAACCACTCCCTCGTGGCCTCGGGGCTACACCCGCGGGTGTCGCTCGCACGACACCCACGGAATCGAATCGACGAAACCCTCGAGGCCAGTTAGCTAACCCACGAGATCCCAGTCGGGAGCCCCTGCTCGAGTGCAAGCACTCGAGCAAGGGCTCGGGGGCTACTGTCGGGGGTCCGCAAAAGGGTACCCCCAATCAACGCAAACAAATAGGGTAAACCTACAACACCGGTTAATAACGGACCTAACTAGTCTAACCCCCTAAAAAGCCGACCCCCCGAGGCCTACGACGCTGGCCCACCGAGCCGAGCCCTCCGAGCCAGGCCTCGGGCGCACGTTCGTTTTCCGTCTCGCCCGAGCCCTCCAAGCCAGGCCTCGGGCGCACGTTCGTTTTCTGTCTCCGCCCGAGCCCTCCGAGCCAGGCCTCGGCGCGCACGTCGTTTTCCGTCTCGCCCGAGCCCTCCATGCCAGGCCTCGGCGCACACTCGCTTCCGTCTCGCCCGAGCCCGCCAGGCCTCGGGCAAGCGCTCCACTACCCTTCGAGCCCCCGCAGCCGAACACCACACCTCGAGACCCCACGCGGGGACCTCGAGCCTCTCTGGCACAGCGGCCTATCCCTCGAGACGCGTTTTGCCTCCCTCGAGCGGTGCAGACATCAGATGCCAGCCCCATACCGCGCACTTAATTCATCCACCTACTCCAGTCACGTCCTCTGTAACACAACGTGTGCCACAGTGGTCTGGGGCAGAGTCAAGCCTCGTTTTCACCACAAGTATGGGCGAAAAGGCACCAGTGAAGCACTGTTAACCCACGCCCTACACTGTGGCACGTCCAAGACACGCCTCGAGGCCCAGATGCCTGCCACTCAATCGATTTTCACAGGACTTGCCCATACCTGCGGGGACTCGAGCCCCCCGTAGGCTCCGCCTCGAGGCCGGCTCCATGCCCCTCGAGCCCTGACTACTTTCATGCTATTGGAGGACAGGTACCCCAAGACCCGGAGGGACCCCGCCGCGTCCTGTACGTTCCGGGATGGGTTTGTACGGCTTCCACCTCGCCGTGCCACCACGTCCGCGCCCAGGATGGAGGCCACGCTTCAAGGACGCTTCAACAGCAACGCCCACGTCGGCTACAATGTCTTCGACAAGACAGGGTTCCTACCCTTCTTCGTAAGGGACACAATACACCCCGATACCTGTAATACCCTTGTGTAACCCTGGCCTCCCCTTGCTCTATAAAAGGGGACACCAGGGCCCTCATTCTGGGGCACGGGACAGACACGTTAAGACACAAGTCCACACCACACACGAGTCCGGACTCCGGTCCACGCTCATTGAGCTTGTATTCGCCCCTGTACAAGCACTTAGTGCAAGTAATACAAGAACACCCTCCCCCCGCTGGACGTAGGGCCTTCTTTGCCCGAACCAGGATAAATCCTTGTCTCATCTTGCATCACCATCCAGGAAGAGAGCACGCGATCACATTACTCGTTGGTGTCATACCCCCGGTTTCGAAACACCGACAAACGTCAACTCGCCCATCATGCTCATCTCAAACTCCCTGCTCATAGTGTCTGCAAACTTGGCAACCAAAGCGTGAGAAGAAAACCACCAAAAATGATATCATCCACGTAAATCTGGACCAAGAGAGTGTCATTGCCTTGCTTGAGGAGAAAAAGCGTTTTATCCACACATCCCATTTTTAAACCCTTAGCAAGCAAAAAGGTTTTCAACCTATCATACCAGGCTAGGGGCTTGTTTCAACCATACAAGAGCTTTGTGAAGTTTAAAGACATGGTTTGGAAACTTGGGATTTCGAAACCGAGGGGTTGTCTCACATACACTTCCTCTTCTATGTGGCCATTTAAGAAGGCACTCTTGACATCCATTTGAAAAAGTTTAAACCCTTTGGATGCAGCAAAAGCCAAGAGTATCCTAATTGCCTCCAAACGAGCTATAGAGCAAACGTCTCCTCATAGTCTATCCCCTCCTTCTGACTATACCCCTGGCTATTAGTCTGCCTTGTTTCTCACAACATGGCCATCCTCTCCTTGTTTGTTTTTGAAAACCCATTTTGTCCCAATAGGGTGACACTCAGGAGGAAGAGAAACCAAAACCCAAACCCGATTTCTTTCAAGTTTTCAAGCTCCTCATGCATGGCATTGACCCAATCTGGATCAGACAAAGCATGTCCAACATCTCAGGGTTCAAAATCAGCAACAAATGCAGAATGAGCAAAGTGAGAGATTTGTTGTGACCTTGACCAAGTGACACGTTCGCCGATGCTACCGATCATCTGTGAGGCGGGTGTTGGCGTTGAATATGTCTTGGCGCCTCTCGAGCAGAAGTGATCTCCCCCTCAACAGCAGCTGGTGCCTCCTCGGGTACAAAAAGGTACCGCTCGAGGTGGCGGATCCACGGCCCCCAAGTCTTCGAAGAGAGGGATCAGAGCCATGAGTCGTAGTAGAAGCCGCTCTTTGCGGCACAACAGGTGGAGGTGGTGCTGGTCGTCCATCCCTTCAGCACCATCTTCCTCATCATCAAAAGAGGTTCGCCAACCTCATGATCACCTGCACGCTCAAAACGAGAAGAAGGACAAACCATGGTCTCGTCGAAGGTGACATCTGATGTCTCCATGACTCGGTTAGTGTCAAGGTTAAGTACACGATACGCGCGAGTATGTGTCATAACCCAAAAACACACCGTCAGAAGAACAAGACTCAAATTTGTCTAGGTTGCCTTTCTTAAGTATGAAACAGTGGCAACCAAAGACTCTAAAATAACTCACTTTGGGCAGTTTTCCAAAACGCAACTCATAAGAAGTCTTTTTCAAGAAAGCTCGGAGAAAAATGCGATTGGAAATGTAACATGCAGTGCTCATAGCTTCGGCCCAATATCGCCTAGGAGTCCTATGCTCATCGAGCATCGTCCTGGCCATCTCTACAAGGGTCCAATTCTTCCTCTCTACAACACCATTCTGAGGGGTGTGTAGGGGGAAGAAAACTGATGCTCTAAACCCAAAGAGTTACAAACTTCTCAAAATCCGAATCTTAATTCAAAACCATTATCACTTCTAATAGCTCGCATCGAGTTCAAAGTGAACTCGTTCTGAAGACGCAAAATCAGATTGCGAGCAAAAGAGAAAGTCTCGGTCTTCTCAGCTAAAAAGAAGACCCACGAATATCTCGAAAAGTCATCAACAACAACAATCACATACCACTTCCCCCAACCGAGCTCACCCGAGCCGGACCAACAAGGTCCATATGCAAAAGCTCTCCAGGGCGCTTGGTCATGACCTGAGTCACTGATGGTGGGGAGCGGCAACCATCTTCCCATGTCTACAAGAATGGCAAACAAGATCCTTCTCCATGGATAACTTGGGCAATCCTCAGATTAGGCCAAGTGATCTAAGCCTTGCAAGCAAGTCGAAGCTCAAGTGTCCTAGTCTCCTATGCCACTTCCAAAGATCAGAGGAGGAGGGTCCAGCCAAAAGACAACGAAAAAGCCAAACCATTCTGAGAAATCCGCACGAAAGACTTTTCCAAAGGGCGAAATCACACAACAAGATTGCCCTGAGGATCCAAAATACGACTGAGATTTGGCTAAAACGAATCATAATCGTCATCAAAGAGTTGCGAAACAGAAAGAAGGTTAAAATGCAAGTTAGAAACAAGAGCAACATCGCGCAACACAAAGTGCTCATTAACTCGCACCGACCCACGAGACAACACTTTACCTTTACTATTGTTGCCGAAGGTGATAACTCTCTTCTGGCGACCGGACTAAGACTGGAGAACCACTTGGCGTTTCCGGTCATGTGCCTCGAACACCCGGAATCCACCAACCAAACGTTCTCCAATCATTTTACCTGGGAGGTGTCGTCGTCGTCGTCGTCCGAGGGATCTCCTCCAGCTCGTCGTCGACCTCCTTGCGAGGGCCATGGTGCAGAAGCCCTCGTCGTCGGCGAAGAAGCAAAGGCCGTTGAGCTGGTCCTCGATCTTCTTCTTCTCGGACTCGTCATCGCTTGAGGAAGCAGAGTCATCATCGAGTCGTTGACGTCGCTGAGCATGACGAAGAATGCACGCTGCTCAGCCTGAGCCTTCTCCAAGTACTTGGTCTTGATGTACTCCTTGTTGAAGCCGCCCTTCCGCTTGTGCCTTGCGGGGACGTACTTCTCCTTGCGCTTGCCAGAGTCGTACTTGTGCCCATGATCCGCGTTGCCGAAGACTTGCTTGTTCCTTCTTCCGGCAATTGGCGATGAAGTGGTTGGGGTCGCCGCACTCAAAGCATCCTGAGCGTCCTCCTCCACGGCGATGGTTCATGCGGTTTTGTGAAACCGCGAGAACCGGTTGGCGAGCAAAGCCAACGTCATCCCCCAAAGACTCCAGCTGCTCCTCTGTGACAGAAAAGAGTGAAGAGAGTGCAAATCCTCCAGAGGTGTTAGCAGAAGAGCTAGAAAGCAGAGCCATCGACGGGCCAGAAGGATTTCATAAGAAGCCCTCGCCATGGCATCGATCTCACTGGACTTGAGCTTACTGAAGAGCTCATCGCACGTGAGGGTCTCATAGTTAGGCGATTCAATGATCGCCTGAACTTGGAATCCACACCGACCGATCAAGAGTATGGAGTAGCTTGAGAGCTCTCTCATGATCGTCGAAAGGCAACAGCTCCTTGTTAGCCCTCATCCTGTTGACAATCACCTGAAAGCGAGCGAATAAACTTTTTATGCTCTCGCCAGGCATGTGTCGAAAGTTCTCATACTCTCGCTTGAATGACTCGTAGAGACGGGTTTTGACTTGAGTGGTTCCCTCATGGAAACGCATGAGGGTTGCCCAAATCTCCCGAGCCGTAGCGAGGTGAGAAACGCGATCAAACTCACTCATGCTCAGACATGAGAAAAGAGCATTACGGGCTCGGCTATTGGCATCGTGCTCATCGATCTGAAGCTGAGAGACATGAGCAGCCAAGACCACGTAATCGGCAGAGTTGCAAATATCCCAGATGGAAGCACCCAAACTCTGCAGATAGGCCGACATGCATATCTTCCAATACGCATAGTTCGTCCCATCGAAAAACGGTGGTTTGCCCATGCCGCGATCCATGTCGCCTTCTGTGGATCTAGAACCGGCTAAGGTGGAAGATCCTTAACCCGCTCCAATACCAATTGAAGGACCGAGAATGCAATAGCAAGGCGACCAGAGGGGGGGTGAATGGGAGCTCAAAAATTTCTCTCGAAACTTTGGCCTTTGTCCCACAAATCAACCCCAAAAGCTTTGATCGAAACCGTGATGCTCACGACCCTTGGAAGAGGGTGGATGATCCCTAGTATCACAACGGAGCACCACAAAACGATAGCAAACCAATCGGCAAAAGCACCAGAACAAGTTCGACCCTCAAAAGCCAAGTCCCGAACGTAGATGGAAGGCTACGTCGAGAAATCCCCAAGTACCGATGCTAACAAGTAGCAAAGATACCTAGAGAGGTTCCTTGGACAACTCTAGGGCCAAACGAGAACTCCGAAAACCAACCGAGAAAGCCGGGAGAGCAAACGCACTAAACCGGAGGCTTCAGCCGATTCCCGGACTGTCCAGGGTTCAGTCCGCGTACTATCTGCCCAACGGCGGATTGTCCGGGCTCTGGTGGCGGACTGTCCGCCGGTCAAAAGTGCAAAAACGCACTGCTGCTGAAGTCCCCTGGACACCTCCCGGACTATCCGCGAGTCCCAACGGCGGACTGTCCGCGGTTCAAAAAAGGACTTGTCCAACAGCGCGGATTTAGGTCACTGGTCTGACCGACCCCGACGCACGGATTGTCCGCGGTTCACCTGGCGGACTGTCCGCGGATGAACAGAGAGGGCGATTTTGGTCGCCCCTCTTCACGAGTCTTCCCAAATCCGAATCAAAACTCAATCCCACGTTCCCAAACTTGGAGAAGATGATCACGAGGTAGTTAGAAGACTATCCCCAATAAATCATCCGCTCAAATCAACTCAAACACTGAGAAATCGAAAGAGGAGGAGTATGAACGAAAAGGCGCCACGAAAACGAAATCAACCCGATCTACTTGTTCGTGAGGAGTTAGATGAATTCCTTCGGTGGAAATGATCTCCTCACTATAAAGAACAAGTTGATTCAAACAGATTTCGCAAAGACGCAGTAGAGAGGGAGATCGAGTGACGGGAAAATCGCGAAGAAACAAAGAACACGAAGAACACGAACAAAACGCGAATCAAGTCATCGATCTGCAACCGTGTGGCTACCACATGCTACAACAGTGAGATTACGGTCTCACTTCCTCAAAATCTCCGGTACACAAAGGTATGGTTCTCTGCGGATCTCAGTTGCTACAGCTGGGGATTGGGAGAGCAAGAAAACCTAGAAGGCAAAGAGCAAATGGCTGAGATGGAATGGGAGGAGGGTGTCTCCCTCTACTTATCCTAATTCTAATTCCTACTCTACCCCTCTCTAATTATAGAGCGAACCAGCTAAACCCTAGGGTTATTCTGGACAACCTCGAAGATGCTGGTGATCCGACGGCCACTCCCGCACAACTGGTAGTGTTGCCTCGACGCAACCTCACCGAATGCCACCACGTGCCGCCACCGCTCCGCTCGTCCTTTTCATAGACTTCGCCCCCGGTTTTGAGGCCCAAACCGGGAAACCAGCCTTCACGACCAACCCCCGGTTTTGAGGCCCAAACCGGGAAACCAGCCGTCCATCGCCTGAGTTTTGTGGCCCAAACTCAAAAACCCGCAACACCCAGGTTTTGAGGCCCAAACCTGGAAACCGTCCTCAGCCCGAGTTTTGTGGCCAAACTCGGAAACCATTAGCGCCCAGGTTTTGAGGCCCAAACCTAGAAACCGTCCACTCGGTGGTTTTTCTGTGGCTCAACCACCAAACCAAGCCGTAGAGGGGATGCACCGCCCGTGCACCCCATCCACCGACATGTGTCCCCAGGTCCTCGACCCAAGCAACACCGTGCCCGCAAGTCTTCGCTCGTCGCTGTCCCAGGCTGTCAGCCACCACAGCTGATCCTCGGGCCACCGGTCCCTCAGTCCAAGCCTCATGTCCGCCCTTCGCCACTCTCGGTCCATCGGCACGGCACGTCTCTACTTGACCTTCACTTTGCCTTTGGTCACTGTATCCATGCTCGACACCTGCACAACACAAGCCAAAGAACATGCGCATTATCCCAGTTGACAATCACTCATCACTCAGAGACTCGGCATACACCCATGTATCCGCACACACTCATTACTCTAAACATGGATCAGACAGTAGAAGTAATGACAATGATAAATGATAACAGAGAGCAAATCAATCAAAGATAATCCTAGAACAGTACTACCTAGCAAGTGATGATTAGAACAGGCATTAATAAGAAATATTTCTAAGTTATTCTAATTACAAGTCATAGTATACATTGATTAGTGCAGACATATTTGGCAATCATTGGCTAGGTCATATCATATTTATATTCAAGAGGCAACTCCATAGTAAAGTGCCAAACAGAGTAACCCCTAAACCATAAGTTAACTGAGCCATACTGAACACTCCATTCGGGAGGTGGAATACAAAGGACTCAACTGGAGTGTCACACCCGCGATCTACCACTCTATTCGGAACGTAGGAAGCATTCGCAGATAAATAGTGTATAGGCACCACGCCTACACAGTATCTATCACCCACCCAATGATCATTAAGATGAGCGTTATACGAACATGAGTATAAACATAATGGTGATCTACCTATGCTAAATATATAATCAAAGCACACTACGAGCAATATAATTAAGAATACAATTATTGATGTCTTAGTCATATCAATTGTATTGCTATCTAGAAACACAGGGATGAACAATAAGATGAACTAGAACATCTAGAAGAACTAGAGTACGAACTAGAACATGAACTAGAACTAGGTTATGAACTAGAAGATGAACTAGACGATGAACTAGAACTAGACGACGAACTAGAACATGAACAATGATGAACTAGAAGAGCAATTATGAACTAGAAAACATGATTAGATCCATAATGTTAATACAAGAGAGAAGATCTTAGGTTTAACGAGCCTTCTTGTGACTAGATTTGGAATCCAGCGAAGCTTGCCTCCTCTAATCCTATTCTATCTAACTATTCTAGGTGGATGTAGTCCTAGGCTTCTGAATGATCTCTCCTCTCTCTGGTGATGAACTGATCTGATTCTATCTGATGTGATGAATATGATGCCTGGAGAGGGGGGTCTGGGGCTGCTTATATAGCCCTGGGCGAGGAACCGTGGCCGTAGGATCAAACCAACCATAGGTACGGCTGAGATGCATCCTCGTAAGTGGTGGAGGAAGGTTCCAGAAGGTGGAGACCAGCAGGGCCAGGGGCCCATCGACCGGTCCTAGGGTGGAACCGGTCGGTCCCACATGGCGTCCTCCTGATATCCTCTAGTGTCCTCTAGATTCTTCTGGAGAATTTCTGATGCGTCGGTTCAGCTATCTTCCGTCGGGTTCCTTCCAGGAGAAGTGTTGGTTTTCTGGTTAGTCCCTGCAGTATCACAATTCACCAAAAACTCATGGAATATTGTCAATTAAAACCCTAAACTTTATTGGTGATTGAATTCATGCCCTTTTCATATTTATTATCCTTTAATTTTGATAGATAACCAGTGTCAACAACTCCCCAAGCTTACCTTTGCTAGTCCCATAGCAAATAGTCATGATGAATCAGGAATTGCTACTATGCTTTAACACCTCAAAGGTACATATTTTCAAACAAAAATCTTCCTTTGGATTGGAGTTAACTATTCTGACTTACTCATATTACCTTTAACTATGGAGCTTTTTCCTTCACGTGGGTCTTAAGCAATTGAAAGATAGAACAATCAAGTTAAGCGTTGTATCTCTTGAAGGACCGAAAGTGCTACCAGAAAGCGACTAGAGGGGGGGTGAATGGGAGCTTCAAATTTTCCTTTCGGAAACTTTAAACCTCTGTCCCGAGAATCAACCCCAAAGGCAAAACCAATGCGCGTGATGTCCACGACCCAAGATAATGGGTGGATGTTCCCTAGGAACACAGCGGGACACCACAAAAATTCCCTTGCCCAAGTTCAGGCTATTTTGTAAAGCGAGAAGCCCGATCTCTATAGAGCACAAAGTCAGGAATCCAACGCAACAAGCGGATCTCAAATCGTAAGTCGGACGAACAAACTGCGGACAAAAACGCGCAAAACCTCACTGATCGGACTGATCTGATGCCGGTCCAGGGGTTGTATCGGACGCGTCCGGTCAGCTCAAGAGCGATCTGGGAGCTCTCTGAGTTGGACCGGACTCACAGAGAGGAGCGTCCGGTCACAACCCTGTAGCGTCCGGTCAGGCACAAACAAAGCAGTTAACAGTGACTTCAGTGCGTCCGGTCATGCAAAGACTCGTGCGTCCGGTCAAGATCACAGCGCCAAGATAGAGAAGCTGTTCATCGACCAGACTCAGGGTCAGCGTCCGGTCACCCCGATTTTGCTCTGCTCGTCCACCGATTCAACTCGATCTCACCCAAAACGAATCCACTAGGGATCAAACTTGATGAGAAGACTCACAAGGAGGATAGTGAGCTATCTCTACTAGATCATAGCTCGAACCTATCTCAAAATCGATGAATCGAGGAAATTCGGGGGAAGGAAGAAAACTTAACTCGAAACAAAAATCGAACGATCTACTAGCTCGTGAGGTTAGAGGAGAATCCTTCGGTGGAAAGAAGTGCCTCATGATCTAGAACATCTCTGTTCAAACGGAATTGCAAGAGTCGTAACGAACAAAGAGATCGGACGACGGGAAGAATGTAGAGAAAAGCAATCCGCGAAGAACTTGAACAAAACGCGAATCACAACCACGAATTTGCAACCGTGTGGCTACCACATGCTACAACAGTGAGATTACGTCTCACTTCCTCAAAATCTCATGGGCACAGAGGTATTGTTCTCTCTCTGTGGATCTCAGTTCGCTACAGCAGGGGAGATGGAGAGCAGAGAAAAACCTAGAAGGCAAAATAGCAAATGGCTGAGATGGATGGGGAGGTGGGTGTCTCCCCCTACTTACCCTAATTCTAACTATTCCTAATTCCCACTCTACCCCTAACTACTTACAGAGCGAACCAGCTAAACCCTAAGGTTATTCTGGACCAACTCAATGGTAGGTGGATCCGACGGCCACGCCCGCACAACTCGTAGCGTTGCCTCGACGCAACCTCCCGATTGCCGCCACGTGCCACCACCGCTCTGCCGTCCTTTCCCGGACGTCGCACCCCCGGTTTTCTGGCCCAAACCAGGAAACCAGCCTTCACAGCCAACCCCCGGTTTTGAGGCCCAAACCGGAAAAACCAGCCCCCAGCGCCTGAGTTTTGTGGCCCAAACTCAGCAAACCCGAAGCACCCAGGTTTTGAGGCCCAAACCTGGAAACCGTCCTCAGCCCGATTTTTGTGGCCAAACTCGGAAACCATCAGCGCCGAGGTTTTGAGGCCCAAACCTAGAAACCGTCCACCCAATGGTTTTTCTCTGGCTCTACCACCAAAACGAAGCTGTAGAGGGGATGCACCGCCCGTGCACCCCGTCCACCGACACGTGTCCCCAAGTCTGCGACTCAGGCAACACATGACCGCAAGTCTTCGCTTGTCGCTGTCCCAGGCTGTCAGCCACCACAGCTGATCCTCGAGCCACCGGTCCCTCTGTCCAAGTCTCACGTCTGCCCTTCGCCACTCTCGGTCCATCGGCACAACACGTCTCTACTTGACCTTCACCTTGCCTCTGATCACTGTATCCGTGCTCGACACCTGCACAACACAAGCCAAAGAACATGCGCATCATCCCAGTTGACAATCACTCATCACTCAGAGACTCGGCATACACCCATGTATCCGCAATCTCCCCCTTGATGAGTGCATTGTCAACTACCAACACAAATCATAATGAAAAGAAGAAGAAGAAAGAAGAGAGAGAGAGAGAGAACTCAACCAAATGACCCAAAAGCATAGCAAAGCCGAAGAAGGTCAAGTGGAAAGAGCAAGGCAACTTGGTCCCCAAAGACATGGGCAACGGCTCGACGCAACCAAGCAAAGCAAAGCTAGCCCTCAAGAAGAGGTAGAAACAGGCTCAACACCGCTAGCAAATGCCAAATGAAAAATCGAAGCAAAATGCTAGTCCCTCAAGATAGAGGCACAGAGGCTCAACACAACTAGCAAGAAAGCTTGACACCAATTGAAAATATGAAAAGCAAATGCTAGTCCCTCAAGAAAGAGGCAAAAGCTCAACACAACTAGCAAAAATGCTCCGAACCAATTGGAAATTTCAAAAATTCATCATGAGCAAGCTCTCCCTTGCATGGTGCACACAACCGATTCCTCTCCCCTTTGAACATGGGAGGTATGATTTGTCCTAATTCCCCCCCTTAGTTGAAAATGCACCATCAAGCAAAAGGAACCGAAAGCAATTTTCTCCCCCTTAGAAAATGCACCATCAAAAGTGCCAAACAAGAGAAGTTCTTCCCTTCCAACATGCATATGAGTCAAAATGCAAGTTAGCAGCTTCAGGAATATAGTCAAGAGAATGCAAAGATGCTCTAAACAGTATAGCTCCAACGACTCACTGGAAAGCATACAAGCTAGCAAAAACTCAAACTGATCACCAAATATGTATTATGAACATGTGAACAAAGTGAGCAGTTTATAGCCAAAAAGGTATTCACCATCAAAATAGCACAAACATGTATAGACAGGAAATCAGTCAAGTGCTAAACATGTATACAAGGTGAACTACCCCTAGCAAAGTTCAATCATCATGCTGCAGAATGAAACATAGACTTGTGTGTTCAAATTTTAATCGGAGTGCAGTGGTGGTGAAATAACACAAGTTCAGAATTCAGCATATGACTGCGAGAGGTTGAAAGCTTGTCATTGCCTAACTTTTCAACTGTGCGAAGCCTATGCAGAAGCAATCAGAAGCTTAAAGCAACAGTTTCGGTCATACACTACACAGCTCAAGTTTATTTCAAAGTGCAATGAGAGACAGTCTCGAAACTGTGATGTGTTGACAAGCAATCTCATCTCGATCTTTTCAATTCACTTAAAACTTGTTCAGATTTTAAAACAGAATATGAACATACCAAGCAAGTGACAGACTCAGAACTAGAGACATAGCAACCTAGCATATATGAAAAGCACGAGTGAAGCAACACATCCTACACATGTTAGTTGCATATCTCAATGGTGAACATTTTCAAGTTTTATGTTGGTTAAGCAGATTCACCACTCAAAAATAGCTCAGCTCACAACATGTATCAGTGATCAGAAAGAGCATAAGCTACCTAGCATCAACATAAGCATTGGAGCATACTAAACAGAGCATAATCACAATCTAAAGAATTATACATGAAGCTCATAATGTAATAGCGTATGCTGAAATGCAAAAGAAAATGAAGACAAACGAAAAAAAAAAGAGTCAGTCTATCGTACAAGAACCAAAATGTTTCCCCATCTAAAAGGGAAAACACACACCAAGCTCACCTCTCAACCGATTAAAGGTTGATTGGTCCAACGGCTTGGTGAAAATATCAGCCAACTGATGATGAGTATCGACATGGCGAAGGTCGATATCACCCTTCTCATAGTGGTCTCGCAGAAAAATGAAAGCGCACATCAATGTGTTTGGTCTTCGAGTGAAGCACGGGGTTCTTAGCAACGCTAATAGCACTCGTGCTGTCACAAAGCAAAGGAACTCGAGAAAAGCTCAGACCAAAATCACGCAAAGTGGCCATCATCCAGAGTAACTAGGAATAGCAGCTAGCCGCAGCAACATACTCAGCCTTCGTGGTAGACTGGGCGGCACTAGACTGTTTGCCAGAGGACCACGAAACAAGAGAAGAACCAATAAACTGGCAAGTCCCAGAAGTGGACTTGCGCTCAATGCGACAACCAGCAAAATCGGCATCGGAATAACCATAAAGGCAAAGGGTGGAAGGAGCAGAATACCAAATCCCAAACTCAGGAGTGAAGCATAAGTACCTCATAATGCGCTTGACCGCCTGACGGTGAGAGGTGAGAGTGCGCGGCGAAGACTGAAATCGCGCGCAAAGACATACCGCGAACTGAATGTCCGGGCGTGTCGCCGTCAGGTACAGCAGCGACCCGATCATACTCCGGTACTCCTTCTGGTCCACTGCTTCTCCCTCCTTGTCCGCATCCAGGGCTGTCATGGTCGACATGGGTGTTGGAAGAGGCTTGGCCTCACCCATATCGAATTTCTTCAGAATGTCCGGGTGTACTTGCCCTGGTGCACGAACGTCCCTTCCCGGGATTGCTTGATTTGCAACCCGAGGAAAAACGTCAACTCGCCCATCATGCTCATCTCAAATTCCCTGCTCATAGTATCTGCAAACTTGGCAACCAAAGCGTGAGAAGAACCACCAAAAATGATATCATCCACGTAAATTTGGACCAAGAGAGTATCAGTGCCTTACTTGAGGAGAAAGAGCGTTTGTCTACACATCCCATTTAAAACCCTTAGCAAGCAAAAATGTTTTCAACCTATCATACCAGGCTCTAAGGGCTTGTTTCAAACCATACAAAGCTTTGTGGAGTTTAAAGACATGGTTTGGAAACTTGGGATTTTCAAAACCGGGGGGTTGTCTGACATACACCTCCTCTTCTATGTAGCCGTTTAAGAAAGCACTCTTGACATCCATTTGAAAAAGTTTGAAACCTTTGGATGCAGCAAAAGCCAAGAGTATCCTAATAGCCTCCAAACGAGCTACAGGAGCAAAAGTCTCCTCATAGTCTATATCCCTCCTTCTGACTATATCCCTGGGCTACGAGTCTGGCCTTATTTCTCACAACATGGCCATCTTCTCCCTGTTTGTTTTGAAAACCCATTTTGTCCCAATTGGGTGACACTCAGAAGGTGGAGACACTAGAACCCAAACCCGATTTCTCTCAAAGTTCTCAAGTCCTCATGCATGGCATTGACCCAATCCGGATCCGTCAAAGCGTGTCCAACATCCGGGGTTCAAAATCAGCAACAAATGCAGAATGAGCAAAGTGAGAGATTTGCCTTGACCGGGTGACGCGTTCGTCGATGCTGCCGATCATCTGTGAGTGAGGGGGGTGCTGGCGCTGAATGTGTCGTGGTGCCTCCCTTGCCGAAGTGGCCTCCCCCTCAACAGCAGCTGGTGCCTCCCAGGTAGGTACAAAGGTACCGCTCGGGGTGGCGGATCCCACGACCCCAGGAAGAAGACGTGTCGAGGCCATGAGTCATCATAGAAGCCGCTCCTTGCGGCACAACAGGTGGAGGGGGTGCTGGATCATCCATACCTCCAGCACCCTCGTCCTCATCATCAAAAAGAGGCTCACCAACCTCATGATCTCCTGCACGCTCAAAACGAGAAGAAGGACAAACCTTGGTCTCATCGAAGGTGACATCGGATGTCTCCATGACTCGGTTAGTGTCAAGGTTAAGTACACGATAAGCGCGAGTATGAGTGCCATAACCAAAAAACACACCGTCAGAAGAACGAGACTCAAACTTGTCCAAGTTTCCCTTTTTGGGTATAAAACAATGGCAACCAAAAACTCGAAAATAACTCACCTTGGGCAGTTTTCCAAAACGCAACTCATAAGAGGTCTTTTTCAAGAAAGCTCGGAGAAAAATGCGATTTGAAATGTAGCATGCAGTGCTCATAGCTTCGACCCAATATCGCCTAGGAGTCCTATGCTCATCGAGCATCGTCCTGGCCATCTCTACAAGGTTCCGATTCTTCCTCTCTACAACACCATTTTGGGGCGGTGTGTAGGGGGAGAAAACTGATGCTCTAAGCCCAAAGAGTTACAAAACTTCTCAAAATCTGAATTCTTGAATTCGGAACCATTATCACTCCTAATAGCTCACATCGAGTTCAAAGGGAACTCATTCTGAACACGCAAAATCAGATTGCGAGCAAAGGAGAAAGTCTCGGTCTTCTCAACTAAAAAGAAGACCCACGAATATCTCGAAAAGTGTTCAACAACAACAAGCACATACCACTTCCCCCTAACCGAGCTCACCCGAGCCGGACCAACAAGGTCCATGTGTAAAAGCTCTCCAGGGCACTTGGTCATGACCTGAGTCACTGGATGGTGGGGAGCGGCAACCATCTTCCCATGTCTACAAGAGTGGCAAACAAGATCCTTCTCCATATGCAACTTGGGCAATCCTCGAATAAGGCCAAGTGAACTAAGCCTTGCAAGCAAGTCAAAGCTCAAATGTCCAAGTCTCGTATGCCACTTCCAAAGATCAGAGGAGGAAGGTCCAGCCACAAACAACGAGAAGTGCCAAAAGACTCCGAGAAATTCGCACGAAAGACTTTTCCAAAGGGGAAATCAAACAAACACAAGATTGCCCTGAGGATCCAAAATACGACTAAGATTCGGTTTAAAACGAATCTCATAGTCATCATCAAAAAGTTATGAAACAGAAAGAAGGTTAAAATGCAAGTTAGAAACAAGAGCAACATCGCGCAACACAAAATGCTCATTAACTCGCATCGACCCACGAGACAACACTTTACCTTTGCTATTGTCGCCGAAGGTGATAAACTCCTTTCCGGCGATAGGACTAAGACTGGAGAACCACTTGGCGTTTCTGGTCATGTGCCTCGAGCAACCGGAATCCACCAACCAAACGTCTCCAATCGTTTTACCTACATCAATAAAAAGACATAGGGTGAGCATACGGTCCAACACTGGGGTTAGTGAAGTAGGAAGAATACCAGTGTTGGGCCGGCTGCTCAAAAGAACGGTTAGTAGAAAAAACCATTCCTAGTACGCCTACGGGAAAGCGATCACCACGCTGAGGAAAACGTGGTCCGCTGGGGAAGGAGCACTCACGCGATACTCAAAATGCGGTGGAGGAAAGCGCAACTACAAAGCCACCGCCATAGGGTCCATAGCCTACAACTGCAGGCTCCCGCCGGGCACGTCCTCTCCACTGCCTAGGTCTGGAAATTTGAGGTTCTGGACCTCTAGGCCTAGCAGCTCTCCTTGGAGCTCTCTCTGAACATTCGGCTCATGTACATCATGGAAAGGATGGTACATGTCCGGATTGTTCATCTCCCTAGCACGGCGCGCCTCTCTCTGCGCCGAAAATAGAACTCACTCAAGTGTCCATCTCTCCTACAATGCTCACAATGGTACCTCACCACTCTCAAAGGGGGTTGTTGGTACTCACGTAGTGGGTGTGGATCACTTTGCCCTTCTGTGGCACAAGCTCCTCTTGGATGGGTGGCATGGTGTCCAGCTTGTTCTTGAGATGGTTTGGTTTAGAGCCCATGATTGTTTCTTGGTGGAGCTCTCAGAGGTCAACAAAGACCCATCCTTGGTGTTAGGCTTGAGAGGCTCTTTGGGTGGAAGCTTGGTAAGTCTGGGAGTAGTGGTGGAGTTGGGCTTCTCACTCGGGTTCAAACCACTCGACTCTCCAATCTTCCCAAAAGCAGAAACATCAACGCCCGAAGCAAAGCCTACATCAGGACCTCCATCAGCTCTCTTGAATTGGGAGATCATCATCCCGAGCTTTGGCTCACCACTAGACACCCATGACAAGATGGTCCGAAGGTATGTGTTTTCCTCCTCGGTTTGCATCTTGTCATGCTTCGCGTTTGCAATCTCCATCTCCAAACCCTCACAAAGAGCACACCTAGCCACACATGTGCTTCCTGAGTTGGCATCTTCAAGAGACACAATCTTGGCATTCTTCTCTGTCAACTCAGATTGCAAGACAGGACAAGTCTTGCACGCACCCAACAGCATGGGTCTAGCTCGGAGCTCATCCACCTCTCCTACCAACGCAGCATACTTACCTCTCAAAGTGAGAAGGTCAGTCATGTGCGTGGTGCACATCTCACACTCCACCTCCTCAGAAACGACCACGGTGGACTTAGCAAACTCAAGCTCTCTCACCGTGTCCTCCCACTTCTGCCTAAACTCCTTGCGCTCTCTAGCAGCACGCCTAAGCAACTTGTCCTGACTAAGCAAGGCGGCAGTAAGCTTCTCGACCTCAGCAGAAAGCTCGTCATGGGTCAGAGATACCTGAGAGGTGTCGTCGTCGTCGTCGTCCCGAGGAGTGTGCTCCAGCTTGCCGTCGACCTCATCGCCAAGGGCCATGGTGCAGAAACCCTCGTCGTCGGCGAACAAGCAGAGACCGTTCAGCTTGTCCTCGATCCTCTTCTTCTTCTCGGACTCGTCATCGCTTGAGCAAGCGGAGTCATCATCTGAGCCATCGACGTCGCTGAGCGTGACGAAGAACGCACGCTGCTCATCCTGGGCCTTCTCCAAGTACTTCTTCTTGATGTACTCCTTGTCGAAGTCGTCCCTCCGCTTGTGCCTTGCGGGGACGTACTTCTCCTTGCGCTTGCCGGAGTCATAATTGTGCCCATGATCGCCCTTCCCAGATGTTGTCTTCTTCTTGGGACAGTTGGCGATGAAGTGGTCGGGGTCGCCGCACTCAAAGCATCCTGAGCGTCCTCCTCCGCGGCGACGGTTCATGCGGTTGTTGTGGAACCGCGAGAACCGGTTGGCAAGCAAAGCCAACTCGTCATCCTCAAAGACTCCAGCTGGTCCTCTGTGACAAAAAAGAGTGAAGAGAGTGCAAATCCTCTAGAGGGGTTAGCAGAAGAGCCAGAAACCAAAGCCATAGTCGGGCCAGAAGGATTCTCATAAGAAGCCCTCGACATGGTGTCAATCTCACTAGACTTGAGCTTACTAAAGAGCTCATCGCAAGTGAGGGTCTCATAGTTAGACGATTCAATGATCGCCTGGACCTTTGAGTCCCACACTGACCGATCAAGAGTGTGCAAAAGCTTCAAAGCTCTCTCATGATCGTCAAAAGGCAACAGCTCCTTGTTCGCTCTCCTTGTTCACAATGACCTGAAAGCGAGCAAATAAACTCTCTATGCTCTCGCCAGGCATATGTCGAAAGTTCTCATACTCCCGCTTGTGCGACTCGTAGAGACGGGATTTGACTTGAGTGGTTCCCTCATGGAAGCGCATGAGGGTCGCCCAAATCTCACGAGCCGTGGGGAGGTGAGAAACGCGATCAAACTCGGACATGCTCAAACAGGAGAAAAGAGCGTTACGCGCTCGGCTATTGGCATCGTGCTCATCTATCTGAAGTTGAGTAACACGAGTAGCCAAGACAACATAATCGTCCCTGTTGCAAATCTCCCAAACAGAAGAGCCCATGCTCTAAAGATAGGCCAATATGCATATCTTCCAATACGCATAGTTCATCCCATCAAAGAACGGCGGTTTGCCCACGCCGCGATCCATGTCGCCTTCTGTGGATCTGGAACCGGCTAAGGTGGAAGATCCTTAACCCGCTCCGATACCAATTGAAGGACCGAAAGTGCTACCAGAAAGCGACCAGAGGGGGGGTGAATGGGAGCTTCAAATTTTCCTTTCGGAAACTTTAAACCTCTGTCCCGAGAATCAACCCCAAAGGCAAAACCGATGCGCGTGATGTCCACGACCCAATATAATGGGTGGATGTTCCCTAGGAACACAGCAGGACACCACAAAAATTCCCTCGCCCAAGTTCAGGCTATTTTGTAAAGCGAGAAGCCCGATCTCTGTAGAGCACAAAGTCAGGAATCCAACGCAACAAGCGGATCTCAAATCGTAAGTCGGACGAACAAACTGCGGATGAAAACGCGCAAACCCTCACTGACCGGACTCTGATGTGCGTCCGGTCAGGTTGGATCGGACGCATCCGGTCAGCTCAAGAGCGATCTGGGAGCTCTCTGAGTTGGACCGGACTCACAGAGAGGAGCGTCCGGTCACAACCCTGTAGCGTCCGGTCAGGCACAAACAAAGCAGTGAACAGTGACTTCAGTGCGTCCGGTCATGCAAAGACTCGTGCGTCCGGTCAAGATCATAGCGCCAAGATAGAGAAGCTGTTCATCGACCGGACTCAGGGTCATCGTCCGGTCGTTGAACCGGCAGCGTCCGGTCACCCCGATTTTGCTCTGCTCGTCCACCGATTCAACTCGATCTCACCCAAAACGAATCCACTAGGGATCAAACTTGATGAGAAGAGTCACAAGGAGGATAGTGAGCTATCTCTACTAGATCATGGCTCGAACCTATCTCAAAATCGATGAACGAGGAAATTCGGGGTAAGGAAGAAAAACTTAACCTGAAACAAAAATCGAAGGATCTACTAGCTCGTGAGGTTAGAGGAGAATTCCTTCGGTGGAAAGAAGTGCCTCATGATCTAGAACATCTCTGTTCAAACGGAATTGCAAGAGTCGTAACGAACAAAGAGATCGGACGACGGGAAGAACGTAGAGAAAAGCAATCCGCGAAGAACTTGAACAAAACGCGAATCACAACCACGAATTTGCAACCGTGTGGCTACCACATGCTACAACAGTGAGATTACGGTCTCACTTCCTCAAAATCTCATGGGCACAGAGGTATTGTTCTCTTCTCTGTGGATCTCAGTTCGCTACAGCAGGGGAGATGGAGAGCAGAAAAACGTAGAAGGCAAAATAGCAAATGGCTGAGATGGATGGGGAGGTGGGTCTCTCCCCATACTTACCCTAATTCTAACTATTCCTAATTCCCACTCTACCCCTAACTACTTACAGAGCGAACCAGCTAAACCCTAAGGTTATTCTGGACCAACTCAATGGTAGGTGGATCCGACGGCCACACCCGCACAACTCGTAGCGTTGCCTCGACGCCACCTCCCGATTGCCGCCATGTGCCGCCACCGCTCTGCCGTCCTTTCCCGGACGTCGCACCCCCGGTTTTGTGGCCCCAACCGGAAAACCAGCCTTCACAGCCAACCCCCGGTTTGAGGCCCAAACCAGAAAACCAGCCCACCAAGTGCCTGAGTTTTGTGGCCCAAACTCAGCAAACCCGAAGCACCCAGGTTTTGAGGCCCAAACTGGAAACCGTCCTCAGCCCAAGTTTTGGCCAAACTCGGAAACATCAGCGCCCAGGTTTGAGGCCCAAACCTAGAAACCGTCCACCCGATGGTTTTTCTCTGGCTCTACCACCAACCGAAGCTGTAGAGGGGATGCACCGCCCGTGCACCCCGTCCACCGACACGTGTCCCCCAGTCCACGACTCAGCAACACACATGACCGCAAGTCTTCGCTTGTCGCTGTCCCAGGCTGTCAACCACCATAGCTGATCCTCGGGCCACCGGTCCCTCAGTCCAAGTCTCACGTCCGCCCTTCGCCACTCTCGGTCCATCGGCACAGCACGTCTCTACTTGACCTTCACCTTGCCTCTGATCACTGTATCCGTGCTCGACACCTGCACAACACAAGCCAAAGAACATGCGCATCATCCCAGTTTACAATCACTCATCACTTAGAGACTCGGCATACACCCATGTATCCGCATCTCTAACTCTTGGATCAACATTCATTCTGGAGTTTTTATATATTTTCAAAATAAAATTTAGAGATTTTACTGTATGACACTCTCAAATCACTCTTTAATATTTTATGATTCCTCACTAATGCATTTTCCTTCTTTCCTATGAATATATCTGGAGCTTTTAAAGAAGTTAATAGCATATCTTACCAAGTCAAAGTTCAAAGTTAGGGGGAAAGATGTCATACTCATAGATCAAGAACTTAGAACCTTTGAAATTTGTCTCTCTTGCTGGCCATATGTAATTAGAGGGACCATGGACTATCTTCTTTTTTCTCTTTCTTTTTTATCATAATCTTTTTCTTTTGAGGTAGTCGGACACTTGTCCTGTTTTTATTTCTCTTTTACACTTCTGCATAGTGCCTCTAACACAATACTACTTTGGAAGAGTGAATTTTTAATAAAATGTTCTGATTTCTAGAGCATGATAAATTTCTCAACCATAACTAAAAACTTAGAACAAAGTAAGTAGCCTCATGTTAAGATCATAGTAATGGCTCTGGGCAGGAATTCATGTTATGTCATAAAGGATCTCATCATGTGCTTTTAATCTTTTCAAAGTGTAAATCTCCAGAACTCTAGTATCTCTAGAAATTAGATAAACAGCAGCTCAAACCTTTTTATATCATATCCCATAATTATCTAGACTTTAGATCAAGCATTTGCAATCCACAGGTTTCAGGTTCAGAGTTTATTCAGAACAACTTTGTCTAAAACTCAAGAAAATTTAAGGTTCATGAGTAACATTAAGTTTATATCCACCTAGACATTTATTCATTATATATCTTTATTTGGTTTTGTAATAGTTATTCATCTTTTTATGGGTTTTATGTTATTGACCTGATCTAGCTAAACCGAACTAATAATAGTAAATAAAAATAGCCGTAGTACGATACTTATCGTGATAACTGAGGGTGCTTTCCCCCAAGCTGGATCTTGACATGGTCTTTTCCCAGAAGATGAGTAGACCGTTAGCGGCTTCTTGAGTCCTTCTCTTCTTCTCTTCCTGCTGAATTCAAAGATAGACAACACAACTAGTGGAACTTGATTAAGCGTTAGTGATAAATATTCCTCTCATTTGTCTAGTTGTCTCAAAGCTCTTAAGATCATTTATGTTCTTCCTTTCCACTAAGCAGAGTTCAGCAGTGTCTCCTTTTAGATTTTGTTTTATGGATGAATGCAATGCAGAAGTAAATATGCAAATGTATTTTTATGCCTCCACAGAAAATATAATACTCTCATGAGGCTTAGAGTTTTTCATATTTTTATTTTGTTTTCTAATGCAGATATAATTGCTAAGAAGTAAATATGATACTAATAGTAAAATGATTATGCTATATCTACTAATTATGTAATGATGAATTTAATGCTAATGAATATGAATAACTACCGAGTTACCTTTCGACGAAGATTCGATGTTTATAGTCTATCGAACAAGACTCCTTGTACGCTCCTCATTCTTCCTTGGGTGCATCAGCAGATCCTGAGGAGGACCTCGATGATTGCACGTCAGTAGAACTCTCTTTCTTCTTCCACACTTGCTTGACTGGTGGACTTGTCTCCTTTACTTCATCGTCCTTCATTTCCTTTAATGGGATGTCTTCACTCCTGGTGACTTCTCCTTCATAGTCAGCCTATCCATCCTTGATTGATTGGTTCTTGTTGCATTGGGATGTGCAATGCCTCCTCCTTGAGTGGTTCTTCTTTTCCTGTTCATTAGTGGCATAGCTATTGAATTAACAGCGTACCTTCTCCCTTGGGAATTGGAAGTGGATCTCTCCAGATCCCATGTAGATGATGGCGCTAGTGGTGTTGAGGAAGGGTCTTCCTAGGATGATGTGGACATCGTCTTCTCTTCCCATGTCTAGTACCATGAAGTCAGTGGGAACATAGTAGTCTTCAATTTGGATCATCATGTCCTTTACTACTCCCTCCGGGAATTGATATGTTTGGTCTGCCAGCTACAGCTGCACATATGTCTGATACATAGGTCTATTTTTATATAAGTACTCATACGTTACCTTAGATATTATGTTAACACTTGAACCGATGTCGCAGAACGTCTTGTGGAATGTACTTCCCTCGATCTTGCAATCGATGGTGGGTACGCCTGGGTCGTCTCTCTTGGCAAGGTATGGTGAGGGAAGAAGGTGGTCACTCTCTGTTCGAACAGAGTTGACCATCCACATTGTGTCTTGATGTGGTTGTGTAGCCTTGTTCTTCCTCCTTCTGTTCTATTATTCTTCTTCGATGATATAGCGTTTGCATCCTCGTAAGACTTCTGATGGTGGACTCGAGCAGTGAGTGTGTGTTTCTTGAAGCTGAATCTTTCTTTGTTGCCTGTGATTGTGAAACAGATCTTGGCGCTATCCATGTAGATGATGGCTTTGGTTGAGCTTAGGAACGGGCGCCCAAGAATGATGGGTGCTCTTTCGTCTCCACCTATTTCAATGATCACAAAGTCTACACACACATACGAGTGTCCCGCTCGAATACAGACATCTTCTAGAATTCCCAATGGGTAGCACAGTGTCTGATCTGCAAGCTGCAAACACATATTTGCATATAACAGAGGTGCACCATGAATTTGTTCGTAAATTACCCTTGGCATAATGTTGACGCTTGCTCCAAGGTCGCAGACTGCTTCTTCAAAACTGTCAGGTCCAATGTGGATTGGAATGACAGGTCTTCCTGGATCTCCTTTCTTTGGGGCAATGAAGTCATCCTTCCACTCCCTCGATGGTCTAGCTGTGAGCTGCCCTGCATTATAAATATCTACAAGATTTGCAGTCTCTAGCTCTTCCAGACTTCCGGGAATCTTACCTTTTTCAGCCATAGGGACTGAAGCTGCTACCTAAGATAATTGAGATTCTATCATCTTATTAAAGCTATGTTGATTCTTTATGGCAGAAGTAAAGCTATCTATTCTAGATGTTAATGTTTTCAAGCAGTTTATCATTGGAAGCTATCTTCTTAGACATATATCAATGATCTTGTTTGATTAGATATCATCTCTCTCAAAGGTGGTTGGTTGAATGTCTTACCTTGGTGTTACCTAAGTAGTTATGCCTTGATTGTGGTTCCATCCTTGAGCTTGTTGAGGACGATAGTTGGTGTTGTTGTTGATATTCTTCGTATCCTCTTGAATCTCAAGGCAGTTGCAGCCCTGAATGACTAGTGCCTCCACCTCTTCACATGTCATGCGAGAGTGTAGATGTGCATGACGTCTTCTTTCTTGGGAGTGTGTTCATCGAACTTCTTCATGAGTAGGTCAAGTTTGGCAGATAGCATGTCTACTTCCTTTAGTTGATGTCTTCCTCCCCTCTTGCGTGGTTGAGAGTGTTCCTCATTCCATCCTTGGTTAGAGGCCATCTTCTCAATGAGTGTAGTAGCATTGTTGATAGTGAGTGACAAGAATGACCCTCCAGCAGCGGCATCCACATTCTCACGGGTACTTGAAGTGAGCCTGTGGTAGAAGATCTGCATGAGTAGCCAATTCTCCATCCCATGGTGAGGGCATTCTGATATGTAATCTTGAAAGCGTTCCCAAGCCTTTGGGATTGATTCGTCGTGTTGTTGCTGGAAAGTTGAAATCTTGGCACGGAGGGCATTCATCTTGCCCACTGGAAAGAACTTTGCTAGGAAGGCAGTTGAACAGATCGCCCATGAGGTGTTTCTGTCCTTGTTGGCATAGAACCATTGTTTTGCTTTTCCCAAGAGTGAGAATGGGAACAAGCGGAGTAGAATGGCGTCTCTTTTGACTCCCTTGATGGTGAAAGTGCTACAGATCTCCAAAAAGTGTTGGAGATGAGCGCTTGCGTCTTCATGTGCCTTCCCACAAAACTAGTTAGCTTGCACCATGTTGATCAAAGCTGGCTTGAGTTCAAATCCGTCGTTTCCCACATTGACTGTTGGCCCAGTCCTGATGTTGGCAGTGGTTGGTGCAGAGAACTCACGGAGTGTCTTGTCGGCCATGGTGTTCAACACTGGTGTTAAGCTTCTTCTTATCTGGTTAACTTCTGGAAGTGGTGGTGAGGGTCTCTTGAGTTTGTGTCTTGTCTTCTTCAATAAAGCTTCGGGATCCTCAACGTAGTTATTCGGAAGTTGGAAACTAGTCATACATCACACCCTGCATAAGATAAAAGATAAAAGATAAACAAAGCCAGGGTAAGTCTGTTTGAGTAGAGATAAACAATCAGTGCATTATCACATGTGTGTAAGTTAAATGATATGTTCTAGCTACCGTTTTAATGCTGCTAATGCAATGTCCTAACAGAGTTCATAATGATTTTAATAAATAACCCTTGGTACCATCCCTAATTGAATTGATGTGTTCCTCGGCAACGGCGCCAGAAATGCTTGTTGACACTCCTTAATGGAATCACCCTAAGAATGAACCGCATAAGCAATAACCTAGTGAAGGCACTAAGGAGTGTACGGGACACTACTAGCATCACTTAACATCAAGTTGTCATCCCCAACATGAAGCTAGCAGTGTGATTATATCAGAGCACTAGATCTAAAGATAAATATTTACCCGCAAGCGCACAGATAAATACACCCGTTGTAGAAGCATTTCACCCAAGCTAGTCTCAGGTATCGTTATTTATATTTAGCCTAGAGACTAATCAATTCAAAGTATGATTGTACTACACTAGTGAGGACTTAACAACAATTAATGTGGCGCACACTTGTGATAAAGACTGATAACACACTCATTACTCTAAACAGGGATCAGACAGTAGAAGTAATGATAATGATAAATGATAACAGAAAGCAGATGAATCAAAGATAATCCTAGAATAGTACTACCTAGCAAGTGATGATTAGAACAGGCATTAATAAGAAATATTCCTAAGTTATTCTAATTACAAGTCATAGTATACATTGATTAGTGCAGACATATTTGGCAATCATTGGCTAGGTCATATCATATTTATATTCAAGAGGCAACTCCATAGTAAAGGTGCCAAACAGAGTAACCCCTAAACCATGAGTTAACTGAGCCATACTGAACACTCCATTCGGGAGGTGGAATACAAAGGACTCAACAGGAGTGTCACACCCGCGATCTACCACTCTATCCGGAACGTAGGAAGCATTCGCAGATAAATAGTGTATAGGCACCACGCCTACACAGTATCTATCACCCACCCAATGATCATTAAGATGAGCGCTATACGAACATGAGTATAAACATAATGGTGATCTACCTATGCCAAATATATAATCAAAGCACACTACGAGCAATATAATTAAGAATATAATTATTGATGTCTTAGTCATATCAATTGTATTTCTATCTAGAACACAGGGATGAAAAATAAGATGAACTAGAACATCTAGAAAAACTAGAGTACAAACTAGAACATGAACTAGAACTAGGTTATGAACTAGACGATGAACTAGAACTAGAACATGAACAATGATGAACTAGAAGAGCAATTATGAACTAGAAACATGATTAGATCCATAATGTTAATACAAGAGAGAAGATCTTGGGTTTACCGAGCCTTCTCATGACTAGATCTGGAATCCAAGCGAAGCTTGCCTCCTCTAATCCTATTCTATCTAACTATTCTAGGTGGATGTAGTCCTAGGTCTTCTGAATGATCTCCTTCTCTAGTGATGAACTGATCTGATTCTATCTGATGTGAGGAATATGACGCCTGGAGAGGGGGTCTAGGGCTGCTTATATAGCCCTGGGTGAGGAACCGTGGCCATAGGATCAAACCGACCTTAGGTACGGCTGAGATGCATCCTCGTAGGCGGTGGAGGAAGGTTCCAGAAGGCGGAGACCAGCGGGGCCAGGGGCCCACCGACCGGTCCTAGGGTGGAACCTGTCGGTCCCACCTGGCGGCCTCTCGGGGTGCTCGACCTCCTGATGTCCTCTAGTGTCCTCTAGGTCCTTCTGGAGTATTCCTGATGCGTCGGTTCGGCTATCTTCCGTCGGGTTCCTTCCAGGAGAAGTAATCTGTGTTGGTTTTCTGGTTTAGGCCCTGCAGAATCACAATTCACCAAAACTCGTGGAATAGTGTCAATTAAAACCCTAAACCTTTATTGGTGATTGAATTCATGCCCTTTTGATATTTATTTATTGTTGGTAGTTCTTAGCTTCACTAAAGATAGAGCTAGGCAACTATCCCCGGTAACGGCCCAAAATGCTTGTTGACACTAGCCAACGTCGTTACTAGGAGCAGACTATGGAATCTATTCCAGGCAACGGTGTCAGAAGTGCTTGAAGCAAGTCCGGTCACTATACCTAAAGGAGTGAAGCTAAAGTAGCTATCTACTAATGCCAAGCGGGGTTGTCAATCCTGACACTAGTAGGAGCTAGCTAGAGAGATTGCAATCTACCAAGAGGAGATTCTGCAAGCGCACAGAACTATCATAGTAGCACTTCGTCTGGGAGTACCAGGTGTCGATTTATTTGATCCCAAGGGAAGGCTAGGGTGGTGTATGAGTCGAGTCAAGGAAGGGATGAGAGTCGAAGAAAAGAGAAATGGGAAATGGAGAGAAGGGAAAAGAAGAGGATGGAAGGCTAGAAAGAATATATGGGTGGATAGGTAAGGATGATATGGATGGCTAAGGTAAGGTGGATGGATAGGTAGATAAGGGGTAACTAAAGGATAACTAACTAATTACTAACTACTAACTACTAACTACTCCTAGATAACCACAGAGCAAGATAACTACGAAGCAAGATAGTTACGAAGCAAGGCAGACAAAAGTCAATAAAGCAACTAAGTTGAGTATAGTTTTATTCCTATCTTGTCAAGTATCGAGGCGTACTAGTCTTTACCACTTACTTAGGTTGAACGCTAGCACAACGAGCCTTACTGTTAAACTGGGCCAACTACGTGGTGGAATTCAAGGCGCACAGGGCTGTCACCACCTGCTTGCTACCAGAGCTATCCGGGGGTCCAGCCGTATCTGAAGGTAAGTCTATAACTAAGCACCACGCTTAACTATATTCTAACTATCTCTACCCTACCTTTGAATAGAGACACCCTTGCGGACGTCAGAGCAAATACTTGACTTAATAAGATAAACACTAGACTAACTAAGCAACCTATTGGCAAAGATCAATCACTAAGCACACTAGAGATTAACTACTATGGCTAAGTGAATTGAACTGTAGGATAGCTAGGTCACACTCAAGGTACTTGATAAAGTAATACTGAAAGTAATACTGAGAGTAATGCTTAAAGTAATACTGAGATAAAGATAAATGTACCTGAGATACAAGAGAGCAAACCAGACCAGAGATGCCGGGAAATCAACCGACCTTCGATACCAGTCGCTCGCACCCGCTTCTCTCTTAGCAAGCTCTACGCTCCTTTTACCAAGAACTTAGGCTGAGTTGTGCTAAACTAAGAGCCGTGATGTAGTGAGGGCACTAGAGCTATACTCTCTCTACTAGCTAACCTACTTGCCTAAGCTCTCTGAGCTTCTAACCTAACTCTCACTTGCTTCTCTTGCTTGTGTGTTGCTTGGTGTGGTTGTGTGTATGAAGTGATGCCTCAGGGGGGTATTTATAGTCTTGAGGAGTGAGGGGGGTACTTATAGGGGGCAGCCAGCTGACCTAGGGCTAACCCTAGTGGCGGGCGCCAGCCCTAGGTGGCGGTCGCCACCTCCCTCACCGTTGGATGCACCGCCTTGGCTTCAACGGCATCCAGGAGCTCCAAAGAGGCAGTTGGTAGGTCGGTTGCATGTCCAAGTAACCGCCATTCGTCCTTGATCCACGCCACTCACTCCTGAGCCGTCCGATGCCACTGACCTAGTGACCAAGGGCCAAGATTTGGCCTTGGGATGGTCACACGGATCAGTGACGTGGCAAGGGGGAGAGTTGGGCCTCTCCAAGTGGCGGGCACCACTTTTGGGTGGCGGGCGCCACCTCTGGCTGGCGGGTGCCACCCCACTCGGGCCCAAATGGGTCCTGGTGAGTGGGCTTGTCTCCTGGTGGGTCCATTCTTCAAATTTGGTCCAAATTCCTGCATTCAAATAAAATTCTATGGACATGTGGAATTTGGTTAGTTTGAAACCTATTTGACTACATTTCATGCCTTTTTGGTGAACTTTAGGGTAAAATGTTGATGGTAAAACAGGTGTTTAAGGACCATCAACATTTATCCTTTAATTTTGATAGACAACCAGTGTCAACAATGATGTAGAGATCATAAGTGTCGATGGCTTAAACTTGATATTCAAATGATTTAGATATGAGAATCTATACTTGGTTGCTTTGAATGCTAGTGAAACACAATTGTCAACTTGCTTGCTGCTCACTAAGTCTAGCATGAGTTGGTTATGGCATAGAAGATTTGGTCATGTTGGAATGAAACAATTGAACAAGTTAGTGAAACATGATCTAGTTAGAGGCTTAAAGGATATCACATTTAAGAAGGACAAACTTTGTAGTTCATGTCAAGCCAGAAAACAAGTTGGTAACACCCATCCTGAGAAAAGTATGATGAGCACTAGCAAAGCATTGGAGTTGTTACACATGGATTTATTTGGACCAACCACATACACTAGCATCGGTGGAAACAAATATGGCTTTGTGATTGTTGATGTAACACCCGGTTTTAAAGAACAAAACCAGGTACGCCATATGTGTGCCCAGGAAGTCCACACATACAACCACAGAGGGAAAAGATATCAAAAACAGTGTTCTATATAACGAAAGCACAGTTAAAGCTAACACTTACATCAAAGTTAAGTGGAACGGATACTAATCTTCTCTTCAAGCTCCATTCTTCACAGGGACAGATGAATGGGGGTACATACGCCTAGCACTTCCATCAGTCTTTTAGGAACTTCTCTATGTGTTCACCACGCTTCCGCTGCGCGACTCTGATGAAGACTGGGGTGTGGGGGGAAATAGCAAAGGGTGAGCACATGTCGTACTCAGCAAATACAACATGGGGTTATGAAGCTCAAAAGGCTAGACACGGTTTTACTACGGTTAGCACTTTTAGGTTGGTCAACAGTTTAGCATAATATAGTCATCAGGGTGTGCTTAAATCCCGATCAAACAACATGAATAATATTATGAGCAACCACATCAAAGATTAACAAATTAACAGTAGTAATATGAACATAAAGTATTTTTGGTTTAAGTTATTAGCCTGCAAGTTTTCCGAGCCGCTCGTGACCGCGAGCACGACAGATATATCGGTTTTAATACTCTGCAGAGTTTGTACAACTTTACCCGTGAGCCATGATCCCCATGTGCCAGGGGTTGCAAAGCCCATATCACCTCTTCCCAGGAAGTGCGGCAGGGTACACTATGAAGTCTTTCAAAGTTCCCCTAACAAGATAGTGGCTGTTGACACTCCTTAATGGAATCACTCTAAGATAGACTTCATAAACAATAACCTAGTGAAGGCACTAAGAAGTGTACGGGACACTACTAGCATCACTTAATGTCAAGTTGTCATCCCCAACATGAAACTAGCAATGTGATTATATCATGGCACTGACTCTAAAGATAAATATTTATCCGCAAGCGCACAAATAAATACACCCGTTGTAGCAGCATTTTACCCAGAGATGTTCCAAGTATCGTTACTTATATTTAGCACTAGGAATGAAGTGAGATAAATAAGGACAAGAGCTACTCTATACATGTGATAGGAGAATTGAGAACAAAGTAAGAACACACTCCTTTATCCTAAACAGGGATCAATCACAATAATGAGGTACACTATAAATGATAAAAGATCAATCTATGATAGTCCTTAGAGCATTTCAACTTAGACAAGGCATGCGGATTAGAAAAGACATTATAAAGAAGTATTCCTAAGTTATTCTAATTATAAGTCATAATATACATTGATTAGTGCAATTATATTTGGCAATCATTGGCTAGGTTATCCCATATTCATATCCAAGAGACAACTCCATAGTAAAGGTGCCAAACAGAGTAACCCCTAAACCATGAGTTAACTGAGCCATACTGAACACTATATTCGGGAGGTGGAATACAAAGGACTCAACAGGAATGTCACACCCGCGATCTACCACTCTATCCGGAACATAGGACGCATTAGCAGATAAATAGTGTATAAGCACCACGCCTACACAGCATCTATCACCCACCCAATGATCATTAAGATGAGCGCTATACGAACATGAGTATAAACATGATGATAATCTATCTATGCCAAATATATAATCAAAGCATACTACAAGCAGTATAATTAAGAATATAGTAATTAATGTCTTAGTCATATCAATTATATCTAAACTATTATGAACTAGACTATGAACAAGCACATAATGACGAACAATATGATGAACTAGAACACATAGATGAACTAGAGTATGAACTAGAAGATGAACTAGACGATGAACTAGAACTAGAAGATGAACTAGAACATGAACAATGAAGAACAATTATGAACTAGAAACATAATTAGATCCATAATGTTGATACAAGAGAGAAGATCTTGGGTTTACCGAGCCTTCTCGCGACTAGATCCGGAATCCAAGCGAAGCTTGCCTTTTCTAATTCTAATTCTATCTAGCTATGCCTAAGTTGATGTGGCTCTAAGAAAATTAGGGTTTCTCATTGATCATCCTCCTCTTCTAATGACTTGAGATCTAATGAAATCTGATGATGATGGAGAGGGGGGTCTAGGCCTGCTTATATGGGGGCTCCTGGCCTCCCCTCCACCTTGGACAAGCGATGTGAGACTAAATCTTTCGCCATATGCACATGGGCCTATATGGGCCAAAACGTGTTGGAGAGGTCGGTTGGAGTGCGTCATGCGAAGGGGGGCGAGTTTGGGCCCAGTACCAGACCGGTCGGTCCATGGAGGAGACCGGTCGGTCAGCCTCTATGACAGGTGGGCCCCGCCTTACGTAGGTCGCCTTCTCGTGTCTTCTGGAATGTTCTGGAATCTTCCAAGTCGTATCCATCGAGGACTCTCGCTCCGGGACTCCAAATATAGCAAATGATATGTCCGTTTCGATCATCTCGACGAGGTCTTCGCAATGGTGTGCTCTGTTTCATCACTTGAGATACTTTTATATGGTAAAAACATGGATGCCCTATAAAACAAGTGAGAGCACCAAAACTCATGGAACTTGTTAGTTTCAAACCCTACAACTATGCTTTGTAATTTATTTAGTGTCATTTCATGCAATAGTTGATGGTTAATTATGAGCATTAGTGAGCGTCAACAAGTTCCCCCAAGCTTACCTTTTGCTAGTCCCTTAGCAAATAGTCATGATGAATTAGGAATTGCTACTATGCTTTCACATCTCAATGGTACATATGTTCAAACAAAAAATCTTCCCTTGGATTAGAGTTAACTATTCTGACTTTCTCATATTACCTTTAACTATGGAGCTTTTGCCTTCACCTGAATCGTTAAACAATTGAAAGATAGAACAATCAAGTTAAGCACTGTATCTCTAACTCTTTGATCAACCTTCATTCTGGAGTTTTTATATATTTTTAAAATGGAAATCAGAGATTCTATTGTATGACACTCTCAAATCGCTCTTTTATATTTTATGATTCCTTACTGATGCATTTTCCTTCTTTTCTATGAATATATATCTGGAGCTTTAAGAAGTGAAAAGCATATCTTACCAAGTCAAAGTTCAAAGCTAGGGAGAAAGATGTCATACTCATAGATCAAGAACTTAGAACTTTTGAAATTTGTCATCTCTTGCTGGCATATTGTAGTTAGAGGGACCATGGGCTATCTTTCTTTTTCTCTTTCATATTTTTATCACAATGCTTTTCCTTCTCTTTTTTTTCTTTTGAGGTAGTCGGACACTTGTCCCTTTTTATTTCCTCCTTTTATACTTTTGCATAGTCCCATGCCTCTAACACAATACTACTTCGGAAGAGTGAATCTTTTAATAAAACGTTCTTGATTTCTAGAGCATGATAAATGTTGGTATAAATTAACGCACACTCTACTTTATCTGCAAGCGCACAGATAAAATCTACCGATGTAGCACTTCACCGGAGTAACCCAGTTTTAATATCGAACCCAAAGGAACGGATAGCGATGAGTCTCAAGTGTATAACCCCTGAGTAACTAACAAGGACGGAGAAGCTAAAAGTATAGAGGGGATCACTAAGGTTATCTATATCCAACTTTAAGAGTGATATGTTTATATTATTCTTATTGGGGAAGTTGCCATAAAAGGTCACAAACAGAGTATGATTCTTTTATGCAAATGTATAATCCTACCGAGCCTACACACGGGTAAGTGGACTCACTACTACAGACATAGGCCTTTAGCCCCAGTTGGGAAGGGGCTTTAGCCCCGGTTTCCCAACCGGGACTACCAATCCGGGACTAAAGGCTCTCACCTTTAGTCCCGGTTGCTCCGAACCGGGGCTAAAGGCTCCCACGAGAAAAAATAAATTTGCGTTTGTGAGATTCGTACTCAACACCTCTCGCCTCAGGCATGCTTACCAACTGAGCTACACAACCCACGTGATGTAGTTCTGGATGTTTTCCTTTTGAATCCACTCGGGAAGGACCTTTAGTCCCGGTTGGTAACACCAACCGGGGCTAAAGGTTCACCCTTTAGCCCCGGTTGGTATTACTAACCGCGACTAAAGGTTGGGGGACCTTTAGTCCGGGTTGGTAATACCAACTGGGACTAAAGGTGAACCTTTAGTCCCGGTTGGTTTTACCCACCAGGACTAAAAGTCTCTTTAGTCCCGGTTGGTTTTACCCACCGGGACTAAAAGTCTTTAGTCCCGGACGCAATTTGTTGCCGAGACTATAGCTCAATTGTTAGATCGGCCTATGACCATGTTCTGTAGTAGTGACTATAGAAGAATCAACAAGGCTATAAGAGTCACCCTTGCGAACTACCACTACTACCGGCGTTATAGGAGGTAAATATGAGCTATCAAGTCTAAGCACCATGCTTACACTGTCCAACTACTCCAACTCTAGAGCGACTAGAATTAGAGTACTCAAAAGAGAGTCATAAACCTTAAGAATAATAAGAACAATGGCTCAAACTTAAATATAGACGTTGATTACCGAAACAATCGTTGAAGCAAGTTGACGAAGAACTTGAATCCACAGGTACAAGATGAAGAAGTTGATCCGACAGGCCGGAGCTCCTCCTTGATCTCTTCCTCTCTCTCTCTCTCTTCTAGTTCTAGAATAAGACTAGGTTCTAAACCTAACTAGAGGGGTAACTAGTCTTCTACTTGATAGCTGGCTCTTGATTACAACTAGATGAACTAGATCTAATTCTAGATGAACTAGAAGAGATTCATCTAGAGGGACCTCTACTTCTAATTGAAACCCTAGTTTCTGATGTGGAGATGAATAATGAAGATGGAGATGCCTGGAGAGGGGGGTTTGGGTCTGCTTATATAGCCCTGAGGGATCAACCGCGGCCGTTAGATCAAACCGACTTCAGGGACGGTGGAGATGAGTCCTAGGGTTCGGTGGAGGAAGCTTGCAGAAGACGGAAGCCAACGGGCCTGGGGGGAGACCGACCGGTCTCATGGTGGGACCGGTCGGTCCCACCTGTCATCCTCTCGTGGTGGTCGACCTCCTGGTGTTTTCTTGTGTCCTCTGGAGTCTTCTAGAATATTCCTGACGTGTCGGTTGCGTTATCTCGCGTCGGTTTCCTTCTAGGGGAAGCAATCAGTGCTGGTTTCCTGGTTTAGTCCCTGCAGAATCACAATTCACCAAAACTCGTGGAATATTGTCAATTAAAACCCTAAACCTTTGTTGGTGACTGAATTCATGCCCTTTTCATATTTATTTATCCTTTAATTTTGATAGATAACCAGCGTCAACAAGTTCCCCCAAGCTTACCCTTTGCTAGTCCCTTAGCAAAACCAAAACATATCAATGGATCAAGAGTTGCTACAAAATCTTCATTTCCAACAAGTACACCTGCTGTTAAACAAAAAATTCTCCGAAACATATCATGTTATTCTTCATGGGGCTTATTACTTTTACCTTAGATCTTGAATAATTGAACGATCAAATCAAGCACTATGTCTCTAGTTCTTTCACTTCACCTTTGTCCCGGAGTTTTAATTAATTTTCAAAAGCATTAATACACATGTTGTCAAATTAAACAATGGATCCAAAGAGAAAGTGAACCAACCATTGAATCAAGAAGTGCATGTGTATGGAAAAAGGGAGTCGGATGCTCTTTTGAATATATTCATTCTCTTCTGTTTATCAGAGACATATGGCTATCAGGCTAATGCTACTGTCGGGCACGTGCCTATTTTTTTTTCTCTGACATTTTTTTTCTTTTTTTTTCTTTCGAGGTTCCGGACACTTGTCCCTTTTTATTTCCTCGGGATCTATCTTTTTGAGGTTTCGGACACGTGTCCCTTTTTATTTCCTCGGATCTCCTTTTTTTTCTTTTCTTCTCTCTCTTCTTTTTTTTTATTTTTTTAATAGCCACATGCTTCCAACAAACTTCTGAGAGGGTAGCAACAGATAATTATGGGCATTTATGCGAAAGATGGATGAAATGTGTAAGTGATCTCAATTCAATGGTATGATAAACTACTCATAGGGTCAACAAAGCTTAATTTAACTCAATGCAATTATTAGTCATGTTTATATTTGGAAATCTCCGGAACTTTAGTGTTGTTTAGAACAAGATAATAGCAGCTCAGATCATCACATGTCATATCCCAATTACCTAGACCTTAGATTAAGTATTTACCAACCATGCATTTAATTTTATTTTAAGGCATCATTATTAATTAGGAGAACTCATGCTTTGAAGGCTAGGTACTTGAAAGAAATTAGATAGAGCAACTATTCATCATTTCCATGCAAAAGATTAGAAAGAGAGGGTTCTTCTTTAGTCATCAACTTCTTAAAATAAACTAGACACACTATTTTATTTATTTAATCTAACACACTTTAAGATATAAAATAAAAGCTAGTAATAATAGTAGTAATAATAATAATAAACATACCTGAATCGCGAAGATAATGGGGGTGCGTCTCCCCCAAGCTAGTTTCCTTAATAGCATTGAGCCTTCATGTGCCCATATATTTTTGTCTCTTTTTTTAATGGTGAGCCTTCATGTGCCCACATATTTTTGTCCTTTTCTTTTTAAGGGTGAGCCTTCATGTGCTCACATATTTTTGGTGTTTTTATTTTTAAGAGTGAACCTTCATGTGCTCATAAATTTTTGGTGTTTTAAAATTGTTTATAGAATGAAAAACTTAAGAGGATAAAGATACTTACGTGGATACACGGGGGTGCCTTCCTCCAAGCTGAATGTTGACGTAGTTGTTCGATCTTGCAATGTAGCAGACTGGCAGTGGGAATGTCCTTCCTCTATAAGAGCTTTGCTTGATGTCGATGGTTGTTGAAACAGTGCTCCAGTAGTGGATGGAACATTCACTTGCTCATCAGCTTTTCTTGGTCTTTCAAATCCTGTGAAACTCAAATAGACAACAAAACTTGTGGAACAGATTAAGCATTAGCGGTTGGCCACTTAAGCCTTAGTTGTCCAGAATTTCAGTAAGATCTCTTTCTCAATATTTTTGTATTTTAATATTTTTATGATGCAAGAGAAAAATGCAACAGGATGAATGCATGCATATTTATTTTTATTATTATTTTTTATGCCACCACGATGAACATTCCCGTGGGTTTCACACCCTAGAATTATTCACATGGGGCTTTATGGTTTATAATGTAACAATTGCAACATTTTTATTTTCTTTTCTAAGCAATGCAGAAATTAAAATGTTTGTGAATTAAATATGATGATGCAATGATTAAATATGATGATGCAATAAATAACTAAGAATTAAATATGAGATATATGCAGAAAAGTAAATATGAGGATAACTACCGATTTTTACCTTTTGGCGAAGGTTCGGATATTTAGGTCCGATGAACCGGACATTCCCTTCGTTCAGACCTCCCAAGGTATGTCAGACGTTTGGAAAGTTGTTATTGATTATACCTCTTAGGTGCAGACTTTTTCTTTCATACTTTCTTGGTCTGAGTCTTCACTTCCTGTGGTTCACTGTCTTGAGGTTTCTCTCTTTTCTTTTCTGGGACAGTGTCGATAGCTTCTTCTTCATGATTGGCCTCTCTATTCTTGATAGTTTGTCTTCTTTGGCTTGAGAGCGGCGTCTTTCACTTCTATTCTTCTTAGGTGCTTCATTGGGCATGTAGTTGATGAAGTTGCATCATGCCTTTTCTCCATGAAAGTGAAAATGGATTTCCTCTTGTAGATCATTGTACTTGTAGCGTAGAGGAATGGTCTTCCTAGGATGAGGTGGACATCATCATCTTCTCATGTCGAGGATCAAGAAGTCTGTGGGGACTTCATGACCACTAATTCTGACTACGACGTCTTCCATCATTCCTTCTTGTTTATGCCTCTTGATATGGTGTCACTCATGTCATTTGTTCGTCTAACAGTTTGAAGTGAAGCGTTAATTGTGGATGCTGGCAGTATCTTGCTCAGTGTGCATGTTCTTGTAGATCTAGGACCTTCACTCTTGAAATGTTACTTTTTCATTGGAGAGTGATCTGTCGAACCACCTTGAGGAAGCTTCTCTTGTTTAGCTGGTTGTTGTTCATGAATGACTTGTCTTCTCTTGTTTGTGTCACAGTGTGATTGAGAGGAGGAAGATTATAGTGGAATCATCTTTAGAGGTATCGATCTTCCTTCTCTCGTGTCGACTTATTGTTCCTCGAGTATGCTGACTAGGATCCTCTCTCTTTCTTGTATTAATTCTGTACTATGAGGATGTAGGGACAATTTTGCATTCTTCTCTTGTGAACCTTTCTTGTTTTCCTTTAATTATTGGGTTGACAAGAGACTTGAATTTAGAGCTGCTACTCGAGTGCCTCCATGAGAGTCTTTTGTCTTGTAATGTCACAACTGAGACTTGTTCTCTCAATAGTGTCTAGATGATGGAGATCTTATCGGTTGTTCTTCTTGATTTGTTGGCTCAGGTACTATCTCTCCATCTTCTAACTCTTGTGGTGCAGTGGCTTCATCCTTCATGATGCCCTCCTCAATTCTTGGCAGTTGGTTCTCCTTTCGACGTCTTCTCTTGGTTCTCTTTGGCTGCTCATAAGTGATGTAGTTGTTGAAGAATCAGCAAAAGATCCAAGAGTTGACTTCTCTAGGTCCGACATTGATGGTGTTCAAGAACGATCTTCCAAGAATGAGTGGTGGATCATATTCTTCTTCTCGACTGGGACAACATCTAGTGGTTTGTATTGATCAAAGTGGTGAGTAGGAGATCAATATGTTTGAAGTTGTTTTCTCCTTCTCCCTTTGATTGTGAAACACATCTAGATAATGGAATGTCTCTCCCAGGCTGGCTTGTGATGTAGATGGACTCCCAACAACATGTTCATGTGTTTGACTTGTAGATCTTGCTATTGTTGTAGTGGTACCATCTTGTCTCTCAAGCTAGCTCTTGATTAGAAGAGGAGATAACTCCCCACTTCTTGTCTTGATGTCTTGGGCAATGATGGTTGCAGGCATAGGTTGTCTCATATGAGGTAAGTTGCATCCTATTTGTTATCAGCGCCCAAACAAGACTCAAAGCTAGGCTAGCACCATTTGTGATCTGAGAGTAGTTTGTGTGTCTATGGTTTGGGTTTTGGATCTTCAATGTTCAGACCAAACCATGGATGAACAAAATCTCTCTCCTACATAATGTTAGTAGACATATACCCGAAGGATTGCAAGAATTTGAAGCATGGGTTGTTATCCATAACTTATGTATTTTGCATCTATGCTAATAAAAAGATGTTTTTAGGATTGTTTTATCATAGACTAGTATTTCATGCGATGGATGCACTTTAACATGATTCGAGGCAAAAGATAACTTGCAGTAGTAGACAAAATAAATAAACTTCGATACTCATAGTTCTTTCATCCATGATGAATGAGCTGAGTCTTCATTGTGCAAAGATGTTGAAGTTCATTGTACGCCTTGCTTCATCTTCAGTGTGAGTTCATCTCTGGACTTTCCCAAATTGATATTGAAAGTTTCCCTGCAGGGGTTAGTCCAACAAAATATCCAAAATCTACTATAGCATATATACTATCAGTTCAGAAATCAACCTAGACACCACGTCTAATTCGATCTAGGAAGGCATTTTAACCTAAGCACCATACTTAATTTAAAAGCCTTTAGAGGTAAAATCAGCACACCTTTTAGCTCAAGAATCAAACCAGACACCATGTCTTACTTTAATTCATGAAAACAGTTAAACTAGGCTCCATGCCTAATTTAAAAGGTATATGATAATACTTCAAAACCAAACAATAAACTATAGCAAATAAAGATAACATGAAAGCATTGTAGAGATTTATTCAAATGGTGATGAAAGAGTATGATAAGTATATGAGCATATTCTAAAGGTAGGGACAACCAACATAGCAACATGGCAAGAAATATTCTTAGAAAGCCCATTCCCCAAGCTTGGATTTTGCACAAATCAAGATTGGATGAATGTAATTCAATGTTGCATGATGATTGATGGGACATACCTTGTGTTTGTTGTTCCTTCGTTCTTTTCTGCTCCAGACCTGGAAAGGTTAGTGACAAGAATACCCGAAGGAATATTTTCATAATTATATTTCTATGCTCATTACAAGGATAGTGCAGCAGAAAGGTAGGCATAGCTCATAACCAGGTATTATGATGGGGTATAAGGATTCTACTGGTTATAGCTTGCTCATGGGGTAGTGATAGATAAGAGTGGAATTCAAAAACAACATTCATAAGAATGAAAACAAAAATAATGAAAAGACTGGGACAAAAAGGAAAAGATAAAAGTATGATTACAAGGTTAAACTAAGACTTAAGTTCATCTACCATTCCCCGGCAACGGCGCCAGAAATGCTTGTTGGTATAAATTAACGCACACTCTACTTTATCCGCAAGCGCACAGATAAAATCTACCGATGTAGCACTTCACCGGAGTAACCCAGTTTTAATATCAAACCCAAAGGAACGGATAGCGATGAGTCTCAAGTGTATAACCCCTGAGTAACTAACAAGGACGGAGAAGCTAAAAGTATAGAGGGGATCACTAAGGTTATCTATATCCAACTTTAAGAGTGATATGTTTATATTATTCTTATTGGGGAAGTTGCCATAAAAGGTCACAAACAGAGTATGATTCTTTTATGCAAATGTATAATCCTACCGAACCTACACACGGGTAAGTGGACTATAGAAGAATCAACAAGGCTATAAGAGTCACCCTTGCGAACTACCACTACTACCGGCGTTATAGGAGGTAAATATGAGCTATCAAATCTAAGCACCACGCTTACACTATCCAACTACTCCAACTCTAGAGCGACTAGAATTAGAGTACTCAAAAGAGAGTCATAAACCTTAAGAATAATAAGAACAATGGCTCAAACTTAAATATAGACGTTGATTACCGAAACAATCGTTGAAGCAAGTTGACGAAGAACTTGAATCCACAGGTACAAGATGAAGAACTTGATCCGATAGGCCGGAGCTCCTCCTTGATCTCTTCCTCTCTCTCTCTTCTAGTTCTAGAATAAGACTAGGTTCTAAACCTAACTAGAGGGGTAACTAGTCTTCTACTTGATAGGTGGCTCTTGATTACAATTAGATGAACTAGATCTAATTCTAGATGAACTAGAAGAGATTCATCTAGAGGGACCTCTACTTCTAATTGAAACCCTAGTTTCTGATGTGGAGATGAATAATGAAGATGGAGATGCCTGGAGAGGGGGGTCTGGGTCTGCTTATATAGCCCTGAGGGATCAACCGCGGCCGTTAGATCAAACCGACTTCAGGGACGGTGGAGATGAGTCCTAGGGTTCGGTGGAGGAAGCTTGCAGAAGACGGAAGCCAGCGGGCCCGGGGGGAGACCGACCGGTCTCATGGTGGGACCGGTCGGTCCCACCTGTCATCCTCTCGTGGTGGTCGACCTCCTGGTGTTTTCTTGTGTCCTCTGGAGTCTTCTAGAATATTCCTGACGTGTCGGTTGCGTTATCTCGCGTCGGTTTCCTTCTAGGGGAAGCAATCAGTGCTGGTTTCCTAGTTTAGTCTCTGCAGAATCACAATTCACCAAAACTCGTGGAATATTGTCAATTAAAACCCTAAACCTTTGTTGGTGACTGAATTCATGCCCTTTTCATATTTATTTATCCTTTAATTTTGATAGATAACCAGCATCAACAATAAATTTTTCAACCATAACTAAAAGCTTAGAACAAAGCAAGTAGCCTTATCTTAAGATCATATTAATGGCTCTGGGTAGGAATTCATGTGATGTCATACAGGATCTCATCATGTGTTTTTAATCTTTTCAAAATGTAAATCTCCAGAATTCTAGTATCTCTAGGAATTAGATAAACAGCAGCTCAAACCTTTTTATATAATATCTCACAATTATCTAGACTTTAGATCAAGCATTTGCCATCCACAGGTTTCAGGTTCAGAGTTTATTCAGAACAACTTTGTCTAAAACTCAAGAAAATTTAAGTTTGAACAATAGGTACTTAAGAGGGATTACGGCATAGCAACTATTCATCATTTTCATCATGAGCAAAATTAAGTTCATATCAACTTAGGCATTTATTCATTATATACTATATTTATTTGGTTTTATAATAGTTATTCATTTTTTATGGGTTTTTATATATATTGACCTGGATCTAGTTAAAATGAACTAATAGTAAATAAAAATAGTCGTGGTACGATACTTATCGTGATAACTGAGGATGTTCTCCCCCAAGCTGGATATTGACGTGATCTTTTCCCCAGAGATGAGTAGACCATCAGTAGTGGCTTAAGTCCCTCTCTTCTTTATTTCCTGCTGAACTTAAAAATAGACAACACAACTAGTGGAACTTGATTAAGTGTTAGTGATAAATATTCTTTCCCTTTATCTAGTTGTCTAAAGCTCTTAAGATCATTTATGTTCTTCCTTTCCACTAAGCAGAAATTCAGCAGTTCTCTATAGTGTCTCTTTTTAGATTTAATGGTGAGCCTTCATGTGCCCACATATTTTTGTTTCTTTTTTTTAATTAATGGTGAGCCTTCATGTGCTTACATATTTTTGGTGTTTTGAATTTATTTATAGAATGAAAAACTTAAGAGGATAGAGATACTTACATGGATACATGGGGTGCCTTCCCCAAGCTGAATGTTGACGTAGTCACTTTGCAATGTAGCAGACTGGCAGTGGATATGTCCTTCCTCTATTAGAGCTTTGATTGATGTTGATGTTTGTTGAGACAGTGTTTCAACAATGGATGGAGCATTCACTTGTTCGTCAGCTTTTCTTGGCCATTCAAATCCTGTGAAACTCAAATAGACAACAAAACTTGTGGAACAGATTAAGCATTAGCGGTTGGCCACTCAAGCCTTAGTTGTCTAGAATTTCAGTAAGATCTCTTTCTTTATATTTTAATATATATATATATATTTTACGATGCAAGAAAAATGCAACAGGATGAATGTATGCATATTTATTTTTAGTATTATTATATTATTATTATTATATTTTTATGCCACCACGGTGAACATTCCTGTGGGTTTTTACACACCATAGAATTATTCACATGGGGCTTCATGGTTTATGATGTAGTGTAACAAATGCAATATTTTTGTTTCCTTTTCTAATGCAATGTAGAAATTAATATGTAGATGTATTATTTTTTTATGCCTCCACAGAGAATATATTTATGGGTTTTAACACACCACTAAACTGTTCTCATGGGGCTTAAATTTTTTTATATTTTTATTTTCTTTTCTAATGCAGATATAATTTGCTAAAAAGTAAATATGCAACTAGAAGTAAAATATATATGATTATGCAGTACTTAATTTATTGCTAAAGAAATATGGATAACTACCGAGTTACCTTCCGGCGAGGATTCGATGTTTATAGTCTATCGAACAAGACTTCTTGCACGCTCTTTATTCTTCCTTGGGTGCGTCAGCAGATCCTCGTGGTGAAGACCTTAGTTGTACTTCAGTAAAACTCTTTTTCTTCTTCAAGTGGCTGGTGGACTTGTCTCCTTTGGTTCACTGCTATTCATATTCTTTAATGGGTGTTGGCATGATCATTTACTTTGAATCCTTGACAGCGTAGATGTTCATCACTTCTCTTGAGCTATAACCATTGATGATTGGCTCTTGAGTGGACGAAGGCTTCGTCGGCATCATAGTGGAATTCCTATCTTCTGTTGAAACTCAGATAGACAACATAGCTCGTGGAATAGATTAAGGGTTAGTGAAAAAACTACACCTTAATTATTTTAGAGTCTTGATTTATTTCTTTCAAGTACAAAGCAACAAAGTTTTGGATTTCCATTTATGTATGTGACTCAATGATGGTGCAATAATTATTTTATCACATATGTATCAAGAAAATAGGAGGTAAATGTCAAACTAACATTTTAAAGTGAAGCATTAATACTGTAAGCTAGCAACATCCTCTGGAATTCGTGAAACTTTGGGAGACCATTCTCTGTACAGTGTGTCCTACTCGCAAAACTAAGGCAAAGATCAAGTGCATAAGTTCTGCTGGTGAGAAAACACCAATAGAACTAAAACTTCATTTACTCTACTCTAACCTTAGGCAAATTTAATATGATAAGATTGGTTTTTTGTGCATTGTTTCATTCTTAAAACATGGGTGATGGAATCAGAAGAGTGAGCATGAATTTGACAATGAGGGTTGAGTTGTTCAAGACTAAGTGATTAAAAGAGTGATACTCAAAGAACAAAGCATGTTGAGTTTTTTAGATTAAACATTTAAAGTTGTAACTCAAACATTTTGATTTTGATTTTTTTTTTATTTAAGTGCAGGGCAAGACCAAGGGAAAGCTTTTGTAGAGAATGATCACTTAACTTAAAATATTACCTTCATCATTGAAACGCAGTGGCACCATGTGATGAGGGATAGATGATCTATCATGACCCCTTCCTTTTGTTTGAAGCTTCTCCTTGCATCTTGAGCTTGTTCCCGAACATCCTGTGTTGCACTTTATCTTCCTCAACCTCTAAGCTATCCTTTTTCTCTCTCCTCATGAATTATGTTTGGACTTATTACTCCACTTATTATTTTATTCCTGAAAGCATTAGTGGACAATACATACCCGAAGGGATATACAAGTAATGACAAGGGTAGTGTTGTCATAGAGCTAAAGTCACTTTCTATGCTACAGAGAAGTTAATCTTGGCATTTTAATTAGCATATAACTTGTTTCCCATATTTTATTTTCCTTCATCGTTCTCCACTACTTCTTCTCTAAAGGATTAATTTTTTGTATCTTAAGTTTGATTTTCAAGCATGGAATTTGTGAAATCATTCAAACTTAAAGAGACAAAGTAACAGTGAGTAGAGAGATTGCAAACCAGTGTGTTGGGATGTTGACAGCTTCTTGATTGAGAGGATGAGCATGGTTGTAGAATTTTTGGAAGAGCTAGCCTTCCTCCCCACACTTAGACAAAGGCAAGTGTGAATGTTGAAGCATCCCTCGCGTTGTATTTGCAACTCCCATGTTCTCGGACAGTGTTCACCCTGTAGTGGTTAGTGACAAGAATACCCGAAGGGAACTAGTCCTAAGAACATATATATATTTTTTTAATTTTGTTTTGTAAATTAAGACAAGATTCTAAATTTAAAAAGTCATAAGATAACTGCCGATTGACCTCTCGGCGAGGGCTCGCAGTTTTAGGTTCGTTGAGCAAGACCTTTCTTTAATGGACACATACCCGAGGGAATATATAAAGTTGAAATACAGGTTGTCCACTATTAAATTTATAATCCTTATCTATGCTAATGGGTAGATGGATTTGGAATTGTTTTAGCATAGACATGATTCATCATAGTTCATAGACAACTTGGTGGTTGTATTGTTTCATGGCTCAAGGCAAAGGTAGCTTATAGCAAAAGACAAAGTGAATATTCTTTGATACTTACAGTTCAGTGATGAATGAGCCATGTCTTTTGTGTGAGGTTGTTGGAGCACATCCTATGCCTTGCTTCATCCCAGTGTGAGTTCATCTCTTGACTTCCCCATTTTGATATTGAGAGATTTCTACAGGGGTTAGTCCAACAAAATAACCGATATCTACTAGAGCATACTCTTGGTTCAAAAATTGAACTAGACGTCATGTCTAATTTAATCTAGAAAAGCATTTTAACCTAAGCACCACGCTTAATTTAAAAAGCCTTTGAAAGTAAGATCAACACTCCTAGACTAAGCACCATGCTTAATTTAAAAGTTGTATGAACATACTCCAAACCTTAAGCATACGATAGTAAATAACAGTGGCATGAAAGCACTACAGAGATTCACTTTAATGGATATGAAAGAGTGTGATCAAGGTGAGTAGTATATATATATATATATATTTTAGATGCACATAACATGAGTGGATGCAAGTGATAAAAATTAAACATGTATGAGAGAACATAAACTAAATGGAGTGAATGTATGATGATATGCAAAGGATTTAATAAGATAACTACTCATCAATTTAAAGTCCATGAGCAAGACTGACTCACCTCAATTAAACTTACCATGACTCACAATGGAATTGTGAGTGGTACAACGTCTGGTGTCGTCACTCGTCACGTGCTTGAAAACTTGTAACGTTGACCTTCTTCGATCCTTGTGGGAGTTTGTCAGAAAGTCAAAGTGACAACAATTGTCTATATCTTATCTGGTTGATTCATAACAAAGTGGTTGAATGGATCTTGAGGCTTGAGCAAAGCCTCTGGACCCGCAACGTAGTTTGTCAGAAGTTCAAAACCAGTCATACACCTCACCCTGCATAAGATCAAAACTATACAAAAGCCAGGGTGGGCCTGTTTGGATAAAGGGTGAATAATATATCTCAATTATCACATGTGTAAGAGTTCTCCTAGATGTTGAAAATGTATACTAGCTACCGTCCTTATTTACTCATTCATTCCCCGGGAACGGCGCCAAAAATGCTTGTTGACACTCCTTAATGGAATCACTCTAAGATAGACTTCATAAACAATAACCTAGTGAAGGCACTAAGAAGTGTACGGGACACTACTAGCATCACTTAACTTCAAGTTGTCATCCCCAACATGAAAGTAGCAATGTGATTATATCATGGCACTGACTCTAAAGATAAATATTTATCCGCAAGCGCACAAATAAATACACCCGTTGTAGCAGCATTTTACCTAGAGATGTTCCAAGTATCGTTACTTATATTTAGCACTAGGAATGAAGTGAGATAAATGAGGACAAGAGCTACTCTATACATGTGATAGGAGAATTGAGAACAAAGTAAGAACACACTCCTTTATCCTAAACAGGGATCAATCACAATAATGAGGTACACTATAAATGATAAAAGATCAATCTATGATAGTCCTTAGAGCATTTCAACTTAGACAAGGCATGCGGATTAGAAAAGACATTATAAAGAAGTATTCCTAAGTTATTCTAATTATAAGTCATAATATACATTAATTAGTGCAATTATATTTGGCAATCATTGGCTAGGTTATCCCATATTCATATCCAAGAGACAACTCCATAGTAAAGGTGCCAAACAGAGTAACCCCTAAACCATGAGTTAACTGAGCCATACTGAACACTACATTCGAGAGGTGGAATACAAAGGACTCAACAGGAATGTCACACCCGCGATCTACCACTCTATCCGGGACATAGGACGCATTCGCAGATAAATAGTGTATAGGCACCACGCCTACACAGCATCTATCACCCACCCAATGATCATTAAGATGAGCGCTATACGAACATGAGTATAAACATGATGATAATCTATCTATGCCAAATATATAATCAAAGCATACTACAAGCAGTATAATTAAGAATATAGTAATTAATGTCTTAGTCATATCAATTATATCTAAACTATTATGAACTAGACTATGAACAAGCACATAATGACGAACAATATGATGAACTAGAACACATAGATGAACTAGAGTATGAACTAGAAGATGAACTAGAACTAGAAGATGAACTAGAACATGAACAATGAAGAACAATGAAGAACTAGAAGAACAATTATGAACTAGAAACATAATTAGATCCATAATGTTGATACAAGAGAGAAGATCTTGGGTTTACCGAGCCTTCTCGCGACTAGATCCGGAATCCAAGCGAAGCTTGCCTCTTCTAATTCTAATTCTATCTAGCTATGCCTAAGTTGATGTGGCTCTAAAAAAATTAGGGTTTCTGATTGATCATCCTCCTCTTCTAATGACTTGAGATATGATGATATCTGATGATGTCTGATTATGATGGAGAGGGGGTCTGGGCCTGCTTATATGGGGGCTCCTGGCCTCCCCTCCACCTTGGACAAGCGATGTGAGACTAAATCTTTTGCCATATGCACATGGGCCTAAATGGGCCAAAAAGTGTTGGAGAGGTCGGTTGGAGTGCGTCACGCGAAGGGGGGCGAGTTTGGGCCCAGTACCAGACCGGTCGGTCCATGGAGGGGACCGGTCGGTCGGCCTCTATGACAGGTAGGCCCCGCCTTCCGTAGGTCGCCTTCTCGTGTCTTCTGGAATGTTCTGGAATCTTCCAAGTCGTATCCATCGAGGACTCTCGCTCCGGGACTCCAAATATAGCAAATGATATATCCGTTTCGATCGTCTTGACGAGGTCTTCGCAATGGTGTGCTCTGTTTCATCACTTGAGATACTTTTATATGGTAAAAACATGGATGCCCTATAAAACAAGTGAGAGCACCAAAACTCGTGGAACTTGTTAGTTTCAAACCCTACAACTATGCTTTGTAATTTATCTAGTGTCATTTCATGCAATAGTTGATGGTTAATTATGAGCATTAGTGAGCGTCAACAGTGGCCACTAGGTTTCCAATCGGCAAGCAGACATAGGAACCCCCTTTTCGATGGCACATTCCCTCTCGGCTATACACATGAGACCAGAGGCTGTCCTATATCCATCTCGGCAAGCCCCTTTTGTGCCCTTTCGGGTAACCACCATCAAGCGAGGAGAGGTCCTCGAACCATCTAAAACCAGAGTCATGTAGCCCTCACGGTTGTACTGTATGTCCTAGCTTTTGCCCGCAGTAGATCATTTAGGGGGGGTCAGATGTTCACATTACCATGAAAACAAGTTATCAGTATGTGTTGCACATATTATTAGTCATCTCGTTTGTTCATATAGATTGGAGTTAAGCACTAGCAGATCTACCCATATGCACATATCCCACGGTAACAAGGTATAGAGTTGAATCATCTAGATAAACCTATGGCTTGCAGATTTGACACATGCACATGAATAGTTAATTATAAATGAGTAGGCAACAAGGATGGTCCCATGTTATACTTGCCTATTGTACTTGACCAGTTCTCACATCTTCAGTTCTGGGTCATCAACTTCTGATCTTCAGCGTGCACAACTGGTCGTCGTCTACTCGCAGCAAGCATCACACATAGACAAACATACGAGCAACCAAAAAGAGAACTCAGAACAGCACAACACGAGACGAAACAACATACTAAAAGCGAGCTTGCTACTATGGTCGCGGGATCGCACGAAACGACTAAAACAGAGCTACTGCTGAAAGACACGTCTACCGAGAGTTTTATAAAAGTAAGAACTACCAGCTTGCTTTATTTTAATTAAATAAGATCATGACAAGATTAATTCAGATTAGACAAAACATATTTTAGTTATAAATTCGGGCTGGACTAATCTTATGTTATTTATAAATATTGTCATATAATTTAATCAAGTTAAACTTTATAGTAAAATAAAATAAAAACATGTGGGAGTATCTAAACGTATTTTATATGACAACGGTTAGCCTAATCAAATTATAAATTAAAAACATATTACTCTAGTGATTAATCATATTAATATTTGTGTATAAAATATTGAAATATAAAACCTACATTGATTTTAATTATAAATCGATTGTAGGTTTATTAATCAATTTAATATTTAACTATATATGAAAAAACATGTGAGATGAAAAGCGTTAACACTGCTACGTAGATCGCGGTGACATAAAACTAACGCAACTGGAACGGACTAAAACGGAGATCAGATGATTGAACCGTGGAAATTAACATTGAGTGGCAAAATTGTAAATATCATCATCTTGTACCTTGCTTCCTCGTGTTCCTCACATATGCAGGCAGACATGGAGAGCTCCTGCTGCACCAGCGCCGGAAGGAGGAGGGGCTCGGCCTGGGGCTGGACTGGTCGGCCAGAGGCGGCGCGGCGCGGCGCGGCGCAGCGCGCCTGGCCCATGGGGCCGTAGCAGCGGTGCCGGGCAGGGCCTGTACAGGCTACCAACGAAGGGCTGCCACGACAGTGTTGGTGGCCACACCTGGCCGCAGGGCTGCACGTACGGGGCTGGGGAGCCAGGCTCCGGAACAACGGCGCGTAGTCCAGATGCGCGGTAGGAGGATCAGAGCAGCGGCAGCAACCGCAAGAACGACCCGAAAACAGAAACTTTAAACTCGTTTATGGAGTTCGTCGGATTCCTCGCCGGAAAATTAAAGAGACGGGGAATGGATCTGTTTACACCAGATTTTGGACTGAGAGGTTTGATATTTTGTAAACATAAACGACTGATTTATTAAGGAAAAGGATCGGCCAGAAAAATAGAAAGCTTGTATGGACCAAGCGTAACCGGAAAGATTCAGATGGACCAGCACGACGGGCTTCGAAGACGTGTCAGGCTCAACCAAGGAGTTCAAGTCCGAGTCGTCTTTTATTTTTACCTATTATGTAACTTAGTCGTATTAGGGCAGGAGTCGACCGGGTTATAAATAGCTAAGAGCCCGGATTTTGTAAAGACATCTAATCAATCAATACATCGGCCCTCGGCCAAAACCCTATGAGTAGGAGTAACGTAGATCTCGGCGAGACCTTCAACCAGGCAAGGCTGCATCGGCATCGACCGACCTCCGGTTTGCTTGTAAGTTTCACCAATGGCTTGTGTCATCGTGTAATAAGGCTGCATTGGCATCGACCAAACTTTTGTTAAGCTATGACATGGCTAGTTATCGGTCTAAGTTCGTCTTTTATGAGACTGTCTTGACTTTGATCAATCTCTTGCTTCAGTCGATCTTGACTAGTTATCGGCTCTACTAGCTTGGCAAGCTAGTAGATTCATTAAGTTATCGATGTTGTTTTATGTTTTAACTTGTTTATTTACGTTTTAAACAACATCTTGCCCGATCAAGGTTGACAAAGTAGCCTGCGCTTAAAGGATACTTAGTATCGGCTGTTTTGAGATTTACACGCTCATAACAGAGGAAATAGCCGATATAAGCCTCTCATCGGCTATTTTGCCAATCTCGATTGTTACATGTTGTGCGTTCGAGATATTCGATAAAACTGTGATCTGATTTAAGAGCTGAAAGGATCAAGATACCCAAGAGGGGGGTGAATTGGACTTTTTCTAAAACTTCTTGCAAGAATTAAAACCTATCAAGCCCCAATTAACCCCCTAGTGCCTAGAAGTGTGTTTTACTAACAACAACCGCACAAAAGACTATCGCTAAACCATTTCTACTCTAGCATGGCAATTCAAATAAGGATGAACAACAAATAAGGACGAGCAACAAATAAATTGCTAGGCATCGGACGCGCTGATGACCTCGACCAACGGTCGACTGTACCCTCTTGTCAGACCTGTTAAAGGAGCATCGGACGCTGGGCAGCGTCCGATGTGGATTTACCCTCTCTGGAACCTCTCTGCATGGACATCGGACGCTGGCCCTCAGCGTCCGATGCGAACTCAAGTTCACGCGCATGTGAACAATGGCACGGGCGCGTCCGATGTGAACACATCGGCGCGTCCGATGCCACGCACCAGACAAACCCTAGTCTGAGTGAGCATCGGACGCGTCCGATGCTCACAAGGCCAGCGTCCGATGCCCGTTACAAGGGCAAAACCAACTTGGATCGCGACGCGGCCTTAACGACTTTTGATCCTCTCGACATAAGGCATCTCTCTGAGCTACCTAGGGCTATGAAATAACAAGTGTGCACCACACCTACCTCAGTAGACTCATCTAGGTCAAGCTACTAATTCACGCTCCCCTTTATAGTACGGCCAAAGGAAAAACAAAGACCTAAGACTACCTAAGTGTCCTCCAACACCATATGACACTTAGCCTAGTCTACCACCATCTTCGTCGTCCGTCCTTTGAAAACTGAAACGATATCCATCGCAAGGGGACATGAACTCCATATGCTCGTATCGTTGCCATTACCGTGACCTAACTCAATCCTGTTTCTGCAAAATACACGTTAGTTACAGTAATCTTGTGTTTCATCCAATCACTGAAACCCACTAGGGGCCAAGATGCGTTCAATCTCCCCCTTTTGGTGATTGATGACAACACGAGATCGAGTATAAATAGAAGAGGTTTTTAAATCATGACATGTATGAACTTGCAATGAATAAAAGAAAGTGATTAGGGGCAAGCTCATACATATCATGCCATCATCCTGCACTCAACAAGTTAGAGTGAATAGCAAGTGCAAGAGTAAAGAACTCGAATATATAACAAGTGAGAATTAAGCGCAGGTAATCGAGCGAAACAAAATGACATGTCATATAATATATCATAGTGAGCACAACACATGTCATGAGATCCATAGCACAAGTATATAACACAACATAGTGTCAAAAGATGCGATAAGTAAAGAGCGTATGTGAAACATAACACATCATAAGAAGCAAATCCCTCTCACACCGCTCCCCCTATCGCTATACTCATCCACTCTCCACCTTTGGCATCAAGCGCCAAACTGAGCGTCAGAGGGCGGAGGTGGTGCAGACGAGCCAGGTGCAGTCTCCAGAGGACGCTGAGAGAACTCGAACTGGTGAAGGAGCATCTCGGAGTCTGAAGAGGACGAACCCGTAGCTTGCTGACCCTCTGGAGCTGGAAGCTGTGGCGAAGCGGTCCGGGTCGGCTCTGGCTGCTCTGGCTGCTGTGAAGCTGTCTCAGTCTCAGTAGCTGTGCGGGCCTGAGTGTCGGAGTGTGGAAGCTCTGGAATAGGTGTCAACTCAGGATGCACTGTCATAGTCGGCTCGGACTGAGCAGGCTCTGTCTGCTCGGAAGATGCAACGGAGCTCGGTAGAGTCTCAATAGTAGAAGTGACCGGAGCCATCGACGTCTGAGCTGGGTCCTGAAGATCAGGCGTGGGGAACCCAGTGAGCTCACTGAAACTGGCAGACAAGTCCCGCGTCACTGTGGTAGTCGTCGTGAACAGAGACTCTATTGGACGTGGCGTGAATCCAGTGCGCAAAGGACTGAAGACCGGGGCTCCTCCAGGTGGAGTAGTGAAAGAGGTGGACTGGGAGGAGCTCGGGCCAAAGGACTGTGGCTGCTGAAACGATGGCGGCTGGCCAAACTGCTGCTGCGACTGAGGTGGTACTGGTGGCTGCCACTGGAGCTACTGGTGCTGAGGTGGAGGCTGCTGCCACTGCCACTGAGGCAGACCACTCATGATATGCTCCATGAAGCTGAGTGTCTGCTGCTGCAACTCCAGCATCTGCCGCTGCAAGGCATCTGACCGCTCCTGAGCCTGCTGCTGAGCCAGTGCCTGCTGCTGAGCCAAACGCTGCTGCTCCTGTGTGAGCCGCTGGACATCCTGTGTCACTGTCCGCTGCTGCTCCTCCATCCGTGATAGTATCGCAAGTAAAGCAGGGTCGGAGGAGGCAGTACCACTCATCCCGGCCTGAGAGTCGTGTGCTCGAGGCTGGTATTGAGGTGGGAGGTGGTAGTCCTCGTCGGAGCTGTCGGTGGGGTCGTTTGCGACGAACGTGTCACCACCCTCTAGGTCTGCTAGCTCCTGCTCGGCGAGGGCCCGAACTGTCTCGTCCTGCTCCTGTGCTGACTCCGGCACCTCAGGTCTCTATCTGGAGCTGGACGGACCACTCTGCCGCTGCCTGCGGTCCCGACCGTGTCCCAGAATCTGACTCATGTTGTAGGCAGGGAACACGGTCGCGGAGCCGGTAAGCGACTGCCCTGGGTCAGATCCTGTCGTGGCAGCTACCTTCCAAAGGATGTACGAGATCCAGTGTGCGTACGGTAGCTGCCTGTGGGCCTTGATGCCCTCTGCCACAGTGTCCTCCATCTCGCAGATAATAACATCCATAATATCGAACTCCCTCTGCTGAATCAGGTGTGCGAGAAGCCACAGCTGGAGTCTGGAGATGGCCTCTCTGAAGCCAACACGGGGAAGCAGGGTGCGTCGTAGAACCTCGTGGAGGATCCGAGCCGCAGGAGTGAGATCCTTCGGCGCACGGCTCGAACCCTCCCCGAAGGGCTCACGGAAGCAGGGGCGCACCAGGTCTGTCGGGGGCTACTCACCGCCGTGAGGGTGCTTCGGTGGCTCTGTCTGGCCGTAGCAGAGGTCGTGGATCCGGGTCGTAGAGTGACGCAGGCTGAACCAGTCCTAGATCTCGGACACAAAGAGCCTGTAGTGCTCCCCTCTAAAACCGAACTCAATAATCTGACGGCTAGGGTGCACCCACAGCGAGGCGTAGAACTGAAACACCCAGTCCTCTAGATAGGAGCCAGACCGCCCCAACAAGTCTGAGAAGCCTGGTAAGAAGGTGAGGCTAGGGCGGAGCTGCTCTGAAGCTGCCACTAGGGCCTCCAGGGTGCAAACGCGCTGGGAACGCAGGCTGATCCCGGCGTTCCTGTAGCCACGGTAGAAGTCCTCCTACAGCACTGTGAAGAAGTCAGCCCCTGCCTGCTCCTGCCGCTCTCTCGGGAACCACTGCTTGACTGGGACGAGCCGGAGTGTCTGTATCTGTGAGCACGTCACGGCCCGGAGGTCCAGTCACGGTATCGGCGAGGGCGCACGCCTCGACGAAGCACGTGCTCCCCGCAGAGGGATGTCTGGCCGGGTGGCACCTCGGTCCTGCGACGGGACGACCGGCGCCTGGGAACCTCCTCTAGAACGGCCTCCTCGGCCTCTGCCTCTGCCTCAGCTGCCTCTGCCTGACCCTGCTGTGAGCTCTGGGGCTCGACACCTGGTGAGGTGAACGTGGTCCGGTGACCGGCGGCCATAAGAGTGCCAGTCGGCGAGTCGTGCCGACGCTCGACCTCCTCTATCGCTCTACGCTGGTCTGGGGACAACTGATCCTGAATCCTGAGTCCGCCAGCACTGCCACCCTGCTCTGCACGCTCTGCGATGTCTGTCACTGCTCTGGCCTGATCGGCCTCCCTCTGCTCCCTGGAGCGCTTCCTGCGCGTGATCAACTTCCCCTTCCCGGGCCTCTGACTGGAAGGGGGGACGGGGAGGAGAGTCCCCTGGAGCGCCACCGACGTTCTTGCAGCGCATAGCTGACAAGAATGAGACTCACTGTCACTAAAAGAAGCTCTGAACTACCGGTGAAAGACCCACTAACACTGAAAACCCCTGGCAAACAGCTGACAAGAAATCCGCTGACCAACTGACGGACCAAAGACTTCCCCCTGTCACTGATCCTCTGCCACTGTCACTCGCGAGGCTTGGCCTCAATCCTTACTCGCGGGCTTGGCCTCAGGTTGACGGACACTGCTCAACTGCCAAGCTATCACTAACACTGACTCGCTGCATAGAATAGATGGGAGATATATAAGAATATATATTCTAGAGGCGAGAGAAACTATGGAAGCAAAACATGTAGATAAGGGATGGAATGGGCTTTGCTACCTGACGAACCGACGAAATGACCCGAGGACGAGGTAAGGACTGACGTTTCATCACCCACACATCACACCAAGGGGAACTACAGAGGATTTGGGGTGAAAACGGGGTTAAAATCGAGGTGAACGTTCATTTGGGCATTTCGTCGAACACTTGGTGAGCACTGGTTATGGGGGAGGAGACGGTTGCTCACTGTGTCGGTTGGCCGGCCGAGAAGAGACGAGGACGGGCTCGGGGACGGGGAAGACGGTCTCCGGCGAGCCTCCGGCGGGGACTGGTGTAGCGCCGGTGAAGAACGGCCGGCGACCCGCATGGGGGCTTGCGGTTGCGCGCTGCAGTGGGCGCGACGGGATGGAGCATAGCGGCGCGGCGAGGATGGAGCACGGCGGCGCGGCGAGGGTGGAGCATGGCAGCATGGCGAGGGCGCAGGTGGGGGCGGCGGTTAGGGTTTGGATGCGCGGTGGCGGCGGCTCGGGTTCGGCAAGGTCGAGCACGAGGAGGAAGAAAGAGGCAGTGGTATGACATGTGGGACCGGTTTGTCATTAGAAGAACCTACTGCGCCGCTTAAAGGAGCATCGGACGCACTGTTGTGATTACAACGGACGCTTCGATGCCCATCCAGAGCGGTTCAAAACGGCCAAAATCACATCGGACGCGTCCTTTGCCTCAGCAACGGACGCTGGGCAGCGTCCGATGTGGCAATGAATGCTCCATTGAGTTGACAACGGACGCTACGCCAACACTGTTCCAGCCGGGGCTGTGTACAGTGGGGGCATCAGACGCTGGATCCAGCGTCCGATGCAGCGTCAGATGCTGCAAATTGGCTTATTTCGAAGATCTCCGTTGCGGCTCCCTCTCCCAACCAAGTTCCAACTCAAATAAGAGGCAAATAAACACCAGTTGGAACCTAGTATGAGCACCCTCGCATAAACCCTCAATTTTATAAATATTTTGCCATAGGCTATATATATCATTTTTAGGTAAAATAGGCAATAAATCCCGAGGAGACAACATGTGGCCACCAAAACTAGAGGTCTCAACCATTAGGAGCCTCAAATGCTCCCCCTAGCAGTGGACGAACACAGCGGTTGCTCAAAGCTTAACCGAAAAGAAACGACAATGCAACACACATGCATATGCAATGCAATACGAAATTTTGAATCTTGGTTGCTTGTCAAGTTTGCTCATGGGTAAGCTTCTTCACACGCTTTTTAGGGCGGTTATCTTAACCACGTCTGACAAGCCTATGTGCATAGCATAATTTAAACATGGCATATGATACAATGTAATGCAAAGACAACCCCCTTTCACCTTTTAACAAAGTTACTTAGATCAAGCACATTAAGCTCACTTCGCAATCTACAAAGAGTGTTTTCATCTAGGGGTTTTGTGAAGATATCCGCCAATTGATCTTCGGTTCTAACTCCCTCTAAGGATATGTTTTTCTTTGAAACATGGTCTCTAAGAAAGTGATGGCGAATATCTATGTGCTTGGTGCGAGAGTGTTGAACCGGGTTGTTAGCAAGCTTAACCGCGCTCTCATTGTCACACAACAAAGGTACCCTTTCTAGAACTACACCATAGTCTAAAAGGGTTTGTTTCATATAAAGGATTTGTGCACAACAAGCACCCGTGGCTATGTATTCCGCCTCGGCGGTAGACAAGGCCACACTATTTTGCTTTTTCGATCTCCACGAAACTAGTGATCTCCCAAGCAAATGGCACCCTCCGGATGTGCTTTTTCTATCTATTTTGCAACCCGTGTAATCCGAATCGGAATACCCAACGAGTTGGAAGTTAGCTCCTTTGGGATACCAAAGGCCAATGCTTGGGGTGTGCTTTAGGTACCTAAGGATTCTCTTCACCGCTATGAGATGTGATTCCCTAGGATCGGCTTGAAAGCGAGCACACATGCACACACTAAACATGATGTCGGGCCTAGATGCGGTCAAATCTACCAATCATAGAACGGTAGAGAGTTTGATCAACCGGGTTACCTCCCACATCTAGGTCAAGATGTCCGTTTGTTGGCATTGGAGTCTTGATAGGCTTGCAATCATCCATGTTGAAGCGCTTGAGGAGGTCTTTTGTATACTTCTCTTGAGATATGAAAGTCCCCTCCTTCAATTGCTTGACTTGGAAGCCTAGGAAGAATGTGAGCTCGCCAATCATGGACATTTCAAACTCCTTCGACATCAAGTCACCAAATTCCTTGCAATAGGCTTCATTTGTTGACCCGAAGATGATATCATCAACATAGAATTGACAAATGAAGATCTCTCCATCAAGCTTCTTGGTGAATAGTGTGGTGTCGACCTTCCCAATGGTGAAGCCCTTCTCAATGAGAAAATCCCGTAGGCGCTTGTACCATGCTCTTGGGGCTTGCTTGAGCCCATATAGCGCCTTGGACAACCTATAAACATGATTAAGATATCTAGGGTCTTCAAACCCGGGAGGTTGATCAACATAGACTAGTTCATTTATGAAGCCATTTAAAAATGCACTTTTCACATCCATTTGATATAATTTAATGTCATGATGTGATGCATATGCAAGGAGGATACGGATGGCTTCTAGTCTTGCAACCGGTGCAAAGGTCTCTCCAAAATCCAAACCTTCAACTTGAGAGAACCCCTTTGCTACTAGCCTTGCCTTGTTTCTAACAACCTTGCCTTGATCACCTTGCTTGTTCCTAAACACCCATTTTGTTCCAATGACTCTTGCGCCTTTGGGTCGCTCTTCAAGTGTCCAAACTTGGTTGCGGATGAAGTTGTTTAATTCTTCATGCATAGCATTCACCCAATCTGGATCACTTAGAGCTTCATCTACAATGGTAGGCTCAACAAGAGACACAAAGTAGTGATGTTCAATAAATAAAGCAAGTTTTTGAGATCGAGTCATTACACCCCTTGTTGGACTCCCTATGATGATATCTTGAGGATGAGCTTGTAGTAGAGGAGTAGTCCTTTGATCAACCACTTGAGGGGCCGCTTGTGGAGCACCAACATCTTGAGCTTGTACCACCATTTGATCATGGGAGACATGAGTATCTTCAAATGGCTCTCTCCCACCTTTGTCATCATCATGTGGTACATTGGATGAGGATGGCTTGTCAATGACTTGCACATCGTCATCATCATCATCTTTAGGCTTGATGGCTCCAACCGGCATGTTCTTCATTGCTTCCCTCAATGGTTCATCACCTACATCATCAAGATTTTCATGCTCTCCTTGAGAGCCATTAGATTCATCGAATTCCACATCATATGTTTCTTCTACCATTCCGGTGGCATGGTTGAATACTCGATATGCTTTGGACTTCAATGAGTAACCAACAAGAAAACCAATATCACATCGGCGTTGGAACTTCCCTAGGTGTTGGCGCTTCTTGTAGATGTAGCATTAGCACCCAAACACTCTAAAGAATGATATATCCGGCTTCTTGTTGTTGAGTAGCTCATAGGGGGTCTTGCCAAGGAGACAATGGGGGAACAACCGGTTTGATGCATAGCAAGCGGTGTTGATTGCTTCCGCCCAAAATCTTTCCGGTGTAGTGTACTCATCTAACATTGTCCTTTCTAGGGTGATTAGTGTCCGGTTCTTCCTCTCAACTACCCCATTTTGTTGTAATGTGTAGGTTGCGGAGACTTCATGCTTGATCCCAACTTCATCACAATATTCTTCAATGTGGGTGTTGACAAACTCCTTTCCATTATCACTTCTAATTTTCTTAATCTTCAAGTCAAATTCATTTTGGGCTCTCTTGGCAAACTTCTTGAATGAAGGGGTTGCTTCGGATTTGTCATGAAGAAAGAATACTCAAGTGTATCTAGAATAGTCATCAACAATCACTAGGCAATAGAGATTTCCACCCAAGCTAGCATATGTTGTTGGCCCAAATAGATCCATGTGAAGTAGCTCTAACTCTCTTGATGTTGACACTACTACAGAAATTATTTTGCGTGATACCTTGCATTAGTTAACCGTGACGGGCTTCTGACCTAGCCGTCGCGGTTATTGGGTGGCTGGCCTGGCCACCTGGTCGCCCAGGCGCCCGTCACAGTTAATTGGTTAACCGTGGCGGGCGACCTAAGTGGACCGTCACGGTTAATGGTCTATTAACCGTGACGGGCTACTTAAACCATCCGTCATGGTTAATATGTTAACCGTGGCGGGCAACCTTAGTGGCCCGTCACGGTTAATAGACCATTAACTGTGACGGCCTTCTTAGGATGCCCGCCACGGTTAAGATTTTCCATATAAATAGCAGCCAGCCCCCTCTTCTTCCCCACGAGCTTTCTTCTTCCAACATTTGGGGGAGGAGGCTTTGCCCTAAAATTTGACAAACTTTTGAATTGAGGTCTAAGGATTGAATTTGGGGGTGGAGGGCAACACAAAAGGTTTCTAATGGCTCTCTCCCACCCTTTATCTCTCTTTTCCCCTCTTTTTGGCTCAAGTGTTCTAGATCTAGATGTAGATGTAGATCTAGATCTAGATCAATTCTCTCTCTTTCTATGCATGAATGTACCATGTTCTATGGTGGATCTCCCGACCCTTCTCTCTTTGGAAGATGTTTTTTCTATTTTCTAATCATTTTTGTCTATTTCTTTTGCTTATATGGTGTAGGTATGATGGAGAGGTCCGAATGGATGAACACGAAAGCCCACCCAGATCCCATGGTGCAATCTCATTTGATTAGGTATGGTTTCGTGAAGGATTACACGGTCTGGACTCTTCATGGTGAAAGAGAAGGTGCGAGTGGTGGTCCATCTGGAGTGAGCTCATCGATGTCGACGCCGACATCTATACCAGTGAATCAGGGCAATCCTGTAGGAGCACCTGGATCATCATCTTCAGCAGCCATGTCAGCTGGTTGCGATAATGGTTCTCGAGATTACAACACGGTGGAGGATGTAATCCAAGACTTGGCCGACGAAGAGCACAACAGTGGTGATGGTCAGGTGGCTGTTGTGAGCGACCCCGAAGATATGCGTCTTGTTGAGGATTTAGTCAAACACATCGATGAAGACGATGTTGTGTATGGCTTGTCAATGACTTGCACATCATCATCATCATCTTTAGCCCAAATAGATCCATGTGAAGTAGCTCCAACTCTCTTGATGTTGATGACACAAAGGCTTTGGTTGGATGAGTATTTGCAACTTGCTTGCCGGCTTGACATGCGCTACACAATTTGTCCTTCTCAAATTTGACATCCTTCAAGCCTCTAACCAAATCCTTCTTCAATAGCTTGTTGAGAGTGTTCATTCCCACATGAGCCAATCTTCTATGCCATAGCCAACCAAGTGATTGCTTAGTGAACAAACATGTCTTCAAGTTGGCATCTTCGGAGGAGAAATCCACTAGATAGAGATTGTTGTATCTAAAGCCTTTGAATATCACTTGTGTATCATCTTTCTTGGTCACAACCACTTCTTTGTCGGTGAACAAACATTGAAAGCCAAGGTCACATAGTTGCCCAACGGATAGCAAGTTGAAGCTCAATGATGCAACAAGAACCACATTGGAGATGGTATGATCATTTGATATTGCCACTTTGCCCAATCCCTTGACATTGCCCTTTGAGTTGTCACCAAATGTAATCTTTTCTTGGTCATCGACATTCTCTTCTAGTGAGGTGAACATCCGGGGATCACCGGTCATATGTTGTGTGCAACCACTATCAATCACCCAATGAGATCCACCGGTCTTGTAGTTCACCTACACACACAAGAAATCAAGCTTGAGCTTTTGGGACCCAAACTTGTTGAGGTCCCTTAATTTTCTCAACTAGTGACTTTGCAACCCATATTTGCTTTGGCCTATTCTTGTTAGGAGGCCCCATGAACATGACTTTCATTTTGCCACTAGAATCTTGTCTAAGCATGTAGTGAGCATTGAAAGCAAAGGGCCTAGCATGCTTGGGCAACGGTGTGGGTTTGGGCTCTTCACAATCATGAGCAAAGTGTCCTTCTTTTCCACACTCATAGCATCTCCCAATCTTCTTCTTCTTTGGCTTAGTGATGCTCTTGCGTTGCTTTATCTTCTCTTCAAGAAAGCCAATGCCATTTCTATTTGTCTTCATCACAGTGTTCAGGAGTAGCTCACTTTGAAGACATTGACCCTTGGTGAACTTCTTCAATCCGGTGGTGAGGTGCTCCTTCTCTTTCTTGAGCTTGTCATTCTCTTGTTGGAGCTCTAATTGAGATGGTGTCATTTTGTAATCCCTCTCCATCTTCAATCTCTTGTTTTCTTCTTTTAGCATGTCTAGCTCAAGTGACATGCTATAGTCATCATCATGGGCTTCAATGACAACTTGCTTGGTGGTTGTAAGCTTCTCTAGATCAACCTTGAGCTTTGCATTCTCATTCTTGATCTTGACATAGTCATCATAGTGATCAGCCACAACCACTTTCTTGCCCTTGCCACTAGCCTTTTGCTCATCATGCTCACTAACCAAGTCCTCACAAGATGTAGCTATATCACACTTAACAACAAGGTTAGGAGCATCATGTGTCTCATGAGAAAGTATATCATAAGCGACGGTGAGGGTGTCATAATCAACTTTCACTTGAGTGTATTGTTCTTTGAGCAAAGCATAACTAGTGGTAAAGTCACTATGCATCTTATCAAGTTTTTCATTTTTAGCTTTGAGCTCCTTGTTAGAGGACTTGAGCTCCTTGATAGATGGTGACATAGTAGCAAGTTCATCTTTTAGCTCATCACTAGCATGTATAGCATGATCATACTTCTCAACAAGAGATTCATTTTCATCAACAAGCTTTTCATTTTTAGCTCTAGTCTTTCTTATGATTTTTGAGTAGTTGTTTAGCAATTTAACAAGCTCATCATAAGAGGGTGCCTCAAATTCACCATGACTATCACTATCACTAGAGTCATCCGCTTTGTACCTTTCGATCACCTTTAGCCATGAGGCATAGGTGTGTAGATGATGATGGTGACGGTGGTGGTGGTGGTGTAGAGGAGCCAATGACTAGAGCGGACACCTTCTCCTTCTCATCATCACTATTTTCATTTGATGAGCCACCGGAGGAGTCAATGTCGGTGAGCCAATCACTAACAATGTAAGCTTTGCCACCTTTCTTGTGGTATTGCTTCTTCTTCTTGCCATCCTTCTTGTAGGGCTTTTCACTTCTCTTCTCATATTCGCTTGATGAGTCATATTTCTTGCCCTTGTTCTTGTTCTTGTAGTTGTCTTTCTTGGGCTTGGTGCATTGGTGAGCAAGATGGCCAAGTTCACCGCAATTGTAGCAATCCATTTCGGAGATTGGCCTTCTCTTGCTACTTGTGAAGAACTTCTTCTTTCTTGAGTCAAAGTTGACTCCATTCTTGTGAAGCTTCTTCAACATCTTGGTGGTATTCCTCACCATGAGAGCGATGTTGGAATCATCCTCTTCATCACTTGAGCTCTCATGATGCATCTCAATAGCCTTGGACTTGCCCTTCTTGTCATGGCTTGCTTTGAAGGCCAAGTCCTTCTTCTTGTCGGTGGAAGAGCCACCACTTGGTGTGATGTGCATGTACATCTCATGCGCATTGATCTTTCCCAAGATTTGAGTTGGTGTAGCGGTGGAAAGATCGCCTTGATGTAGCACCGTCACAATGTGTCCATATTTATCAATTGGGAGGACATAAAGAATCTTCCTCACAACATCGGATGGTTGCATTTGTGTGAGGCCAAGACCATTGAGTTCTTCTACAAGAACATTCAAGCGTGAGTACATTTCATTTGCATTTTCATTAGCATGCATATCAAAGGAACGAAGTTTTTGCATAACTAAATGATAGCGCTCCTCACGCTCACTCTTGGTTCCCTCATGGAGAGCACAAATGTTATCCCATAGATCATGGGCATTCTTGTGGTTTCGGACGCGGTTAAACAAATCCTTGCAAATGCCTCTAAATAGAATATTTTTGGCTTTTGCATTCCATTTTTCATTCTCTTCCTCATGTGGCATGAGGCTAGTGCCCTCCCTGGGTTTGGGGAACCCGGTTATGGCGGCTTCGCGGCATCTAACATCAACCGCTTCTAGGTACGACTCCATACGGATTTTCCAATATGGAAAGTCGTCTCCCTCGAACATGGGAGGTGGTCCATCACCTCTGGACATCTTAACTCTAGGCGGTTAAGCCTAAATCGAGAGCACGAGGCTCCGATACCTATTGAAAGGATCAAGATGCCCAAGAGGGGGGTGAATTGGGCTTTTCTAAAACTTCTTGCAAGAATTAAAACCTATCAAGCACCAATTAACCCCCTAGTGCCTAGAAGTGTGTTTTACTAACAACAACCGCACAAAAGACTATCGCTAAACCATTTCTACTCTAGCATGGCAATTCAAATAAGGATGAACAACAAATAAATTGCGAAATTGAATTGCTCAAATGTAAATGTGTAAGTAAAGAGAGTAGAGATGACACGACGATCTTTTTCCCGAGGTATCGAGGTGTCGGCACACCCCCTAGTCCTCGTTGGAGCACCCACGCAAGGGTATCGCTCCCCCTTGATCCGCGCAAGGATCAAGTGCTCACTACGAGCTGATTCTTCGCCACTCCGACCCGGTGAATCGCTCACTACCGGTCATAACTTGACTTGGGTCATCCACAAAGCCACCGGATGATCACCAAGCTCTTCGATCACCACCAAGCCGTCTAGGTGATGCCGATCACCTAGAGTAACAAGCTAAAACTCTCACTTGACCAAGACAAGGCCAAAGAGATGGATGGATGCACACTTGCTACTCAATTCTCACTAGGAGGTCACTAATTCTCTCAATTAGCAATTCACTCAACCTCACTAGGGCTCTTGCACTATCTCACACTCACAATGTATCTCTCAGCAGATGGAAGTGGCAAGAACACTCTAATGGATGAGGAGGAGGAGTATAAATACTCACCCAACCGGCCATCCAAAAGAGCACCAAACAGGGCTCACTGCGGGGGCATCGGACACTCCGATGCTAGGCATCGGACGCGCTGATGACCTCGACCAACGGTCGACTGTACCCTCTTGTCAGACCTGTTAAAGGAGCATCGGACGCTGGGCAGCGTCCGATGCCACCACATCGGACGCGTCCGATGTGGATTTACCCTCTCTGGAACCTCTCTGCATGGACATCGGATGCTGGCCCTCAGCGTCCGATGCCAGCGTCTGATGCAACCTCAAGTTCACGCGCACGTGAACAGTGGCACGGGCGCGTCCGATGTGAACACATGAGCGCGTCCGATGCCACGCACCAGACAAACCCTAGATTGAGTGAGCATCAGACGCGTCTGATGTTCACCAGGCCAGCGTCTGATGCCCGTTACAACGGCAAAACCAACTCGGATCGCGACGCGGCCTTAACGACTTTCGATTCTCTCGACATAAGGCATCTCTCTGAGATAAGATTTGATCTAGCATATCTATTACGGCTGTATTCCCGAACCCCACTGATATATATGGTAGATTAAGTGTGTTTATCTTAGATTAAATCATGCTTTTGTCGGATAGATCTTGTTCGTGCCTCATGGACCCTGTATCGGCTGAAATAGCCGATCCAGTTATGCTTTTTTCATAATATGCTCTTTTAAGTGGTTTGGAATCAATGGACCTACTTTGTGCACGAGACGTGATCTAGATTGATCATCATCAAGGCTGCATGGAGACACCCCACTGTTGATGTTTAAGTTATTTTATCGATCTATTTGTTATTACGGCTGCATGGAGACACCCCACTGTTAATGAATAGAACTGCTTGTGCATTTAGTCGATACGTTGATTTCATGTTGCTTAAACATGCATATAGATCTTTATCTTTCAAGCTTATCGGCTGTCTGCTTATAAAAAATGTTCATCTTACACATGTCATAGCCGTTATGCTTTATATCTTTTTCATCATTTTATACGCAATCTCATGGGAGTTGACTTTGTAGTCAATATCCTAAAGACAAATGGCTATATCAGAGCCGTATAATTTGGAACTGTGTGGCACCAAACTAGCAGGTTCCATGATTTGACGATCTCTTTCTTCTCCTTGTCAATTACAGGTCAAATTGACTGGCACGCCCGAAGTCGATTTCGCTGAGAATCGGCACCACCATTTGCTGAAGGTCCAGGAGGTCAGGATTCGCTCCGTACTCCTCTGAGGACCATGTTCCCGAGTGTGTTGGCGCATCCCGACCGAGATTTTGTGTCAACACATTCTTTTGGCACGCCTGGTGGGACCCAACCATTTGTATCATGATGTTTGACAATGAAGAAGTACTGCGTGTGAAGATGGAGGACCTCCCAGAGGAAACTCAACGCTTAATAGACGAGACTATTGATCAGTATCGACATTTGTGCTTATTGAGCTTCAGCAAGACCAGAGATAAGAAGATAATTCAAAAAACTCATCTTCCAAGAGTGGTCTTTGATGGTCAGGTTGATCCAATGGTCCAGGTCCAACACAATGCCATGCAAGAGATAATTGGCAAGGCAATGTCTGCCACGTTGACAAATCATAATGATGATTTTCTCAACAGCCTCACAAATTCCATTAAAGAAGCTTTCAGCTTGGGTGGCGACAGAAGGGGCCCAACATATACTGTTGGAAACAGTCAAGGAGCTGGAACTTCTACTGGACCCCAAACCAATGGCCCAAATGGCAATGGAAACAAGATGATGATCAACCCTGGGGGCATGACACCGCAGCCAGTGCAGCAGCCGATTATGAGTAATAACATATACTTGTCGGCTACAAAACTAGCTCCTCAGGCAAGGCGCATCACAAGAGATTTCAACACACCGCCATATCAAGGGAATGTAGCATCTGGTGATATCCCTCAGGGGTATCATTATGTCTCTGACTTCTATACTTTGGATGCTCAAGAAAACCCAGGGTATAATGGCAACAACGTCGGGGGGCAGAACATCTGCTATCAACAGCCGGTAAATCAGATTGACCAGTTGATGAATCGGGTAACTGACCTGGTTCAGAAGCAATTTGGCTTGACACCAAAATCTACAATAACTGGTTACAAAAAGCCGTATCCAGAATGGTTTGATCAGGTTGTTCTTCCTCCAAGATATAGAATTCCTGATTTTACCAAATTCACAGGAACTGGTTCAGTGTCAACCATGGAGCATATAACTCAGTTCCTAGTCCAGATCGGAGAGATCGGTGATGAGCAAGCACTCAAAGTCAGAATGTTCCCTCTCTCTCTCTATCTGGTTCGACTTTCTCATGGTTTTCATCTCTGCCACTCAATTCCATTCACAGTTGGGATGATTTGGAAGATAAGTTCCATAAATATTTCGACTTTGGGGTATTGGAGAAAGGCTTAGTGGATTTAATCGATACAAGGCAAACTAATAATGAGTCTGGATGCCAGTACCTCCAAAGATTCAGAGAGATGAAGAATCAATGCTATTCCTTAACATTACCAGATTCAGAGGTGGTTAGCATTGCAACTCGAGGATTGATACCTGCTATCAGAGAGAAAATCGGCTTCGGTTGTAACAACATGGCCGATTTAGCTAAATAGGTGGGAAAATATCGATGCTCAAAATCGGTATAATCAGGTCTTTAAGCCCAAGAAAGCCTACAATGCGGAGAGCCATTTCTTCTTGGAAGGTGAAAATAATAATTCAGAAGATGAAAGCGATGAAGAAGTGGCTGTTGTAGACTGGGTTTGGAAAAATAATGAATTCATGCCTTGGGCAAAAGTTAAAAGTACCGAAAGAGATGTAAAATATAGCTTCGACATCACCAAGGCCGACAAGATATTGGACTACTTGCTAGATAAGGGTCAAATCCAGTTGACTGGGAATCATACTATCCCATTGGCCGAGGAACTTAAAAATAAAAGGTACTGGAAATTTCATAATTCTGGTACCCATACTACTAATGATTGCCGAGTTTTCAGAGATATGATACATAGGGCAATCGTTAAAGGGAGGATTGGCTTAATTAGAAAAGGCTAAAGGCATGGGCATCAACGGCCATCCTTTCCCACAAAACATGGTGGCTCCAGCACCTCGTAGTGAAATCAGGGTGTTGACCTCTGATAGAGCCAGGACAGATGGGACGGTTGATCCAAAGAAGCAATTAACAGCTAAAGAGTATCAGGAGATGAAAGGGAAGAAAAGCAATGATCAACCTGAGACTTCAAAAGCTGGAGAAGCAAGAAGGCGACCAACTGTCAGGATCTTGCTGAACAAGTGGCAACGTTAGAAGGAAAGGAGCCAAATGCAAAGGGAAAAAGATGAACAACAATATCAAGGGTGGCTCAAAGAAGAAGAGTACAGGAAGTCCCGCGAAGAAGAAGACACATCAGAGATGAAGAGAAGAATCATTGGGACTGTCCCTTCTTTAGGCATTATTGGAATGAGGGCTTAAAACTTCCTACTCTTTGTAATTGCCCAGAGTGCAGTGATCAGTACCGAGAGTATAGGCAGTCAAGAGACAACTGCTGATCTGTACATGAAAGATTAAGGTTTGAAAATACAGATCGATGCATAAAAAATGAAAGTGTTTATAATCGGCTGGGAGTAGGATTAGCCGATCATGATCATCCTTGGCAGGAGGGGCAATGGTGTCCTGGTGGTTTAACCAAAAGCCAGAAGCAATGGGTTCAAAGGTTGAGGAACGATGAAACCCAGAAAAAGAAATCCAAAGTTTGGCAAGTCAAGCAGATAGGCGATAGGGGTGAGTCATCGGCTAATATCGTTGCTTTGTTCATACTACCTGCTAAGTTTAAATCCTCTGATCTTGAAGAAGACTTTCTCAAAACAGTTGACGAAAGTCAACAGCCGATCCAAGCAGTCGGCTTCGAAAAATATATTTAATGGATCATACAGTTGACGAAAATGAGAGTAAGATGGGTAAAGGTTTCACGTCGGCTGACGAACTAGAAGCAGTTGATATTGGAAACGGTGATAAGCCGAGGTTGACATACATTAGTGCCAAGTTGGATCCTAGGTTTAGGCAAGAGCTTATTGCGTTATTGAGAGAGTATAAGGAATGCTTTGCTTGGGATTACTCTGAGATTCCTGGTCTTGATCGATCATTGGTTGAACATCGGCTACCTATTAAACATGGGAGTCGGCCTGTAAAACAAGCTCCAAGAAGGATCAGAGCAGAAGTTATGGCTGATGTGAAAACATAAATTACTCGGCTTTATGAAGCTAATTTCATTCGACAATGTAGATATGCTGAGTGGATATCTAGCGTGGTCCCTGTGTATATGAAAAATGGAAAAATGAGGGTTTGTATCGACTTCAGGGATCTGAATAAAGCTACTCCAATGGATGGCTACCCAATGCCAGTGGCAGATATGTTAGTCGATGCAGCAGCAGAAAATAAAGTTATCAGTTTTATGGATGGTAATGCTGGCTATAACCAAATTTTTATGGCAGAAGAGGATATACATAAAACTGCATTCAGATGTCCAGGTGCCATAGGCTTATATGAGTGGGTGGTCATGACTTTTGGACTTAAGAATGCTGGTGCAACCTATCAGAGGGCTATGAATTATATCTTTCACGAGTTGATCGGCAGCATTGTTGAGATTTATATTGACGATGTGGTTGTAAAGTCCAAGGATTACCAAAAGCATCTTAAGGATCTCAGAGATACTCTTGAATACGCAAGGAAGCATGGTTTAAGGATGAATCCCCACAAATGTGCATTTGGAGTATCAGCTGGTCAATTCTTGGGATTTATGGTGCATGAAAAAGGGATTGAAGTTGGTCAAAAGAGCTATGATGCAATTGACAAAGCAGTACCACCAACCACAAAGACTCAATTGCAATCTTTGATCGGCAAAATCAATTTCATCAGGAGATTTGTTTCGAATTTATCAGCTAGAATTTTGCCGTTCTCAGTTTTATTAAAATTGAAGGATAATCAAGAGTTTAAATGGGGAGATGAACAACAGAAAGCATTCGATGAAATCAAAGAATATATGAAGTCTCCACCAGTTTTGATTCCTCCTCAGAAAAACAGGCCTTTCAAATTATATGTGTCGGCCGATGATCATACGATTGTATCGGCCCTAATGCAAGAATGCGAAGGAAAAGAGAGAGTGGTTTTCTATCTCAGTAGAAGGTTGCTTGACCCAGAGACCAGGTATTCTCCTATTGAAAAAATATGCCTCTGTTTGTACTTCTCATATACCAAGCTTCGACATTACCTGCTATCTTCCGAGTGCACGGTGGTGTCTAAATTTGATGTGATCAAGCATATGTTATCCATGCCTATACTAAATGGGAGAATTGGAAAGTGGATTCTTGCATTATCAGAATTTGACTTAAAATATGAATCGGCTAAAGCGGTTAAAGGTCAGGTAATAGCCGATTTCATTACTCATCATCATAAACAAGAAATTAAAACTTTGGACTTCACCTCGTGGGCTTTGTTCTTTGATGGTTCCAATTGCAAACAAGGTGGAGGCATTGGTATCGTTCTTGTTTCTCCTTAGGGAGGGAGTTTTGAGTTTGCTTTCTACAATTGATCCAACCTCCACTAACAATCAAGCTGAGTATGAAGCTCTTCTCAAAGGACTTCAGCTTTTGTGTGAGGTAGGGGCCGAGACTATTGAGATTTTTGGAGATTCTCAATTAGTGATTAATCAGTTGCTCGGCCTATATAAATGCAAAGATGATATTCTGAGAAAACATTATGAAAAGTGCCTTGAGTTGCTTGATTCTTTCTCCTCTGTTGTCATAAAGCATATTCCTAGATGTCAGAATCAAGAGGCTAATCATTTGGCTCAAAGTGCTTCTGGATATCGGCAAATTGTTGAAATACTAAGTGATGAAGTTGCCGATGGTGATGATTGGAGACTTGAGATTATTGAATATTTGAAGAATCCATCACGACAGGTGTCCAAAAAGTTAAGATACAAAGCCACAAAGTTTATCCTTCTTGATGATCAACTATATCATAAGATAGTCGATGGTGTACTTCTTAAATGTATCAATCAAGAAGAAGCTAAAGTTCTGATGGGAGAGATCCATGAAGGAATTTGTGGTGCACATCAGTCTGCTCATAAGATGAAATGGATGATCAGAAGAGCAGGGTATTTCTGGCCAACCATTTTGGAAGACTGTTTTAAATATTATAAAGGATGTCAAGAATGCCAGAAATTTGGTAATATTCAGAAATCTCCGGCATCAGCTATGAATCCAATCACAAAGTCATGGCCATTTAGAGGATGGGGAATAGATTTGATTGGACAGATATTCCTGGCATCTAGCAAGGGACACAAATTTGTGTTGGTAGCAATGGATTATTTCACTAAATGGGTTGAAGCTATTCCTTTAAAAGAAGCTTCATCGGCCACCGTAATCGAGTTCATTAAAGAGCATATTATTTATCGATTCGGTGTTCCTCAAACTATTACTACGGATCGGGGAAAGATGTTTGTATCAAAAAAGTTTGAGGATTTTGCTGCCAGCACGGGCTTTAAATTGATTAATTCGTCTCCATATTATGCTCAAGCTAATGGACAAGCCGAAGCTTCTAATCAGATTTTGATCAAGATCATTAAGAAGAAAGTTAAAGACCATCCAAAGAAATGGCATTCAATACTCAGTGAGACCTTGTGGTCCTATAGAATGGCATGTCATGGTGCAACTAAGTGTTCACCGTACGAATTGGTTTATGGTCATGAAGTCGTATTGCCTTGGGAAATTAATATAGGATCTAGAAGGGTTTCGCAGCAGAATAATTTGAAAGCCGATGAATATAAGCATCTCATGATGGACAATCTTGATGATTTGAACTTTCATCGGTTAAAGGCTTTGGAAAACATCAGGGCTCAAAAGATAAGGGTGGCCAGATACTATGATCAAAAAGTCAAGAAAAAGAAGTTTAACGAAGGGGGCTTGGTTTGGAAAGTTATTTTGCCTATTGGAACTAAGGATGGCAAATATGGTAAATGGTCACCAAATTGGGAAGGGCCCTATCGGATTACTAGATGTGCTCCTGGCAATGCTTATTTCTACGAGACCCTGGAAGGTGTCGAATACTTCAGGGAAGTCAACGGAAAATATTTTAAAAAGTATTACCCTAGTATCTGGGTGGATCAGTTGTAACTGGTCGGTGACTATTGTATCAGAATTGTCCAATTGATAGCCGGATAGCCGATACTGATGTATCGCCTTCAGAGCAAAAATAGCCGATGCAATCAGAGCATCGCCTTCAGTCCAAAAATACGAAATTAAGAATCATTGAGCTTAGGAGACCTCGATGGGTCTTATCACAGAGAGATCATAAAAGAGCAGAAACTTCATTATATTCAAGGAGAAAGGTTTATTTACAAAGACTTGGCCCTGGTAAACTACTCAAAGACCTTGTCTACTATGAATACAGAGGGGGTGGATTCTGCTATTTCCCCAGCTGCACCATCAACACCATCGAAATGTACTTCCATGGCGTGACTTATTTCTGGAGTAACCTCGAGGCCACCAAGGTCTTGGCCGGTGTAGACCTCGGCAGCCCCGAGGGCCATGGCGGCGCCGTGACGAACGTCGTGGAGGGCAACCTCGTGTACCCTTGCGGGGATGTTGGTCATCCTCTCTGCGACGCTGTCCCCAGCGACGTTCACGGAATCGGCCGCATCGTTCCCCGCCTTTTGAAGAACCTCCAGGCGCACGGTCAGGTCTGCAGAGTAAGTGAGATGAATCAGGATTAAGCAGAGGAAACTTGATCAAATGAAAAATTTTCAGAAGAAGAGAAATACCGGCGACACGCGCATCGGATTCTGCGCATTGCTGAACCGCCCGGGAAGCTCTTTCCTCTGCCTCTTCCAACGCCTTCTGGAGCTGGGCGATGTGGTCCTCGAGGAGGCAGTTCCTGATGGTGGCCTCCGAGTGAAGGTTCCGCATTTCCATCATCTGATGGTAATGACAAGCAGCCGTCGACTTAGAGCTGCTTGAGGAAGGATTCTCGGAGACCGACTCCATGCCGGGGGGAGGTACCACGGCAGCCGCAGTGTTGGAAGGACCCTCATCAGCCCTAGTTGAAAGCGAAAGGGGAAAATCAAGTCAGACCTTGAAAATAATGAGAACTAGAGTCGATTAGGCATAAAGAAGAGATATACCTAATGCAGCGCTGGGGGCGATAGTGAGAGTTTACTTCCTCTTCCGCAGGACGCTTCCCACGGTTGTTGTCTGCCATTAGAAGAGGAAAAGGACTCGGCTGATCGGCTAAGAGATAAAGATAGTCGATCGGAACCTAAAAGAGGGAAAATGACATTTTTGGAATAAAATGAATTTCATTCCAAAATTGGGGGGAATGTGTTTACACCAGATTTTGGACTGAGAGGTTTGATATTTTGTAAACATAAACGGCTGATTTATTAAGGAAAAGGATCGGCAAGAAAAATAGAAAGCTCGTGTGGACCAAGCGTAACCGGAAAGATTCAGATGGACCAGCACGACGGGCTTCGAAGACGTATCGGGCTCAACCAAGGAGTTCAAGTCCGAGTCGTCTTTTATTTTTACCTATTATGTAACTTAGTCGTATTAGGGCAGGAGTCGACCGGGTTATAGATAGCTAAGAACCCGGATTTTGTAAGGACATCCAATCAATCAATACATCGGCCCTCGACCAAAACCCTAGGAGTAGGAGTAACGTAGATCTCGGCGAGACCTTCAACCAGACAGGGTTGCATCGACATCGACCGACCTCCGGTTTGCTTGTAAGTTTCACCAATGGCTTGTGTCATCGTGTAATAAGGCTGCATTGGCATCGAACAAACTCTTGTTAAGCTATGGCATGGCTAGTTATCGGTCTAAGTTTGTCTTTTGTGAGACTGTCTTGACTTTGATCAATCTCTTGCTTCAGTCGATCTTGACTAGTTATCGGCTCTACTGGCTTGGCAAGCTAGTAGATTCATTAAGTTATCGATGTTGTTTTATGTTTTAACTTGTTTATTTACGTTTTAAATAACATCTTGCCCAATCAAGGTTGGCAAAGTAGCCTGCGCTTAAAGGATACTTAGTATCGGCTGTTTTGAGATTTACACGCTCATAACAGAGGAAATAGCCGATATAAGCCTCTCATCGACTATTTTGCCAATCTCGATTGTTACATGTTGTGCGTTCGAGATATTCGATAAAACTGTGATCTGATTTAAGAGCAGATAAGATTTGATCTAGCATATCTATTACGGCTGTATTCCCGAACCCCGCTGATATATATGGTAGATTAAGTGTGTTTATCTTAGATTAAATCATGCTTTTGTCGGATAGATCTTGTTCGTGCCTCATGGGCCCTGTATCGGCTGAAATAGCCGATCCAGTTATGCTTTTTTCATAATATGCTCTTTTAAGTGGTTTGGAATCAATGGACCTACTTTGTGCACGAGACGTGATCTAGCTTGATCATCATCAAGGCTGCATGGAGACACCCCACTGTTGATGTTTAAGTTATTTTATCGATCTATTTGTTATTACGGCTGCATGGAGACACCCCACTATTAATGAATAGAACTGCTTGTGCATTTAGTGGATACATTGATTTCATGTTGCTTAAACGTGCATATAGATCTTTATCTTTCAAGCTTATCGGTTGTCTGCTTATAAAAAATGTTCATCTTACACATGTCATAGCCGTTATGCTTTATATCTTTTTCGTCATTTTATATGCAATCTCATGGGAGTTGACTTTGTAGTCAATATCCTAAAGACAAATGGCTATATCAGAGCCGCATAATTTGGAACTGTCTGGCACCAAACCGGCAGGTTCCATGATTTGGCGATCTCTTTCTTCTCGTCAATTACAGGTCAAATTGACTGGCACGCCCGAAGTCGATTTCGCTGAGAATCGGCACCACTGTTTGCTGAAGGTCCAGTAGGTCAGGATTCGCTCCGTACTCCTCTGAGGACCGTGTTCCCGAGTGTGTTGGTGCATCCCGACCGAGATTTTGTGTCAACAAGATCAAACGGTGATGGATTCGTAAAAAGGAAGACAGTATGATGTAGAGAACGTCGAGAGCTACCTCACGGTGGTGACAGTTTTCACCAGCACACGACAGTTTAGCCGGAAAAGCTCGCCGGAGAGTTCGCCGGAGTTTAGGAGATGTGAAACTTTGGCTTCATATCTAGGATGATAGGAGTGGCGGCTATGAAAAAGGTTCGTACTTTCGGAACCCTCACGACGAGACGAACACCGGCATATATACATATGTAGGGTTTGGATAAGTTTGAAAAACGGGATATTTTATTAATTTCGGAATTAATTAATTTCGGGATTAAAATAATTCTAGAAAAGTCCAGAATTGTTGTTTAAGCCACGAAAAATACTCCGATGGCTCCAAAAATTTTGGCAAAATTCTCAGAGATATTTTGGAATATGGTGAACTCAAATAAAGTATTTAGAGCACACGAAAAGATATTTCGGAGCATCTAAAAATTAGAATAGGCTCGCTGAAATATTGGAAACTATTCCGGAAAAAGCTAGAAGAATTTCTAAGATGTTTATAGCGATATGATGATGGATGATGAACTTAAAGAAGTGATTTGGGATATAAGAAAAACAATTTTGGAAAAGTCCAACAAGAGGATAGAGATGGAAACGATAAATTTGATTTTTGGAAAAAGATGGAAACAGACCGGATATAGATTGACGACCTCGCAAACGTGTTTTGAAACTCTATCGACTCACAGCAGAAGGTAAAACGACAACCAACCATCACATCAAACATAACCCATCAAATTAGTTTAGCAAAATTTTAAAATCTCTTGATTTACTACAACTAAAGTGACACAAGCTCTAGCTAAACTTGATCAATTTTATACAAATATTAAAATTATTTATTTTATTTAGTGTTTTCTACTCACAACCCAAAATCAGAAATTTTGGGGTGTGACAGTTGATGATTACACTAGATACACATGGGTCTTCTTTCTTAGTGACAAGAGTGAAACATATGATCTATTCAATTTTTTTCAAGAAATGTCACAATGAGTTTGAAACAGCCATCAAGAGAGTTACAAGTGACACTGGGAGTGAGTTCAAGAACACTAGAGTGGATGACTTTGGAATTAGACACCAATTGTCACCCAAGTACACTCCACAATCCAATGGTATTGTTGAAAGGAAGAATAGAACATTGATTGATATGGTAAGAACTATGCTTAGTGAGTACAATGTTAGTCATTCCTTTTGGGTCAAAGCTATCAACACAGCTTGCTATTGTAGCAACCGTCTCTATTACCATGGGATGGTAAAGAAGACACCATATGAGCTATTGAATGGAATAAAGCCAAATATTGCATATTTTAGAGTGTTTGGTTGCAAATGCTATATATTGAAGAAAGGTGCAAGATTGAGCAAATTTGAGAAGAAGTGTGATGAAGGATTCTTACTTAGCTATTCAACCACAAGCAAAGCATATAGAGTTTGGATTTTGGCTAGTGGCATACTTGAGGAAGTGCATGATGTTGAGTTTGATGAAACCAAGGGGTCTCAAGATGAAAGTGAGAACCTAGATGATTGGAGATCCACTCAATTGGAAAATGCAATGAAGAATATGGATATTGGTGATATTAGGCCAAGATTAGTGAATGATAATGAAGATGATCAAATGTTCTCCTCCAATGTACAAGTTGATGCAAATCAAGCTAGTGGTTCTCATGATCAATTAAGTGCTAGTGAAGATCAACAAGTGGCTAGTTCATCTCAACCAAACAATCAAGTGCAAATACTCCAACCAACCAACATTTCAAGAGATCACCGAATTGATCAAATTGTTGGAGATATTAGAAGTGGTGTGTAAACAAGATCAAGATTGGCTTTATTTTGTGAACATTATTCATTTGTATCATCATTCGAGCCAACCAGGATAGAAGAGGCTTTGGTGGATGTTGATTGGGTTAATGCTATGCATGAAGATCTAAATAACTTCACCTGCAATCAAGTATGAGAGTTAGTTGAGAGACCAAAGAACTACAATGTGATTGGAACAAAATGGGTCTTTCGCAACAAGCAAGATCAAAATGGAATAGTTGTGAGAAACAAAACAAGATTGGTAGCACAAGGCTACACTCAAGTTGAAGGTCTTGACTTTCGAGAAACATATGCACCAGCTGTAAGATTGGAAGCAATTAGAATATATTGGCTTATGCATGTGCTCACAACATCAAGTTGTATCAAATGGATGTCAAAAGTGCATTTCTCAATGGATACAACAATGAATTGGTATTTTTTTTAGAATAACCACCCAGTTTTGAAGATGACAAGAGGCCTAACCATTTGTACAAACTCAAGAAGACACTCTATGGTTTGAAGCAAGCACCTAGAGCATGGTATGAGAGGTTGAGGGATTTCCTACTCTCTAAAGGGTAACCGAATGCCTAGGCTGAGGCGCTGTGCTCCGTGAGGATGATGGCAGCGCGCGGGCTCGAGCTCATTGGGACACTAGTGATGAACTGGGTGGGGTCACACAAACTCGCTCGGAGGCAGAAGGGGGCGAGGGCACTTCTCTTGCTCGATGCGAAGCCGCTGCTGTGCAGGGATGTTGGTGGTGCGCTAACTGAAGATCCCTATGAACCCTACGGTGACACAAACCTCAGATGTGGGGTAGGGCGACGTGGAGCCGAAGGGCAGACCGCCGCTGAAAGGTCCTAAATGGCTAGAGGGGGGTGAATAGCCTAATAAAAATCTACAATAACACTAAACAACTTTGTTAGTTAACTAAAAGGCGAAGCACAAGTTGCACTAGCTCTAAGTCAAATGCAAGCCACCTATTCACAATTCTAGATAATTATGATCTCTATATTCACACAAGAACTATGTTGCTAGATTATAACTAGGTGAGCAAGATGTAACAAGTATGTTAACAACTCTACACAAAGATCAAAGTAACTATAGACTAAGAGATACAAGAAAGACTATCAACAATATAGTAAAGTAACTACAAAGGATAGAAGTGTGTATACGGAGCCGGGCAAGAGATGATCACAATATATATATCAAGAGAGATCCTCGAAGACAATATGACACAAAGATTTTTCACCCGAGGTTCACTTGCTTGCCGACAAGCTACGTCCTCATTGTAGCGATTCACCCACTTGGAGGTTCGCGAGCTAATTGGCATCACACGCCAAACCCTCACAAGGGTGTCGCATAACCACACCACAAGATGGGGATCCACAAGATACGAGCAATCTACTAAAGTTACCTTTCGCGATCTCCCACGGGGAAGGTACAAGAAACCCCTCACAAGTCACCGATTGGAGCCAGAAACAATCACCACCTTCCACTCAACGATCCTTGCTGCTCCAAGCCGTCTAGGTGTTGGCAAACACCAAGAGTAACAAGAGAAAATCGCAGCGAAACACGAAAACCATGTGCCTCTAGATGAACACACTCATGCAATGCACTTGGCTCTCCCAATCTCTCTCAATATGATGAACAATCAATCAAATGGAGTGGGAGATGTTTGGCTAGGCTCACAATAGAGTTTAGGCAATCCAAATGTCCAAGAGTGTGAGCCTAAGCTGGCCACACGCCTTATATAGAGTCCCCTCAAAAGAGAGGGCTGAAACCCCCCAAACACTCAGTTTCTGCGGGGCCATCTGCATCGGACGCTTGACCAGCGTCTGATGCCTGGATTGACGCCATGTGTCCCCTTTCATTCAACTGCAGCCGCCAGATCCCAATGGCTAGAATCCATCGCGCGTTGTTAATGTTACATCGGACGCTGCATCGGACGCACCGATGCAGCGTCCGATGATCTATCAGAGATCACAACAGCTAGCTACGCCACAATGAACGCTCGCACAGTGCCACATCGGATGCTACATGACCAGCGTCGATGTCTATGCAGAGAGCATCCAGAGAGCTCCTGCGGACATCGGACGCGTCCGATGAAACCACCCTGAGAGCAACCCTAGGACACGTCATCGACATCAGACTCAACAACAGTGTTTTTCAGCGTCCGTTGCCAGCGTCCGATGCTCCTCAGACAGCTCTGCTCAGCTAGGGTTTGCCATTGGACGCTACCCCATTCCCTAGTGTCTGATGCCCATCAGACTAGCGTCCGATGCTCCTCTGAGAGCACGAAATCAATCTCCACTTCATCCCTTGTGCAAAAGTGTTAACTCCACCAAGTTTCCACTACTTGTGTACGCGAGTTAGCATTTATCAAACATTTTTCCAAGGGATGTTAGCACACACTAGATTCTAAATGCATATGCAGAGTAAGATCATCTAATGGCACTTTGATAACCGCATTTCACAAACGAGTTCCACTCCTCTTAATAGTACGGCTATCAATCCTAAATGTGATCACACTCTCTATAGTGTCTTGATCACCAAAACAAAATGGCCCTGTGCATATACCTTTGCCTCTAGCCCATTTTGTTTTGCTCTTTCTTCTTTTCAAAGCATTAGAACCTTTGATCACTATCATGTGGACATCACCATCCATCTAGCTCCATCACTTGGTGTTGGACCAACCTATCTCATACACACTTAAGCATAGGGTTAGTCCAAATAGGTTTCATCAATTATCCAAAACCAAAACTAGGGCTTTCAGCCGCTGCTCCGCGGGGGAGGGGGATGAGAGAGAGACAAAGAAACAAAAAGATGTCAACATGGAGAAGAAAAAAGGAGAGGAGGAAAAGGGAAAAAATAAGGTAAAGACTTCTTTTCATCCGTGCGGGCGCTAGCAGCCTCGCACGCACGCCCTGTACACCTGCACATCCTGACGCGGCACCTAATTATCCTCTTCTGCAACGCCCATACTCTATCGCTCGCTCCCTCCCTCTGGTTCTCCCGTACCTCTCTCCCTCTCTCTCACCGGCGATTGGCAACGACGAGCTCCTCTCCGGCGACTTCCACTCCGCGCACATGCCCCACTGTTTCCCCACGCTTGGGCCGAGCTCTGCCCCCATCTCCCCTCCCTGCACCAGCCATGCCGAATCTAGCGGATCCGTCCCCAGCCATGGTGGATCTGGCTCCATCCATGGCGGCTCCGGCTCCCTATGGCGAGGTAGGCCTCCTCTTACTCCTCCTCCTCCACCAGCCTCCGTTGTTGCTCCCGCCGTTTCATCCTCCGAGTCCTAACCTTCCCCACAATAGCTCTCGGACGGATCCAGATCGGAGGTACTCTTCGTCTTCCATACTCCACCGTGCCCTTCTCCCTGCGCCTCCCCGCCGGATTTGGAGGCGACTCACGGGGTCGGGGCCGCAGGCTGCTGGCGGCGACATCCCCGGTGGCTGGCGGCTACTGTGCAGGATCTAGGCACCGAGGAAGGAAGCCGTAGTGCGCGAGGTGGCGAAGCTGCTTCCGCTCCTTCAGCTCCTCTCATCTATGGCTGAACATGCAAATGAAACAGACTTTTTATTTCTCATGTTTTTTGTGGTAGGACGCTAGGACAGACAATCAAAACATACCCATTGTACAAATTCGTTGCGCGTTTCTGATGATCTTACTTTGTTCTTATATTCTGTTCAGTGTTAAGTAATGTTGTGTTGTTATTTTGAGATACACCATTAGTTGAGAAAGTTAGTTATGAATATGATAGGCATGTTCTGTAAAATTATTGTTTCTAGTAAAGCGATTAATAGATCAACCAACATGCAAATATGACTTATTGAGCTTGCTTATCTAGGACAAGCAGCAGCACCAAATGACCTATTAAATTACTATTGGATGCCTTGTTACTATATTGAAGTTGTAATGTTATTTAGGGCTAGAACCCTTGTTAGAATCAGATAGTTATTATTCGATGGACAAGAAAAAAGCTTGATTGGTTAAATTACTACCACACTTATGTTCTTATGTTCTAATTACTGTGAGAAACAGCAACGAGCGAGAAAGATTTCCATTCAACCCTGTAATTTTCTGACATTTTCTATTTTTTTGAAGATAAGCTAATGATATTCTCATATTACCTTGTGTTGATGAACCAGGAAAGAAAGTGAGAAGCGCAATTAGGATAAAGAATACAAGCAAGTTTCATGTAGCATTTAAGGTCGTATCTCATATTCTATTTAACTGTAGATTCAGTTTTCTGAGTGCTAGTTCACGCTTATGTGCTTGCTGTCATAGATACAACCGCGTGTTTTTGTCTAGACTAAGTATAGTAGGATCATCCTTGCTATGTCTTCTGAGTGCTAGTTCAGGCTTATGTGTTGTGCGCTAACTACTCTACTGTGCGAGTGTACAATTTGGGAGGGGTGGAGGCTGATTTTTGGTGAGGACTAAAATGCTTTGTTGCTGTTTGAACACTGTACTTGCTTTTTCAGAATACAAAAATTGGCTATTTAAGAAGATATTATTGCCTAACATATGACAATTAAATTGCCTAAGAAAATACAGTTTTTCCTTGCAGCCAGCTGCTGCTATTTTTGGCTACAAATATTTTTAACACAAGGCATCAAGAACCATACTGATTTGTGCAACATATATAGACACCTTAATTAAGCAATAGTAATACTACTTTCAGACAATAATGTCTTCTAAATAGGCAACATAACGTTTTTATTTTTTAACATATGCATCTTTTTTTTATCTCAATCCAGCAACGAATCTATGATATCTTTTTTAACATGCAGGATGCATGTCATGTATAGAGAAGCAAGATGTAAGCCGTGTACAAAAAAAATATGAAAATATATGCTTTTCTATAGAGACTAGATGTATAGCTGAATTGCTTATGTAAAAGAATTGGATTGTTTATGCAGAAGACCTGAATTGCTTAGGCAAACGAACGAAATTGCTTATCAGTTATGATCAGATCTGCTTATGCAGCAGGAACTACATCACCATTTATTTATCAGGTGATGCAAAAGAACTAAATTGCATCTAGTAACAAATTTTATTTGTTCTATTTGGCATGGTTGTGTAATTCTATTATATAAGAAGCTAATATTAGAAAGAATAGTAACTGAATTGTTTACCCGATGTGTCTCTATTTTTGATAAATCGGTTGACTGCTCGATGGTGGCACTGGCGTGCTAGAGTGTCTTTGTGTTACATGTTAAAAGGTCAAAGCAAGCATCAAACAGGCGCATAACTTCCCCCACTTACCCAGAAAGGAAAGGACAAGATTATGATTTCCTTAATTGGAGTGTGCGTGCAGAAGCCTTAATGTACGCACGGCCGTACATTAGCCACTCCCAAAAAATAAAAAGGTATTCTAGACATTTTGTCTATTTTGTCTACAAGAATAAGAAGAAATTGTGTTTGCCAAATGGTTCACAAACAGTTTTGGCTTTAATAATAAAGTAGTTTTTTTGAGTGAAAGCTAACAAAAAGATATTTCGCTAGTGAAGTTGAGTTGTACAGAACAAACCATTAGTCAACGTTTAATAGAGAAGGCACAACGACACCGTTAGAGATAAGATGTTGAGTAGAGAGGAACACAACATTGCAGATTTATGAGCGGTTCCTCAAATGTGGGCTGCAAATCTCAGTTGAGTTGTGTGAGCCGGGGAGGGAGGATGCAGCATATTAGGTCAAGAGATAATTCCCTATGAGCCATTAAAATAGGTGCAATTGTTTCATCAACTACCAATAAACTTTAGCTTCCTTATCAACGATCGCTTAGGTTTTTAGCCCCTAAAGCCACTACCGTCAACCTTTCGGGGGAAAGGCAGCTGACAAAAGCATACAATTTCCCTTTTGCCCCTCTTGTAGGTGGATCCCACACGTCATCCTTCTTCATAGCCCGGGAGTAGAAAATAATTTCCATTTTTATTAGATGTATAATATATATTATAGTTAACCGATTGACAAAAAATAGTTTTGACCTATTATTAGTTTTTTAGAACAAATTTAGTGAACATTTTGTTACAATTAAAATTCTTGAAAATTAACTTAACTTAGACTTGAGCATTTTACTGGTCAGACCGAGTTCAGTCTGGACAAAAAAGTCTGATTATTTTAGGAAAAAAAAACTAGTTTATAATATAAAACAACTAAAATAAATATTTTTTTTAAAAAGAAAAAAAATTCTAAGTAGCAAGATTGATGCTTAGAGCAGCTCTAACGGTTTTTCATTTTTTATTTGATAAAATATGGTATTTGTCAACTTTCAAATTAATATGACAAAGGTAAAAGAATCAATCTTCAACGGTTTTGCATTTAGACTTGCAAAACTAAAAAATTGTGCGCGCGAGAGGGAAATATCCCGCGAGAGTAGCACGTGAGGGCGATTGCCAAGTGAACCGCAGTTTGACATATATGTCAAATATCACCTGGTGTTTGTTAAGTTGCTAAAAATGCTAAGCCCATTTGCCAAACCGTTGATTTTTTTTTTGCAAAAATAAGAATGCAAAGCCCATTTACAGAACCGTTGGAGATGCTATCTTGTCCACTAAATTTCGTGGGCAGAGGAAAACCCAGCAGACTCGGGCCCGTTGGCCGGGCCCAAAATGGTCATGTATTTGCGGCTTGCGGGCTACTACGGCGGCCTGCCTTTTGTTCTCTGGCACACACACTCTCTCTCTCTCTCGTTCTTGCTGTGCGCACTCACGGGAGAAGCCTCGCGTGCGCGCCTCCGTCGTCCGTCAGATGCCCAGGCGACAGGCGGAAGATCCAACGGCAACGCTCCCCAGACCTTATCTGCTCCCCAGTGTCCGAGGTCAGCCGCTCTCTCTCCTGCTCGTCGGTCGTCCTCCGATTCGTGCTCTCGAGCTCCGGTGACTAGGAACAGCGGCAAGGTGGGTCCTTCTCTCAGGTTGTGGCATGGCTGGGTTAGGGTTTGGAGGCTGGGTCCGCCCCTTCTGGGGCTGCTTGGCCTTGGCTCTCCACCTTTCCAGTTTCCACTGGCAAGAGATGCATTTGCTTCTGCTACGGATTGCTTGCCACAAAGACACATTGTGTGTGCCCACTGCCCACTGCCTTCCCTGCTGCTGTGAAGGAGTCCGCAAGAAATCGGATAGAATTTAGCCAGATTTATCTGCCTAATTGTGCATTTGCTGTTGATTGAAATGTTCTTGCTTCAGCTTCAGGTTATAGGACATACGGATAGGAAGCTACAGCTTTGTGATTGAGAAACATGCACCCAGAATCCTGTATGAAATTGTCTGTTTCTGCTGATCACGCAGTCTTCTCATTTCTCTATAGATAATGACTCTTAGTTCACCAGAAATTCTGATGCTTGTTTTCTTATGCAGGAAACCATGCTTCTTTCTCCCTTCGCACCTTTGTGATGCACTGAACACTATTCAGGAGCCCTAGTAATCCTCTAATGGCCGAGTGTTCCTTGGCAACACTGAGAGGCCAGCATCAAGGGAGATGGACCTGGTCCAGCAGCAAGCTCTCCCTAAGGAGTATGTCAATCATGAATCCAAAGAGGTTGGTATTTGTTTTTTTATCCTTACATTGAGATAATCTTGAGTTGCTGGGTTGCAATTTATCTTTGCATTTTCTTTGTTTGCAGGAACTACACCCTCAAGATTCACCTTCCATGTCAATCCAGAGCAGCAAGAGAATGGACAAGTGTTGCATTTACTTCTTTTGCTTTTCGTGGAAGGGATCACAGGGTGGAAACTTCAGTTAAATGTCATTGTTTGCAGCCACTCGTGGATTCGGAGAGCATGGTCTCACCAAATCTAATACTGTTTTCGGATGAAGCTCTTCTCACTATCAGCATGGTTTTTGCATATTTGGCTGGAGTTGTACCCTATGGACAGAAATCTCCTCGTGCCAAAAATCAGAATGTTTTTCAACATATTCCAGAGCCAAGCTCCTCTCATTCTGGTAGGTAAGACTAGCTCCATAATGGTTACTTCTAGATATCAGATTGGTGGCATAGCAGAAAAAATGGCTGCTAATGTGACTCCTTTTCACAAATTTAGGGATCTAAAGCTCTTACCTGAAAGGAATACTGCGCTTGACCCCAGCAATATGTGGAGTGGAGTGAGAGCTAAACTTTCCAAAGCCCTACAAGCACATGTTCAAGATGCCAGTTTGGATAGCAGAGAGGATGCACTCACGAGTGATAGGAAAAACTATCCTTTGAGTATGCTTGCCATTCATGCTGGTCCCAGGTTTCGGCTTCTTCTGATCACATTCCAGCTTCTGGAAATGGAGGCAAGAGGCATACCTTTGAGCTGTTTATTAAGATTGTGCACTAGAATTCTATACTAAAGTGTAACCAGTATCAGATTTTTTTTCCCTTTAAAGTAACATTTGACACCATTGTTATAGACTTTTGAACATGTTATAATTGAATGTGTCTGTTTTAAGTTGATCTGATGTCATGCAGGTAAGAAATATCTCTGGAAGTTCCAAACTTGTTGATGGAATCAGGTGGTTGCAAGTATCGACTACCTTGATAGATGGTTTGATTCATCCAGCATTTGTGAAATGGATTGAAGAAGAACAGGCCTTGGAAAATGGACAAATCAACAAAGTATGTTACCGACTTAATCTTTTGAACTGTTGTCTGTCCTCCCTTTTGTATGTGTGGTCCAAACCATTGATATCCTTTTATGTTCCAGAAACTTATGAAGACGATAAGCAGTAAAATGAAGGAGGACAATAAGATCTTGAGAAGGTTTAACAGATTTGGGAAATCTGAACTCTATTTGGATATGCTGTTTTTCCTAAGATTTGGTTCTGCAAGGTACTAAATGGCCTTCTTGATCCTTGTAGCAAATTTTTTATTCAGTTTCTTTTAATGCGAAAACTGCATCCTATTCATGAACTGCACATATTTTGGTTGCTTATTGTGTAGACTTATTTCTTAGTATTACACTCTTCTGTTTACTAATACTGACAATTGTCTAGACTGTTTTGGTTCTTTTTTTCCTTTTGCTGAACAATTGCCTTTTCTGAGGTACATAAAGACATCATTATCGTGAGTCCTTACACTTCCTGATGGCAGGTCTGACAGCTATTTTGATGTCAAATTTCTTGCTGAACATGGAGAAAGAATTTTAGAGGACCTTGTTATTTCCTTAGCTGATGTGATTGCTAGTATTTATCTGGAGCTTATGTCAGTTGATGGTGATATGTCTACTGAAGTTGTTAGTTCCAGCTTAGTTCTATGTTCTCTGTCAACCAGAGAACTTCAAAAGCTGCGCAATGAGGTAGCTAGTGCGTTTTTCCAGTTCTTCTGCATATTGTTTTTTTCTTTAATTAAATGTGCCAGGGATCAAATCCCCTCCGGATCAATGAGAAAATCTTCTAGATTTACTTGTATTTTTAAATTCTAATTTAAACCAAACCTCCTGGTCCGAAAATAGCATATTCAACTGTAGCATAGGTTGATGAAATTTTGAGTTCTAAATGTGTTGTGCTTCCTTATATACTTTTACTCATTATATTTCAACCTGAAAGTTTTGTTAGCTATAACCTCCATGGAAATATATTTAAGTGGGCATGAAAGGATAAATATAAGCATCTGCTCTTTGAATTCTCTTCATATTGTGATGTGTCTAGGTGCACACAATGCATACACATTAAATTGGATTGCCTGAGGATATAGTTATATTTAAATGTTCATTGATATCCGGTTTTTCTGGTTCCATGCTGATCCTACTTATGTTTTGGAAGGTGGCAATTAATTGGTGGTTGCACCAATACTTCAAGTCAGTTGTTTCAATGTATGAAGACAGGTTCGAGTTATATGTTCTATGCAGCAAAAAATGTGAAAAAACAGACGACAACCAAGCTGAGAGGGCAAATTGGTGGAGGATTGCATTTGGCAAGCCTAATGTGCTTACTCTTGATTATGTTAACATCAGTCCATTTTCCCTTCCAGCAAGAAGGACGAAGGAATTGAGAGCTTTGATTGGATGGTATGCCTGAGCCCCTTCCAATCCATGCCATTTATTTCCTGAAACAATTGTTGAAATTTTGCACATGTTGCCTGGATTTATAGACGCCTAATTTTCAAGTACCTTTTTAGCATGTTTTGGATGGCCCAAAAGAAGGAACTGGGAAACATTAACCTTGACATTGTTAAAATCACAAAACACCTTACCCTTTCCTTTTCTTTTTTAAAGAAAAATGAAAAGAAAATGAGTTAGAGTAATGCCCCAGATCAGTGCTGTGTTACTTAAAAGGTATTGTGCTTGTGACTAAATTTACAGATAACTTCACAGTGAGATGTCTGGATTAATTTTGCCATTTGTATCATACCTGAATTAAGAAAAATAACATTTACTGTTTGGCTGCAGGAGGTATTACTTCAGCTTATTATTAGAGTTGTCAGATATCGCCATGCCCTTCATAAGGGCTGCTATCAGCAAAGCGAGCGCTGCAGTATCTTACTTCTGGGTGTCCATGATTGGAAGGTCTCTTGGGCTGATTTTCTCAGGGATTAGACAATCACTAGGCTGGAAATGAGCTTATACCTGTTGAGTTTTGAGTCTGACTATTTGTTTTCCCTCCACTCTGCTAGGACTGAATGAACGTGTTAACTCCGGTAATCTCTATCAGTTTTGTGACTTAGGCTATGCATTGGAAATCTTTAAGAAGGCTGTCATTTTTTTCTTTTGTTTTGTTTTAAATCTTTGTTGTGTATAAGGAAGTTCATTGATATTGTGGACAGAATATGTTAATCTGCGAATTGCTGAAATCCATCCACATCAGATGCAGCCTTTCTCAAAACAGGTAGTAAATGCATTTTTGTTTTTCATTCAAGAGGTTAGGAGCGTCATGTTTTTGTCGAGATAGAATGGTAAGGACACAGCGTACATTACCAGCATGCATCATACTTTTTGCACAGGGTTTTTATATCTCTTTACCTATACGATATTTTATTTCTCTTCACCCATACGATCTGGACCGAAATCATGTAGTGTCAAGAAATGGAAAATTCATAAAAAAATGAAACAAAACGGAACTGAGGAAACAGCCCTTTCATCTGACACTAGCACAGAAAACTGAACCGGAGGTTCAATGTTCTTGCATTGTGTAACCAAAGTATATATTACTTTTCCGTCCTTTTCCTTTGCAGCACAGACGATGAATGAGAGAATATAATGAATATGAATCCTACTAACAAAATCAACTAAGATCAGTCTGCATTTGATTGGTATGTGTCATAAGGCTCCTGCAAGGAAAAGAGAAGATTGTTAGAAGGTTCATCACAATTGTCGATAAATCATCTGCAACGAGCTGCATGCTGCACATGTTCAAATTTAGGAAAAAGGCCTAGTACTCCATTCCAAATTGTAAGTCATTATCTAGATACAAAGTAAAATATGTATATAAAAAAGCTAGAACGACTTATAATTTGGAAGGAATACTTCCTAAATACTACCTCAGCTCATTTTTAGCATGCGTATTAAGATTTGAAAAAAAGCCTTTATATGGCATTTATGGTCAATAGCTACAAAATCAACATCATATTAAAAGGTACTCCGTATTTGAAATATGAATATCCATATAACTAATACACTAAGCATGCACATTACTTAACTAATTGTTGGTCAAAATTTATAAGTTTCACTTTTTAAAATCCTAATACACCTATTAAAGACGAAGTGAGGCAGTATCCAAATAGTACGCCATTTTTTCAGAAAAAAAACTAGCATTACTTCAAATTGCACTTAATATTCCAATTTGTTTGTTATAATTGTTTGATCCTTTTAGAGAAAGAACAGATCAATCACTTTCAAAGAATACAGTTCCACACTTGTTTTGTTTTAAAAAAGGGCCACCGCTTCCAGAAACACACCAAGCTCAAAACAACTAGAAATCACCCATGACGTACAATGATGGATAACTAATATCACACATAAAATCCCAGAAAGAACTTCTGCGTGGTCTAAATTGCAAAGCAATTGGAACTGAAGTCTAAATTTAATCAAGCAAGACTTAGAAACAAAAAGCGATGAAAATACATTCATCTTTCCGTAGTTACTTACCATTCATCCTTGTGCGATTTCTAGTTGTTTTTGTTCCTTGCTGCTGGGACAAATCAGTCAGTGATAGAGGAGTAAGGGGTGGAGAAGAAATATCACTGCCCTCCCTGCTATTTCTAGCCTCTAACAATCTATCCACAGTGAGGATTGGTATCCTCTGGCTATTTGAGGGTATGGAGTAGCTGCGAGTGAGGGTAGCAGGCGGTAGCGGAAGTGGTGAGGGGGTTTGTGATGCCGTCGGCGACACATGGGCTGGTGCTGCAAGGATTTGAGTCTGACGCTTTGATACAAGAGGACCAGAGTAACCGACTAAACCAGAAGGCCTGAGGGACTCCATGTTGGCTGGAGGCCTAGGCAGCTCATGCAGCTCACTGATTTTTGGTGATTTTGTTGGATGTGGCAACATCTTGGGGGAAACTTTTGGGGACACAGATGGCGGCTGCTGAGAATGGCCCTGCAAATTTCCTGGCATCATAAGATGCTGTGCCATGGGTGATCTGCGATCGTTCAGCGAAGATGGCTTGCTTAACCCTGGTCTGTTTGGTATTGGACCAGACCAAGATTCCCTCTTCATCTTTTTGTAATCAGGAACCGACTGGGAGAACGTTGACATCCCCTCAGTACTTGATTGCATTTTCACATGGCCACCCGGCCTAAAGTCTTTCATCAGTGGAGATGAATGCCATAGACTCGCCGAGACACGAGGTTTACTTTCCAACTGCTGTGAATGATGTGATCTGTGAGCACCAACTGATCTGGGATCCTTGTCATGAACTGGCATTGGAAGTTTGTACGAATATTTGGCTGAAGATGGCTTCATTTGCAAAAATCTCTCAGATGGATCCGGCAAATTGCCTGCCAGAATAGGTGCTGAGTGTGTATTAAACTCTGGCTTCACTCGTGGAGTCATAACGCTTCCCTTGGTTTGTTTGACCTCTTCCTGTAGATGAGAAGGCAGAAACATTGTTATATTATAAGGATATATATATATGCCGGTGTAGATGAGAATAACTAGTTAAACATTAAGAAATTATAGTATTCTATCTATGCACTAAGTGCAATTATACCTGCATGCTTTCTTTTACTGGCTGCGGGGAATTCGTGACATCTCTTTTGTCTAACTGTGCATAAAAAGAAAGACAATGCAGATCCTTGGCATTAATTTCTCCACGCACATCAGGAAAAAGTAATGCAATGAACCTACTTTTATTTCTAATGAAGCAGAAAATATAAATGATAAAATAGTAGCTAAATCAATAGGCTGGAGCTCATAGATCAATTATTAATTAAAATCGCATCATCACGCAGTCTCTCTAGCTCAGTGCTGGCCATTGGGGCCATGAATACCAACTCTTTTTGAACCTGAGGCCATATTAGTTCTGCTAATCAGCTCAGAAAGCAAACTGTGAAACTGGAGTCTTGACTCAGTATAGGACACATCAACCGACCTCATATGCTACAAATAATGCTTATTACAGGGTATTTATGCCGTGAGACCAAGTGTCGACAAGATTAACCTATGGTCACATCTAGGTGAGAGGCAGCTAGTTGCATAAAGAGGACAGCAACTTAGAAATATGAATCATAGGACTTACATCCATTGAACCTCTTGAAGCAAGAAAATCTTGATCCTTGTCATTTATTTCATAGTCGAAACTAAGTTCTCCATCATCGCTGCAATCATCCTGGTCGGAGCTGTAATCATCATTGTCAGATGCATCATCCTCAAGACCACTGAACTGGTAGTCAATGTGCTGTTTCTCAGCTATTGCTTTTACATGAGGTTCGAGTGCCTCAAGACACTTCAACCCTCTCCTGAAAAAGCTTAACTACAGTCCAAAGAACAATATGATAGTTAGGTTATGTTTTCACCCAACCGTTGGGCCAATTGACAGCATTATGGAGGAAGGATTAGCCTACTTGAGCAGCATGATGTCGAGAAGCCTGTGTTAAAAGGCTATGGAATTGCCCTTGCCTCAATGATTTTAAGCGAAATATGAACAACGCTGCATCTTCTTGGTACTCAGCGAGAGCACTTTGCAGTTGTTCTGCTGAGTATGTTTCAGTTTTGGAATGCCTTAACCTTCCCTTTTCTGTATAGGATGCCCTCATAGCTTCATATGCCTCTCTGTGATGAAAGGAATTTTTTTTTTGGTAAAACAAAGTATCAATCATAAATGAGAAAAAAGTTGTTTTGAGTTGTATTTGAACCTTTTCATGTCACATTGCTGCTTCATTTCCTGCAATGTTATGAAAGAAAACAAAATGTACAGCACGTCAGGATCTTACAGGACTAAATACGAAATAAACTAAAGGCATGTTGGGGGATTGGGATTGAACTATTGGATCCTGTGTATTTTGTTATCAAGTTTGTCTTAAATACAATAACTATCAGAGCAAATCCCTCTTCAATATAGGGGCTGAGTGCTTTATTTCCCCTTAATCACGAAATATATCCTCCAAATTGAGTCATGGTCAACAATCTTCTAAAATCTAAAATAAACTTGGTAACAACTAACAAGCAGCACTATCTGCATATTGAATCATAATACCAATTTGTACAAATTTATAGACAAATTTCATAGATCTAACCTCTACAGTCTGTAGCTCCTTGAGAAGAGACTCTGATGGGGTTGTGATAGTATAAATGATATTTGAGCGCTGGATAACCAATGTATAAACATGTCAGTGTCACATGTTCTAATGCATTAGGAACAACCAAAAAATGTTATAATTATTTCAAGAATTTTCATGCAAAACTCAACATGTTACACAATACCAAAACTAATAACTTACATAAGTATCAACAAACTTTTGTAATTCAAATTGGACCTTTCCCAGCATCATCAGCACTCTACCTGCAGACAAGAGAATTATTATACCACATTTTTTAGAAAAAATAAATAGCGCTATTTGTCTGCTTTTCATTTTCCCCAGACACAAATTCCTTCTACGATTTCACATTATACAATTTATAAACTATAGTTTGGAAAGTATGAAACAATGATTTCAATAATATTTGTTCCCAAATTTTAGACAGTTTTAACACAGGGGTGCCAAAATGTCATTGAAAAAAGGGTGGAGGATGTTGTACATTTGTAATAAACATTGTAAATGTCTGCCTATAGAAACTCCACGGATAAACACCATATCAATTAGCTTATGGGATCACAACTGAAATTTTTAAGCTCAAAAAACCAAAGTTGTTCACAACATGAAACAAAATAAAATCAACTGCACAAAGATTTGATTATTTTGGTCCAAAGATGCCAAAGGGTACACCTAGGAATGGCACCATCATCTTATGGTATATTTAAGAGCCTAGGAATGGCACCATCATCTTATGGTATATTTAAGAGAAAGACCTGGTAGTGTAGTTTTATATGAACACATATCAGGAATGCATAAAAAGTTTTTAGTCTTATTCAGTAAATTTCCATGACAGCTAAGCAAATTATGCTTCTAAAAAGATGCCTCTAACAGCTTAGCATATGTTTTACACCATAGATTTGTATGTGCTTACCACTATCATTATCATCACCATTTAGTGCAGTTTTAGTTTTAGTCTTACTCGGTAAATTTCCATGACAGCTAAGCAAATCATGCTTCTAAAATGATGCCTCTAACAGCTTAGCATATGTTTTACACCATAGATTTGTGTACATACCACTATCATCATCATCACCATTTAGCGCAGTTTTTGCAAGAAAGCAACCTCCCAATTCCTCAAGAGCCTCAGAAAACTCTGCATATGCCAGCAAGAACTCAGTTACAAACATGGGACACAAATTGAGTAATTGCAAGTAATTTAACATCTGAGGTAAGAGCGTCAGTACCATATACACTATTTGTTGTAGCGGCTGCAGCTGAAATCAAGCCATCATAGCAATTTCTCATGTCTTCCACCTCCTGCAGAGAAGTTGAGAACCCTACTTCAGAGTCAAATAACCCAGAACCGACAAAAGGATGCATTTTAACTGCGTGCAAGCAACAAACTGCACATTATCTCATTCCTTAGGAATGAAAAACTTTTGGTGCAGAATAAGAAAAAAGTACTTGTCGCCATTGTCAGTCTATCACTAACAAGTACTAGATGAAGTCCTACATCATGGCAAATGCTGCAGCTGTTGTGCCAATAAGAAATTTCAAGCTACTTCGAAACTCTAAAAAAATCAAACTACTTCTCGACCAAAATTTCAAACTAATTTTCCACCGTTATTTATTTATGTTCTGCCATGTGCTTTGTGTTATTGGAAAATAGAGCCTAACATTTACTCCAATTCTCTAAAACTTGTAGGAGTTATATGCGTATCAGTATGTCTGTCCTTTAATAGTTTCTTATATTTATGGTCAAGTCCAAAGATCTTACCGTTGGATCAACCCACATGACGCGGCATCCGGAACGAATACGTCGTGTTGCAAAGCAAGCGTTCATACGACGGAAAGACCCCTAAGTAATATGAGAGGCTATATCGTCTCCATTAATTGATAACGTGTCCCTCTCCGGTCAAGATCACGTTGGATGGCTGACATTTTTTATAGCAACTTTCTCTGATGGACGTTTCCTCGTGAAGACTTTGACCAGCGACAGCAAGAACCAAGCCCCCAAACGCCAAGGTGATCCCGAGCAGACACGCAAAGGGGGTTTTAAGTCTTTTTCATGGATTAGAACCTAACAACTACCTTACCCAAAAGATACTTTGACTTTGAAAAAATAAAATAAAACCCTTGCTGAATTAAATAAAGAGAAATAGTACTATAAATTTAGGCATGATAATGTTCTCCGGAATGATTACCGGTGATCCCAAAACTATACATAATTTTTTTTTCTGGTCAATCGAGATAGAAAAGAATTACTGTCGTCCAACGAAGAAGTAAATTTTCGAAGGAATAATGCAAATGGGTCGCGGTCTCGCGGATACATGGTCATGACACATGAGCCGCTAGTGTTGCCGATAATTAATAACCGAAAAATAAAATAAAAAGTATTGTTCATTCACACGTCCAGCATTTGCGAGGACCGCGAAAAGAAAGTTTGATTCATCTCATCCGTCCCGGCGCGCTGAATGACGGGAAAAAAATACGGTAGATAGTTTGATCATTCCCAGCAAACCGATCATCATCGATCAGAAACCCAGAACAATCCACCCAAAATCCAAAAAAAAAAAAGTCCGCGGAAACCGCGATATCTCACAGGAGGACGCTTCCCAAAATCGAAATTCGCTCACAAATTCCAATCCAATATAATCAAGGGGAAAAGGGGGTGAAAGGTACGAACATGAGCGGCGCAGACGAGCTCGTCGAGCTTGGCCGGCGGCGGCCGGTGGCTCATCCGCTCCTTGGGGTGGTGGTGGCCGAAGCCCCTGAGCCTCCGCAACGGCGACTTCATATCCCCTCCGGCGATATGGTTGAGCTCCCTTGGGTGGTTTCTCCCTCAATTAATCTCGTGCGTGCGTCCTGGCAACAGACGCTCCCTTGCCCCGATCAACCCCCTCTGATCTTTCCGTAAGCGCAAGCTAGCCGTGGATTTGGAAAGCGCCCCCTGTTGCTGCAGCCCCTTCTTCCTTCCTGATCCTCTTCTGTGCGTCTCTTGCCCTTGGATTTGGAGCCTCGACTATGTTGATACGGAGGGCTAAAATTAGCTGGCCACTTGGGGCGACGAGGCGAGGGAGGGAGCTCGGAAGGATTAATCTCTCCTCGTCCTCGCCCTACTTATAATAGCTGCCGCGCGCCGCCGCCGCTGCTGCTGGTGGTGCTGCTTTTTGTTTAATACAATCGCGAATGGCGGAACATGGAGACCCCGCCTGCGCACGGTTGACCACGAGAGTGGAATCGCGCGGGAGGGGGAGCCGAGAGAGACGTGAGCAGAAGCGGCTACTGCTCTGATTTCGACAACCTGCTCCGACTTTCACAGGGATTACGTACTGCTCTCATTCGGCAGGACGGTCGCCAGCGGTTTATTTATCTACTGTATTTATTTGTTAATTAATTTTATTTATTAAGACCAAAAAGAAAACTTGTCCCATGCGATGATGTGAGTGATGCAAAAAAGTAATTGAACGTAGAGGGAGAGATAGGCGGGGCCTACTTGGTTGCTTGTTTATCTTGTATACTCCCTTTGTATCACAGATAAAGTCATCTAGGACATCTTGATACGGTCTTTAAAGCATAACCTTTGACCACTTGTTTCTTTAAAAATATTTGTTGTAAAGTAGTACTCTCTTCGTATCGCTTTTAGATTTCGTTTTAGACAAGGTTTGAGTCAAACATTGAGAATATAAATCATCAATAACTTTTAAATTTTTGAGTTTAGAGATGTAAAAATCATATATAAAAATTTATCTTGAAAAGTACTTTCATAAAAGTACTACTCCGTATCGCAAATAGAAGTCGTTTAGGATAGCGACACGGTCTTCAAAACATAACTTTGACCACTTGTTTCTTTAAAAATATTTGTTGTAAAGTGGTGTATATATATTTTTATGAAAGTACTTTTCAAGACAAATTTATTTATATGATTTTTATATCTCTAAACTCAATCATTTAAAAATTATTCATGATTTATATTCCCAATGTTTGACCGAACCCTTTTCCAAAACGACTTTTAAATAGGATACGGAGGGAGTACTTACAACAAATATTTTTAAAGAAACAAGTGGTCGAAGTTATACTTTGGAGATCGTGTCGCTGTCCTAAACGACATCTAAAAGCGATCACTACTAGAGAACAGACCTTTGGTTGATCTATCAACTGAGCTTTAGTCTCGACAAAAAATTACGTCCGAGACTAAAGACTTTTAGAGACAGGCCAACCTTTAGTCCTGGTTAGTATTACCAACCCGGACTAAAGGTCCTCCAACTTTTAATCCCGGTTGGTATAGGGTGACCTTTTAGTCCCGGATGGTGTTACCAACCAGGACTAAAGGACCTTTTAGTCCCGTTGGTGTTACCAACCGGGACTAAAAGTCGTTCACGAGTGAATTTAAAAGGAAAACGTCCAGAACTATATCATGTGGGTTGTGTAGCTGAGTTGTGTCGGGGATCCACAAAAGGGGCACCCCCAATCAACGCAAACAAATAGGTTAAACCTAGAACACCAATTAATAAACCCAGTTAAGTTAACCTTCCAAGAAACCAACCCCTCGGAGCCTGCAACGCTGGCACACCACCAGGGAGCTTAGACTTGTCAAAACCTTACCGGCCGCCTCCCGGTAGCCTACCCCTCGAACCCACTACAGCTGTGCACCACTCCTCGGGACCCCGCGCGGGGACCTTGAGCCCCTCCCGCACAATAGCCTATCCCTCGAGGCTCGTCTCACTCTAGACCTCGAGCTGGAGCTCAACCTCCGTTCACCCGAGCCCTCCGCGCCCGGCCTCGAGCGAGTGCACCAATACCCTTCGAAGCCCTCCACGAGGAGGAAGCTTCCACCTACTCCAGTCACGTCCTCTGCAGCCCGACGTGTACCACAGTAACCAAGACAGAGTCAAGTCTCGTTTTCACCACAAGCATGGGCAAAAAGGCGCCAGTACGGCACTGTTAACCCATACCCTACACTGTCGCACGTCCAAGCCACGTCCCGAGGCCCGGATTCCTGCTGCTCAATCGGGTTTCCCAGGACTTGCCCATAACTGCGGGGACTCGAGCCTCCCGTAGACGCCACCTCGATGCCGGCCCTGCGCCCCTCGAGCCCTGACCGCTTTCATGCTATTGGAGGACAGGTACCCCAAGACCCGGAGGGACCCCGCCGTGTCCTGTACGTGCCGGGATGGGCGCTGTACGGCTTCCACATCGCCACGCCTCCACGTCCGCACCCGGGATGGAGGCCACGCTCCCAGGACGCCTCAACAACAACGCCCACGTCGGCTCCAGTGGCCCCGACAAGACAGGATTCCTACCCTACACCATACCGAGCGCTGTATATGTCTATCCTGTGTAAACCCTGGCCTCCTCTTGTTTTATAAAAGGGGACGCCAGGGCCCTTCGCGCGAGGGGGACAGCACGCGAGTCCACGGTGACACAACTCCAAGAGATAACACACGAGTCCACGCACACACACTCGAGTCCGGACTCCGGTCCACGCTCATTGAGCTTGTATTCGGCCCTGTACAAGCACTTAGGTGCAAGTAATACAAGAACCTCCTCCCCCGCTGGACGTAGGGCCTTCTTTGCCCGAACCAGGATAAATCCTTGTGTCATCTTGCATCACCATCCAGGAAGAGAGCACGCGATCATATTACTCGTTGGTGTCATACCCCCGGGTTCGAAACACCGACAGTTGCCGCGCCAGGTAGGGGGCTTCGCGTGTTCGAGTCGATTTCTCGTTGTGTCCTGGATGGCTTCTTCCCCTCCTTCGTTCTCGGCTGGTGCTGTCGTCTGGTTCGGGAGCCTCGAGTTCCTGGCCACCGGCAGCGGCAACGAGCTGACCCTGCTCTCCACGGAGAGCCCGAGCGGAGGGCGTGCCATGCCACCTCGCGCGGGGGGCGTGGCGCGTCGCCCGCACCACCGCGCGTCGCCGCCATCGTCGCCAGGCGCAGGCAGCGCCCGCGGCATATGCCCACTTCCCTGTGACCGACGCAGAGTCCCCAACGGGAAACCTGCCCGGCGCGCGGCCGGAGACTTCCAGGGCGTGTGCGCACTCCCCCAGCGAGTTCGCGTTCGACATGCGCACGGACCGGGAGCCTGGCCAGGGGCCCCCGAGCCGTGCTCCGTCGACACCACCTGGCCTCCACCCGCACGGGGCGTACCGCGCTCGACGCCAGCGGTACCCGTCTGGCCTCAACAACTCCGTGGCTGTTTACGCCCACCACCTCGACGAGCGCCGTCAGGACCGGGCGGCCGCAGAGCGGGAGGAGCGTCCGGGCGTACTCCTACGAGCCACCGCCAACCTGGAGATCGTCTACCCCGCGCACGTCGACCGCGACCTCTCACGAGCCGTTGGGACACCTCGTCAAGCCACCTTCGGGGAGTGGTACCGCGAGCTGCAGCCCCGGCACGAGCCAGGGCGGCGTAGCATCACCAGCTCCGACTCCGATGAGTACGACTACCACGACCCTAACCTCTGGGACCCTACTAGGGAGTGTTTCCAGCTCGAGGGGGTCGTGGACGATGCCGAGGACGACGGCGACGACGACACCAGGCCGACGCTCAACCTCGAAGAGCCCGGAGACGTGGCTGCGGCAGGCGGATCACGCGTTCAGGGGAGGAACGAACCCCCGGCACCGGCTGCACCGTCTCAGCACGGCGACGACCGAGAGGCGCAGCTCGCGCAGCTGCGGGAGGCCATCGCCAAGGCTGAGGAGGATCGACAACGCCTGCTGCAGCTCGAGAAAACCCTAGCACAAGAACCAGCCCAGCCTCGAGGCGCCGGTGTTCGTGGCCGAGCTCGAGAGGTCCACCGGCAGATCCTCGAGGGCGGGGCGCCAGCACGCCCCGAGGTGCGTTTCCCGCGAGCCGGGCAGAACGTGGTGGCGGCGGCGATGCTGCTCCGTGATCTACCCGCCGTCTCCAACCCTGACGCCAGGCGCATGCTTGGGGAAATGAAGAACCTCCTCGAGACAGCCGCTGTGCAGCAGGCCGAGAGCTCAGCCTCGCGGCGGCGCGGGGCGGCCTCGGGGAAACCAGTGGACACGCCCCGCAACGAGCGCGAGACGTCCATCCACCAGCCGGACGCCTCTCGAGCTAGGCCGGTCCGGGAACGGATCGTCGACAACCGGCCACCTCGAGACCCCAATGACGCCCGCAACGACATCAACCGCCGACGCAAGGACAAGGGGGGCCAAGAGCGTGGCTATAGCGCCCATCGAGGGGGGCGCTACGACAGTGACGAGGACCGGCAAGTCCTCGAGCCCCCGGGCCCCAGAGTCTTCAGCCGGGCCATCCGCAGCTCAACCCTCGCCGACCGCTTCCGACCACCGACCAACATCGTGAAGTATGACGGGGAGGTCGAGCCCAAGCTCTGGCTCTCGGACTTCCGCCTAGGCTGCCAACTGGGCGGAGCGAAGAACGACGACCGTGTGATCATACGCCAACTCCCACTTTACCTCTCGGACACCACCCGCCGGTGGCTCGAGGGGCTCCCGCCGGATCGGATCGACGACTGGGCCGACTTGGTCAGGGTCTTCGACGGGAATTTCAAGGGGACTTGCGTGCGCCCGGGCAACCCCTGGGATCTACGGCGTTGCAAGCAGGCAGCGGACGAGCCCCTCCGTGACTTTGCTCGACGATTCGCGAAGCAGCGCCTCGAGCTCCCCCACGTGCCTGATGAGGACGTCATCTCAGCGTTCCTCGCGAGCACGACATGCCAAGAGCTAGTTCATGAGCTAGGACGCTACCGTCCCAGGACGGTCGAGGACCTGATGGATCGTGTCACCAGCTTTGCCTCAGGCGACGAGGCAGTGGGGGCCTTCTTCGGCCGTTCCACGGACAAAGGTAAGGCGGTGACCGCGCCGGAGGGCTCGAACAAGGGCAATAACGCCAAGAACGACAATAATAACAGCAACAAAAAGAAGAAGAACAAACGCAAAGGTCAGAAGGCGAAGCGCGACGCCAATGACGACGACGACGAAGAGGTGCTCACAGGCGCCCTCGAGCCTAAGAAGCCCCGAGGCCCCCCTGACAGGGCTGTTTTCGACCAGATGCTCGAGGACCCCTGCACTTATCACAAGGGCCCCGTAAATCACAAGTTAAAGGACTGCCGACTGTTGAAAAGCTTCTACTCCAAGCTCGCCGATAAGAAAGAAGACGCGCCTAAGGGCAAGGACAACGATCGGCGTGGCGGAGGGGACGCGGACGACAACTTCCCCCCGGTGCGCGACTGCTACATGATCTACGGGGGCTCAACCGTCGGGCTCTCAGCTCGAGAAAGAAAGAAGGAGCGTCGGGAGATCTTTGCGCTCTGCCACGACACCCCCCGGTATCTTGACTGGTCTGATGCGCCGATCACGTTCGACCGTGACGACCATCCGGACCGTGTCATAAACCCGGGGGCGTACCCCCTCGTCGTCGACCCCGTCATCGTCGACGTGCGGTTCTCAAAGGTGTTGATGGATGGGGGCTCGAGCCTCAACATCATATACCTCGAGACCCTCGACCTCCTGGGGATTTCGGAGGGTCAGCTCCGGCCCAGCGTCGGGGGTTCCACGGAGTCGTACCAGGGAAGAAGGCCCACCCCCTCGGGCGCATCGACCTCCCTGTCTGCTTCGGCACGTCGGCCAACTTCCGCCGGGAGATGCTCACCTTCGAGGTGGTAGGGTTCCAAGGGACCTACCACGTCATCATCAGCAGGCCAGGCTACGCCAAGTTCATGGCGGTCCCCAACTACACGTACTTGAAACTCAAGATGCCGGGGCCGAAAGGGGTCATCACCGTCGACACCTCCTACGAGCACGCGTACCACTGCGACGTAGAGTGCGTTGAGCGTGGGGAGGCCAATGTCCACCTCGACTCGCTCGAGGCCCTAGCAGCCCTGGCCACCGAGGAGGCCCCTGAAGCAAAGCGCCATGCTGGCACCTTCGAGCCGGCAGAGCACACCAAGCTAATACCCGTCGACCCGACCTCGACCGATGGCAAGACGCTGGCCATCAGCGCCAGCCTCGAGCCTAAATAGGAAGCAGTGCTCATCGACTTTCTCCACGCGAACACCGACATGTTTGCGTGGGGCCCTTCGGACATGCCAGGCATACCGAGGGGAGTCGCCGAGCACGCCTTGGAGATCCAGGCTGGGTCCAGACCGGTGAAGCAACGCCTGCGCCACTTCGACGAGGAGAAGCGCAAGATCATCGGTGAGGAGGTGCAGAAGCTTTTGGCGGCTGGATTCATCAAGGAGGTATTTCACCCAGAGTGGCTAGCTAACCCTGTACTAGTTAGGAAAAAGAATGGAAAAATGCGGATGTGTGTAGACTACACTGGTCTGAATAAAGCATGTCCAAAAGTTCCATTCCCTCTACCTAGAATTGATTAGATTGTCGATTCCACTGCGGGGTGCGAAGTACTTTCATTTCTCGATGCATACTCCGGCTACCACCAGATTAAGATGAAAGAATCCGACGAACTCGCTACCTCTTTTGTTATGCCTTTTGGTATGTATTGCTACGTTACGATGCCCTTCGACCTTCGAAACGCCGGGGCAACGTACCAACGTTGTATGCAGCATATCTTTGGCGAACACATAGGCAAAACCGTCGAGGCCTACGTCGATGACATCGTGGTTAAAACAAAGAAAGTCGGGAACCTCATCAGCGATCTCGAGACCACGTTCGAGTGCCTCCAGGACAAGAATGTGAAGCTCAACCCCGAGAAGTGTGTCTTTGGTGTGCCCTGGGGCATGCTACTTGGCTACATTGTCTCACGACGGGGGATCGAGGCCAACCCCAAAAAAATCTCAGCAGTCACGAGGATGGGCCCAATTCGAGACCTCAAGGGTGTGCAGAAAGTGACAGGCTGCCTAGCCGCTCTCAGTAGATTCATCTCGAGACTAGGGGAAAAAGCGCTACCCCTGTACCGCCTGCTGAAGAAGACGGAACACTTTGCGTGGACTGTCGAAGCCGAGGAGGCCTTAACCAAGTTGAAGGGGTTGCTGACTTTCGCACCAATTCTCGTGCCACCGCGACCAGCCCAGGTTAACGATCCCCCCGAGCCTCTCCTCCTCTATGTGGCCGCAACCACTCAGGTGGTCAGCGTGGTCATAGTCGTCGAGAGGCACGAGGAGGGCCATGCGTTGCCGGTCCAACGGCCGGTATACTTCACCAGTGAGGTGCTCTCTGAGGCCAAGATCCGGTACCCGCACATCCAGAAGCTGCTCTACGGCATCATCATCACGAGACGCAAGCTCCAGCACTACTTCCTCGCTCATCCCGTAACGGTGGTGTCATCCTTCCCCCTCGGGGAGATTATCAACAACCGAGAGGCCACGGAGCGCATCGCCAAGTGGTCCGCCGAGCTAATGGAGGAGGCCATCACCTACTCCCCGCGAAAAGCCATCAAGTCGCAAGCGTTGGCGGACTTCGTTGCTGAATGGACCGACACCCAGCTCCCGCCGGCACAAATCCAATCCGAGCTCTGGACCATGTACTTCGACGGATCCCTCATGAAGACGGGAGCAGGCGCCGGCCTGCTCTTCATTTCACCCCTCGGAGTCCACATGCGCTACCTGCTAGGCTTGCACTTCCCCGCCTCCAACAACATCGCTGAGTACGAGGCCCTGGTTAATGGGCTGCGCATCGCCCTCGAGCTCGGGGTCCGACGCCTCGACGTTCGAGGGGACTCGCAGCTCGTCATCAACCAAGTTATGAAGGCTTCAAGCTGCATCGATCCCAAGATGGAGGCATACTGCGGGGAGGTGCGCAAGCTAGAAGGTAAGTTCTACGACCTCGATCTCAACCACATAGCTCGAAAGTACAACGAGGCCACAGACGAGCTGGCAAAGTTGGCGTCCACGCGCGGCACGGTTCCACCAGACGTCTTCTCGAGGGACGTTTTCGAGCCATCCGTCAAAATCGGCCCGGGGGCTGGCCCCTCGACGCCACCCCTCGAGCCAGACACGGGGGCTCGACCTTCAACGCCACCCCTCGGGAATGACCCCTCGACATCCGCTGAGGCGATGCAAATCGATGCACCTACCCCTTCGTCATCTCGACCCCTCGACTGGCGGACGCCCTTCCTCGACTACTTGACACAAGGCGTGCTACCAGAAGACAAGACGGAGGCCCGACGCATCGCTCGAAGGGCCAAGACCTACGTCATCTACGGCGACGAACGTGAGCTGTACCATCGAAGCCCATCAGGAATCCTTCAACGTTGCATCCCCCTCGAGGTGGGACGCAGACTCCTCGATGACATGCACTCGGGGGCTTGCGGCCATCACGCAGCGCCAAGGACCCTGGTAGGGAACGCCTTCCGACAGGGCTTCTACTGGCCAACTGCCATCGGAGACGCCAAGCGCCTGGTCCAAGCTTACCAAGGGTGTCAGTTTTACGCCAAGCAAACGAACCAGCCCGCGCACGCCCGGCAGATGATCCCCATTACTTGGCCGTTTGCCGTCTGGGGGCTCGACCTCCTGGGTCCCCTCAAGATGACAACCGGAAAGTACACGCATGTGCTCGTGGCCATCGACAAATTCACCAAGTGGATCGAGGCCAAGCCCATGGGCGACCCCACCTCCGAGAAAGCCGTCGAGTTCATCGTAGACATCATGTACCGGTTTGGGGTGCCTAACGTTATCATCACCGACAATGGCACCCAATTCACGGGCAAAAAGTTCACCAACTTCTGCGATGACAACAGCATTCGCGTGACCTGGGCCGCGGTCGCATACCCTCGATGCAACGGGCAGGTCGAGCGCGCCAATGGCATGATACTCCATGGGCTGAAGCCGAGGCTGTTCAAGACCCTCAAAAATTTCGGAAAGGGGTGGGCTGCAGAGCTCCCCTCGGTGCTGTGGGGCCTCAGGACTACGCCGAGTCGAACCACCGGGTTCACTCCATTCTTCCTAACCTACGGCGCCGAGGCCGTCTTGCCTACGGACCTCGAGTACGGCTCACCTCGACTTCAAGCCTACAACGAGCAAACCAACGACCAAAAGCTCGCCAACGCCAAGGACCAGCTCGAGGAAGCCCGAGTCATGGCGCTCATCAACTCCGCGCGCTACCAGCAAACACTTCGACGCTACCACGACAAGCACATGCGCAAAAGGGACCTAGCGGTGGGAGACCTCGTGCTTTGACGGCTGCAAGATAATCGAGGGCGCCATAAGCTCACCCCTCCATGGGTGGGCCCATACACCGTAGCTGAGGTGCTCAAGCCAGGAACATACAAGCTCTACGACGACCAAGGCAGGATCCTGGCGAACGCGTGGAACATATCTCAGCTACGTCGCTTCTACCCTTAAAGGCCTCGAGGCCTCATTCATTTTGTTGCTTTGTACAAACACGCCCAAAATGAATGAACAAACTCGTGCATTGTCTTTCATTTTGCTTAGCAACTTAAGGTAGCCTCGACCCTGCTTTGCTCAGGGTCGAGCCTCCCTCGGGGGCTGACAGGGGGGCTCCCCCCCCCACACTCCGGAAAAAATGCGTGTTTTCTTTTCAAAAATTCGACCCTCGTCTCAATTCGCACCTCGAGCATATTAGCAGCGTCTAAATCCTTAAATACCCCGAGCCTCCAAGAGTCGTGGGGCGTCAACGTAGACGGCCACCTACGCCCCCGGGCTACGGTACCCTACCTACGCCTCCCCTCGAGGTACTCGTGGCGCGTATCGAAGGAACACAGACCAAGCCGGTTGAAGCTCGAGCTAGCGACAAAGAGAATTGATCGAATAAATTTGAAAAGAAAACAGCTTCTTTAAATAAGCAAGTCATATATACACATGTTGGCCTCGTCAGGCCACAAGCAATGACACAAATTTTTACAAAGGGCCTTGATGCCCAAATTTGACACGCAGGTCTCAGTCCTCGTCGGTCTGGTACTCCTCCCCGAGATCTTCCGCGGCGGGCTCGGCCTCGACGTTCGGGCCAGGAGAAGGGGGGCCACCTGCACCGCTGTTCGCCTCCGGAGGCAGCACGTCCTCCTCGAAGAGCTTCGCGAGCGCCGACCCTGGCTTGTCCACCTTCTCGAGGATCAAGTCGACGCGGCGATCGTTCCACTCCTCGTCCCTCTCCTCGATCTCAATGAAGCCCTTGGTGATGACATGGACTGGGAAGCGGAAGCCGGATCAGACAGCCGCGAGCGCCTGCTTGACGCCATGGTGGAGAGCGTGCCAGACTCGGTCCCGCGCGGCCGCGTCAAAATAGCATAAGGCGTCGACCAAAGCGTCGCCTCGAGCCACCGCGCCCTCTACCGCGGCTACCGGAGCGACGCCCCACATGGAGTCAAGCCTGTCGAGGGTGGCGCGCGCTCGTTCTACCACCATGGTCTCGTCCTGGAGTTGCCCCAGGAGAGCCTGGTTCGTCCCGCGAAGCTCCTCGGCGGTCTTCTCAACCTCTGCGCAACAAACAAGAAGGAGTGAGATCGCGGCGTGACAAAAACCTCGAGATCAAAACAAGGCAAGGCATGAAAATTACCTTTGCAGTGCATGCCCAGAGCGACGAGGTCGCTGGTAAGGCCATCGACGCGCTGGTCAAGCCTACGCTTCTCGGACAGCACGTCGCACTTTTCGGCCCTGAGGTCTTCTACCAGCTTGCCCGTCTCTGCGAGGGCCAGATCCTTCCGGATCACCTCTTGCCGCGCCGCCTCCGCCGTGGATCGGGCGGTGGCGGCCTCGCTCTGGGCATCCTCGGCCTCTTTCTTCGCCGCCTCCGCTGCGGATCGGGCGGTGGCGGCTCCGCTTTGGGCGTCAGCAGCTTCCTTCTTCGCCGCCTCCGCTTCAGACCGGGCGGTGGCGACCTCGCTTTGGGCAGCGGCGACCTCCTTCCTCGACACTTCCAGAGCGGTGGCGGCCTCCTCCTTAGCTCGGGCGGCCTCCCCCCGAGCCGCCTGGGCCTCTACCTGCGCTTCGTTGAGCCGACTCGCCATTTGGGCATTCCGGCTCAGCTCAGCGCGGAGATCCTGGAGCTCCGCCTCCGCCCTAGCTAGGGCAGCCGCCGCCCGCGCAGACCTGTCCGTCTCCTCCGAGAAGGACCGCTCTGCCTCCGCCATGAGCTCGATCATCTCCCTAAAGATGGACCGCGCCTCCCGCGGGGCCCCCTGTTGGGCTGATCGCTCGACGGGGACCATGGCTCGGGGCGAGCTCGACGCGTAAGGAAATGGCCACACCGGTCGATCGACCTCGATGAGGGGCAGGCCCTCCTCCTCCGGCTCGAGCGGTGCCGGCTGCGGCCCACCAACCGGTGGCACAGGCTGCAGCTCCCTCCGCCCCTCCTCCGTCTCCGTCCGCTGCTCTGTATCCTCCTGGGGCGACGGTGCGGCCTCGCGTGGGGACAGGGACCCGAGCGGTAGCGGATCACTCGAGGGGTGGCTCGCCCCCAAGCTCTCCACCCTTGCCGAGCCCTCCGGCGTCTTGTCGCCCCCGGCCGGAGCCTCGAGCGCTTCTCCCAGTGTTGAGCCCTCGACCGGAGGCGGCACCCGCTCCAGCTCGTCCAAGAGCTCCTCCACCGTCGGCACCAACGCCTCTCCCTCTTGCCCCTCCGCCGTGGGCCAACTCTCGTCGACTGGGGTCTCGGGGGCCGCTGACCCCCCGGCCTCAGATGCCGACGGAGGCGCGCCTATCTCCGGTGCTCCCCCCAAAACGGTTGTCACGGCGGGGAGAGGAGCGGCCCCCTCGGTAGGTACCACCGGAGCAGGAAGAGGCGGTGTCGCGACGGACGCGGTGACGGCAGGATCGATGCCAGAAGCTGCGGTCCCTGCTGAAAAAGATAACGACGACGTCAGAGTCAGGAAGACGCCTCGACCTCCGTGGTCGGTGGCGGCGACCTCACCAAGATCCGCGGCGGCCATCTGACTTCCCCGAGCCATGGCCGCTCGGGCCTTCACCAGCCAAGCGGCCTCCTGAGCAGAGGAAGAAGCCGTACCTCGAGGTGCCTGTTCCATAGCAGAGCTCGAGGTCTTTGTCCACTTGGACGCTGCGAGGTCCACCTCCTGCCAGGAGCGCTTTCCCCTAAAAAACCATATACGACGCGCATCACAAAAGATAAAAGGAAAGGGAGGGAGTAAAGCCTCACTACCAGCAAAATTGAAAAACGCTACTTACCCAAACTGACGGCAGGCCTTCTTCCCCGGACTGCCGGATTCACCCAGGGGCTTCGAGCCCGATCTACGGCTCGAGCCATGCTCCCGAGCCGTCTCTGTGTGGCTCGATCGGGGGGAAGGCTCCCGGTGCTTCCCGTGGCTCGACCGCGATGGGGAGCCCACCTTCTGCCCCTTGTCTCTGGGGGGCGACCGCGCCTCCTTCGAGCAGTCGTCTCGGCGCCTTTCCCGGCGCGGGCTCCGAGACCTACTCCGGCGCTCGGGCCAGCGGGCGCGCCTCCCCACGTCTGCCTCCTCCTCCCGGCGGTGGTGTGGCGACGGACTCCGGGGTCGGTCGCGACTCTGGTCGCGAGACGGCCGGGGACTCCCCCCTCGACGGTCATGATGATGGGGGCTCGGCGCCCTCTCATGCTGCCCGCTCCTCCGCGGGCTGGACGACGCCCTCGACGCCTCGTGGCGGTCGACCCCGGCACCCCCTCCGGCGTGATGACCACTCCTCGAGGTCCGGCCCTTCTCGAGAGCCCTCGCCTAGGTCGATGTGGCCGAAGCCTCCTTCTGTGCCGCGGCGACGGCGCCCCGAGTCCGAGGCTTCTTTGCGTCCGGGGGCACGTCCGGCACGGAGCTCGACGGACCTCGGGCCCCCGACGAAGCTGGGATCGGCGCCGCCTTCCGCGGCTGAGTCCCGCGCGATCCCTTCGCCGGGGGGACCTCCAGTATACCCTCCTGCACAGAGGAGCGGTCAGCCTTGACATCGATGACCCCCGCGCGCCTCAGACGCGCATCCATCCCCTCGTCGTCACTCTCCTCCTCATCATCACTCTCCTCCTCCGAGCTCGAGGAGCTCAGCTCGGGGGACCCATCTCCAGGCTGCCGGTTGCGACGAGCCTTCGCCAGCCTCTGCTCCCGAGCCGAGTGACGCAGGTTTTTGTTTTTCTCTTTCTTCTTTCTGGCATCCTTGCTCTCCTTGTCTTTCTGAGCAGAGAGGCGCCTCACCTGGGTATCCGTGGTGTCCTCCCTCACCGGGGGCCTCGACGCACGACAAGTAAATGCCCCCTGCAAAAAGAAGAAGCGTGACGAGACAAACCACAAGAAGAATGCACAAGGTTCGGAGAAAGAGAAAGGGGGAGGAGGCTCGGGACAGCTTAGCTCGAGGGGGGCTTACCAGGTCTAGACACCCCTTGTCGGGTGCCAAGGCGATCAGGTTGGTGTCCTCGGGGATGAACGACCCTTGGACTGTGATCGACACCCGCGAGACGCCCTCGTTCCAAGGCAGCCTCCCCTCGGCCATCCTCGACCGATTTAGCGCCTCGAGCTGGGCCTTCGGCCCCATCTCGTGCAAAAGAAGGGGACGATCCGCCAGCAGAAGAACCCTTCGCTGATGGAACGCCCAGATGACCGCCTGAACGGTCAGGTTCTTCTCATCCACCAGCATCTTCATCATCTCCATCAGTGGAACCAGGTGGCGTTGCCTGTCCGCCGCAACCCCCCAGGTCCACTTATCTGGGCGCTGAGTGAGGACCCTGCCGGTGTACTGCGGAAGGAGACCACCTTCATTCCACAGGTAGAACCAGTGGTCGTCCCACCCGGCCTGGTTGGAGGAAAGCTTGTAGCGGAGGTATTCGCGGGGGACATTGCCCGACGAGGTCCCAATCCTCACAGTAACGGTGAGGGAACCCATGCGCACGAGCCGCCTCCCGCTGGGCTTCAAGGCCTTGATGAAGAGCTCACCCCGGAAGAGGTGGACGAACATCTCCCAGTGCGGCTCGATCTTTAGGTACCCCTCGCACACCGCGGCGAAGATGGCGGCGTGCGAAATCGAGTTGGGGGAGAAGTGTTGCAGCTCCACCTCGTAGTGATGGGTCAGCGCCCGCATGAAGCGGCTCGGCGGAACACCGAGCCCCATGCAGTGGTAGCGCGTGAAGCTCACCACGTACCCCTCCGGCGGGTGCGGCTCCCGGTGATCCGCCGACGGGATAACCCACCACGCGGGTCCCTCCTCCGGGTTGGGACGGAGAAGCCCCTGGGCCACCAGCGACTCCATCTCGCGCTGCGTCACCTTCGTCGGGCTCCAGTCTTCGGCCGGCAGTGCTTGTGTCTGGGCAGCCATGGCGACGGCGGCGCGGACCCGAGCAGCGGACGGGCGGCCGAAAAATCCCCAATCGACTAGCTCGAGGGAGAGGGCGCGTGAAGGCTACGGCGGCGGTGAAGGCAAAGGCAAAGTAAAGGGTTCCTTTTCCCCTCTTTCGATATTTATAAGGGGAAACCCCAACGGGCGGGGTCTCCCACGACGTAAAAAGGTAACCGCATGCATTTAATGCGCCCACCTAACCACGTCTCGAGCCGGGTGACAGGTACACGCGGTGACATCCCATTCGCTCAACTACCGGGGCCCTCCGCGGTCGCCACTCCAACTTCACGCCCGCTACCCTGGCGCCACGATCTCCACTCCCTGACGGTTTCCGCCTAAAAAGGCGCGCCCAACGGGCAGAAGGATTCCAAGAGACGAAGGCTTCTTCACGAAGGTAAAAACGGGCCCCGGCCCTAAGTCTCGAAGCAGTGAAGGCTGGCCCTGGAAGAGGGTTTGACAGCCGGCTTCGAGCACCCGAGTCAGGGACACCAAGGGGCGCCACTCGCAGCATCGCTCGAGGGCCAAGCCCTCGAGGCCCCTCACGTGTATCCAAGGCGGGGAGCTCGACATGCAGTGAGATCCCCTCGGAGGGAGGCATCGAGCCACCCTGCAGACTGAGCACCCATGCTTTATGAGATCGCCTCCGGGCTACAGTCGACCCCTATCGAACGGGGCACGAGGTCTCACTTGGATTCCCCGTTACCAGCTCACCGGGAACCTCGATACTCGCCCGCTCGTGGTAGTACGAGGCATCCCCCCTCGCATCCGATCGAAAGGACTCGCGGGATGACAAGCCAGGGTAACCGGCGTGCCGGACAGCTCGAAGAGCCGGCCGGCCGGTTCAGCCTGGCACCCCTCGACGAAAGAGGGTCTAAAAACTCAGGGGCTCGACACTCCCGAACCTAAAAAACGCAACTAAAACTCGCAAAAAGCCCACGAGGGAGTTCTAACCACTCCCCCGTGGCCTCGGGGGCTACATCCGCGGGTGTCGCTCGCACGACACCCACGAAATCAAAACGACCAAACCCTCGAGACCAGTTAGCTAACCCTCGAGATCCCAGTCAGGAGCCCCTGCTCGAGTGCAAGCATTCGAACAAGGGCTCGGGGGCTACTGTCGGGGATCCACAAAAGGGGCACCCCCAATCAACGCAAACAAATAGGTTAAACCAAGAACACTAATTAATAAACCCAGTTAAGCTAACCTTCCAAGAAACCAACCCCTCAGAGCCTGCAACGCTGGCACACCACCAGGGAGCTTAGACTTGTCAAAACCTTACCGGCCGCCTCCCGGTAGCCTACCCCTCGAACCCACTACAGCTGTGCACCGCTCCTCGGGACCCCGCGCGGGGACCTCGAGCCCCTCCCGCACAATAGCCTATCCCTCGAGGCTCGTCTCACTCTAGACCTCGAGCTGGAGCTCAACCTCCGCTCACCCGAGCCCTCCGCGTCCGGCCTCGAGCGAGTGCACCAATACCCTTCGAAGCCCTCCACGAGGAGGAAGCTTCCACCTACTCCAGTCACGTCCTCTGCAGCCCGACGTGTACCACAGTAACCAAGACAGAGTCAAGTCTCGTTTTCACCACAAGCATGGGCAAAAAGGCGCCAGTACGGCACTGTTAACCCATACCCTACACTGTCGCACGTCCAAGCCACGTCCCGAGGCCCGGATTCCTGCTGCTCAATCGGGTTTCCCGGACTTGCCCATAACTGCGGGGACTCGAGCCCCCCGTAGACGCCACCTCGAGGCCGGCCCTGCGCCCCTCGAGCCCTGGCCCCTTTCATGCTATTGGAGGACAGGTACCCCAAGACCCGGAGGGACCCCGCCGTGTCCTGTACGTGCCGGGATGGGCGCTGTACGGCTTCCACATCGCCACGCCTCCACGTCCGCACCCGGGATGGAGGCCACGCTCCCAGGACGCCTCAACAGCAACGCCCACGTCGGCTCCAGTGGCCCCGACAAGACAGGATTCCTACCCTACGTCATACCGAGCGCTGTACATGTCTATCCTGTGTAAACCCTGGCCTCCTCTTGTTCTATAAAAGGGGACGTCAGGGCCCTTCGCGCGAGGGGGACAACACGCGAGTCCACGGTGACACAACTCCAAGAGATAACACACGAGTCCACGCACACACACTCGAGTCCGGACTCCGGTCCACGCTCATTGAGCTTGTATTCGCCCCTGTACAAGCACTTAGGTGCAAGTAATACAAGAACCTCCTCCCCCGCTGGACGTAGGGCCTTCTTTGCCCGAACCAGGATAAATCCTTGTGTCATCTTGCATCACCATCCAGGAAGAGAGCACGCGATCATATTACTCGTTGGTGTCGTACCCTGGGTTCGAAACACCGACAAGTTGATAAGTGAGTTGTGCACGGCGCGAGAGGTGCTGAGTTCGAATCTCACAGACACATTTATTTTTTTCTCGTGGGAGCGTTTAGCCCTGGTTGGGAGCACCCGAGACTAAAGGTTTTCCCGGATTGCTAGTCCCGGTTGGGAAACCAGGGCTAAAGCACGTTCCCAACCAGGGCTAAAGGAGGGAGTATATGTATGTTTTTATGAAAATATTTTTCAAGACAAATTTATTTATATAATTTTTACATCTCTAAACTCAATAATTTAAAAGTTATTCATAATTTATATTCCCAACGTTTGACTCAAACCATGTCCAAAACGACTTCTATTTCCGATACGGATGGAGTACATGCTATTAAGGCCCTGGTCTAAAATTTAGTTATTAATGATTTATTAGACCACACATGTGTCTGCTGTTCATTATTAAATTTAACCGACTAAACTTTAGACTATTGGCAAATATATATACTCCCTTTATTTTGTCGCTATGTTATTTGTATTGTTCAAACATTTTTAAATTTAACAGATTCGTAAAAAAATATTAGTAATACTTTAAATAATTTGTTATAAAAATAATATATTTGACAATATGTATAATAATACTAATTATATATATACCATAAATATTAATAGTTAAATTTCAGACTAGTTACTAAAAGTCAGTTTACTTCTCCTGCCAACACCTTATAATGCAGCCGGAGTCAAAACTGAACAGACCCAAAATATGATACCCCATAAAATCACTTGTTATAGACGTCGGCAAATAATTGCCCCACTGATTTTAATGTTGGGAACATACACGACGGTGGCGGCAAACAATTATTGGAGTTTCTAAGGTGTATTTAGATCTCAGGACTAAATTTTTAGTCCTTGTTACATTGAGTGTTTAGACACTGACTAATTGCATAGATAGCGAGTAATTTACGAGACGAATATATTAAGTCTAATTTGTATATTATTTGGCAATGTAGTTGAAAGTGCAATGACACCCTAATGTGGTTTTTGGTATTGATGACACTTAATTTAGGGACTAATATGTTTCAATGAAGATAACTCGCAGTTTTAGTCCCTTGGAAGTAGTAGAAGAATAAAGTAAGGCAAAGGAAGTCCCTCAATTCGATGTTCCAAAGGCGGCAACTAAACTTGAAGAAGTGCTTCGATCGCTTTTCTTTAACTTTGAGTTTAGGAATGTCGTACTATAAAGAGGGATGCAAAGTTAGGTGGTCTGAAGAGGATATAGTGCTCAAGTATAAAAATAAAATCAAAAGAGAGACACAAAATCACTTCACGAACACTTGGAGAGGCTGCTGTCAACTTCCAGTGTCGGAAGTTCCGGCCTTAAAGTCGGAAGTTCCGGCCCTGGGAGTTCCAGCGAGATGTGCCCTGTCTTCCCAGTTTTGGAAGTTCCGACAGTGCATTCTCAGCCTGCTCAGCCTCCTGCCCGGGGAAACGTCAGAAGTTTCGGTTATCTCTCGGAAGTTCCGACGTGCCAGAAGTCCTGGCGGACTTCCGCTAGTGAACAATGTTCTTAGTGAGGGTCGAAAGTTCCGAGATCTACGTCGGAAGTTCTGACTATGTTAAAAAGTGACCGTTGACCCCCTGTGAACAGTGTTTGTTGTGAATGTCGGAAGTTCCGAGATCTGGACCAGAAGTTCCGACCTTCACATTTTCAGCAGCTCATGGGTTGACCTATAAATACCCCTCTTCACTATTCCAACCGTTACCCAACTCATTTACTCTCACCAACCTGTGTCCAAACTGAACCACAAGCATTCAAGGCTCCTCCCAACTCTCCCCTTCCTTCCCTACTTCAATTCTTGCAAGGATTTGAGTGGAGAGCTAGTGGATTGAGTGAGATTGACATCTAGCAAGCTTGAGCACTTGAGTTCTTCATCACGCCGGTTGATTTTGCATTCTTTACTCTTGGGTTCTTGGAACCCTAGCCGGCTAGGCGTTCTTTGGGAGAGCTCTTTGTGTTGGTTTTCCCCGAAGTGTTTGTATTACCCTTGTGATTCTAGTGGAGAAGCTCAAGAATCCTTTGTGGTTTCTTTGAGAGAGGCTAAGGAGGCGAAATAGACTCCGACCTTTGTGGTCACCTCAACAACGAGGAAGTAGGAGCTCCTTTGTGGAGTAAACGAACCTCGGGATAAATCCTTGTGTCTCGTGTGCTTCTCGTTGTTGAGATTATTGCATATATCACTTATATGGTTTCTCTGTCTCTCTAAAATTACTAACTAGGTGGTGGACTCATTCATCGGTTGAGAGGCTATACGACATCAAGGAAGGGTCTCTACACCCTCACTCTTTCATTAGGTTGTGGGGTAGTAAGAAAGCTCTATCTCAAAGTTCATTTCTGCACTTGTAGTACCTTTCACGTAGGAGTCGGAACTTCCGACAGTTAGTGCCGGAACTTGCGGCACTCGGAAGTTCCGACCCTAACTGCTGGAACTTCCGACAGGCTACTGACAGTTTCTGTTGACACAAAATGTGACCCTCTGTGCCAATCACACTGCAAGCCGGAGAAGCTAGCTTCAAACGTAGCCCGGGTGCTCAAAAGTCCGGTGCGTGCCAGTCAGTTTGTCCTGCAACTAACAAAGGAGATAAACTGTTAAATACAAAGCTGGAACATACCGGGTATGACCAGACAGTTCCAAGATGTACGGCCCTGAAGCCACTTACGACGACACATAGCTATGAAAGCTATCTGCCAACAGGTTTAAAGATCATTCGGCAGTATGAACGAAGTTACGTGAGTAGCGAGTTGCCGAATACGTTTGCATGAGAATTGTACTTGCATGGCGTATTGAATATGAATTAAAGCTTAACCAATCTCGATTGTACAACCGAGTTGGGGTCCATGGGGATTGAACGTACAAATTAAGCATGATTAAACTAATCTAAAGCCTGCGCCTGCCGCACGACACCTAGCTGTATCATAGATCAAGCATACTCAACGTGCATGAACCCTCACCACGTGGCAATCTAGATATGATCGAATCGGCTATTGCAAACAGTAGATCTATCGTATAAAGGCCCTTACAAAAATAATCGTAAAAGGACAGGATAGATCTTATACAAGATGAAGCCGAACCGAGCAAGATCTAGATTGGGCAATAAAGTGTTACAACGAAATACACATTATAATACATATAACACAAGGTAACTTAATGAATCTATTAGATCTTGCCAAACCTAATAGAGCCGATAACTATCTTGTTTATGCTAAGGTTACCAAGTAAGTGTCTGCCGCACGATACTTACTCGTAATCTTATCATAAACTAAGACTTCCCGATCATCAAGTAATGATCCGCCGCACGACCATTACCAACAAACGAGACTACTTGCATCATGCCTAAATCCGCCGCACGATACTAGACATAATAGCAAGGTTGTCGGGACTTACGGAGGTCGATGGGTCGATGGCTCCTCTCGAAGAACACGACGACACGACTTGGACTCGAAGATGGCACGGGGCCGGTTTGGTTGTATTGATTGTGAACCGTCTTTACAATGGCCTCAGGTTTATATTTATACCCTGGTGTCCTATGAGTCCTAGAAGGACACGATTACAACTGACAAAATCAGGAAACTATCTAAAACATGATGCCTTCTGCTCCAAGCTTCCTTTAATAACCGACATGCACTAAAATGACGAGATCCCAATCGCTAAACCTTCTTGACATGCCGCATTTGTCATCTTCTGACGCAAACCGACTTGGCTTGAGGTAGCCGACCGCAGCGTCACATTGCCGAATTCGCTCGCCATTGACCAGTCGCCTCCACAGCCTTGCTGAACCTACCAAGTTAGCCGACCGCGCCCGTCATCTGTCAAATCCCCTCAGGCGGTGATTTCTCTGAACCTGCACTGGGCTGGCCTACTTGTCATAGTGCAAAAATTATGTGTTAACACATGCCCCCTCAATTTCTGCACAAAAGCATTTGTTCTGAAATTGACCACAAGTCCGCCGCTCATTCTAGGTCAGTACTGCTTCAAACTCCGCATCTTCTCCAAATCATCAACAGCTTCAAACTCCACTCGAGCTTCGCAATGGCGACCCACGACGAGATCCCAGAGGTAAATTTCACTTTTCCTTTCAACGCATTTGGTCAATTTATGTCGGCATTCGGCTCATTTAGCTTTCTCCGCACACCTCCTCCTTTCAGACCCTTAGGAATGAAATTCTGATTCCTTGCGATGTGGATCCCGATTCCTACTTCTTGGGTCCAATGGGAAACTCCAATCCAACCAATATCATCGGTATGGAGACCAACAGAATCCCTTTCAAGTACGGAGTCATTTCATCGAACAGGTGGCGGTATACCTTCAAGAACTGGCCCCTGCCCGTGGTCACCGGCTGGAGGAATTGGTACAGAAGAATTCAGGCGAAATTTGGACCTCACTTGGGAAACCCAAGACATCCATCACGCTCTGGAACTGTCCCTGGCCGGCATGCCCAAAAATGAGTCATTGCTCATAGCAGCTTCTCATTTTTGGTCAGATGCCCTCAATGCTTTCGTGTTCGGCCATGGCATAATGACAATCACATTAGCCGATGTCTTCATGATGAGTGGCCTGAACATTACCTCGATCATGAACACCGACGAACTGCTAGAGAAAATTTCTCAGAGATCCATTGATGTCAGCGTTGGATGGATGAAGTATGTAGAGATCCACAACAAGATATCAGGCCCAGTAGCAGAAACAGAGCACAGGGCTTTTCTAAACATGTGGCTATGCAGATTTATCTTCTGTGGGAGATCCAACGAGCCAACCCTTAACTACATCGCACTGGCTGATAAATTATCTAAAGGAAAGCAAATCCCTCTAGGCAGGCTCTTCCTGGGATCTATATACCACATGATGCATCAGATCTCCACTCAAATGTATCATGCCACTCATGATAGCACAGATAGACTGCCACCAATTGATTGTGTCAATGGCCCCTGGTGGTTTGTTCAAATGTGGCTTTCAGCTATACATGCACCAAATTATTGCTTGTGCCATTGGACAACCTCAGCTTTCCCTCCAGCAACTTCGCTGAGGATGAAGAGGCCACAGAGAAAGCTTGCCAAACTTATGGGGAAGCAGCCACTGCTATAACCATAAACAAGAGTATTGACAGTCTCTTCAAATTATTCTTCAAGGGCTTTAATCAGGTGCTCTGGTTACCCTACAGGGAGAATGACAACCTCACTTTCCCTATCAAATTCAGCTTTGATGATGGCTGTATAGATGAAATGGCCACAGGAGTTTTCAACTCATTTATGAAACCCTGCACCCTACTAGCCGAATTCAACAGGGGAAGACAAGTGAAGCACACTTATGAATTCTATCATCCTAACATAGCAGCTAGGCAATTAGGTTGTGGACAGCTCCCTCCAAAATTCATCTTTTCCACCATCATCAAGCACAGGGAGCAGATTCAGTCCAAAGAGCGTATTACAATAGGGATGCAGGCCCATCGAGTATTCAGCCTGGGGCAAGATCTACCAGACTACAAACCAGTACCATTTCATTTGATCCAGTCTGCTCATCCTCTTTTTGAGTCCTGGTGGCAAGAATGGCATGATCATATCTTCAACAGCCCAGTCCATCCCATGTGCTTGGAACTTCAAGCAGACTTCAGCTCTGACAGCGAGGTACAATATCAAGTCACCTGTTGCTTTAGTATTTGATCCTTGAGATTTCTAACTTTTTCAAAACTTCCACAGGACTTCACACCCAATTCTGACATTAGGCCTATCCAATATCATCAAGCAGGCCCAATCACTGTCCTGGGACACAATGCTCCTTCATCGATTCAGTTTATGAAATCCCAAGCAGCTTCATTAACCACCTTCTCAGCTAAAGGAGAGAAGAGAAAGGCCACCGAGGGCACTTCCGGCTCCAGGCGAACCAAGACCAAGCAAAACACACCTCCCCCAAAGGTAAGATGTTTTAGTTCTTCCATCATTATCAACTTATTCTTGACTGGCTTGTATACCATTACAGGCTTCTTTCCCTGAACAAGAAAACGCTCAAACGACGGTGCCCCCAATCTTTATTACCTTGGAAAATGATGAGCATGCAGATGCCGAGGAAATGGACATCCAGAACCCGAATGATATCAACATTGGTAGGTCCCTTAATTATCCCTTCAATCAGCAGATTCTTGCCTCTCTTGGCTGACCAGCGATTTCACAGATGCCGCGATTGATGAGACCTTCGGCTCAACTCCAGACCCTGCTGGTCCATCCGGTTCTCAACCAGACCAAACCCCCACCAAACAGCCGACTCATCAGGTAAGGACTAACTTCTCATTTCATTCCTCCTTCATACCTTACTTCAATCGGCTAAGCTGTCTGAATTATCACAGACTTCTGTCAGCCCGGCTTCCAAATATGCATTTGATGTCAATGAGTTCTTGAGTAAAAGAACAGTGGCCAAAAGACCATCAGCACTTGTCCAAGATATCCTGAGCAACGTAACAGACTTCCTGAATCAAGACATCTTGTCCTTAGTTAGAGATGCCGATGAGGTTAAAAATTTCCTTGAACCCATTGCTGAGGACATTCTAGAAAATTTGAGGCTCCATCTAGAGGTTGTATCCACACTGGATGACTGCTTTGCCAAAGTGAAACGAGCAACTAGAAGCGCTGACCTTCAGACTGCCAAGTCCAAGTGCACCCAGGAGGTCAATGATCTGTATTCTAAGTTTCAAGAGGCCAAGAACTCTCAATTGGCCCTAGAGACTCAGTTGAAAGAACTACAAGAAAAGAGATCCGAGCTGAAAACCCAATTAGCTCAGGTCAACTCTGACATTCAGTCATGTACCTCTCGGCTATCAGGCTTGCCGAACATCATTGAGGCAACATCCTCCAAACTGTCACTGGCGCTTGATGAGGACATCAAGCTTAATGCAAGGCTTTCACAAGCACAAGGTACCGAAGAGGAGGACCGAAAAGCACTGGAGCATGCTAACCAGGTTAAAGCCGATGCTTTGGCGGCTATAACTCAATTCTTGAACAACTGAGATGATTGTGTAATGAACTTTTAATTTCGGCAACCCCGTGCCAGAACGACTCAAACACCTTCTTGTGATATATCTGTACCTTTCATTCAATCGGTTACTGTTCCGATGACATTGTGACTAACTGCCTTATAAATCTGTTCGGCAATCTGGCAAGTGTCCGCTCCGAATATCTAAATCGGCAATTTTTTGCCGAAGCCGGGCGCCCTTGCTCCTGCCGAACACGCAAGCGCGTCTAGATGGTTCGCACAGCCCGTTACTGTAGAGGCCCATCTTGGGAATTTGGGAAAAAACCCCAGTCCGCCGGTTGATATTCGGCGTGTTACCCCGGGACATCCGCCACGATCACTGTTCCGCCTTTATAAATTGCCCCCGGAGGCTTGCCTTCTTCCCCATCTCGCCTTTGCTTCTCTAGTACACTCGCCGCTTCGGCTTCCTTGCTTACTCCGCTCCAGAAAACCCTAACTCTCCAAGTGCAATGGCGAGCCATGATGACCGCGGAAAGCGCCCGGCGACTGAGGAGGCCGAGGGGAGTCGCACTCGGCGCTTCCGTCAGCATGGGTAGGACTCCTCGCTTACGCCCTTTGTGGCAGATTCTTGAAAACCCTGCTCACACTCTGTTACTGCTCGCCGACAGGATCCCCGTCATCTCCTCCGCCGGTGGGCACGCCAGGCCTTCTCCAGCAACGGGAGGGCCAGGAGCCCCGCAATCGGGTCCGTTGAGCTCCTCCGACGACCTCTCCCACCACTCCCATCCTTAGGAGGCGAACCCGGACCGGGATTCCGACGACGACCTCTATGACCACAACGACGCCTTGAACTTTATGGCGCTGCGGGATGAGTCCTGGGAGGAGCTGGCCGCCGTCTCGAAGCAGTACGGGATCGATCAACTGGAGTGGGAGGACCAGCGCCGACAGTTCTACGACGCAATCACGGGTATGAACACCCAATCCTAGATCGGATTTCGGTCGTTCTTGTTGATCTTTTAACCGATCCATTTCAACTCGTCGTTCACAGCGCTGTCTGAAGAGCTGGAGCGCCTGAAGATGGCGGCGAATGCCGTCGCAGATCGGGTGAACACCCAGGGCGACACCACCGAGGTGCGCCTGGCCAATGTGCATGGCCGCGTCGAGCAGGTCGCCCTGCAGGGCGTGCACCACGACGTGGCGCTGGGGCTATCGGCGCTGACGGTCCGCACGGAGGAGGACTTCTCCGTGGTGCCGGTTGGCTTCCCCGGCGGGGCATCCCCAGAAGATGTCGCACAGATCGACGATTTTCTGGAATCCTACGAGGATCATGCCCACGCCCTCACCATAGTCACCAACCCGCAGACGGTCATCAACAAGGTGTTCGGTAACTGATCTGCACCTTTTGCACAACCCCCACTATGAACAATGCTCCACTCTACCACGTTCGTTCTCCCGTTCTGTGCTTGTTGAGTGTTTGATTTATCTAGCCGATTGCACAGCACCGCGTGCACTTGGCCCTGTATTTCTGCGTTTTTTGCGCTAAAGGCGACACATGCCGTGCCGGCTGTTTTTTGCTCTAAGGGCAATAGACCCCATCGGCCATTTTTGTGCTAAGGGCGATACAACTTCGTATCGGCCATCGGTGCCCGCAAGACCTTGATTCCACTATGCACCGACCTCCACGCTAGGATGAAATCTCTTTAGATAACGTCCATTAATCGCCCTAGCAAACTCTTCCTCTTGGAGGGTTTTTAGAATGTACGCGTTACCGGGAACACACCTCAGAACTCGAAAAGGCCCTTCCCAGTTAGGGGACCATTTGCCGAATACCTTGTCTTTGGTACCGATCGGCAAGATAATTTTCCAAACCAAGTCTCCTTCGAACCCTTTTTCTTTCACTTTTGAATTGTAGTACTTGGCAACGCGTATCTTGTTCTTTTCAATATTTTCCAAGGCCTTGAGACGAATCAAATGCAAATCCTCTAACTCATCCATCATCAAATCTTTATAATTCTCTTTGGCTAGATCGTTCTGCAATGTAACTCGTCTTGACCCCGATTGCAACTCCCATGGTAGCACTGCGTGATGCCCATAGACCAACTCGTATGGTGATGTCTGAGTCGACCCATGACAAGCCATTCGGTAAGCCCACAAGGCTTCGTTGAGTACCAAGTGCCACCTTTTAGGCTTCTCTTCGATCTTCTTTTGAATAATCTTGATCATGATTTTGTTAGAAGCCTCTGCCTGTCCATTGGCCTGTGCATAATAAGGAGAGGAATTATAGAGCTTAATCCCCATCCCTTCGGCAAAGTCACAAAACTCCGAGGAAGTGAACTGAGTTCCCTGATCGGTAGTGATGGACTGAGGAATGCCAAATTGGTAAATGATATGCTCCCTGACGAAGGACACCATGTTCTCTGACGTCACCTTCTTCAATGGGATGGCTTCAACCCACTTAGTGAAATAATCCATGGCTAACAAACAAACTTATGTCCCTTGCTAGATGGAGGGTGGATCTGGCCGATCAAATCAATGCCCCATCCTCTGAAAGGCCAAGGCTTGATGATCGGATTCATGGCCGATGCTGGGGCCCTTTGCACATTGCCGAATCGCTGGCAATCCTGACAACCTCTGTAGTATTCAAAGCAATCTTCGAGCATAGTCGGCCAAAAATATCCAGTCCTCCTGATTATCCATCTCATACGGTGAGCTGACTGGTGTGCACCACATACGCCTTCGTGCACCTCATACATCAGTTTCCTAGCCTCGTCTTGTTTCAGGCACTTAAGCAAAACCCCATCTATGGATTTGTAGTACAATCGATTGTCCAAGAGCGTGAACTTAAGAGCCTTGTACCTGAGTTTTCGGGAGACTTTTCTGGATGGGTCCCTGAGGTAATCGGCAATGTTGTCTCTCCAGTCTTCAATTGCCTGATTATCACTTGGGATTACTTGATCATCTCCTGGGGTTGTTTGCTCTTCCTCAAGTGCAAAAATGTTTTGATTCTCCCTATACCCGGATGCTGCCTGAGCCAACTGGTTTGCTTCTTCATTTTGCCCCCTAGGAATATGTTGCAAGGTTGCTGATCGAAACTGTTTAAGGAGCTCTTGGCAACCTTCGAGATATTCCTGCAGCGTGTCGTTTTTGCACTCGTACTCACCTGTCAGCTGCCTGATCACCAACTCCGAGTCGCCGAAGATCTCCACGGCATCTGCCTTAACGTCCACAAGCAACCGCAATCCTCGAAGCAGTGCCTCATACTCCGCTTGATTATTAGTCACCGGGTACTCGATCGGTATAGAGTATTTGAAAGGTGCCCCCCTGGGAGAAATCAACATGATCCCGACTCCACCACCTTTGCTACACGATGATCCATCAAAAAACAATGCCCAGGGGGCAATGGTTACTATGTTAGCGTTAGGATCACGATGGTGAGTGACGAAATCAGCCATAATTTGGCCTTTAACAGCCTTTGCCGATTCAAAACGCAAGTCAAACTCAGAAAGAGCTAAAACCCATTTACCGATCCTTCCACTCAAAATTGGCATCGATAACATGTGCTTGATTACATCAAACTCCGACACTACCACGCATTCGGCATTCAATAGATAGTGCCGAAACTTGGTACAGGAATAGAAAACGCACAAGCACAACTTTTCCGTAGCCGAATACCTCGTCTCGGGGTCCAGTAGCTTTCGGCTAAGATAGGCTATGACTCTCTCTTTTCCTTCGAATTCTTGCAGGAGGGCCGACCCTATTGTTAGGTTGTCGGCCGCCACGTACAACTTGAAAGGCTTGTCGAGTTGTGGAGGGACCAATACTGGTGGTGCCTTCATGTATTCTTTGATTTCATCGAAAGCCTTTTGTTGCACGTCACCCCACACGAACTCCTGATCTTTCTTGAGCTTCAACAGTGGAGAAAATGGCAGCACGCGCTCGGACAAGTTGGATATCAACCTTCTGACAAAGTTGATTTTGCCGAGCAGTGATTGCAGTTCTTTGAGATTGGTCGGCGGCACTACCTTATCAATTGCTTCCATGCTCTTCTTGCCGACTTTGATGCCCCTTTTGGGAACCAAGAATCCCAGAAACTCACCAGCCGACACCCCAAATGCACACTTGGTTGGATTCATCTTTAAACCGTGTTTCCTTGTGCACTCCAAGGTCTTCCTTAAATCGGCTAAGTGTCTTTCTTTGCCTCTGGATTTGACCACCACGTCATCAATGTAGATCTCTACGATTTTGCTGATCAGCTCATGGAATATGTAATTCATGGCTCGCTGGTAAGTAGCACCGACATTTTTCAAACCAAAAGTCATGACAATCCATTCAAACAAACCTATATGGCCGGGGCACCTGAAGGCGGTTTTTGCCACATCCTCTGCAGCCATGAAGATCTGGTTGTAACCTGCATTGCCGTCCATAAAGCTTATAATTTCAAAACCGGCCGAAGCATCTACTAGCAAATCGGCCACCGACATTGAATAACCGTCCATAGGAGTGGCTTTGTTGAGGTTCCTGAAGTCGATGCAGACTCTCATCTTCCCGTTCTTCTTGTACACCGGGACAATATTGGAGATCCATTCCGCATATCGACACGGCCGAATGAAGTTAGCTTCTAGTAATCTTTCCACTTCCTTTTTCACGTCGGCCAATACCTTCTCCTTGTAGATCCTGCGCGGAGGTTGTTTGTATGGGCGGTATCCAGGTTTGATCGGCAACTTATGCTCAACAATGGACCGATCTAATCCGGGCATCTCTGTGTAGTCCCACGCAAAACAGTCTTTGAACTCTTTCAAAAGATCTACTAATTGCACTCTAAAGTCAGGGTCTAAACTAGAACTTATGAACATCGGCCTCTTTTCACTTGTGTCGCCAACATCCACTTCTTCCAGCTTGTCGGCCGATGTGAAGCCACGTCCCAGTTTGCCCTCGCTGTTGTCGGTTGGGTTATCCATCTAAAAGAAGCTTTGAGAGCCGATTGCTTGGATCGGCTGTTGATCCCTGTCGTAGACGTTGACAGGACCTTCTCCCCACACACGATCGGAGAAGCAATCTACTCCGTTGAATTCCCAGTAAGTGGGCTCAATGGTAGCAACACTCACCGAGTCGTCAGCTTGGACAATCTCGATGTCATCTCCAACCCACTGAATGAGTATTTGGTGCATGGTCGAAGGTATGCAGCAGTTGGCATGGATCCAATCCCTGCCCAAAAGCAGGCTGTATGCCCCCTTGCCATCAATGACAAAGAAGGTCGTGATGAGCGTCTTGGATCCAATCATCAGTTCTACATGCACGGCACCCCGAGTGTCAGAGGGATTGCCGGCAAAGTCACGGAGTATCATGTCCGTTTTGAGCAGATCTTCATCGTTCATGCCTAGCTTTCTGAAGGTGGCGTAGGGCATGATGTTGATCGCTGCGTCGCCATCGACAAACATCTTGGTCAGCGGCTTTCCATTGACGTACCCCTTGACATACAACGGCTTTAAATGCCGATGCTTGGCCGGTTTGTCAAATGCTGCCTTCTGAGACAACACGAGTTGTGCTGCGAGCTCGTCGTGCCCGACCTCGTCAGAGTCCGAATACAACTCGTCCTGTGCCCCCCGGCCGGCAGGAGCCATGAATTCCAGGGGAAGGAAGAAAGTCATGGCCACGCCAGCGCCTTTGTCGGTGTCGTCTGGCTTTTCCTTTGGGCGCCACTCTTGCTTCCTCCTATCGGCAGCTGCTTCTTCCAACTCCCTATTCCAGAGGCGCTGCACCCTCCTTTTCTGGCTCTTTCTGAGCCCTGGCGGGCACCACTGCCCCTTCTGCCACCTATATGGGCGGGGTTGTGCCTCCTCGCTGTCGTCCTGGTGGTGCGCCCACTCCTGATCAACATATCTTTTGGCTTGCCGATTCGGGCTCTCCATTTTTAGGCGCCGATCGTCCATTGGGATGCGTGCTCCCAATCTTTCGTGGACGGCGCGGCGGTTGACTCGAGCCTGCCTATACCCCTTGTACTGATCGCTGCACTCAGGGCAGTTATTGACGGCAGGCAGCTTCAAGCCTTCGTTCCAGCAGTGGCGGAAGAACGGGCATTCCCAGTGAGCCTGCTCCTGCTCTTGGCGGCGTTCCTGCTCCCTGTGGTAGGCCTGTTCTCTGCGGTAGGCCCTCTCCTCCAGACGGTACCGGCACTCCTCCGTGTGACCGTCTTCACGCTGATATTCTTCCTCGAATCTCTGTTGCTCGCGTTGGAGACGTCTCCGCTCTTTCTCTCATTCCCGCCGCCACTTGTTAAGGAGGTCCCTGTGGGGAGGCCTGCGCCTGGAAGATGACTCCCCGTGCTCATATCGACTATTCGTGGTCTGGGTACGCTGCCGGAATTCATCGCTGGTGATCTGCCGATCGGGGTCCACTGTGCCAGACTCGCGCGCTTTGTCGGAGGTGAGGACTTTGACTTTGCCCTTGCCCCTGGGGTCTTCTGGAGCTACCATGTTCACTGAGAAGAACACGGCGTTCTGGGCGAAGGGGTTAGCATCGATCTTCATCTTGCCATTGAACTTGATGTGGCCGTCCTGGATGGCCTTCTGGATCCTTGTCCTGAACACGCGGCAATCATTAATAGAATGAGTGTTAGTGTTGTGGAAACCGCAGTACTTCTTATCCTTGATCCCTCCAGGACGCAGCATCGAGTGATCCGGGGGTAGTCTGACTCTCCCTTCGGCGACCAGAAACTCGAAGAGCTTGTCGGCCTTGGTGACGTCGAAGTCGTATGCCCCCTTCTGCTGGCGCAGCCATTGCTTGTTGGCCTGGGTCGGCTCTTTGTCCCAGTTGAGCTCTGCAGCGGCCACCTCATCTTCGGCATCAGTATAGTCATCGGCTTCGTCCAGGAAAGCCTGATACATCTGGGCCGCGACATTGTCCTTCTGGAAGCGCCCTTCCCTCCGGAAGCCTTGCGCTTGGATAGTCATTTCATTCAGCCGGCGAGAGAGATGACCCAGGTCCTCAAACTCCTGGCCGAAGAGCTTGTCTCTAATGCTCGGGAGCATGCCCGCCACGACCAACGGTGGAAGCTGGTCGTCCGGCAGGTACATGCCGAAGCACTGGCTCTTGACTTCCCTAAACCTGCGCAGGTAGTCCTGCGGTGTCTCATTTGGCCTCTGTCGCACGTACATGATGTCCACCAGCTTCTTCTCTTTGGTACCCGTGTAGAAGTGTGTATGGAACTTTTGCTCCAAATCTGCCCAAGAGAGAATAGAGCCCGGCGGTAGTGACGTGAACCAAGCGAACGCCGGTCCGGTGAGTGACGACGGGAAATACCGAACCCTGAATGCGTCTTCGGTATTGGCCTCCCCAAGCTGGAGCAGATAGCGACTGATATGTTCCACCGTGCTGGTGTCGTCCAAACTGGAGAACTTGGACAAATCTGTTGGTACTTTGACTCTGGGAGGCAGGGCCACACGATGGAACCATTCGGGGAACGGAGACCTGTAAGCGTGAGTGCCCTTAGGCTTCAGGCCGAAAGTGCGCTGCATCATGTCTGCCATCTTTTCCAGCATGACGTCGACATTAGAGTCGGCAGTTCTTTCGGCCGTCGACCTCCCATATCCCGGATGTGGGATGCCCTCTAGATTGTGGGGCTCAAGCATCTCGTGGTACCCGTTTCCGAAGTAGTCCTTTATGAGCCTATAGTTTTGTGGGGAGATCTTGCATGTTGACTCTGGCGGTTGACCCCTGGCGCCGGTCGTGAATTGACCCATGTTCGGCAGTCGGCCCTCTGGCGTCTGCTTCTCTTGAATAGTCAACCCGCTCGTCTGAGCATTAGGTGGGGTCTCCTCACCAACAGCTCCTGCCCCCTTGGGGTGATTCGGCAGGTTGAAGAGGTGTGGTCCTGCTATAGGGCCAAACTCCGCCTCCATAAGTTCATCAGCCTTAGGGCCGAATTGGGCGATCATGATGGTGCGGAAAGTGTTGAGGAACGCCCCATGCATGCGGCCGATGGTGCCAGAGACAGCTTCATTGACCATGTTAGTCATCTTCTGCACTGCCTCCTCTTCCCCAGGATTAGTTGGGTCGAATTGAACGGGCTTCGACAAATCATGCAGACGGCGGACCTTTCCGCTCTTGTTCTTGGAGAAGGCTTCTAGGCACTTGGCCTGGAATTCGACACAAGCATTCTCCACCTGCTCTTTGTACTCGTCGGGTAGCTCAGTGAACTGCACCTGCACGAGCCCCGCCTTGTTGCTGGCCTCGGCTTCAGTGACTTCGACCATTGCTGCAGGAAAAAAGTGTCCCACCGGGCGTGCCAAAAAGTGTGTTGACACAAAATGTGACCCTCTGTGCCAATCACATAGCAAGCCGGAGAAGCTAGCTTCAAACGTAGCCCGGGTGCTCAAAAGTCCGGTGCGTGCCAGTCAGTTTGTCCTGCAACTAACAAAGGAGATAAACTGTTAAATACAAAGCTGGAACATGCCGGGTATGACCAGATAGTTCCAAGATGTACGGCCCTGAAGCCACTTACGACGACACATAGCTATGAAAGCTATCTGCCAACAGGTTTAAAGATCATTCGGCAGTATGAACGAAGTTACGTGAGTAGCGAGTTGCCGAATACGTTTGCATGAGAATTGTACTTGCATGGCGTATTGAATATGAATTAAAGCTTAACCAATCTCGATTGTACAACCGAGTTGGGATCCATGGGGATTGAACGTACAAATTAAGCATGATTAAACTAATCTAAAGCCTGCGCCTGCCGCACGACACCTAGCTGTATCATAGATCAAGCATACTCAATGTGCCTGAACCCTCACCACGTGGCAATCTAGATATGATCGAATCGGCTATTGCAAACAGTAGATCTATCGTATAAAGGCCCTTACAAAAATAATCATAAAAGGACAGGATAGATCTTATACAAGATGAAGCCGAACCGAGCAAGATCTAGATTGGGCAATAAAGTGTTACAACGAAATACACATTATAATACGTATAACACAAGGTAACTTAATGAATCTATTAGATCTTGCTAAACCTAATAGAGCCGATAACTATCTTGTTTATGCTAAGGTTACCAAGTAAGTGTCTGCCGCACGATACTTACTCGTAATCTTATCATAAACTAAGACTTCCCGATCATCGAGTAATGATCCGCCGCACGACCATTACCAACAAACGAGACTACTTGCATCATGCCTAAATCCGCCGCACGATACTAGACATAATAGCAAGGTTGTCGGGACTTACGGAGGTCGACGGGTCGATGGCTCCTCTCGAAGAACACGACGACACGACTTGGACTCGAAGATGGCACGAGGCCGGTTTGGTTGTATTGATTGTGAACCTCTTTACAATGGCCTCAGGGTTTATATTTATACCCTGGTGTCCTATGAGTCCTAGAAGGACACGATTACAACAACAAAATCAGGAAACTATCTAAAACATGATGCCTTCTGCTCCAAGCTTCCTTTAATAACCGGCATGCACTAAAATGACGAGATCCCAATCGCTAAACCTTCTTGACATGCCGCATTTGTCATCTTCTGACGCAAACCGACTTGGCTTGAGGTAGCCGACCGCAGCGTCACATTGCCGAATTCGCTTGCCATTGACCAGTCGCCTCCACAGCCTTGCCGAACCTACCAAGTTAGCCGACCGCGCCCGTCATCTGCCGAATCCCCTCAGGCGGTGATTTCTCTGAACCTGCACTGGGCTGGCCTACTTGTCATAGTGCAAAAATTATGTGTTAACAGTTTCACATTTAGTGTGTGTAGAATTTTCAATAGCCTATTCACCCCCCTCTAGGCATTGTTTGATCCTTTCAATTGGTATCAGAGCCTAACCCTCGTGTTAGCGCTTCACCGCGTGAGGAAAAAACAATGTCTACTCTAAGTGAGCAAGAGCTCAAATCGATTGCCGAGAATATTGCAGAGCAAATTATGGAAAAACAAGCAAAGCAATTTGAGGACCAATTGAGCAAGATGCAAAAAGAGATAGAAAGCTTGAAGGAAGCCTTGAGCAACAAAAATGATGCATCCATTAGTGGGTCAACTCCTCAAGGTGGTGGAAATGAAGGTGGTGGAAAAGGTGGGGGAAATGAAGATGATGGAAAAGGTGGAGAAGACTTCACTCGTACATCTTTTGACTACAACCAAATGAGCAAGGTCCTTCAAATGCCTAGTGTCAATCTTGGCAAACCACCATCATTTGACGGCATCAACTATAATGATTGGTCACACAAGATGAAGTTACATCTCATTGCGGAAAGAGCTTGGGAGATTGTTGAGATTGGACCTAGTCACGTCGAAGGAGAAGAGTTCACTGCTCAAGATGCTATAGAGGTCCAACAAAATGCTCAAGCCGCCTCCTTGATCTTATCATGTCTCAAGCCCGAAGAGAGCTCCAAGGTTCATGGCTTGGAGGTTGCCAAACTAATTTGGGAAACTCTCAAGATCTCATTTGAGGGTGATGCTAGTGTGAGGAAGTGTAACATTGAGTTGCTTCAAGGAAAGATTGAGAACTTCACAATCAAGAGTGGTGAAATAACTCAACAAATGTTTGATAGATACATGACCTTGATCAACAAGATAAGAGCCCTTGGAGATAAAAAGTGGGATGACAACTCGACGGCAAGAAAGCTATTGAGAGCTTATAGGGCAAAGAACAAGACACTTGCATCAATCATTATGGAGAGACCAAACTATGAGAGTATGGGACCTCATGAGATGCTTGCCAAGATAAAGCATCATGAAGTGCTTGATGATGAAGCTATAGAAGATCAAGAAGCAAGCAACAAGAAAGTAGTGGCTTTCAAGGCAAATCAAGAAGGAAGAAGAAAGGCTCAAAATGATCATTCAAGTGAAGAAGATGATGATTCCGATGAAGAAACCACACTCCTTGTTAAGAACTTTAGAAGAATCATGAGAAGAAAGATGTTCAAGAAAGGTAGTAGCAGTGACTACAAGAAAGCAAAGAAGAGATATTGCTATGGATGTGGTGCGGATGATCATTTCATAGCCGATTGCACAAGTGACAAGAAGAAGAGCAAGTACAAAAAGGATGATGACAAGAAGCAAAGAAGAGGAAGAAGAGGTGAAGCTCATATTGGGCAAGAGTGGTACTCGGATGATGACTCAAGTGATGATGAGAAGAGCAAAGGGAAGGACAAGGAGAAGGGAGCCACCAACATTACTATTCACAAGACTTCTTCTCCAAGCCTCTTCACCAACAATGGCTCAACAACCTCTTCATCACGTCTCTTTGAGTGCCTCTCTGACGATGACTTCACTCATTCTTGCTTCATGGCTAAGGATGAGAAGGTACCACCTAACTTGCTCTAGTGATGAATATAGTGATGATGATGAAATTGAATATGAGCAAAACATGATAAAGAAATTTGGAAATAAAGGTGGACTTAAAATAATAAAATTGCTAACTAAGATAGAGAGTCGGAATGTGAGTCTTTCTATGCAAGGGGACATAATCTCTCAAGAGAGAGAAAAGAACCTTGCATTGGAAGCCTCTCTTGCCGAGGAGAAGGTGAAGGTTGAGAAATTGACCATGGAACTATCTTTAGCCAATGATGATTCTTTCAAGAGATTGACTAAGGAGTGTTCCATGGGCAATGACTTAATTGCTAATCTAAAGAATAAAGAAAGCTTGATTCAAGAAAGCCTCACAAGCTTGCAAGAGAAATGTCAAACTCTTGAATTAAGTTACAATACTCTTTGGAATAGCACCTCTTCAACTACTTCTAAGGATTCCGATAGCTCTAATGCCTCAACTAGTCAAGGTTGCAAGAGATGTTATAAAATTGATATAAATGCTTGTGCAACTAACTTTGTTGAGATAGAGAAGAACGACAAGGAAATCCATAGGCTGAACATGATCTTGAAGAATGGTTGCAAATGTAAGTTGCAACAACCAAAGGACATTCTCAAGACCGCAAGACATCCATCCATCAAGGATGGCATTGGCTATAGTAGGTATAATGGAAGAGTCAATGGAAGGAAGATGGTCAATGGAGTACCCTTTGTTAACTTTAGCAAAGGGGCCTCTCTATTTGACCTCATGAACAAGGTCAACAAGATTGCCATTCCAAAGGCAACACTTGCTAATGACAAGACCAACAAGAAGAAGCAAGTGGAAGCCCCCAAGCAACAAGTGCCCATCTCACGCAACTATGCTAGTGATTACATATGTTGTTGGGGCAAGGATGGGAAGACAGTTGTGAAGTATGTTGGTGCACTCAAGAAGAGAGAGATAATGAGGAGTGTTTGGGTGTCCAAGACATATGTGACTAAACCCCAAGGACCCAAATCTATTTGGGGTACCTAAAGCAAGAACTTGATCTTGTTTTGGGAATATGCCTCCGACGGAACAAGTTGGGTGTTGGATAATGGATGCACCAATCATATGACCGGAGCAAAGGATATGTTCACCTCCTTCCAACTAAACCACAACTCATGTGACAACATTGTGTTTGGTGACAATGGGAAAGGAGAAGTTCTTGGTTTGGGTAAAATTGCTATCTCAACCGATAATTCCATATCTAATATTTTACTTGTGCATTCTTTAAGTTATAATTTATTATCCATTTCTCAAATTTATGAAATGGGTTATGATTGTCTCTTTACGGATAAGGGTGTGACCGTCTATAGAAGTAGGGATTCCTCTATTGCATTCATGGGTGTGTTGAAGAGAAAACTTTACTTGGTTGACTTTCAACTAGTAAGGTGGAACCTAAGACATGCTTAATGGCAAAATCTAGCATGGGTTGGCTATGGCATCGCTGACTAGCTCATGTTGGGATGAGGAACTTGGCCCAACTTCAAAAGGGTGGGCACATCCTTGGACTAACGAATGTCTCTTTTGAGAAAGATAGAATTTGTAGTGCATGCCAAGCCGGGAAGCAAGTTGGAGCCAAGCATCCAACAAAGAACATCGTGACAACTACAAGACCGTTGGAGCTACTACATATGGACCTCATCTGTGGCGGAACCGTCCTGATTATAAGAGCTCAAGTACCGTCTTCGCCAAATTCATCTGACACCGACTCGTACTTGAACCCATATAACCCCGGTAGTCCGGAAATATCGAAGGATTTCAAACATCATACAACATACAGGATCACATTATTCAAGTACCACATTCGTAAGGATACACCATCGATAATCGAAATCGAATTTAAACATCAGAGTGCGGAATCATAAAAGAGTTATTACAATACTGGGTTTAAAAGTGCGGAAGCTGAAATAAGTTTTGAAACACGACCACCACACATGTGGTCCAAATAAACATTGTTCGATAACTCACTCCTCCTTTTTCAAATAATGTGCCACTAGAAGTCTCAGTCTAGCAAAAGAAAAGGAGAAGCTTCTGGATGACCCTGCCCTGGGCTTACTCCTCATCACCCTCCACGGGATAGAGACAGTGCTTACAATAGCCGTAGTACACCTGGCCATCTGCAACAACGGGATAAACCCTGAGTACGGGAATGTACCTAGCTAGACTTACCCGTCCAACTGAAAATAAATGACACCAAGGGTATGCAAGGCTTTTTGGTGGAGCTGAGATCTTTAGTTGCGAAAAGCTCAAATTGAGAGAAGAAATGTTTAATGATATCGGTGAGCAGTCCAATTTTAGACCTACCTCTTAGTCTAGGTTTGCACCTGAACTATTACATACACTTGAGTCTAATCAATCAATAATATAACCATATCCAGTTGACTTATCCACATTTTAGTTGAACCTTTAAACATCACATGGAGTTGTATCGTGGTGAAGCTCGACATAGTTTCCCACTAACCGGGGGAGACGGAGACTCGAATTGAATTCCAAACCAGCTGGTGATAAACCTTTAATACCAACCCACACTTTCCCCGTCGGGTCCATGCATTGGGTAACCGCTCGATGCTTGTTCGTGGTGGTAATCGTCGAGGCTCACAGCACAGACCACCCAATTGGAACTATACGATGGCCATTCCGCGACAGATCGTGTTTCCATACTAGAGGGTGCGACATGGGTTGAGACCGGCCCGAACAGCGTCTAACCGGCTTTGGGGTCGATGATTACAGCACCGACATATCCCTAAGTCAAAGGGCGCGTTCAAAAATGAACGAGGGCCATCATCGATACAAACCTACACGATCCAACGGACGAGCTGCCCCAAGTTTCTAACTTGTGCCTTGCCTTCCAGTTGACCGTATTTCATTACTACTCAGGTTCTTTTCCACGATAGCAAATATAGCCAACCGTGATCCGGTAAATACCCACCAGAGGTGTTACGGGAACATCCTTAACTACTACTTTCATTAAGCAAGCTAAGCAGTTCTACTTATAAATAAGTAACGGGATAACAAAGCAGGTATAAACAATAATCAAGGAATGGTAATGCAATAATTAGAAATCAATCAACTCCTATACCTAATGCATCACAATATAAAAGTACTCAATTGAATTAATTGTGAATAATAGGAGGCTTAAAATGCTCCGGGGCTTGCCTTGAGTGAAGACCGAGGCCTCGTGGGAGGGGCACTCGGGCAGGTTAGTCTCTGGCGCAGGGTCGGCTTCCTCGGTTCTGGGCATTTCCGGAATCTCCTGCTCGACGTTTACTTCCGGCTCCTGGTCGGGCTCCGGGACTGTCGATCCTATTGCAATGCGGTGAATAATAAATAAATAATGCGAGGTGCAAAATAGTGGTATTAAATGCAAACATTTCTTGCAAACCAACAAAACCAACTTGTTGAACAACTTTTGACATTGAGGAAAAACATTTATTTACCTCGTAAAACAAAATCATTATTTTAATCATTTCCTATTTATTAATTCGGGAGAAGCCCAGGTTTGAACAACAAGTGCATCTTTCTGAACTCAAAAAAATCCACAAAAATTATAGAAAGTAACTTACACTTACTGGACCTCACTGTACAAATTTCAGCAAGAATAAGTTACTGAACATCAGATACAAAAAGATGAAACAAACTGCCCAAAAGGTGCTTTGAACTAACTTTCCTTATGAAAAGTGTCAAACAGCAGTTTTCGTATTTTTCCTAGCTGTATTTACCTATAACCACTCTACTGTAGAAAACCTACTACTAAAGCATGAACCTATAAATCTACATAAAATAAACAAGTTTATTTCAAAATAAATCCCTTGAACTGTAACCCTACTGGAAAAGGGTGACATCCTCATTTTCATATTTTTTCCAGATTCTACTCTACATTTCATATTTGTCAAGAAAGTTCCATGATCAGAAACATTATATTCTTTTCTACATGAATTTTCTAAGAAAAATATAGAAAAGCATATTTGTACAGCAACTCCTTATTTTTCCATGAAACAACCTATGTTTAGCATTTTTCTCAGCTTAAACATAACACACAAGGACTGCATAAATTTTCTCATATTTTGTTTTTACATACAAATCATTTTAACAATTATTTTAAGAAAACAGCTAAAAAGGAATTTAAATCAAAACAGATACTTTTTCTACAGAAATAGTGCGTGATAAATTTTTCATAGATACATGATCTGACAAGAAACCTACACAAATTTTGCCATGAATTAATTCAACGAGAAAATAGATGAACACATTTATCTAAACAAAAGCACATAAACTGGATTAAATAAAAACAGTGTAATAAATTGTTACCAAAAAGACTGTCATATTTTTCCATGATAGATCTATTCATGAACAAGTTAACAAAACTGAAAACACCTCATTTGGACCATTAAAACGTGCTACACAAAATAAACAAACTTTCCTGGGAAATAAACAAAAAGGAAAAACATTTGAAAACTCCCGGCCAGGCTTGCATAGACTTGGCTCATGGACCGGGTGAGGCTGACGCATGGGGCCTGCGCGGTCAACGGACCCACTTGCCAGTGAGAGCAGAACAGGGGAAAGGGTTGAACGGGTGGTTCTCGCCGACGGCGAGGTCGTCGACGGTGGGGGTTGGCTTGGTGTGTTCGCCTTGACGGGGCGGACCGAGTGGTGGTGTCGGTTTGGCCAGAGGACGCCCATAGCTCACCGACGACGACCAATGGCGGACGGCCGCGATGGTGGGGCTCGGCTATGCCATCTCCGGCGATCGACGGTGGAATTGAAGGAAGCGGGAGGACCAGTGAACCCTAAGAGAGCTATTGGGTGGGTTAGTTTGGCCGGAGAAGCTCCGGTGGAGCTTGGCCTCATGTGCGGCCATGGCGACGCCCATGGCGCTCGGCCGGTGATGGTGGGAGAGCTACGGGACGGTAGAGAGTAGGCGGATTGGTGTTCTCACCTTGCCTTGGCGTGACGAAGCTCGACGGAGAAGAAGGGGCTCGGCGGAGGCTTGGTTGGCGGGGAACGGCGGCGAGCACTCTCCGGCGGTGGCGGCGGCCGAAAAGGGGGACCTCGTGTTCCGGTAGCGGTAGAGCTCTGCCGGTGCTCCGAGTGCGCGCACGGCGTGTGCGGGGTGAAGGCGAAGTGGTGTGCGGAAGGAATCGGACGGTGGGGAGTGGAGGAGGTCGGAACGGCGGTGGCTAGTGGTGGTGTCGGACGGCGGCGGGCACGGGTTCGTGTTTGCGTTCGCACGTGCGGGGAGAGGGGAGTTGGTGAGGGCGAGTGCGTGCGAAAGGTGAGTGAAAAGGGCGGAGTGCGGGGCGCGGGGCTTTTGGCTCGGCTGCCCAGCCAGTGGTCGTGGCGGGGGCCACGGCCGGCGAGCGGCGCGGGTGGCAGAGCAGAGCGCGGCAGCCAAGGCAGCGAGGGAGTGGCCGCGCGCGATCCTTGCGTGATCAGGTGGGAGAGGATCGTGTGGTGAGTGGCCAAGGTGGATCCGCGACAGAAGATGGCGGCCCCGCGGCGCTCCGGCCGGCGTACGGCGCGACCGCGCGGTCGGCTGCTGACGCGGCGCGCGGGAGCGGCACGGCGCGGGTGCGGGCTGACGCTGGTGCGGGGTGGGCCGAAAGGCCGAGTGGGCTAAAAGGCTTGCGCCGGAAGAAAACGTTTTCCTTTTTCTTTTTCCAGAAATTTTCCAAACTTTGACCATTTCAAATCAGTTTCAAAAACTCAAAACTAGGCTTTGACCCAAAAATAAAAGTTGCCCAAAATAATTTTCTCTACAACTTTCATATAAGACACTTTTTCTGAAACTCATTTTCTCAACCTCCACATAAATAAAGCAAATTTTTGAGCTATAAATCATTTTGTTCCCACATTTTTAATTATTAAACCATATTGAACTAGGTCAAGGTGTCAATATAAACTGTGTTATACTCAATATTCTTCATTTTATAAAATTAATTGCCAAGACAGAAATCCATTCAAACAACCAAGTCTTATAGAAACCGAAATCCAAATAAACAACAAAAGGCAAAAAGCACTTTCATGCACATGAAATGATACAATGCATTGCTTATGAATTTTAGTAGCTAAATGTAGTTCCTAATGCAGTGCTTGACACTAGAGTGTCACAGTCCTTCCCCCATAAAGAAATCTCGTCCCGAGATTTGGGTTACGTACCACTTTTTAAAGAAAGCGGGGTAGTTTATGCGCAAGTATTCCTCGGTTTCCCAGGTTGCATCATTGGGTCCGTGATTACTCCAGAGAACCTTGTAAGTTTTCACTTCTCGGTTACGAGTCACTCTGGTCTTGGTATCCATTATCTCTTGAGGTTGTTCATAGTACTCCAGATTTGACCTGATAGTGACATCTGAGATTTTAACCTCTTCTCGTTCGGGTACTCGAAGACACTTCTTCAACTGCGATACATGGAATACGAGAAAGATCGCGCTCATCTCCCGGGGTAACTGCACTTCGTAGGCTACTTCCCCCTTTCTGGCTATGATCTGATATGGTCCTACATATCAGGGTGCTAGCTTTTTCTTAATTCCAAAACGTTGGACCTTTCTCATGGGTGAAACCTTAAGGTAAACATAATCTCCTACTTGGAATTCCAAAGGTCTTCTTCGCGTGTCAGAATAGCTTTTCTATCGAGACTGTGCTGCCTTGATATGTTGCTGTACAGTTTGCACAATCTCTTCGGCATCTTTTACATAGTCCAACCCATAAAATCCGCGAACTTCTGATTCAACCCAATTTACCGGGGTCCTTCATCTTCGTCCATACAACACTTCAAACGGTGCCATCTTTATACTTTCCTGATAGCTGTTGTTATATGAAAATTATGCGAGGGGTAACCATTTCTCCCATGATTCTCGTGAGGAAAGTACACATGCTCTGAGGATATCTTCCAAAATTTGATTTACTCTTTCTGTTTGTCCTACGGTTTGAGGGTGATAAGTGGAACTTCGTACCAACTTGGTTCCTAGCTCCTTGTGCAACTGTTCCCAAAAACGCGCTATGAACTGGGGTCCTCTATCAGAAACAATCCTTTTGGGAATCCCGTGTAACCTTAAGATGTTCTAAATGTACAAATCTGCATATTGGTGTGGTCGATGTGTAGTCCTGACTAGTATGAAGTGAGCCACTTTGGATAACCGATCCACGATAACCCAGATAGAATCATGTCCCTTTTGGGTGGTTGGGAGACCTGTGATGAAATCCATGCTAATCTCTTCCCATTTCCATTCTGGGATTGATAGCGGTTGTAACAATCCGGCAGGTCTCAAGTGTATAGCATTTATCCTGCAGCAAGTATCGCACTTCGCGACATAAGCCGCAACCTCTTTCTTCATTTTTGACCACCAATATCTTGTTCTCAGATCTTGGTACATTTTACTACTTCCTAGATGGATAGACAACTTTGATCTGTGGGCTTCATTTAGAATTCTTTCTTCCAGCTCTGTGTCCTTAGGAACAACTAACCTTTTATTATACCACAAAATCCCTTGTTCATCCGTTCTGAAGTTCAACGAACTACTGGTTTCCAACCTCTTCTTGATCTGACAGATCTCTTCATCGATCTTTTGTCCTTCGATGATATCACTTTCTAGGGTGCACTGTATGGTGATGTGGTTCAGCATAACAGGGTGCATAAGGTTAAATCCATCTTCCAATAATGGTTGTAGGGAGTTGTAATGAGTCTTGCGACTCAAGGCATCTGCTACAACGTTCGCTTTTCTGGGGTGGTAATGCACTTCTAGGTTATAATCCTTAATCAACTCTAACCATCTTCTTTGCCTCATATTCAACTCCGGCTGAGTGAAGATATATTTTAAGCTTTTGTGGTCTGTATACACGTGACATAGGTTGCCCATAAGATAATGCCTCCAAATCTTGAGTGCATGAACTACGGCTGCCAATTACAAATCATGAGTCGGGTAATTCTCTTCATGTGGTCATAACTGGCGTGAAGCATATACTATAACTCTTCCATCCTGCATAAGCACACATCCAAGTCCAAGCTTGGACGCGTCCCAAAACACATCAAAAGGTTCCTCTAAATTTGGTTGAGCCAAAACTAGCACAGAAGTCAACAAAGTTCGCAGAGTGCGAAATGCTGCTTCACACTCTGGAGTCCATTCAAACTTCTTGTTCTTTTGAGTTAGACGAGTCATAGGTTTTGCAATCCTGGAAAAGTCCGGAATGAACCGACGGTAATATCCGGCCAATCCTAGAAAACTGCGTACCTCATGTACGTTGGTGGGTGCTTGCCAATCCATAACTTCCTGTACTTTCGTGGGATCCATAGAAATTCCTTCCTCTGAAAGGACGTGTCCGAGAAAAGGCACTTTCTTTAACCAAAACTCACACTTGCTAAACTTAGCATATACCTTGTGCTCTCAAAGTCGAGTTAAGACGACTCGTAAGTGCTCAACATGATCCTTCTCATTTTCAGAGTATACCAAGATGTCATCAATAAACACTACAACGAACTTATCCAATTCAGGCATAAAGACGGAATTCATCAGATACATGAAATGTGCTGGTGCATTTGTTAGTCCAAAATACATAACTAGATACTCACAGAGTCCATATCGGGTGGAGAAAGTGGTTTTTGGTATATCCTCCCTTCTAATCTTGATCTAATGGTAACCTGACCTCAAGTCAATCTTGGAGAACACTTTCGCTTTTGATAACTGATCAAACAAGATGTCGATTTGAGGTAAGGGATATTTGTTCTTTATAGTTACTGCATTCAGAGGTCTATAATCCACACACATTCTCAAGGTTTTGTCCTTCTTTTTCACAAAGATGGCGGGACATCCCCAAGGTGATGAACTAGGACATATCAAACCTTTATCCAAAAGTTCTTGCAACTGAGTTTTAAGTTCTGCTAACTCGTTAGTTGGCATCCTATACGGCCTCCGAGAAATAGGTGCCGTTCCAAGAATCAACTCTATAGCAAACTCCACATCCCTATCCGATGGTAGTCCTGGCAACTCATCGGGGAAAACATCTGGAAACTCACACTATCGGGATCTCAGCTATCTGCTTTGCCGTGATGTTGAACAACACTCCTATCTCATGGGGGTTTCGGGGTAACTTAAACCGAAAAGAAGACCCACTCCGGGGACTAACCATGGAGACTACTCGCTCTGCGATGTCGAGATTGACCTTCCAGAGTTTCATCCAACCCATACCCAAGATTACATCCAAACCAAGACCAGGGATTACTATGGGGTCCACTATGGCTTTCTTATCCCCAAAAGTCATTTCCCCTCCTTTAGCCATTTTACAGGCGAAGAGAACAGCTCCTGCTGAACTTATCTGGTATCCCCGATCCAACTCTACTAACTCAAGATTACTTCTTAAAACAAAATTCTCACTTATGAAAGAATGCGATGCTCCAGAATCAAACAACACAACTGCAGTGTATTGATTAACAAGAAACGTACCAGCGATGACAGGTTCTCCTTCCGGTACTTCCTCAACGGTGGTGTAATGCACATGGCATGTGCGAGGTTGAGGCTGGGTGTACTGTTTCTTCGGCTGGGGGCACTGACGTGATAGGTGTCCGGTCTGACCACAATTATAACATGGTCCAATCACATACGGGGTGTTGGGACCTCCAGAACCTCCTGCCTTTGCTTTGTTCTGCATCAAGGGAGCAGTGTAGGGCTTCTGGAAATTTGGACGAGAGCGGTTGGTGGTTATCTTCCTCTGTGGGGGACGGAACCTTGCTCCTGCAACTGGCGGGCGATACGGGGTGCGTGCTCCGAAAGGGGTCCTCTGTTGAGACGAACCTCCTTCGTTTGCACGACACGAGTTTCTGTCGCCAGCCTGCTGTCATTAGCCTCTTGATTCAGGCTGTCACTGACAAAGTCACTGAAGGTGGTACGGTGACTGTTTCCCATCTTGGAGAGCATGGTGGCATTCATGCCACGCTTGAAACTTGCAATCTTTTTGGCCTCAGTGTTCACGAAGTCTGGGGCATAGCGAGATAGGTTGTTGAAGCTATGGAGATACTCTGACATGGACCTGGTTCCCTGGGATAGCCTCATGAACTCGGTAACCTTCATCTCCATCAAACCACTGGGGATGTAGTGGTTACGCATAGCTGTGGAGAATTGCCCCCACATGACCGGTGCATTAGCTGGCAGGGATGCACGGTACTGGGACCACCATAATCCTGCGGGTCCTTCCAACATATGCGCGGCATATTCCGCCTTGAGCTCTTTAGTCAAGCGGAGCAGGCGGAACTTCTGAGTGATGGAGTTGATCCATTCATCTGCTTCAAGTGGTTCAGTGACTTCCTTGAACACAGGGGGACGAGTGTCCAAGAAGTCACGGTATGAGCTGTACTGGTTGGGCTCTGGTCCTTGGCGCTGCTGGTGCTGCTGCGCGGTGTTATTGGCAATGTTACGGAGGGTGGCCTCCATATGCCTCCGCATCTCTTCCATATTCCTCTGGCTACCCAGAAACTGCCCGAAAAACGCTTCTGGCGTCATCGGTGGCGATGGGGGTGGTGGCAGATTCTCCTCCTGCCCCGACCCCTGTCCATGCTGGCTGCGAGTGTGTGCCGGCATCTGCATGTCCCATTAATAACCAATCATTAGGTGATGTCACATTGATCATGAATAAATACTGCGCTGTACAAAATTTGAAAATTTAGCACACGACCAAGAATAAGTACTCATTTCCATACAACATCACAGAACAAATTGCTTGAAAATAAGAAATGCAAACGATGGATTTCCATAAAAAGGTGCCAGATCTAACTCTGGACTTTGTCCAAAAGCCATACGTGCCATTATACAACTTAAACATAAAACCAACACATGTTCGGGTTACATCATCAGCGAGCATGCTCAAGCTATACAAAAGAAAACGACTCCTAAGAAGCTAGCGCTCAAGCATCTCCGGCGGCGGATGCGACATCTGTTGATGGTCCTTAAACACTTGTTTTACCATCAACATTTTACCCAAAAATTCACCAAAAAGGCATGAAAAGTAGTCAAATAGGTTTCAAACTAACCAAATTCCACATGTCCATAGATTTTTATTTGAATGCAGGATTTGGACCAAATTTGGAGAATGGACCCACCAGGGGCCGAGACCACTCACCAGGGCCCATTTGGGTCCTAGTGGGGTGGCGCTCGCCACCCCTAGGTGGCGCCCGCCACCTAGGTGGCGCCCGCCACCTAGGTGGCGCCCAAACTTCTCCCCTTCCATGTCACTGATCCGTGTGACCACCCCAGGGCCAAATCTTAGCCCTCGGTCACTAGGTCGGTGGCATCGGAGGGCTCAGGAGGGAGTGGCGTGAATCATGCATGCCGCCATGCAAAGAAGCACATGTTGAATTAAAGAAGCACATGCTTAATTCTTCTTGCCAGTTCAGGTTTTGCTCTTGTATCTCAAGCACTTTACTATATTCTAGTTCATCATTTCAAGTATTACTTTATTCTACTTGCCAGTATCGAGTAGTATACTTGATTGATTGCTTGAGTACCTAGCTATCCTACATTTCAATTCACTTAGCCATAGTAGTTAATCTCTAGTATGCTTAGTGTTTGATCTTTGCCAATAGGTTGCTTAGTTAGTTTAGTGTTTATCTTATTAAGTCAAGTATTTGCTGTGACGTCCGCAAATGTGTCTCTATTCTAGGCCATGGTAGAGATAGTTAGAATATAATTAGGCATGGTCCTTAGTTATAGACTTACCTTCAGATACAGCTAGACCCCGGATAGCTGTGGTAGCAAGCAAGTGGTGACAGTCCTGTGCGCCTTGAATTCCAGCGCGTAGTTGGTCTAGTTTAACAGTAAGGCTCGTTGTGCTAGCGTTCAACCTAAGTCAGTGGTAAAGGCTAGTACGCCTCGGTATTTGACAAGATAAGAATAAAACTATACTTAACTTGGTTGCTTATTTGGCATTTGCCTATCTTGCTTCGTAGTTATCTAGGAGTAGTTATTAATTATTAGTTAGTTATATTAGTTATCCTTAGTTATCTTATTCCCCTTATCTACCTATCCATCCACCTTACCTTATCCATTCATTTCATCCTTACCTATCCACTCATAAATTCTTTCTAGCCTTTCATCTCTTCTCTCCTCTCCTTTTCCCTTTCTTATTCTTCGACTCTCATCCCCTCCTTGACTCGACTCATACACCACCCTAGCCTTCCTTTGGGATCAAATAAATCGACACCTGGTACTCCCAGGCGAAGTGCTACTATGATAGTTCTGTGCGCTTGCAGAATCTCCTCTAGGTAGATTGCAATCTCTCTAGGTAGCTCCTACTAGTGTCAGGATTGACAACCCCATTTGACATTAGTAGATAGTTGCTTTAGCTTCACTCCTTTAGGTATAGTGACTGGACTTGCTACAAGCATTTCTAGCGCCATTGCCAGTGATAGATTCCATAGTCTACTCCTAGTAACGACGTTAGCAAGTGTCAACAAGCATTTCTGGGCCGTTACCGGGGATAGTTGCCTAGCTCTATCTTTAGTGAAGTTAAGAACTACCAACAGCATCCTCCTCATCATCGGCGTCCATCATCGGCTCATCGGCATGGTCCTCGTCGTCTGAAGAAGGCTCTGGACCAAGCACTACTCTGTCCTAGGGCTCCTGGGCCTCATCTGCAGGGGCCTCGTCAGCTGCTGGGGCGGCGGCCTCCTATGTGGCATGATGCATTTGGTGGACTGCCTCATGGAGCTGGTCGATGTATGCCTACTGGTCGTGCACCTGCTGTATCAGGTGATTTTGCACCCTCTCTGAGCTGGTCAAGCGCTGTGTGGGCTTCATCTCGCTGAAAAGCTGTCGTCAAGTACATCTGCTCAGCGATAGTCCTGGCGGTAGTCTCTGCTCCTACGGTGGCACGTGCATCGTCACGCTCCAGAGTGACCTGATGTATCTTCTCCTGTAGATGGGCTACCTCGGCATCGAACTCCTCTTGTAGCTTCCTCTTACTCTGGTAGGTGGCAGTGAGGGTAAAGGACACGCTCTCCAGGCTGCGCTCCAAACTCTCACACACACCCACCAAAGCTCCGGTGGCGCTCATTGCAAACGTCTCGCAGTAGAACCTCTCCTCCACACCTCCTGTCAGAACCGACTCCAAAGTCTGCCTCCAGCACAATGGAAAAAGTGATCCACGAGGGAACACTCCTGCCATAGCACTAGCAAGGTCGGCAGGAAAACGGGCGATGATTTCCTGAAGCACCAAGTACGTTGCCCTGTTATCTCCATCCTTGGCACAACTGCCTCTGGTGATCTTTGTCCATCCTGACCAGTGGGGCTTGGCAGGCAAGGTTTTGACCTTGATCTGCACCATGACCAACGAGTCCTGCCCAGAGATCTCCTTCTGCCAAGAGTACCTGGGCTCCTGTCCTTCCTCGTATCCCACTGCCTGCAGAATCCTCCAAAGGATAGTCGGCAACCCGAAGTAAGACAAGAACATGTTCTTGGTCAACTTCGTGGCCAAGCGATGACGTGGAACTCCTCTGCCTCCGGTGGCCTTGCGAGCAGTCAACTTAGTCCGGGCCATCTGTAGAAACAAAAGGGTTTCAAACTCTCGTGAGACGTGTATTAAGTTGGCAAATTTTATAAGAAAAGAGACAACTTTTAATTAAGGGGAGGTAATGCAAATGCAAGAATATAAACATGATGCATGATCGGACTTACGTTCTCACTCACTAACAATGACTCGTAAGTCCTAACGTTCTAGTCGGTGGCAAGAACGATCTCTCATGCATCATCTATTAGTTCTACTCGATCACGTAGTTAGTGTACCTGTAGAAGATTCATTTCAGCCCAAAGCAAAATCCCAATGGTGAAATAACGGAGTATTGGCCCCTATGCACAAAATACATAGAAGCCCACACTAAACACCATGCACCAATCCAGAAAACATACCCCCAAACAATTGATACCCTCGTATATGTTTGCGTGGAGCTCGCACATACTTGGTATAACAACTCTCACCTAGACCGACGGTTGGACGGTCATGCTCTCATATCTTACAAAATCATTTTATGCATGTTTTCGTGATCGACGCATTCTCTTTTCCCTCGAGAATGGACCAGCAAATAAAGACCCAGCATGAAGCAAAAACCCTGAACCCTGTTAGCAGTTAAGCCACATGAATCCTAATATAGGGCTTAAGGACAAGACTAGGCACACTTAATAATTTAGAATAGTTTTGAAAATAGTTTTAAAATACCCATTTTAGTTCAAAAATAGCTCCTTTCGGATGCAATAACTTGAACTGTAACACCTCTGGTGTTTAATAAGTAATTAACTTGACATGTCATCATCATTAGTCTTTAAACATTCTTGCCATGCATTTAAGTTTGCTTAATTTTTGTGTAGATCTTGTTCAGTTAAGTGTTTTGATGCTGTGTTATGAGGACCAAAATTCAAAAATCAAAATAAAATTTAAATTCCTTTTGAAAAACCCCAAATTTCCAAACTCTAGTTTTACCCCCTTTTTCTAATTCAAAAGTTGTTCAAAATTTGAAGTTGGTCCTTTTAGCAAAGTTGTAGATCTCAAATACTAAACAACTTTGGTGTTTTGAGTTTTCTTTGTGCAGTTCAAAGTTTAGGAGTAATTTTCAAGATTTCAAAAGAAGAATAGGTTTTCACTGTGCACAGCTGGAGGACCCCTACCTCATCCTCACCCGGCCCCTACCTCTCTTTGCCCGGACCCCCACCGTCCTTTTGCCCGGACCCCCACCGTCCTCTTGCCCGGACCCCCACCGTCCTCTTGCCCGGACCCCCACCGTCCTCTTCGCCCGGACCCCCACCGTCCTTCGCCCGGACCCCGGCATCACCCCGCGCCTATAAAAGCCACCAAGCTCCCCATTGCCACCACCAACACTTCCTCGCCAACCCAAGCCATCAGGCAGCCCCAGCGCCCGCCAAGGCCGCCACTGCCTTCGCCTTGAGCTTCTCCACCTTCCCAAGCCACCAATTTCACCCCTCCGTCCTTTCCTTCGCCGGCGCAGCGACTCCCCTCCAACTCCGGCGAATCGCTCGAGCCTCACCCTCGAGCCAACCTTCGAGCCAATCCTCGAACCGCACACCCTCGAGCGTCCCCTCGAGCCACATCCCTCGAGCCGCATCTCTCGAACATGCCAAGGCCAGCCTCGAGCCTCACCCTCGAGCGTCCCCTCGAGCCTCACCCTCGAGCACGCCTGCGAACCGCGCCCCCTCGAAGCAGCCGAGCCCCACCCTCAGCCTCGGGCGAATCGCAGCCACCCTCGGACTGAGCCTCGAGCACGCCGAGGCTACCCTCGAGAGGTTAGCCGAGCCTCCGCCGAGGCCTCGCCACCATCGAGCTCCCGCCTCCGACCCTTGCACCGCCTCGCCGAGCCTCGTTTCCAACTCCTGGTGAGCCCGCGAAGCTATCCCCACCCTCTGCCTTCCCAGCCGAGACCTCGAGCGACCGGTCCGCTGTCCGCCTTACAGGCAAGCGCGCCGAGCCTCGAGAGAAGCACAGTTTTCCTTTTCTTTTAAAAATATGAATAGTGTTTTGTTTTCTTCTTTTTGTGAGGTTTAATCTGTTGTTCTAAAAATCTTGAGATAAATGTTGTGTGTTCCTTGCTCTGTGTAGTATTTTAGAAAAATAAGAAACTCTACTTTTCTGCAAAGTTTAAAATATGAAAAAATCCTCCTTTTAATTAATAAATGGATAGTTTTAGGTTTTTAGTAAAACATGTATAGCTCCAAAGGTCATGAAATTTATTTTGTCATCTATTTACACCATGATGAACCTATGAGATTAATTTGGTAAATTTTGGGACAACTGTATAAAATGATCTTTTAAAATAAATTAGGAAAAACAGAAAAGTAATCATGGTGTGACCTTTTGGATTGTTTGCTGTTCATAGACCCCACCCCTCTGGTCTATGATGATTGTGATGCCTTGCAATGTTTTGTAAATAATGCTTAATAAGTTTGTTTAATCTTGCTTAAAAAGATAAAGATAATTAATCTTTATGACTATCCTAGAAGTTACTCACATGTTAGAAAGTTGTACTCTAGAATCAGTAGTCTTGTCCTGCACCTTAGCATGCATTCCATGGCATCATGTTAAAGCATACATCATTTATCCACGTGTAGTATCCAAGAGTGTTGAAGTCGTGTTGATCAAGCTCTGGTGTTCACCATTGTCGAACGAGCCTCGGAGGAGGGTTCTTGTTGGACAGGCTTCGTCGAAAAAGACTTAACCTCAAGCAGCAAACGAACTAACTTGTGTCAATCTTTCTTGGATCTTATCTTCCCTGCAACGAAGGCAAGCCCCGGTGCATTTAACCCTTCCTTGGATTTATAAAATGTTTTCCTTAAATGCTTTTGAGTTAAACTACTGCATTAGGTTATAGGAGTTGTGTGATGACCTATTACCTGCATTATTTACCTCCACCAGAAGATCCACCAGCCCTGCTTTAAAACTATTTGCAAAATGCTTAGTGATGCTATACTATAGATTTGCAATAAAATGCAATTTTCAAAAGTGTGATCACTAAAAGAATCTTTATGGGAATTTGGCTTTACTTCCCGTTCGATGACTGCTTGCCTAGCTAGCATGTGGTCATTGTCGAGAAGAGGTTGTCCGCGCGTACGGTGCCGTCATGTTGTAGTCCGGGACTCAACAGTTGACACCGACCGGGATAGGGTTGAAAAACCGACAGGACCTGTACTCTTGGGTTAGAGTCCCGAGGTGCTTGTCGCTGGCGGAAAAATGTAGGGACCATCCGTATGGGGGCCTGCTGGCCAAGACTTGCAACTATTCACATACTACGGAAAGCTCTGGCTCCGAGGAATCCTTTATTGGACCGACAACCGCGCACTGGGAGTGGAGAGATGGCGGAAGTAGCATGTACCCACGTGGTCGTCGTACCTGGATAGGAGTGGTGTACTGTACTTCCGGGTGGCGTAGGACCGGGCCCAATCTTGGAGGAATCGTGGTAGACGAGTTGGCATATGCAAGCTTGGGTGCTACATATGCAGTGTGGATAGGGATCCTCAGCTGAGTATTATTTATCCGGATTAACGTTGCTCCTCGGTTATGGAGACTTGGTCACTGACTGTCAACGGAGAGTGGTTCTCAACTAGGTATGTTTTGAAATGTAAAATGAATCATGGACAATGAAGAATTGAGAAATGCTTGAATCTTTCCAAAATAAAACAAGGTTTACAAAATGCTTTTTCTGCAAAATACTTAAGCCTTACCTTGACTACCCTAAGCCTTTCATTCCTGAGTCTTCTCCCTTTTTCTTTAGTCGGGTAAGTCTTGTTGAGTACCCCAGTACTCAGGGTTTGTTAATCCCCTGTTGCAGGTTTCTATTAGGTGGTGTTGATCATGATCATGTCAGTGGGCTTGACGTGATCTGGTTGTTCCTCTTCTCCAACTTAGGTACTCCGCCTAAGTGTGGTTCTGTCATACTACTCTACTTCCGCAATACCAGTTATTTTTATGCAAAAAGTAACATCTTCATAATTTGTAAAGTTTATCTATCTTGCTTCCGCACTCCGATGGTATTTTGTATCAACTGTTGTAATGTTGTAATTATTCCAACCTTCATGATGATGGTCCTGTGGCTCGTGAGTAATTCGGGGTCCTCTCAGGGACACCCGACGGATCTTTCCAGTAACGTGTTTCATTTGCACAGTCATTGGGCTCCCTATGACGATGACGTGTGCAAGTGGGCCACATTATTGGGCGGTTCCGTCACATGAACCATGCTCCGATACCAGCTGTGGTGGAACCGTCCTGATTATAAGAGCTCAAGTACCATCTTAGCCAAATTCATCTGACACCGACTCTATTGCATTCACGAGTGTGTTGAAGGGAAAACTTTACTTGGTTGACTTTTCAACTAGTAAGGTGGAACCTAAGACATGCTTAATGGCAAAATCTAGCATGGGTTGGCTATGGCATCGCTGACTAGCTCATGTTGGGATGAGGAACTTGGCCCAACTTCAAAAGGGTGGGCACATCCTTGGACTAACGAATGTCTCTTTTGAGAAAGATAAAATTTGTAGTGCATGCCAAGCCGGGAAGCAAGTTGGAGCCAAGCATCCAACAAAGAACATCGTGACAACCACAAGACCGTTGGAGCTACTACATATGGACCTCATTTGTGGCGGAACCGTCCTGATTATAAGAGCTCAAGTACCGTCTTAGCCAAATTCATCTGACATCGACTCGTACTTGAACCCATATAACCCCGGTAGTCCGGAAATATCGAAGGATTTCAAACATCATACAATATACAGGATCACATTGTTCAAGTACCACATTCGTAAGGATACACCATCGATAATCGAAATCGAATTTAAACATCAGAGTGCGGAATCATAAAAGAGTTATTACAATACTGGGTTTAAAAGTGCGGAAGCTGAAATAAGTTTTGAAACACGACCACCACACATGTGGTCCAAATAAACATTGTTCGATAACTCACTCCTCCTTTTTCAAATAATGTGCCACTAGAAGTCTCAGTCCAGCAAAAGAAAAGGAGAAGCTTATGGATGACCCTGCCCTGGGCTTACTCCTCATCACCCTCCACGGGGTAGAGACAGTGCTTACAATAGCCGTAGTACACCTGGCCATCTGCAACAACGGGATAAACCCTGAGTACGGGAATGTACTTAGCTAGACTTACCCGTCCAACTGAAAATAAATGACACCAAGGGTATGCAAGGCTTTTTGGTGGAGCTGAGATCTTTAGTTGCGAAAAGCTCAAATTGAGAGAAGAAATGTTTAATGATATCGGTGAGCAGTCCAATTTTAGACCTACCTCTTAGTCTAGGTTTGCACCTGAACTATTACATACACTTGAGTCTAATCAATCAATAATATAACCATATCCAGTTGACTTATCCACATTTTAGTTGAACCTTTAAACATCACATGGAGTTGTATCGTGGTGAAGCTCGACATAGTTTCCCACTAACCGGGGGAGACGGCGACTCGAATCGAATTCCAAACCAGCTGGTGATAAACCTTTAATACCAACCCACACTTTCCCCGTCGGGTCCATGCATTAGGTAACCGCTCGATGCTTGTTCGTGGTGGTAATCGCCGAGGCTCACAGCACAGACCACCCAATTGGAACTATACGATGGCCATTCCGCGACAGATCGTGTTTCCATACTAGAGGGTGCGACATGGGTTGAGACCGGCCCGAACAGCGTCTAACCGGCTTTGGGGTCGATGATTACAGCACCGACATATCCCTAAGTCAAAGGGCGCGTTCAAAAATGAACGAGGGCCATCATCGATACAAACCTACACGATCCAACGGACGAGCTGCCCCAAGTTTCTAACTTGTGCCTTGCCTTCCACTTGACCGTATTTCATTACTAGTCAGGTTCTTTTCCACGATAGCAAATATAGCCAACCGTGATCCGGTAAATACCCACCAGAGGTGTTACGGGAACATCCTTAACTACTACTTTCATTAAGCAAGCTAAGCAGTTCTACTTATAAATAAGTAACGGGATAACAAAGCTGGCATAAACAGTAATCAAGGAATGGTAATGCAATAATTAGAAATCAATCAACTCCTATACCTAATGCATCACAATATAAAAGTACTCAATTGAATTAATTGTGAATAATAGGAGGCTTAAAATGCTCCGGGGCTTGCCTTGAGTGAAGACCGAGGCCTCGTGGGAGGGGCACTCGGGCAGGTTAGTCTCTGGCGCGGGGTCGGCTTCCTCGGTTCTGGGCAGCTCCGGAATCTCCTGCTCGACGTTTACTTCCGGCTCCTGGTCGGGCTCCGGGACTGTCCGGTGGATAATAAATAAATAATGCGAGGTGCAAAATGGTGGTATGAAATGCAAACATTTCTTGCAAACCAACAAAACCAACTTGTTGAACAACTTTTGAAATTGAGGAAAAATATTTATTTACCTCATAAAACAAAATCATTATTTTAATCATTTCCTATTTATTAATTCGGGAGAAGCCCACGTTTGAACAGCAAGTGCATCTTTCTGAACTCAGAAAAATCCACAAAAATTACAGAAAGTAACTTACACTTACTGGACCTCACTGTATAAATTTCAGCAAGAATAAGTTACTGAACATCAGATACAAAAAGATAAAACAAACTCCCCAAAAAGTGCTTTGAACTGACTTTCCTTATGAAAAGTGTCAAACAACAGATTTCGTATTTTTTGCTAGCTGTATTTACCTGTAACCACTCTACTGTAGAAAACTTACTGCTAAAGCATGAACCTATAAATCTACATAAAATAAACAAGTTTATTTCAAAATAAATCCCTTGAACTGTAACCCTACTGGAAAAGGGTGACATCCTCATTTTCATATTTTTTCCAGATTCTACTCCATATTTCATATTTGTCAAGAAAGTTCCATGATCAGAAACATTATATTCTTTTCTACATGAACTTTCTAAGAAAAAACATAGAAAAACACATTTGTACAGCAACTCCTTATTTTTCCATACAACCTACCTATGCTTAGCATTTTTCTCAGCTTAAACATAACACACAGAGACTGCATAAATTTGCGCATATTTTATTTTCACATACAAATCATTTTAACAATTATTTAAAGAAAACAGCAAAAAAGGAATTTAAATTTAAACAGATACTTTTTCTACAGAAACAGTGCCTCATAAATTTTTCATAGACACATGACCTGACAAGAAACCTACACAAATTTTGCCATGAATTAATTCAACGAGAAAACAGATGAACACATTTATCTGAACAAAAGCACATAAACTGGATTAAATAAAAACAGTGTAATAAACTGTTACCAAAAATACTTTCATATTTTTCCATGACAGATCTACTCATGAACAAGTTAACAAAACTAAAAACACCTTATTTGGGCCATTAAAACGTGCTACACAAAATAAACAAACTTTCCCGGGAAATAAACAAAAAGGAAAAACGTTTGAAAACTCCTGGCCAGGCTTGCATAGACTCGACTCATGGACCGGGTGAGGCTGACGCGTGGGGCCTGCGTGTTCAACGGACCCACTTGCCAGTGAGAGCAGAACAGGGGAAAGGGTTGACCGGGTGGTTCTCGCCGATGGTGGGGGTTGGCTTGGTGTGTTCGCCTCGATGGGGCGGACCGAGTGGTGGTGTCGGTTTGGCCAGAGGACGCCCATAGCTCGCCGGCAACGAGCAATGGCAGACGACCGCGACGGTGGGGCTCGGCTATGCCATCTCCGGCGGTCGCCGGTGGAATTGAAGGAAGCGGGAGGACCAGTGAACCCTAAGAGAGCTATTGGGTGGGTTGGTTTGACCGGAGAAGCTCCGGTGGAGCTTGGCCTCATATGCGGCCATGGCGGCGCCCATGGCGCTCGGCCGGTGATGGTGGGAGAGCTACGGGACGGTAGAGAGTAGGCGGATTGGTGTTCTCACCTTGCCTTGGCGTGACGAAGCTCGACGGAGAAGAAGGGGCTCGGCGGAGGCTTGGTTGGCGGGGAACGGCAGCGAGCACTCTCCGGCGGTGGCGGCGGCCGAAAAGGGGGACCTCGTGTTCCGGCAGCGGTAGAGCTCTGCCGGTGCTCCGAGTGCGCGCACGGCATGTGCGGGGTGAAGGCGAAGTGGTGTGCGGAAGGAATTGGACGGTGGGGAGTGGAGGAGGTCGGAACGGCGGTGGCTAGTGGTGGTGTCGGACGACGGCGGGCACAGGTTCGTGTTTGCGTTCACGCGTGCGGGGAGAGGGGAGTTGGCGAGGGCGAGTGCGTGCGAAAGGTGAGTGAAAAGGGCGGAGTGCGAGGCGCGGGGCTTTTGGCTCGGCTGCCCGGCCGGTGGTCGTGGCGGGGGCCATGGCCGGCGAGCGGTGCGGGTGGCAGAGCAGAGCGCGGCAGCCAAGGCAGCGAGGGAGTGGTCGCGCGCGATCCTTGCATGATCAGGTGGGAGAGGATCGTGTGGTGAGTGGCCAAGGTGGATCCGCGGCAGAAGACGGCGGCCACGCGGCGCTCCGGCCGGCGTATGGCGTGGCCGCGCGGTCGGCTGCTGACGCGGCGCGCGGGAGAGGCACGGCGCGGGTCCGGGCTGACGCTGGTGCGGGGTGGGCCGAAAGGCCGAGTGGGCCAAAAGGCTTGCGCCGGAAGAAAACGTTTTTCTTTTTCTTTTTCCAGAAATTTTCTAAACATTGACCATTTCAAATCAGTTTCAAAAACTCAATACTAGGCTTTGACCCAAAAATAAAAGTTGCCCAAAATAATTTTCTCTACAACTTTCATATAAGACACTTTTTTTGAAACTCATTTTCTCAACCTCCACATAAATAAAGCAAATTTTTGAGCTATAAATTATTTTGTTCCCACATTTTTAATTATTAAAACTTATTGAACTAGGTCACGGTATCAATATAAAAAGCGTTATACTCAATATTCTTCATTTTATAAAATTAATTGCCAAGACAGAAATCCACCAAGTCTTATAGAAACCGAAATCCAAATAAACAACAAAAGGCAAAAAGCACTTTCATGCACATGAAATGATACAATGCATTGCTTATGAATTTTAGTAGCTAAATGTAGTTCCTAATGCAATACTTGACACTAGAGTGTCACATCATCAGACCCGTTGCCTACCAAAGCATTGGTGGCAATAAGTTTGGCTCTGTTATTGTTGATGTGATTATTCTCACTTCACTTGGGTGTTCTTTTTAGTAGATAAAAGTGAGACCCAAGGCATCTTCAAGAAGTTTGCAATAAGGGCTCAAAATGAATTTGAGCTCAAGATCAAGAAAGTGAGAAGTGACAACGGGACCGAGTTCAGGAACACCAACATATAAGAGTATCTTGATGATGAAGGAATCAAGCATGAGTTCTCCGTTCCATATACCTGACAACAAAATGGGGTTGTGGAAAGGAAGAATCGAACTCTTCTTGAAGCCGCAAGATCTATGTTGGATGAATACAAGACGTCTCATGGCTTTTGAGCGGAGGCAATGAACACAACATGTCATGCTATCAACCGCCTCTACCTCCACAAGCTAAGAGAGAAGACTCCATATGAGCTACTAACCGGTAACAAACCGAAGGTGCATTACTTTAGAGTCTTTGGTAGTAAATGTTTCATACTTAACAAGAGAACCAAAAGCTCAAAGTTTTCACCCAAGGTACATGAAGGCTTTCTACTTGGTTATGGTACTAACAAACATGGCTACCGTGTGTTCAATAATGTCACTGGCACTATTGAACTAACGGTAGACGTGACCTTTGATGAATCCGACGGCTCTCAAAAGGAGCAAGTCAATGTTGAGCTTGTAGGTAATGATATGCCTCCACATCAAGATATCAAGAAGCTTGCCACCGGTGACGTGAGGCCCATAGAAATACAAGATGATGATGAAGATGAGCTTGTGCATGTTCCCCAAGATTCTTCTACCCATCATGTGCATTCAAATGTGCATGGTGAAGCTTCCACATCAAGTACTCCGATTGATGGAAATGCAAACGAAGCTCAAGTACCACATCAAAATGATGATCAAGCTCGACAGGGTGATCATCAAGCAAATGGAGACAACTCCACACATGGTCATGATCTTGATCCTCCCAATGATCAAGGACATGATGATAATGAAGATGATGAAGATGGACCTATCCAAAGGAGGTCACTGGTACCCCATCCTCGAGTGCATCATAATGTTCAATGGGACCATCGTGTTGAAAACATATTGGGAAGCATTCGACGTGGGGTAGTTACTTGCTCTCGTTTAGCTTCTTTTTGTGAGCATTACTTGTTTGTGTCTTCTCTTGAACCTCTCAAGGTAGAAGATGCTCTCAATGATTCAGATTGGATGATGGCCATGCAAGAAGAGCTAAACAACTTCACACGGAATGAAGTTTGGTCCTTAGTGAAAAGGCCAAATCAAAATGTGATCGGAACCAAATGAGTCTTCCACAACAAGCAAGATGAGTATGGCTCAAGGATTCACTCAAGTTGAAGGTTTGGATTTTGGTGAAACTTATGCACCAGTAGCTAGGCTTGAGTCAATTCGTATATTACTTGCCTATGCTACTCACCATGATTTCAAGCTATATCAAATGGACGTGAAAAGTGCATTCCTCAATGGCCCCCTATCCGAGTTGGTGTATGTTGAGCAACCACCGGGTTTTGAAGATCCGAAGTTTCCCAACCACGTCTACAAGCTTGTCAAAGCACTCTATGGGCTCAAGCAAGCTCCTAGAGCTTGGTATGATTGTCTAAAGGATTTTCTCCTCCAACAAGGGTTTGAGATAGGGAAGGCCGATCCCACTTTATTTACTCGCAAAGTTAAAAATGATATATTTATGTGCCAAATATATGTCGATGACATAATATTTGGTAGTACTAATGAAGTTTATTATGGGGAATTTAGTAGGATCATGACAAATAGGTTTGAGATGTCTATGATGGGTGAATTGACGTACTTCCTCGGATTTCAAATCAAGCAACTTAAGGAAGGGACGTTCATATGCCACTCCAGGTACACAAGAGACATGTTGAAGAAATTTGACATGGACAAGGCCAAGCCCATGAAGACACCAATGCCAACAACCGTGCATAATGATCTTCTCAAAGAGGGTAAACCCGTCAATCAAAAGGTATACCGTTCCATGATTGGATCCCTCCTTTACCTCTGTGCATCTAGGCCCGATATCATGCTTAGTGTTGGTATGTGTGCAAGATATCAATCTAATCCAAAAGAATTTCATTTGATGGCGGTTAAGAGAATCTTTAGGTATTTAGTCCTCACTCCTAATCTTGGCCTATGGTATCCTAAGGGTTCCACATTCAATTTAGTCAGTTACTCTGACTCGGACTACGGTGGTTGTAGAATTAATCAAATGAGTACATCCGGGATTTGGTGTCATGGAGTTCCAAAAAGCAAACGAGTGTTGCCATGTCCACCGTCGAAGCCGAGTATGTTGTGGCCGGTGCTTGTTGTGCCCAACTACTTTGGATGAAGCAAACCTTAAAAGACTTCGGCTGTGAGGTAACCAAGATTCCCCTTTTGTGTGACAATGAGGGTGCCATTAATTTGGCAAACAATCCCGTGAACCACTCTCGTACAAAGCACATAGACATCCGGCATCACTTTTTGAGAGACCACGAAGCCAAAGGGGATATCGCTCTTACACATGTGAGAACCGATGATCAACTAGCCGATATCCTCACAAAGCCCCTAGATGAGTCATGATTTTGTGCCTTAGGAGTGAACTAAATATCATTGATTTTAGTAACCTAGGTTGATATGTTGCACATGTATTTGCTTGCAAAACCTTTGTGAAAATTCTTGTGCAAATTTCAAAATCTATATTCTATATTCTTCTCAAAAGTGACTATTGCTATGTGATGCTTGATTGACATCTAGTAACAATTGAGAAGTCGTGTCCATCCTAGTGCACTACATCAGTCTCTTGAGTCTGCTGTTTTTCCAGAGTTGGAAGTTCCGACCCTGTGCCAGCCCCAGCCTGTTTTCCCAGCGTCGGAAGTTCCGACGTTTTTCATCGGAAGTTCCGACATTGGACTTCACCGAAGCTGTTTTTCCCAGCGTCGGAAGTTCGGAGATCCAAGCCAGAACTTCCGACACCGGTTCGGCTGACCGTCTTGGGTTAAAAGTTCTTCACCATCCGTTTTCTCCCCTCAGTCATTCTTTTTCACCCCTAGCCAACCTCGCTCTCCTCTCCGTCGCCCCTCCTCTCCCCGTTGCCTCCCCTCTGGTGCCTTCCTCCTTGGGAGCTCCGGCCGGCCACGCCCCCCCTAAAGGGTAGAGATGGCGGACTAGAGGGGGGTGAATAGTCCTTTCTAAAATTAAACGCACCGGCTAACCGAAACAAATGCGGAATTAAAACTATCGGTCTAGCCAAGACTACACCCCTCTACTTATACTCTATGACACCTTACAAAAGATCCTAAACAATGCAAACAAGGTGTCGGGCTAGCTAGAGCTCACCTAATCAATTCTAGAAGCAAGGCCACACAAACCTATGCAACTAGTACTTCAAACACCAAGGAGCTCCTACACAATCTAGTAAGCAAAGCACAAAACTCCTAAGCTCACTAGCAATGCTTAATAACAAGGCTACACAAGCCAAATTAGAGAGCTCAAAATACTTAGCTACACAAACTAAGCAATGTGACTAACAAGGCTACTCAAGCCAATTAGTCACGCAAGAGAGCTACTTCTAGGCTACACAAGCAAAGAAGGTAACTAGCAAGCTACACAAGCTAACTAATTACAAGAGCAACTACACAAGCACAATATATATGAAAGTAAATACAAGCTTGTGTATGGGGAATGCAAACCAACAGGATGAACAAGGTTGACATGATGATTTTATCCCGAGGTTCACTTGGTCGCCACCAAGCTAGTCCCCGTTGAGGCAAGCCCAAGGTTGTTGCCGATCCTTTTGCTAGTGGTGACCCTAAGTCACACTCTCCACGATGGAGTGCTCACCGAGAGCTCTAGCTTTCGATCCGGCCGGACCACTTGGCGCTCTTCGCACCTCTCTCCACTAGAGTTGCTCTTCGCGATCTCCCGCGGGGCGAGCACAATGCCCCTCACAAAGCTTTCTCCGGAGCCATGCACAATCTTCTCGCGGGCTTCACGACAGTGACTCGAACACCAAGCCGTCTAGGAGGTGGCAACCTCCAAGAGTAATAAGCACCACCGGCTTGCAACTCGACCACCTAGTGCCACTCGATGCAATCTCTCAATGCAACGCACTAGCAATCACTCACTCGCTATCGATTCGCACACTAGCAAGCACAAGCGAGTTAGAGGGCTCCCAAGCACATCCACACAAGCCACAAAGGCTCTAGAGTGCTCAACCCCCAGCCCAAGGCTGGTTACCAATGATACATATAGCCCCAAGGGCTAACTAGTCGTTGCCCCTTCACTGGGCAACCTGTGCCACCATCGGACGCTCCGGATCGGGTCCATCGAACGCTGAGGCCAGCGTCCGATGCTTGGATGCTCACCACGTGTCCCCCATGTTCAACTTCGGCCGAGCGATCCCAATGGCTATATCACTTCCCGTGCTAGTTAAAGTGGCATCGGACGCGCCGATGCCTAGCATCGGATGCTCCGATGCCTAGCATCGGATGCTCCGATGCCTCTGCTCAAAACTGCGCAAACCTGCATTCACATCGGACGCGTTGGACCCTTAGCATCGGACGCTAAGGGTGAGCGTCCGATGTCTATCCAGAGAGCTCCCCGAGAGCTCCTGCAAACTTCGGACGCGTCTGATGAATGCGCATCGGACGCACCCCAACGTCTGATGCATCCTCTGCAACAGACTTCATCTAGGGTTTGCCATCAGACGCTTGGCCCAGCGTCCGATGCCCCTCGGACCAGCGTCCGATGCTCCCCGAGCATAGCACTTCACCTCCGAAAACTGCTGAATCCTGTCTCGCAAGCTCGGCAGGGAGAGGGACTATACACTAGTTTCTCCCACTTCACCATGCCTCCTTTCAACACAACTTCTATTCAAAACAACTTCTCCTTTGCAAATGTGCCAACACCACCAAGTGTACAACATCATGTGTATGTGTGTTAGCATTTTCACAATTATTTTTCAAAGGATTAGCACTTGCACTGACCACGCCACTCGATCCTAGTAACATTGCAAAGTTAGATCGCTCAAGTGGCACTAGATGACCGATATGCAAACAAGTTTGCTCCTCTTGATAGTACGGCCATCTGTCCTAAACCCGGTCATCAACTTCTCTACTCACCTATGACCGGTGAAATGAAATGCCCTACAAATATACCTTTGCCTTGCGCATTCCATTCCATCTCCTTCGGTGTTGATGCAACACATGCACAAACCTATCATCAAATGATATGATCCACTTCATATCATCACATGGCCACCATGGTCCATCGATCTTGACCTCACTTGTTCTTCACCATTGCTTCGGTCCTTCAGAGCCAAGTCTTTGCTCAAGCCTTCCGACACTCGGTACCAACGGCTTCAAAGCCTCCAACTTGCCCTTCACCTTCGCAACCGGTCCATCAAGCCAAGTCTTGCCTTGATCTTCACCATCTTAGCCACATGACTCCATGTCATGTCACATATGCAATAAGCTCCTTCATCATCACATGTATGAGCATTGCAACATCCTCCAAGCCATTTCACCTCTATGGCATATGTTGCTCACACATGATCACATATGGACTAATCACCTGTGTAATTCACTTCAAACACATATTAGTCCACTTAAGTTGTCACTCAATTACCAAAACCAAACTAGGACTTCTACGCGCTCCACTTAAGTCCACTTAAGCTTGGTGGAGTCGTGGTATGGTGGATCTACATCGGGAGAAGGTTTGGCTAGTGGACTTCTTCGGATTTCTATGCTTCTCCCTCCTCCCGAAGGTATACCTTTGGTGCTAGTGCTCCTATTGTCAATGTACCTTGTGGTGGCTTGTTTTTTCACCCTTCCAACGTATCTTTTCATCGTTTGTGTGCAAAGTTTCGAAGATCCTAGGGTAGTTCGACCTGCTCAGTCTTGGCAGGGTTGGAAGTTCTGAGATTCAAGCTGGAACTTCCGACCGTTGGAACTGCCGACGTTATCATCAGAAGGTCCAACCCTGACTGAGCAGTCCCAATAACCCTAGTCTCTCCATCTCTTTGCCCACTTTCTCCACAACTTTGGTCCGGCTCTTAGTCTTTGTCTTATCTTTTCAGAGCCTTCCATGGATGCTGGTGGTAGTAGTGGTGGTGGTTGTCGTCCGAAGCGTGCTTCCACTGGCGCCCCTCGCGAGAGGCATGCCAAGCAGCGCCAGGATGTCCCTCCCCGTGCTTCTTGGGCTCGGGGACCTGCTGCTGATGGCCCTACGGATGAGGAGCGGCTTGATCATGAAGGTTGTTCCATGGCTGCGGGCTGCGGCGATCCCCACACTCCTCGTGGTCCTACTGCGTACACTGACCTGGTGCCATTTGATGGCCCCATGCCGGTGCTTCGTCATCCAGAGCTTGCTCCTAACCCAGACGAGGCGTGGCAGCCCCATGTGAGGATCAACTATGGGTCAAGAGTTCGCGACATTGAGCATTGGAGGGCCACAAATGTTTTTGCAGCGAATGCTAAGGATGTCATGCTGGAAGAGAGATTTTATCATCATTTTCACTTCGACTTTAATGATAGCCTCATTTTTAGCAAGTTTCAGGCCAAAGGGAAGCCCCCTGTCCTTCCTATGAAGTGCATCGACACTCAGGCTCTTCGGCAGTTCCCTGAGCTAGAGCTACAACAGATGTATCGGGATTTGGAAAAGCTTAAGCTTGATCAGCTCATTGCCTTCAAGAAGGACTGGAACAATGAGATCATTTGTCAGTTCTATGCTTCCTATTATCATGAGATTGTTAATGATGTTCCTATCATGCATTGGACGACTAAGGGCAAGCATTATAAGATCGATCTTCCTTCCTTTGGCAGGCTGCTTGGTTTTGTGCGAAGTGATCATTCGGCTGTTGATATTCATGATCTCCCGAATGTGGCATTAAGTGAGCTCCATCATATGTATCTCAGGGGATTTGTTGCTGATGGGCAGACCACGTATTTGCAGGCATCCTTCTTTGTGCTTAATTTGATTTTCTAGCAGACCCTTTATCCCAAGATTGATGATTCGACTTGGCTCCGAGATGATACCTGAAAGGATCTAATCAGCCTAGAGGGGGCTGAATAGGTGATTTTGGACAATCTGAAACTTCAGAAACTAGAAAATGTAGTTAGACAACAACCGGTCTTGCCGGTTTGTTTGGGTAGGTACTACCGGGTGTGAAGCACCGTACTACCGACACAAACAAACGGCACTACCAGAATCCTAAGAGGGAACTACAGATCCAATGAAAGTGAGCTATGAATGTAATACAAGTATGAACCCCACTTCCCTAAGTATGATACACAGCGATTCTAGCCTTACCAAGCCTTGGTTGCTTTCCACGGTGTGGATCAAGCCTTCTCAACCTCAGAAAGAGATAGAGAGAGGAAGAACACAAGTAATATGCAAAGTAGAGACAACAACAAGCACACGGGACACAGCGATTTATCCCGAGGTTCGGCCAATCCACTAAGGAGTGCCTACGTCCTCGTCGTTGAGGTGACCACAAAGGTCGGAGTCTATTTCATCTCCTAGCCTCACTCAAGTGACCACAAAGGCTACTAGAGTTTCTCCACTAGAAATCACAGGGGTAATACAAACACTTCGGGGAGCCCTCACAAATGAATCAATACGGGCTACCACGAAGAACACCTAACCGGCTAGAGCTCAAAGAGATCAAGAGTAAAAGACACAAATCAAGCCGGCTAAATGGAAACCAAGTGCTCAAGTCGTAGATCGAAGCTTCCCACTCTCTAATCTCACTTCCCTAGCTCAAATCTTGCAAGTGAGTGAATCTAGGAGCAAAGGGGGAGAGAGAGGGGAGGAGTCAATGCTTGGAGGCTGTTTGTCTGAAGTTAGGTCACAATAAGTGAGTGGAATAAGTGATTCACCGTCAAACGAGAGAAGGAGAGTTATTTATACTCTGCCAGTCCCGAGGCTGGTCAGTAGTACCGACCACCCATGGTCGGTAGTACCGACCAGTCACTAACGGTTGCACAGATCTGGATCTGACCTAAAGTCAACTACCGGCCTCAGGTCGGTACCTACGAGGGGAGGTAGTACCGGCCCTATGGCGGTACTACCGCCAGGCCAAAACGACCACGAACAAAGAGCTCCGCAGAAAGGGGCTTGGTCCCTCGGTTACTACCGACCAGGGTCGGTACCACCGAGGGTCGGTAGTACCGGCCTTATGGCGGTACTACCGCCAAGTCAAACTCAAGCTAGACTAGAGAGCCCTGCAAACTTGGTTTACTACCGACTTGGGTCGGTACCACACCGCCAAGTCATTTTGAGAACGAACAGAGAGGTCTGCGAAACCAAGCTTACTACCGACGTGGGTCGGTACCACCGAGGGCGGTAGTACCGACCTTATGGCGGTACTACCGCCAGGTCATTTTTGAGCTTATCCAGAGAAGTTGTAAAACTGGCTTGCTACCGGCCACGGGCGGTACCACCGAGGGGCGGTAGTACCGGCCTTATGGCGGTACTACCGCCAGGTCATTTTAAGCGCGAACAGAGATGATGTTAGAGCAGCGCGCAGAGCAGCCACGGGCGGTACTACCGACCACCCATGGTCGGTACTACCGCCCTCATAGAAAACCCTCTATGTGTTCGTGTTTGTGCGGTGTCTCTCAAGCAAACTATAGTTAGTCGATATGAGCACTTTTCTCCACATCTAGCCAACCTAATTTGTGACCCTCTTGATAGTCCGGCTTACCTATAACTCAAGTTTAAAATTAAACTTTTAAACCACCACTTGAGTTAGGCATCATTATGACCAAATGTATCCAACGTGCTTCGTTCACGAGATTTCAACGTTTCAAATCTTTCTAAGGAACTAACATCAGCATGCATGCTTTTACAAATCCGTTAGTCCCTAATTTGATTGTCATTAATTAGCCAAAACCCACAATGAGGGCGAATGCACTTTCAAACTCCCCCTTTTTGGTAATTGATGACAACCAACTTAGGCTTACAATAAGGATAGAATGAATTGAAGCTTTTGAATTCCAAAATTTAGTTCGAGCTCCCCCTTAGTGTATGCTTTGGATATGAATTACAAACCTTGACAAAAAAAACAAGGTTCCATACACAAGAACAAGAGCTCCCCCTAAATTTTCCAATCCGTGGGGTGCCTAAGTGTGTGACAACAACATATATATCAATTTGTGATGCATAGACAAGATGGCATGGTGATTCACATAAATAGCATAATCAAGAGATAGCCAACACTAGTAACAATCACCAACCATGACAAGAGTAGAAATATAGAGGATGAATCATACATGAATTTAACATAAAGCACAAATGTTTTACATCCTCATCACATCACAAATAAACAAGTAGCATAACCACACTTACATCTCAGAGTTCTCCAGATGCTCAGGATACATGCCCCCACCATACATCTCAGACAAACGAGGGGCATTCCTGTCTTCACTGTTGAACCCCAACAGCTTGGCAAAAGTGACAAAGTTGCACCTGTAGTGCACACCCTGGGTCCTCCAATGCAGCACCTGAGCCGGTTGATCAATAAAGATGGTGGCCCAGAACTGACAGGTGATTTCTTGATTGTAACTGCGCTCCCCAGATATCAGCCCCAGAATCCTCCAGTCCTCTAGCCTCTGCACCAAAGCCTGAATCTCCTCTGAATCCTTGTCTGTCAAGTAACGGATCGCCAACCGCTTATGCTCAAAAAGAGGAGGATGTCTCTTAGCACATAAACTCTTCCAGCAGACAGACACGTAGTAGTCCTGCTGAAAGCGGGACCAAAACCTTCTGTCCACTGAATCATCCCTGACAAGAAGATATGGATTTTCCAATCTCTGGGTCCTCAACAAGTTAGCCTTCTTCCTGTTAGAGTAATCCAAGACATTTCCGAGATGAGCAGGGGAAGACATCAAAGCACCGGCTTCAGGGTGCAAATGAAACACCAGGTTGATCAGCAACAACCCGGATGTTGGAGGAGACAGAGGTCCAACACAAGGATCGATGGAATGACCCTCCCGCTCAGCTCCAGCCCCCAAAGCTACTCTCCCTACAATCACACTGTGCAGGCACCCGGGAGGACCATTGACAGGGGGCGGTGGAGGTGGAGGAGCAGCATGACCACTCCCACTTGCACCGCTCCCACTAGCTCTACCCCTGCCGCCGTCGACACTACGATGGCTCGTGGACGAACGTCCACGAACCTGTCGAGTGACGTCCTCGCTGCTCCCACCTGGCCGAGCACGACGCCCGGGATTGCATCGCTGCAGCTCCCCTTGCTCTAGACCACCTTGCTCCAAGGCTGCATACTCCTCCTCATCATCATCACTAGCTGTACGAGCATGAGAGGTCCTCCGGCTATGCGACATCTAGAAAAAGATTACATAGACAGATATGAGACAACGGAGAAAGACTACTTTAAAGGATGTAGCAAAGACGACGATCATAATCCGGGAAGAGAACTGCTCACTGCGCGAGGTCGGTACTACCGCCCGTAGAGGTCGGTACTATCGACCGCACTGCAGCGTGCGGTTTCCTTCGATCCAATCACACAAATCGCCCATGAAATTGCAAACCATACATCCTAGAAGCATTTACACACTAGATAGAACAAACCTACCAAAGGAATCGCCCTAGAACAAGGTACATTGAGAGATCGGGCAAGAACACCCTAGTACCTTGCTACTCGTGAAGAAGAGGTCGAAATCCAATGAAGGAGGAACTTTCGGGCTTTAAGAACACCACCAAGACGATCTCCACACTCCAAGGCACCTTCCCACCGAACGGATTTGGATTTGGGTGGAGGAGGAGGGAGATTGGAGAGAGAGGGCGTGAAGGCGGCGGCCGGAAGAACGGACGCAAGGCGGCGGTGGCTGGGTGAAAAACAGTTGACCGGATGAGGTAGAAAGGGGTTTCACCGCGGCCTTTTATGACTAGGTCATACCTGGTCGGTACTACCGCCCATAGGGGTCGGTACTACCGCCCCAGATGGCGGTACTACCGACCTTTCATTTCCAGAAAGGACAAAGGGCTATTCTAGGAGAACCTTGAGTTGTATACTGCACAAACTTGAATCATGTCCAGATATCATATAAGCAGTACATAGCTATGGACATAAGAGAAGCATGCAAAATAGATTTTGAAATCGCACACAAAGTTTGACAAAACTTTTTTTCTAGAGTCTCTAGGTGAAAACAAATATGTGCAAGACTTGAAGCCACGTTATGAGAATCAATGATATTTAGTTCACTCCTCAAAGCACAAAATCTTGACTCATCTAGAGGCTTTGCGAAGATATCAGCTAGTTGTTTTTCGGTGCTCACATGGCGTATAGAGATATCTCCTTTGGCTTCGTGGTCTCTCAAGAAATGGTGTCGGATGTCAATGTGTTTTGTGCGAGAATGGTTTACGGGATAGTTGGCTAGCTTGATAGTGTTGACGGTCCTTAAACACCTGTTTTACCGTCAACATTTGACCCTAAAGTTCACCAAAAAGGCATGAAATGTAGTCAAATAGGTTTCAAACTAACCAAATTCCACATGTCCATAGAATTTTATTTGAATGCAGGATTTGAACCAAATTTGGACATATGGACCCACCAGAGGCCAAGCCCACTCAGCAGGGCCCAAATGGGCCTAAGGGGAGTGGCGCCCGCCACCCCTAGGTGGCGCCCGCCACCCCTAAGTGGCGCCCGCCACTTGGGTTGGCCTCCCTGCCATGTCACCGATCCGTGTGACCTCTCTAGGGCCAAATCTTGGCCCTTGGTCACTAGGTCGGTGGCATCGTACGGCTCAGGATGAAGTGGCGTGGATCAAGGTTGAATGTCGGTTGCTAGGACATGCAACCGACCTCCAAACCGCCTTGGACAACCACCTGGATGCCGTTGAAGCAGAGGCGGTTCATCCAACGGCCAGGGAGCTGGCGGCCGCCAGTAGGGGGTGGCGCCCGCCACCTGACCTAACCCTAGGTCGGTTGGCTGCCCACTATAAGAATGCCCCTCACTCATTTGGGCTATAAATACCCCCCTGGAGGCACCTCTTCACACACACCCAAGAGTACCATCACTTCCAAGAGAAGAAAAGCAAGAGAAGCAAGTGAGAGTTAGGTTAGAAGCTTAGAGAGCTTAGGCAAGTAGGTAGCTAGTAGAGCAAGGCATCTTCGCCCTCGCGGTAGCGCTGCTCAAGGCTTAGCTCAAGAGTAGAGGCGTGCGAGTGATCGGTTCTGGAGCTGGGAAGAGTCTTCCTTCATCTCTAGTTCAGGTTTTGCTCTTGTTACTCAAGCATTTACTATATTCTAGTTCATCATTTCAAGTATTACTTTATTCTACTTATCAGTATTGAGTGGTATACTTGATTGATTGCTTGAGTGCCTAGCTATCCTACAGTTCAATTCACTTAGCCATAGTAGTTAATCTCTAGTGAGCTTAGTGTTTGATCTTTGCCAATAGGTTGCTTAGTTAGTTTAGTGTTTATCTTATTAAGTCAAGTGTTGCTCTGACGTCCGCAAGGGTGTCTCTATTCAAAGCTAGGGTAGAGATAGTTAGAATATAGTTAAGCGTGGTGCTTAGTTATAGACTTACCTTCAGATACGGCTGGACCCCCGGATAGCTGTGGTAGCAAGCAGGTGGTGACAGCCCTGTGCGCCTTGAATTCCACCACGTAGTTGGCCCAGTTTAACAGTAAGGCTCGTTCTGCTAGCATTCAACCAAAGTAAGCGGTAAAGGCTAGTACGCCTCGATACTTGACAAGATAGGAATAAAACTTTACTCAACTTAGTTGCTTTATTGTCTTTTGCCTGCGTTGCTTCGTAACTATCTTGCTTCGCAGTTATCTTGCTCTGTGGTTATCTTGGAGTAGTTAGTAGTTAGTAGTTAGTAATATCTTAGTTATCCTTTAGTTACCCCTTAACTACCTATCCATCCACCTTACCTTAGCCAGCCATTTCATCCTTACCTATCCACCCATATATTCTTTCTAGCCTCTCTTCTCCCCTTTTCCCTTTTCTCTTTTCTTCGACTCTCATCCCCTCCTTGACTTAACTCATACACCACCCTAGCCTTCCCTTGGGATCAAATAAATCGACACCTGGTACTCCCAGGCGAAGTGCTACTACGATAGTTCTGTGCGCTTGCAGAATCTCCTCATGGTAGATTGCAATCTCTCTAGCTAGCTCCTACTAGTGTCGGGACTGACAACCCCGCTTGGCATTAGTAGATAGCTGCTTTAGCTCCACTCCTTTAGGTATAGTGACCGGTCTTGCTTCAAGCATTTCTGACGCTGTTGCCGGGGATAGACTCCATAGTCTACTCCTAGTAACAACGTTAGCAAGTGCCAACAAGCATTCCTGGGCCATTACCGGGGATACTTGCCTAGCTCTATCTTTAGTGAAGCTAAGAGCTACCAACAAGCATTTCTGGCGCCGTTGCCGGGGAAGGCAATCGGTGTATCGGTTGAGTCCGTGTCGAATTTATCTTCGCTTAAGCTCCCGCTTAGCAAATCCCATCTTACCCCATTCTTTCTTCCTTTTGTTCTTCTTATCTTTTTCCTTCATCTTCTTCAACTTCTTTCTTTCTTATCTCGTTCTATCTTCACGATGGCCAATAAGACCATTCGTGAGTTTTCTGCTCCTTCTGCCGCTAATGTAGCGATAGGACGAGACGTGATCGATGCCAACCTCAATTTTGAGTTGAAACCGACTCTGATTATGATGGTCCAAGCTAGCCCGTTCTGTGGCAAGGCTCATGAGGATGCCAATGCTCACCTCCAACAATTTTTGGAGATTTGCGGCACCTTCACCATTAAAGGGATAACCCAAGAAGCCATCCGTCTTTGTCTCTTTCCTTTCTCTTTGCTAGGAAAAGCGAAGCAATGGTTCTATACCAATCGCAACACTGTAGACACATGGGACAAGTGTTCCAATGCTTTTCTTGCCAAATTCTTTCCCATGGGCAAGACGAATGCTCTGCGCAACAAAATCTCCAGCTTTACGCAACAAGCCGAGGAATCTATTCCCGAGGCTTGGGAGAGGTTGCAATAGTATGTCGCTGCTTGTCCACACCATGGTATGGAGGACTGGCTATTGATCCAGAACTTCTACCATGGCCTAACCCCTCTCTCTAGAAGCCATTTGGATGCCGCCGCCGGCGGTGCATTCTTTTCCCTGAATGTTGCAGATGCTAAGGCTCTCATAGAGAAGATGGTGTCAAACCAAGGATGGAATGACGAAAGACTACAGCCCCGCAAGCGAGGTATACATTCCCTTAAGGAGGCCGACATGATCGTGGCCAAGATGGACCTGCTGGCAAAGAAACTGGACAGCTGTGAGAAGATGAACCAACAGGAGAGTGTCCAATCTCTGGAATCCTACATGACTTGTGAAGTCTGTGGAGAAACCGGACATTCTGGGAGCCATTGCCCCGAGCTACATGAAGATTTGAACTTCATCAACAACAGTAACGGTTTCCGTCAACAGAATCAAGGATGGAATCAGCACTCCAATTCTCAAGGTAACAATTCATACCCCCGCTCTAATTTCCATAATTCTGATAATTTCTCATTCTTGAAGAATCTAGTTTACTCACAAGGTAAAACTACTGATTTCTTGAAAGAGAGATTAATGGCGAATGATAAAATTCTTGTTAATATAAATGCTAAATTGGAAGATTTCTCATCTGCTCTGAAAAATCAATTAAGCTTTAATAAGATGTTAGAAACCCAATTAGCTCAACTTGCTGCTATCATACCATCTTTTGAATCTGGCAAAATTCCTGCTAAACCTGACATGGAAACTGCTAATATGGTTAAAATAAAATATTTTAACTATCATGAAGATCAAACCATGACTGTTAAAAAGGGTGATCCTGGTAGTCCCATAATTAGATGCTCAATCTTTGGTGAAGTCTTTAAAAATGCCATGTGTGATTTAGGATCGAGTGTGAACATTTTATCTAAAGATTTCTATGAAAACTCGTTCTTTCCACCCATGTCATCCACATCTGCCTATGTTGTGCTAGCTGATCAATCCACTTGCTATGTAGAAGGAATAGTTAATGACTTACCTGTTCATATTAGAGGCTCCTATGTTCCCGCTGATTTCATAATACTAGATATGGGAAATAGGAAAGATGTGCCTCTAATCTTAGGTAGACCCTTCTTGAATACTGTTAATGCTTGCATATATGTGGGAAGTGGTAAAATTCAAATGACATTAGGAGGGAGGAAGGAAATATTCTCCTTTTCCCGTGGTCCCGCATATGCCCTAACATGCAGGTAGCAAAACCCGTTCGTACCAAGAAGAGGCGCCCAAGAACAGGGTGGAGCAGAAAGAGAGAACCACCTCCTCCTAAGTTGTGTGATTCACATAACAAGGGAGAGGTGCCAAAAGAAGAAGAACCTGATGAAGTACTGAGAGAAGAAGTGCCCAAGGAAGAAGAAGACCCACCTGATAAGGATGAAACTCCATGGACCTAAGGTATGGTTTTACTTTTAATTTTTCCCTTCAATTTTCCCTTTTTTCGAATAAATAACATATGTCATGCATGTAACTAAAAAAATCACCAGTTATCATTAGTTATATGCATAGGTATATGTTAACTTAGTTAGAACAATAAAATATCATAATAGGATAGTTTCCCTTTTCACAACATTAGATAATTTCCCTTTTAATAAAATGAGAACAAGAGCTCTGACTGAGACGAAGAAGATCTTTTCACCAAGCAAGAAGCCAGCTTGGGGGAGACTCCCGCTCCGATATGGTATGTCTCAAGCCTACACTTTACATTCAGTTCTTAAATTATATATCTTTTGAATATCACATGCTTGCCTAAATAACCACTCTATGAATAAAATTGATAAAATCTGCTTAAACAAGTTGAAACCTGAATAAGATTTGAAATATGTCATGCAAATGCTATTGTTATGGTTTGAATGACTGGTCTTATCTAAGTTGTAGCTTTTGTGGGTTGCACATGCTTAAACTGAAATCATGCTTAGTGAGTAAAGTTAGTAAGAAATGGAGTAATTCTTTAAACTTGTTAAGGTAAAATTAGGACCTAATCTAGAGGATTCCTTTTAAAAAATTATGAAAACCTTGCTAAAAGTTCCTCCTAGATTTTATCCCATCCCACCACCAGCCAAATATTTGTTAGTCATTAGTCAAAACCACAAAGAGCTTTGTTTGAGTTGAGCTTTGTTAGACCTCATAGATCTTAGTAGAGAAGCTTATCATATCTTTTGAATCAAGGTTCACGCACACCCACCATAATTTGCCTACTTTCCACTTTGGAAGTTTGCAACCACCAAATAAATTGCTTATTCTCTACACCGGAGATATGCAATACCCTGCCAAACATCCCATTGCTAGCCTTATGCTATTCCTACACTGGGAATAAGCATTTCTCTCCCTTTCCCTACTCATTTCAAAAATCCTTTTCTATAGATGTCTGGGGAAATCTAGAGCTAAAAGAGAGAAAAAAATGAGCAAAGTAGCTCAAGAAAGGACTATGTCCTGAAGAAAAAAAAAGTGAGCAAAGTAGCTCAAAAGAGGACTATGTCCTAAGAAAATGTAAGGACACACCTTTTGTCTACTCACTTTGTATCAAAAAAAAAAGAGAAAGAGAGAGAGAATTATCATTAGCTCTAGACCCCAGAAATTAACTAGGAAGGATTATGAAATATCTCTCTATACACTTCCACATAACCACACATGCACATCTTGATCAATTTTTATTATTTGCTGCTCCTTATGATCTGAGTGTCTAGCTTAGCAATAAACATCAGGCAATCTGCTCGTGGTTCTTAGCCTTCCTATAGCTCCACATATCATTCTTTAGAAATAGGAGAGGCTACATTTTGGCCTAAGTGAGGATTTAAACACCATTGAGTGATTGAGTGAATCTTGGAGGACTTAAGCAAGTTGTTATCTTTTGAAAACCTAGAAAAACATCCAGACAGAATCCTAGTCAAACCTAAGCAAGATAAAAGTTTCCTATCTACTACTTTATTTCACTCTTGCATGTTTGAAGTGAAAAGCTATAAGCTCCACATTGCTATGATTAATGATATATGCTAAGTTATTTCTCACTATACAATATGCACTTGCAGACATCTTAAGTTGTTATCTATTTCATGCTCAATGCTTAAACCGCATTGTTGCTCGAGGACGAGCAACAGGTTAGCTTGGGGGAGCTTGTTGACGGTCCTTAAACACCTGTTTTACCGTCAACATTTGACCCTAAAGTTCATCAAAAAGGCATGAAATGTAGTCAAATAGGTTTCAAACTAACCAAATTCTACATGTCCATAGAATTTTATTTGAATGCAGGATTTGAACCAAATTTGGACATATGGACCCACCAGAGGCCAAGCCCACTCAGCAGGGCCCAAATGGGCCTAAGGGGGGTGGCGCCCGCCACCCCTAGGTGGCGCCCGCCACCCCTAGGTGGCGCCCGCCACCCCTAGGTGGCGCCCGCCACTTGGGTTGGCCTCCCTGCCACGTCACCGATCCGTGTGACCTCCCCAGGGCCAAATCTTGGCCCTTGGTCACTAGGTCGGTGGCATCGGACGGCTCAGGATGAAGTGGCGTGGATCAAGGCTGAATGTCGGTTGCTAGGACATGCAACCGACCTCCAAACCGCCTTGGACAACCACCTGGATGCCATTGAAGCAGAGGCGGTTCATCCAACGGCCACGGAGCTGGCGGCCGCCAGTAGGGGGTGGCGCCCGCCACCTGACCTAACCCTAGGTCGGTTGGCTGCCCACTATAAGAACCCCCTCACTCATTTTGGCTATAAATACCCCCCTGGAGGCACCTCTTCACACACACCCAAGAGTACCATCAGTTCCAAGAGAAGAAAAGCAAGAGAAGCAAGTGAGAGTTAGGTTAGAAGCTTAGAGAGCTTAGGCAAGTAGGTAGCTAGTAGAGCAAGGCATCTTCGCCCTCGTGGTAGCGCTGCTCAAGGCTTAGCTCAAGAGTAGAGGCGTGCGAGTGATCGGTTCTGGAGCTGGGAAGAGTCTTCCTTCATCTCTAGTTCAGGTTTTGCTCTTGTTACTCAAGCATTTACTATATTCTAGTTCATCATTTCAAGTATTACTTTATTGTACTTATCAGTATTGAGTGGTATACTTGATTGATTGCTTGAGTGCCTAGCTATCCTACAGTTCAATTCACTTAGCCATAGTAGTTAATCTCTAGTGAGCTTAGTGTTTGATCTTTGCCAATAGGTTGCTTAGTTAGTTTAGTGTTTATCTTATTAAGTCAAGTGTTGCTCTGACGTCCGCAAGGGTGTCTCTATTCAAAGCTAGGGTAGAGATAGTTAGAATATAGTTAAGCGTGGTGCTTAGTTATAGACTTACCTTCAGATACGGCTGGATCCCCGGATAGCTGTGGTAGCAAGCAGGTGGTGACAGCCCTGTGCGCCTTGAATTCCACCACGTAGTTGGCCCAGTTTAACAGTAAGGCTCGTTGTGCTAGCGTTCAACCTAAGTAAGCGGTAAAGGCTAGTACGCCTCGATACTTGACAAGATAGGAATAAAACTTTACTCAACTTAGTTGCTGTATTGTCTTTTGCCTGCCTTGCTTAGTAACTATCTCGCTTCATAGTTATCTTACTTTGTAGTTATCTAGGAGTAGTTAGTAGTTAGTAGTTAGTTAGTTATCCTTAGTTACCCTCTATCTACCTATCCATTCCACCTTACCTTAGCCATCCAGTTCATCCTTACCTAGCCATCTATATATTCTTTCTAGCCTCTCTTCTCCCCTTTTCCCTTTTCTCTTTTCTTCGACTCTCATCCCCTCCTTGACTCAACTCATACACCACCCTAGCCTTCCCTTGGGATCAAATAAATCGACACCTGGTACTCCGAGGCGAAGTGCTACTACGATAGTTCTGTGCGCTTGCAGAATCTCGTCCTGGTAGATTGCAATCTCTCTAGCTAGCTCCTACTAGTGTCGGGACTAACAACCCCGCTTGGCATTAGTAGATAGCTGCTTTAGCTCCACTCCTTTAGGTATAGTGACCGGTCTTGCTTCAAGCATTTCTGACGCCGTTGTCGGGGATAGACTCCAAAGTCTACTCCTAGTAACAACGTTAGCAAGTGCCAACAAGCTTTCCTGGGCCGTTACCGGGGATACTTGCCTAGCTCTATCTTTAGTGAAGCTAAGGGCCTGTTTGGGAGAGCTGTGCTCCCTGATTCTCCAGCTGTGCTCCCTGATTCTCCAGTTGTGCTCCCTGATTCTCTAGTGAAGTGATTCTGTGGCTAAAAGTAGATTCTCTTTGATTCTTTAGCCTAAACTCTCAAAATCAGGATAGAGAATCACTTCACAGAATCAGCAAAGAATCACTTCACACTGAAAAATGCGTTTGGCAGCCAGGGAGTGATTCTCCCTGAGAATCAGCTCCGTGGAGCTCTCCCAAACGCACCCTAAGAACTACCAACAGATAGCACTCTCATTGTCACACAAAAGTGGAATCTTATTTTCCTTACATCCGAAATCTTTTAGTGTTTGCTTCATCCAAAGTAGTTGAGCACAGCATGCGCCGGCCGCCACATACTCGGCTTCGGCGGTGGATAGGGCAACACTATTTTGTTTCTTAGAACTCCATGACACCAAAGACCTTCCAATAAATTGGCAAGTCCCGGTAGTGCTCTTTCGATCTACCTTGCAACCGGCATAGTCTGAATCGGAATAGCCAAGTAGATCAAAAGTGGAGCCCTTGGGATACCACAAGCCAAGATTAGGAGTGTGCACTAAGTATCGAAAGATTATTTTAACGGCCATAATATGACATTCTTTCAGATTAGCTTGAAATCTTGCACACATGCACACGCTAAGCATTATATCAGGCCTAGATGCACAAAGGTAAAGCAATGAACCAATCATAGAGCAATATACCTTTTGGTCCACTGACTTACCATCCTCATTTAGATCAAGATGTCCATTGGTAGGCATGGGGTCTTGATGGGTTTGGCTTTGTCCATCTCAAACTTCTTTAGCATGTCTCTTGTATATTTGGTTTGACTGATGAACGTGCCATCCTTGAGTTGCTTGATTTGGAATCCAAGGAAATACTTCAACTCACCCATCATGGACATCTCGAACCTTTTGGTCATGATCCTACTAAATTCCTCACAAAAAGTCACATTAGTACTACCAAATATTATGTCATCGACATATATTTGGCACACAAAGATATCATTATCGACTTTGCGAGTAAATAAAGTAGCGTCGACCCTTCCTATCTCAAAACCCTTTTTGAGTAGGAAGTCCTTAAGGCAATCATACCAAGCTCTAGGGGCTTGCTTGAGCCCATAGAGCGCCTTGTCGAGCTTGTAGACGTGGTTGGGGAATTTCAGATCCTCAAAACCCGGTGGTTGCTCCACATACACCAGTTCGGAGAGGGGGCCGTTGAGGAATGCACTTTTCACATCCATTTGGTATAGCTTGAAATCATGGTGAGTAGCAAAGGCAAGTAGTATGCGAATTGACTCAAGCCTAGCTACGGGTGCATAGGTTTCCCCAAAATCCAAACCTTCGATTTGAGTGAAACCTTGAGCCACCAACCGTGCTTTGTTCCTTGTTACCACGCCATGCTTGTCTTGTTTGTTGCGGAAGACCCATTTGGTTCCTATCACATTTTGCTTAGGCCTTTCCACCAAGGACCAGACTTCATTCCTAGTGAAATTGTTCAGCTCTTCTTGCATAGCCATCACCCAGTCCGGATCATCAAGTGCTTCTTCCACCCTAAGAGGTTCCAAAGAGGAGACAAACAAGTAATGTTCACAAAAACTTGCTAAACGAGAACGTGTCGTTACCCCACGTCGTATGCTCCCCAAGATGTTGTCAACGGGATGATCCCGTTGAATCGTATGATGCACTTTAGGATGTGGCACAAGTGATCTCCTTTGAATGGGTCCATCTTCATTATCTTCGTCACATGTGGGGATGTCCCCATCATCTTGTCGGTCTTCATGTTGAGCTTGTGCTTGATCATCAAGTTGATGTTGCATTTGACCACCATTTGCACCTCCATCTATCGGAGTTGCGGAAGCTTCACCATGTACGTTTGAATGCACATGATGGACATTTGAATATTGTGGAGTGTGCAACGGATCATCATCATCATCTTGAATCTCAATAGGTCTCACATCACCGGTTGCAAGCTTCTTGATTGCTTCGGATGGAGACATGTCATCACCTACAAGCTCATCATTGACTAGCTCCTTTTGGGAGCCGTCGGATTCATCAAAAGTCACGTCTACCGTTAACTCAATAGTGTCGGTGGCATTATTGAATACGCGGTAGCCGTGTTTGTTAGTGCCATAACCAAGTAGAAAGCCTTCGTGTACCTTAGGTGCAAACTTTGAACTTTTGGCTCTCTTGTTAAGTATGAAACACTTGCAGCCAAAAACTCGAAAGTAATGCACCTTCGGTTTGTTACCGGTTAGAAGCTAGTATGGCGTCTTGTCCCTTAGCTTGTGGAGGTAGAGGCGGTTGATGGCATGACACGCGGTGTTCATCGCCTCCGCCCAAAAGCCATGGGACGTCTTGTATTCATCCAACATAGATCTTGCGGCTTCAACAAGAGTTCTATTCTTCCTTTCCACAACCCCATTTTGTTGTGGGGTATATGGAACGGAGAACTCATGCTTGATTCCTTCTTCATCAAGATATTCTTCTATGTTGGTGTTCCTAAACTCGGTCCCATTGTCGCTTCTCACTTTCTTGATCTTGAGCTCAAACTCATTTTGAGCCCTCCTAGCAAACTTCTTGAAGATGCCTTGGGTCTCGCTTTTATCTGCTAAAAAGAACATCCAAGTGAAACGAGAAAAGTCATCAACAATAACAAAACCATATTTGTTACCGCCGATGCTTTGGTAAGCAACGGGTCCGATGAGGTCCGTATGTAGTAGCTCCAATGGTCTTGTAGTTGACACGACATTCTTCATTGGATGCCTTGCTCCAACTTGCTTTCCGGCTTGGCATGCGCTGCAAATCCTATCTTTCTCAAACAAGACATTTGTTAGTCCAAGGATGTGCCCTTCCCTTTGAAGTTGGGCCAAGTTCCTCATCCCAACATGAGCTAGTCGGCGATGCCAAAGCCAACCCATGCTAGATTTTTCCATTAGACATGTTGTAGGTTCTACCTTACTAGTTGAGAAGTCAACTAGATAAAGTTTTCCCTTCAACACGCCTTTAAATGCAATAGAGGAATCCCTTCTTCTAGAGACGGTCACACCCTTATCCGTAAAGAGACAATCATAGCCCATTTCACAAAGTTGAGAACCGGACAACAAATTGTAACTCAACGAATGCACAAGTAATACATTAGATATGGAATTGTCAGTTGAGATAGCAATTTTACCCAAACCAAGCACTTTTCCTTTTCCATTGTCACCAAACACAATGTTGTTGCATGAGTCGTTGCTTGGTTGGAAGGAGGAGAACATTTCTTTTGCCCCGGTCATATGATTGGTGCATCCACTATCCAACACCCAACTTGACCCACCGGAGGCATATTCCTACAAAACAAGATTATGTTCTTGATTTAGGTACCCAAGTGAGATTGAGTCCTAGGGGGTTAGTCACATAAACTTTTGGCACCCAAACATTTTTCATTATCTCCCTCTTCTTGAGGGCACCAACATACTTGACTACTATCTTGCCATTCTCTCCCCAACAACACAAGTAATCACATGTATAGCTTCTTGATATAGGCTTTTGTTGCTTGGGGACCTCCACTTGCTTCTCCTTGTTGATCTTACCATTAGCAAGTGGAGCCTTAGGATTGGCAACCTTGTTGGCCTTGTTCATGAGGTCAAAGAGAGGAACCCCTTTGGTAAAGTTAACAAAGGGTACCCCCTTGACCATCTTCCTTCCATTGGCCTTGCCACCAAACCTATTGTACCCAATCCCATCCTTGATGGATGGATGTCTTGCGGTCTTGAGGATATCCTTTGGTTGTTCCATCTTGCACTTGCAACCATTCCTCAAAATCATGTTCAACCGTTGGATCTCTTTGCTCTTCTTCTCTAACTCAACAATGTTAGTTGCACAAGCATTGATATCAACTTTATAACATCTATTGCAACCATTACTTGTTGAAGCATTAGAGTTGTCGGAATCCTTAGGAGTAGTTGAAGAGGTACTACTCCAAAGAGTGTTGTAGCTTAGTTCAAGAGTTTGATATTTATCTTGAGAGCTTGTGAGGCTCTCTTGAACCAAGCTAATCTTACTCTTTAGATTAGCAATTGAGTCATTGCTCGTGGAACACTCCTTAGCCAACTTCTTGTTAGAGTCGTTAGCTAAAGATAGTTCCACGGTCTATTTCTCAACCTTCAACTTCTCCTCGGCAAGAGAGGCTTCCAATGCAAGGTTCTTTTCTCTCTCTTGAGAGATCAAGTCCCCTTGCAAAACAAGACTCTCATTCCGACTTTCCAATTTACTAAGCAATTTTAATATTTTTGGTCCACCCTTTTTACCAAACTTTCTTATGATACTTAGTTCAAATTCATCCATGTCATCATCACTAAATTCATCACTAGAACAAGTAGGAGAGTGAGGTGATACCTTCTCATCCTTAGCCATGAAGCAAGAATGAGTGATGTCATCCTCATCGTCGGTGAGGTCCTCGATCAAGCGTGATGATGTGGTCGAGGTAGTCATGCTGAGGAGAGGGCTTGGAGAAGAAGTCTTGTGAATGGCGATGTTGGTTGCTCCCTTCTCTTTCTCCTTGCCCTTGCTCTTCTCTTCATCACTTGAGTCATCTTCGGAGAACCATTCTTCACCAAGATGAGCTTCACCACCTCTTCTTCTTCTTTGCTTCCTATCATCACTTTTGCTATATTTGTTCTTGTTCTTCTTTTGTGGACAATCAGCGATGAAATGATCGTCCGCACCACACTCATAACAAGTCCTCTTCTTTGACTTCTTGAAGTATCCACCTTTGCCCTTCTTGTACATTTTCTTCTTCATGAATCTTCGAAAGTTCTTCACAAGGAGAGCAATCTCATCATCGGAATCATCGCTTTCATCACTTGATGAATCATGTTGGGCTTTGCTTCCTTCTTCTTGGTTTGCCTTGAGAGCTACCACCTTCTTGTGGCTTTCCTCTTGATCTTCTAGAGCTTCATCATCCAAGACTTCATGATGCTTTATTTTGGCAAGCATCTCATGAGGTCCCATGCTCTCATAGTTGGGTCTCTCCATGATGATTGATGCAACTGTCTTGTTCTTCTTTCCATATGCTCTCAATAGCTTTCTTGCAGCTGAGTTGTGCGGATACATGGGTGTATGCCGAGTCTCTGAGTGATGAGTGATTGTCAAGTGGGATAATGCGCATGTTCTTTGGCTTGTGTTGTGCAGGTGTCGAGCACGGATACAATGATCAAAGGTAAGGTGAAGGTCAAGTAGAGACGTGCCGTGCCGATGGACCGAGAGTGGCGAAGGGCGGACGTGAGGCTTGGACTGAGGGACCGATGGCCCGAGGATCAGCTATGGTGGCTGGCAGCCTGGGACAGCGACGAGCGAAGACATGCGGGCAAGGTATTGCTTGGGTCGAGGACCTGGGGACACATGTCGGTGGACGGGGTGCACGGGCGGTGCATCCCCTCTACGGCTCGGTTTGGTGGTTGAGCCATAGAAAAACCACCGAGTGGACGGTTTCCAGATTTGGGCCTCAAAACCTGGGCGCTGTTGACGGTCCTTAAACATCTGTTTTACCGTCAACATTTGACCCTAAAGTTCACCAAAAAGGCATGAAATGTAGTCAAATAGGTTTCAAACTAACCAAATTCCACATGTCCATAGAATTTTATTTGAATGCAGGATTTGAACCAAATTTGGACATATGGACCCACCAGAGGCCAAGCCCACTCAGCAAGGCCCAAATGGGCCTAAGGGGGGTGGCGCCCGCCACCCCTAGGTGGCGCCCGCCACCTCTAAGTGGCGCCCGCCACTTGGGTTGGCCTCCCTGCCACGTCACCGATCCGTGTGACCTCCCCAGCGCCAAATCTTGGCCCTTGGTCACTAGGTCGGTGGCATCGGACGGCTCAGGATGAAGTGGCGTGGATCAAGGCTGAATGTCGGTTGCTAGGACATGCAACCGACCTCCAAACCGCCTTGGACAACCACCTGGATGCCGTTGAAGCAGAGGCGGTTCATCCAACGGCCAGGGAGCTGGCGGCCGCCAGTAGGGGGCGGCGCCCGCCACCTTACCTAACCCTAGGTTGGTTGGCTGCCCACTATAAGAACCCCCTCACTCATTTGGGCTATAAATACCCCCCTGGAGGCACCTCTTCATTCACACAAGTACCATCCCAAGCAAAGCAAGAGAAGCAAGTGAGAGTTAGGTTAGAAGCTTAGAGAGCTTAGGCAAGTAGGTAGCTAGTAGAGCAAGGCATCTTCGCCCTCGCGGTAGCGCTGCTCAAGGCTTAGCTCAAGAGTAGAGGCGTGCGAGTGATCGGTTCTGGAGCTGGGAAGAGTCTTCCTTCATCTCTAGTTCAGGTTTTGCTCTTGTTACTCAAGCATTTACTATATTCTAGTTCATCATTTCAAGTATTACTTTATTCTACTTATCAGTATTGAGTGGTATACTTGATTGATTGCTTGAGTGCCTAGCTATCCTACAGTTCAATTCACTTAGCCATAGTAGTTAATCTCTAGTGAGCTTAGTGTTTGATCTTTGCCAATAGGTTGCTTAGTTAGTTTAGTGTTTATCTTATTAAGTCAAGTGTTGCTCTGACGTCCGCAAGGGTGTCTCTATTCAAAGCTAGGGTAGAGATAGTTAGAATATAGTTAAGCGTGGTGCTTAGTTATAGACTTACCTTCAGATACGGCTGGATCCCCGGATAGCTGTGGTAGCAAGCAGGTGGTGACAGCCCTGTGCGCCTTGAATTCCACCACGTAGTTGGCCTAGTTTAACAGTAAGGCTCGTTGTGCTAGCGTTAAACCTAAGTAAGTGGTAAAGGCTAGTACGCCTCGATACTTGACAAGATAGGAATAAAACTATACTCAACTTAGTTGCTTTATTGTCTTTTGCCTGCCTTGCTTCGTAACTATCTCGCTTCATAGTTATCTTGCTTTGTAGTTATCTAGGAGTAGTTAGTAGTTAGTAGTTAGTAGTTAGTTAGTTATCCTTAGTTACCCTCTATCTACCTATCCATTCCACCTTACCTTAGCCATCCAGTTCATCCTTACCAAGCCATCCATATATTCTTTCTAGCCTTCCGTCCCTTCTCTTCCCCTTTCCCCTTTTCTCTTTTCTTATTTCTTTGACTCTCATCCCCTCCTTGACTCGACTCATACACCACCCTAGCCTTCCCTTGGGATCAAATAAATCGACACCTGGTACTCCCAGGCGAAGTGCTACTACGATAGTTCTGTGCGCTTGCAGAATCTCCTCCTGGTAGATTGCATTCTCTCTAGCTAGCTCCTACTAGTGTCAGGATTGACAACCCCGCTTGGCATTAGTAGATAGCTGCTTTAGCTCCACTCCTTTAGGTATAGTGACCGGTCTTGCTTCAAGCATTTCTGACGCCGTTGCCGGGGATAGACTCTATAGTCTACTCCTAGTAACAACGTTAGCAAGTGCCAACAAGCATTCCTGAGCCGTTACCGGGGGATAGTTTCCTAGCACTATCTTTAGTGAAGCTAAGAACTACCAACAGGCGCTGATGGTTTCCGAGTTTGGGCCACAAAACTCGGGCTGAGGACGGTTTCCAGGTTTGGGCCTCAAAACCTGGGCGTTGCGGGTTTGCTGAGTTTGGGCCACAAAACTCAGGCTACGGAAGGCTGGTTTCCCGGTTTGGGCCTCAAAACCGGGGGTTGGTCGTGAAGGCTGGTTTCCCGGTTTGGGCCTCAAAACCGGGGGCGAAGTCCGGGAAAAGGACAAGCGGAGCGGTGGCGGCATGTGGCGGCAATCGGTGAGGTTGCGTCGAGGCAACGCTACCAGTTGTGCGGGCGTGGCCGTCGGATCACCAGCATCTTCGAGTTGGTCCAGAATAACCCTAGGGTTTAGCTGGCTCACTCTGTAATTAGAGAGGGGTAGAGTAGGAAGTAGAATTAGGATAAGTAGAGGGAGACACCCTCCTCCCATTCTATCTCAGTCATTTGCTATTTTGCCTTCTAGGTTTTCCTGCTCTCCTTCTCCCCTGCTGTAGCGAACTAAGATCCACAGAGAAGAGAACAATACCTCTGTGTTCATGAGATTTTGAGGAAGTGAGACCGTAATCTCACTATTGTAGCGTGTGGTAGCCACACGGTTGCAATTTCGTGGTTGTGATTCGCGTTTTGTTCTTGTTCTTCGTGGGTTGCTTTTCTCCATGTTTTTTCCGTCGATCGATCTCTTTGCTCAGTGCATCTTTTGCAAATCCGTTTGAACTGAGTTGTTCTAGATCGTGAGGCACTTCTTTCCACCAAAGGAATTCACCTCTAACCTCACGAGCTAGTAGATCGATCGATTTTCGTTTCGGGCCAAGTTTTTCTCCCTTTCCTGAAATTCTTCGATTCATCGATTTGGAGATAGGTTCGAGCCATGATCTCTTAGAGATAGCTCACTATCCTTCTTGTGACTCCTCTCACCATGTTTGATCCCTAGTGGATTCGTTTTGCGTGAGATCGAGTTGGATTGGTAGACGAACGGGGCTGATTCGGGGCGACCGGACGCTGGCATCGGGCTGACCGAACGCTGACATAGTGCGTCCGGTCATTGAATGTTTGGTGCGATTTTCTGTTAATTGACCGAACGCTCGGCCACCCACTGACCGGACTCGCCCTTGCTACTGTTCATCGGTTTCTATCTTTGTGACCGGACGCTGACCCTTTGACCGGACGCTCTGTTCACCAGAGTCCGGTCCAACTCAGAGAGCTCCCAATTTGGGTTTTGCTCGATCGGACGCGTCCAGTGCCTACTGACCGGACGCACCAGTGAGTCCGGTCAGAGCTGTTTTGCACGTTTTTGTCCGCAGTTTGTTCGTCCGACTTTTGATTTGAGATTCACTTGTTGCGTTGAATTCCTGACTTTGTGCTCTTCAGAAATCGGGCTTCTTGCTTTACAAAATAGCCTGAATCTACCCAAAGTTCATCCTGTCACTAGTTGACCTGCGTGAACTTGGGCGAGGGAATTTTTGTGGTGTCCCGCTGTGTTCCTAGGGAACATCCACCCATTCTCTTGGGTCGTGGACATCACGCGCATCGATTTTGCTCTTGGGGTTGATTCTCGGGACAGAGGCAACAAGTTTCCAAAAGGAAAATTTGGAGCTCCCATTCACCCCCCCTCTGGTCGCTTTCTGGTAGCACTTTCGGTCCTTCAATTGGTATCGGAGCAGGTTAAGGATCTTTCACCTTAGCCGGTTCCAGATCCACAGAAGGTGACATGGATCGCGGCGTGGGCAAACCACCGTTTTTCGATGGGACGAACTATGCGTATTGGAATATACGCATGTCGGCCTATCTGCAGAGTTTGGGTGCTTCCATCTGGGATATTTGCAACTCTGCCGATTACGTGGTTTTGGCTGCTCGTGTCTCTCAGCTTCAGATCGATGAGCACGATGCCAATAGCCGAGCCCGTAATGCTCTTTTCTCATGCTTGAGCATGAGTGAGTTTGATCGCGTTTCTCACCTCGCTACGGCTCGGGAGATTTGGGCTACCCTCATGTGTTTCCATGATTGAACCTCTCAAGTCAAAACCCATCTCTACGAGTCATTCAAGCGAGAGTATGAGAACTTTCGACATATGCCTGGCGAGAGCACAGAAAGTTTATTCGCTCGCTTTCAGGTGATTGTCAACAGGATGAGGGCTAACAAGGAGTTGTTGCCTTTTGACGATCATGAGAGAGCTCTCAAGCTACTCCATACTCTTGATCGATTGGTGTGGGATTCCAAGGTTCAGGCGATCATCGAATCGCCTAACTATGAGACCCTCATGTGCGATGAGCTCTTTAGTAAGCTCAAGTCCAGTGAGATCGATGCCATGGCGAGGGCTTCTTATGAAAATCCTTCTGGCCCATCGATGGCTTTGCTTTCTGGCTCTTCTGCTAACACCTCTGGAGGCTTTGCACTTTCCTCTCTTCTTTCCGTCATAGAGGAGCAGTTGGAGTTCATGGGGGATGACGAGCTGACATTGCTCGTCAACCGGTTCTCGCGGTTTCACAACAACCGCATGAACCGTCGCCGCGGAGGAGGACGCTCAGGATGTTTTGAGTGCGGCGACCCCAACCACTTCATCGCCAATTGCCCGAAGAAGAACAAGCAAGTCTTCGGCAAGGCGGATCATGGGCACAAGTACGACTCCAGCAAGCGCAAGGAGAAGTACGTCCCTGCGAAGCACAAGCGGAAGGGCGGCTTCAACAAGGAGTACATCAAGACCAAGTACTTGGAGAAGGCCCAGGCTGAGCAGCGTGCGTTCTTCGCCACGCTCAGCGACGTCGACGACTCGGATGATGACTCTGCTTCCTCAAGCGATGACGAGTCCGAGAAGAAGAAGAGGATCGAGGACAAGCTCAACGGCCTCTGCTTCTTCGCCGACGACGAGGGCTTCTGCACCATGGCCCTCGGCAAGGAGGTCGACAGCGAGCTGGAGGAGATCCCTCGGGACGACGACGACGACACCTCCCAGGTATCTCTGACCCCCGATGAGCTTTCTGCTGAGGTCGAGAAGCTTACTGCCGCCCTTCTTAGTCAAGACAAGTTGCTTAGGCGCGCTGCTAAAGAGCGAAAGGAGTTTAGGTAGAAGTGGGAGGATACGGTGAAGGAACTTGAGTTTGCCAAGTCCACCGTACTTCTTTCTGAGGAGGTTGAGTGTGAGATGTGCACCACGCACATGACTGACCTTCTCACCTTGAGAGGTAAGTATGTTGCGTTGGTAGGAGAAGTAGATGAGTTGAAGGCTAGATCCTTGTTGTTGGGTGCGTGCAAGTCTTGTGCGGGCTTGCAAACCGAGTTGGCAGAGAAGAATGCCAAGATTGTGTCTCTTGAGAAGGCCAGCTCGGGTAGCACTTGTGTGACTAGGTGCGTTCTTTGTGAGGGTTTGAAGATGGAGATTGCAAATGTGAAGCATGACAAGATGCAAACCGAGGAGGAAAACACATACCTTCGGACCATCTTGTCATGGGTGTCGAGTGGTGAGCTGCAGCTTGGGATGATGATCTCCCAGTTCAAGCGTGCTGCAGGAGGTCCATGTGTAGGTTTTGCTCCGGGTGTTGATGTTTCATCGTTTGGTAAGATTGGAGAGTGGAGTGGTCTGAACCCATGTGAGAAGCCCAACTCCACCACTACTCCCAAGCTTACTAAGATTCCACCCAAAGAGCCCTTCAAGCCTAACACCAAGGATGGTGTATTTGTGGAACCTCCGAGAGCTCCACCCAAGAAACAATCATGGGCTCCAAAACCAAACCACCTCAAGAACAAGCTTGACACCATGCCACCCATCCAAGAGGAGCTTATGCCACAGAAGGGCAAAGTGATCCACACCCACTACCGTGAGTACCAACAACCCCATATGAGAGCGATGAGGTACCACTGTGAGCACTGTGGGAGAGATGGACACTTGAGTGAGTTTTGCTTTCGGCGCAAGAGAGAGGCGCGCCGCGCAAAGGAGATGAACAACACGGACATGTACCATCCTTTCCATGATGTACATGTGCCGAATGTTCAGAGGCGTGCTGTCAGGCCTAGAGGTCCAGAACCTCAAGTTCCTAGGCCTAGGCAGCAGAGAGGTCATGCCCGGCGGGAGCCTGCAGTTGAAGGCTATGGACCCCGTGGCGGTAGCTTTGTAGTTGAGCGCTTTCCACCACCGCGTTTTGACTACCACGATGGGCTCTCCTCCCTTAGCGGACCATGTTTTCCTCTATGTGGTGATCGCTCTTCCCGTAGACGTGCTAGGAATGGTTTTTCTGCTAACCGTTCTTTTGAGCAGTCGGCCCAACACTGGTATTCCCCTTATTTCACTAACCCCAGTGTTGGACCGTATGCTCACCCTATGTCTTTTTATTGATGTAGGTAAAACGATTGGAGAACGTTTGGTTGGTGGATTCCGGTTGCTCGAGGCACATGACCAGAAACACCAAGTGGTTCTCCAGTCTTAGTCCGGTCGCCGGAAAGGAGTTTATCACCTTCGGCGACAATAGTAAAGGTAAAGTGTTGTCTCGTGGGTCGGTGCGGGATAATGAGCACTTTGTGTTGCGCGATGTTGCTCTTGTTTCTAACTTGCATTTTAACCTTCTCTCTGTTTCGCAACTCTTTGATGACGACTATGAGATTCGTTTTAAGCCGAATCTCAGTCGTATTTTGGACCCTCGGGGCAATCTTGTTTGTGTGATTTCGCCTTTTGGGAAAGTCTTTTGTGCGGATTTCTCAGAGTCGTTTGGAATTTCTCGTTGTCTTTTGGCTGGACCTTCCTCCTCTGATCTTTGGAAGTGGCATAGGAGACTTGGTCACCTGAGCTTCGACTTGCTTGCAAGGCTTAGTTCACTTGGCCTAATCCGAGGATTGCCCAAATTATCCATGGAGAAGGATCTTGTTTGCCATTCTTGTAGACATGGGAAGATGGTTGCCGCTCCCCACCATCCAGTGACTCAGGTCATGACCAAGCGTCCGGGAGAGCTTTTGCACATGGATCTTGTTGGTCCGGCTCGGGTGAGCTCGGTTGGGGGGAAGTGGTATGTGCTTGTTGTTGTTGACGACTTTTCGAGATATTCGTGGGTCTTCTTTTTAGCTGAGAAGACCGAGACTTTCTCCTTTGCTCGCAATCTGATTTTGCGTCTTCAGAACGAGTTCCCTTTGAACTCGATGCGAGCTATTAGGAGTGATAATGGTTCCAAATTCAAAAATTCGGATTTTGAGAAGTTTTGTAACTATTTGGGTTTAGAGCATCAGTTTTCTTCCCCCTACAAACCGCCACAGAATGGTGTTGTAGAAAGGAAGAATCGGACCCTTGTAGAGATGGCCAGGACGATGCTCGATGAGCATAAGACTCCTAGGCGATATTGGGCCGAAGCTATGAGCACTGCATGCTACATTTCCAATCGCATTTTTCTCCGAGCTTTCTTGAAAAAGACATCTTACGCGTTGCGTTTTGGAAAACTGCCCAAGGTAAGTTATTTTCGAGTTTTTGGTTGCCATTGTTTTATACTCAAAAAGGGCAACTTGGACAAGTTTGAGTCTCGTTCTTCTGACGGCGTGTTTTTGAGTTATGGCACTCATACTCGAGCATATCGTGTACTTAACCTTGACACTAACCGAGTCATGGAGACATCAGATGTCACCTTCGATGAGACCATGGTTTGTCATTCTTCTCGTTTTGAGGGTGCAGGTGATCATGAGGTTGGTGAGCCTCTCTTTGATGATGAGGATGAGGGTGCTGAAGGTATGGATGATCTAGCACCCCCTCCACCTATTGTGCCACAAGGAGCGGCTTCTACTACGACTCACGGCCCCGACACTTCTTCATCTTGGGGGCCATGGGATCCGCCACCTCGAGCGGTACCTTTTGTACCCGAGGAGGCTCCAGCTACTGTTGAGGGGGAGATCACTTCAGCTCGGGAGGCGCCAGGACACATCCAGCGCCAGCACCCGCCTCAACAGATGATCGGCAGCATCGGCGAATGGGTCACTCGGTCAAGGTCACAACAAATCTCTCACTTTGCTCATTCTGCATTTGTTGCTGATTTTGAACCCCGAGATGTTGGACACGCTTTATCTGATCCAGATTGGGTCAATGCCATGCATGAGGAGTTAGAAAATTTTGAGAGAAATTGGGTTTGGGTTTTGGTTCCTTTTCCTCCTGACTGTCATCCTCTTGGGAAAAAATGGGTTTTCAAAAACAAACAAGGAGAGGATGGCCATGTTGTGAGAAACAAGGCCAGACTAGTAGCCCAGGGGTATAGTCAGAAAAAGGGGATAGACTATGAGGAGACTTTTGCTCCTGTAGCTTGTTTGGAGGCAATTAGGATACTCTTGGCTTTTGCTGCATCCAAAGGGTTTAAACTTTTTCAAATGGATGTCAAGAGTGCCTTTTTAAACGACTACATAGAAGAGGAAGTGTGTGTGAGACAACCCCCCGGTTTTGAAAATCCCAAGTTTCCAAACCATGTTTTTAAACTTCACAAAGCTTTATATGGTTTGAAACAAGCCCCTAGAGCCTAGTATGATAGGTTGAAAACCTTTTTGCTTGCTATGGGTTTTAAAATGGGATGTGTGGATAAAACACTTTTTCTCCTCAAGCAAGGCAATGACACTCTTTTGGTCCAGATTTACATGGATGATATCATTTTCAGTGGTTGTTCTCATGCTTTGGTTGCCAAGTTTGCAGACACTTTGAGAAGGGAGTTTGAGATGAGCATGATGGGCGAGTTGACGTTTTTCCTCGGGTTGCAAATCAAGCAATCCCGAGAGGGGACGTTCGTGCACCAGGGCAAGTACCCCAAGGACATCCTAAAGAAGTTCAACATGGGTGAGGCCAAGCCTCTTCCAACACCCATGCCGACAACGGCGGCCCTGGATGCGGATGTGGATGGAGAAGCTATGGACCAGAAGGAGTACCGGAGTATGATCGGGTCGCTGCTGTACCTGACGGCGACACGCCCAGACATTCAGTTCGCGGTGTGTCTGTGCGCGCAATTTCAGTCGTCGCCGCGCACTTCTCACCGTCAGGCAGTCAAGCGCATTATGAGGTACTTATGCTTCACTCCTGAGTTTGGGATTTGGTATTCTGCTTCCTCCACCCTCTCGCTTTGCGGATACTCTGATGCTGATTTTGCTGGTTGCCGTATTGATCGCAAGTCCACTTCTGGGACTTGCCAGTTTATTGGTTCTTCTCTTGTATCGTGGTCTTCTCGCAAGCAGTCTAGTGTCGCCCAGTCTACCACGGAGGCTGAGTATGTTGCTGTGGCTAGCTGCTGTTCCCAGTTGCTTTGGATGATGGCCACTTTGCGTCATTTTGGTCTGAGCTTTTCTTGCGTTCCTTTGCTTTGTGACAGCACGAGTGCTATTAGCGTTGCTAAGAACCCTGTGCTGCACTCTAAGACCAAACACATTGATATGCGCTTTCATTTTCTGTGAGACCACTTTGAGAAGGGTGATATCGACCTTCGCCATGTCGATACTCATCATCAGTTGGCTGATATTTTCACCAAGCCTTTGGACCAATCAACTTATGCTAGGTTGAGAGGTGAGCTTGGTGTGTGTTTCCCCTTTTAGATGGGGGAAACATTTTTTACTCTTGTATCACAAACTGACTTTGTGTTTTTCATATGGTTTCTTCATGCATCTTTGCATTTCATCTTGCATATTTACATTCAGAGCTTCATGAATATAATCTTTAGAATGTGGATATGCTCTGTGTAGTATTTGCTCCGATGCTTTATCTTGTAGCTTATGCTCTTTCTGATCACTAATGCATATTGTGAGCTGAGCTATTTTTGAATGGTGAACCTGCTTAATGTACATAAAACTTGAAACTGTTCACCATTGAGATATGCAACTAGCATGTGTAGAATGTGTTGAAATCACTTGTGCTTCTCATATATGCTAGGTTCCTATGTCTCTAGTTCTGAGTCATTCACTTGCTTGGTATGTTCATATTCTGTCTTTAAATTTGAACCGAGATTAAGTGAATTGGAAAGATCGAGATGGGATTGCTTGTCAGCACATCACAGTTTCAAGATTGTTTCTCATTGCACTTTGAGTTAAACTTGAGCTGTGTAGTGTATGACCGAAACTATTGCTTTAAGCTTTTGATTGCTTCTACATAGGCTTCACACAGTTGAAAAGTTAGGCTTTGACAAGCTTTCAACCTCTCGCAATCACATGCTGAAATTGGAACTTGTGTATTTTAACCGCTGCAACTCTGATAAAATTTGGATACACAAGTCTATGTTTCATTCTATAGCATGATGGTTGAACTTTGCTAGGGGTAGTTCACCTTGTATACATGTTTAGCACTTGTTTGATTTCCTGTCTATACATGTTTGGTGTTATTTTGATGGTGAATGCTTTTGGCTAAAACTGCTCACTTTGCTCACATGTTCATAATTCATATTTGGTGATCAGTTTGAGCCTTTGCTGGCATATGTGTACTTCGTTATATCGTTAGAGCTATTCTTTATAGAGCATCTTTTGCATTCTATCGACTATATTTCTGAAGCTGTTAACTTGCATTTTGACTCATATGGATTTTGGAAGGGAGAGTTATTCTGTCAAGGGGGAGAAATTTGCTTGATGGTGCATGTTCAACTAAGGGGGAGAAATTGCAAATCATGAGTGTCTTCTGTGTTCAACTAAGGGGGAGTTGAACTAAGGGGGATATTCCCTGGTTGTGTGTACCATTTGAGGGGGAGTTTGCTCGCTGCTGAGTTTTTGTTGCTCCTTTTATGCTCTTCAGCTGATTTCTAGTTTTCTTCAGTTGGTATCGAGCTCCCTCGTTCTTCAGTTGGTATTGAGCTTCCTCGCTAGCGGTGTTGAGCCTGTTCTGCCTCTTCTTGAGGGCTAGCTCTGTTTTGCTTGGTTTTTAGTTGATTTTCCAATTGTGTCAAGTTTTCTCGCTAGCGGTGTTGAGCCTATTCTACCTCTTCTTGAGGGCTAGCTTTGCTTTGCTTGGTTGCGTCGAGCCGTTGCCCATATCTTTGGGAACCAAGTTGTCTTGCTCCTTCCACTTGACCTTCTTCGGCCTTGCTATGCTTTTGGGTCATTTGGTCAAGTTCTCTCTCTTTCCTCCTTCCTTCTTCTATTCATTATGATTTGTGTTGGTAGTTGACAATGCACTCATCAAGGGGAAGATTGCGGATACATGGGTGTATGCCGAGTCTCTGAGTGATGAGTGATTGTCAACTGGGATAATGCGCATGTTCTTTGGCTTGTGTTGTGCAGGTGTCGAGCACGGATACAGTGATCAAAGGTAAGGTGAAGGTCAAGTAGAGACGTGCCGTGCCGATGGACCGAGAGTGGCGAAGGGCAGACGTGAGGCTTGGACTGAGGGACCGGTGGCCCGAGGATCAGCTATTGTGGCAGAACCTCCCATTAATGTGGCCCACCTGCACACGTCATCGTCTTCCCGAGCCCTAATGACTGTGCACATGTACCACATCACTGGAAAGATCTGTCGGGTGTCCCCGAGAGAACCCCGAATTATCCACGAATCACAGGATCATCATCATGAAGGTCAGAATAATTACAACATTACGATAGTTGATACAAAATACCATCGGAGTGCGGAAGTAAGAGATATAAACTTTACAAAACCATGAACATGTTACTTTTTACATAAACATAACTGGTATTGCGGAAGTAGAATAGTATTACAGAACCACACTTAGGCGGAGTACCTAAGTTAGAGAAGAAGTAACCAGATCACGTCTAGCCCACTGACCTGATCGTGGTTGACACCACCTATTAGAGACTTGCAACAAGGAATTAACAAACCCTGAGTACTGTCGGTACTCAGCAAGACTTATCCGTCAACAGAAAAGACTTCAGGGTCATGCTGGTTTGGGTAGGCTCAACAGTACTTTTCATTTGCATAAAAGCTTACTAATAGAAGAATCCTACTTTCAAGTTTTAACTCAAGATTAAATTTCATAACTATCTAAAGATTCTCAAACTTTCATAAGCATACCACATCTTTCGTTCTCATTTCATAAAGATCTCATTCATTACTACGGTGCGGGTCAGTGGATTGAGGCTCCATATCCGAGGAAACACGACGATTCGAATCATTTAAACACAGCTGGGGATTCAGTACCACACGACATATGTAGAACTTAAGCTTGCATATGTCAACCCTATCTATAGATCCTCCCATACAAGAACGGGTCCAGCGTCACCCAAGAGTACAGTACACCTCGAACCCGACTATCTCATAGCCCCGTGGGTACACGCTACTCCCGCCATCTCTCCACTCCCAGTACGCGGTTGGCCGTTCTCAAGTATCGGAATAGCTATAGACGAGGCTTACCACCGCATGTGGGCTGTACTCAAAGGTCTCAATCACAGCAGGCCAACAACGATATGGTCCTATGTTGAGTAGCATTACAACAAGACTTCATTCTTGATGTAAGTTACTATAATTATCATGTTGTCTCAAGATTCATTATTTCCATAACATAGCAACCATTTTTAAAAGCACCTACTATTATTAAGTAAGTAAATCATGACTAAGCATACTAAGTATTTTCATAAAACGGGTATCAAGGTTAAATATTGAAATCGTCAAGGTCGGTAATGCATCAAATAGGATTTACTCAACTCCTATTCACCTAATGCAGCATATTAACTCAAGTGATATAAATAACTTTATAAAAATACAAGGATAGGTTTAATGTCCGGGGCTTGCCTTCGTTGCAGGGAAGATAGGATCCAAGAATGATCCACAAAGGTTAGTTCCTTCATCTAGAAGTTAAGTCTTCTCGATGAAGCTTGTCCAACAAGAATCTCCTTCCGAGGCTTGTTCGACAAGGGTGATCACTAAAGCTTGATCAACACGACTCAAACACTCTCGGATACTACACGTAGATAAATGATGTATGCTTAGTATGATGCTATGGGATGCATGCTAAGGTGCAGGATAATTCAAATACATAACATAAGTTAAACAAAGAAGGAAAGTCGAGTACAACTTTCCTTCACGGTAAAGTTGCAAGCCAACAAAACCAACTTGCAACCTACCGACTAGGGTTTCTAATTAACAAACCATTACTACCAACAACATTAGGTGAGTTAACTAAATTAACTATGGGTTTATCAAAACATCAATCAAGCCATGGGGCAACAAGATAAAAGGTACCCTATGGTCTTCACTTATGGATCAAGCCCACATCATCACATGTATGCAAGATCAAAGCATATTATCTCATGTATGCAATAACAAGTTTATTATTTAACTTACAACTTAGTCCTACATGGCAAACCAACATCATTAAATACAAACCATCAATCACAGAGTTATTAGGGTAACCAAGGTTAACACTAATCACCCACAAATTACCCTACTTAACTCATCTTTAAACAAAACTCTATTAATTAATAATTAATTATAGAAAATATGGTTTAATTAAAGTTTGTCAAATTAAACTCAAACTTTTAGGGATGGTTGATTATAATAAACTATAGTTGTAAAACAAATTTCAAAATTTTTGGATCAATATATGAGCCTATACAAATTAAACAAATTCTATGCATTAATTAATTAAAAAAACAAAGCATAAAAGGAGAATAAAATTTATTTTTACCAAATGACCTCAAAATTTTTGTGAAGACTAGTTACATGATACAAACAGTAGAAAAATTAGTTTCATGATTTTTGGACATATAATTAAGCCTTCAAAAATCATCCAAGTCTCATTTATTAATTAAAAGACATATTTAAATCACCATCAAAAATCATCCAAACATCAGGTTTCATATTTTTATCTGATAGAATACATCACAAGGATTATAACAAAACTTATCTCATAATTTTTGGAGCACATATGAATTAGTTATGCATTAATCAAACAATCAACATAAATAAGCATTTTCTGGAAAAGATAAAGAACCAAAAACCATTTCTTACTCACCCTTACTTACTCTCTCTCTCTGGCTCGCGGGCCCGGTCAACACAGGACCCTGGGCGGCCTTGACCGCGGGTTCGCCGGCGGGTACATCGACGTTCTCGCCGACGACGAGGGTTCCGGCGACGGCGAGCACAGCTACGCGATCTCCTCGACCACGCGCACATGCCCATGCTGTTGGTTGGGCTAGCTAGGGCTTGGCGAAGGCTTGGCCGCAACTATGGCAGCGCGACGGCGGACGGCCCGACGGCGTGACGGCGGAGCGGCGTCTGAGCGGCGGTAGTGACCGGGAAGAAGGCCTAGAAAGTTACAGGGATTCACTATGGAGTCGGTGCGCGGCTTGGTTGGAGCGGGGACGCGGCGGGTGGTGCGACGCACGGTCATGGCGGACGCGGCGGCGTTCCGACGCGACGGTGGCGGTAGCAACCAAAACAACAGGCCGACCACAACCCTCGAATCGAGACGAAGCCAACGCACTCAACGGGGGGGTGAGAGGTGCACTGCATGTGCCTGGCCACGGCGAGGCGGAGCTCGCGACCATGGCCATGGCGGCTCGGCAGTGGTTGCGGTGGCGTGCACAGCGGTCCGGCGCTTCTGCCGTGGTAGAGACCTCAGCGGCGGGCCGATGAGCTTCGTGACCTTGTGGCGGAGCTAGCACGAGCGCTCGGAGGAAGCAAAACTCACCGGAGCAGGCCAGCCATGGCGAAGCTCACGGCGGAGCTTCGGTCGGCGCTGGAGAAGACGACCCCGGTGGTGGGGCTACGATTCACCGGAGCAGACGAAAGAGGACTCAAACGAAAGCTCAGGAGGTGGCGAAATCAGAGGCACAACCAATTTGGCCGGAGACGGCGTAACGACGGCGAGGTATGGAGGCGGAGCTTGGCGGTTTCGGAGGAGCAGAGGAGGAGAAAAGGGATGGTGCCGGCGATGGAGAGGTTTATACAGCCGGCCAAGAGCTTGGGGCGATGGGCACGTCAAGGCGGTCACCACAGTGCAAGCAGGAGGTGGCGGGGGTGCGTGTCCTGGCCGGCAGAAGCGGCAGCGGCGCGGACACGGCAAGCAGAGCACCGTGTTCTGCTTCTCTTCCCCTCTCTCAGATTATTGTAGCAGGCAGATATTTCCCCCTTCTCTATTTCACCAGATTTTTGTACTGCACTGCAAAAACTCCAAAAACAAAAGTTGCTCCAAATTTTGTGTTCTACAAACTTGTTTAAAGAACCAAAGTCAAATCCTGCCTGGATTTTGAAATGGAGTTCAAATTTAAATTTGGACCAAACTGAATTTCAAAATTACTTTTGAATTTTCTTAATAACTTCAAATTTCAACAATATAAAAGTTGTTCCTTATGGAAAGATCTACAACTTTGCTTTTGGTTCCATATCAAAATTATGCTTAATTTTTAAACTACACAAAAGGGGATGAAACTAGGTTTAGAAATTGATTTTCAATTTGAAACTAAATCAAACTTGTTTTCCAAATTACTTCAGATTTTCTTTAATAACATGAAAATATATCTTAATAAAAGTTGTTTCTTTTAATCCTCTCTACAACTTTGATTAAAAGACCAAAGTCTAATTCTTTTTCCTTTTTGAAATCTAGTTTTGGGGAAAAATTTAGAGTTTGAAGGATTTCAAATTTATTCAAACTTTTGTACAGAAACTTTAAAAACTTTAAATACCAAAGTTGTCCCTCTCAACAAGAGCTACAACTTTGAATTTTAACATACTTTTTGACTTATTAAAAAGGGAATAAAAAGAGCTATTAAAACAAGAGTTTTTACTCATACTTATCATATCATGTGACACCTAACCACATCACGTTATGAAAGCATTACACAAGATTATGCAACACTCATATTCAAGCATGTGAAACATCACATCTATGCTTAAAACATGAAATGCTTTTATGCCATGATGCCAGATGATTATGCATACTAAACAACTTAATTAGGGTTTTAATTATTGCTTAACACCAGGGGTGTTACAGCTATGGTGGCTGGCAGCCTGTGACAGCGATGAGCGAAGACTTGCGGGCACGGTGTTGCTTGGGTCGAGGACCTGGGGACACATGTCTGCGGATACATGGGTGTATGCCGAGTCTCTGAGTGATGAGTGATTGTCAACTGGGATAATGCGCATGTTCTTTGGCTTGTGTTGTGCAGGTGTCGAGCACGGATACATTGATCAGAGGCAAGGTGAAGGTCAAGTAGATACGTGTCGTGCCGATGGACCGGGAGTGGCGAAGGGCGGACGTGAGGCTTGGACTGAGGGACCGGTGGCCTGAGGATCAGCCGTGGTGGCTGACAGCCTGAGACAGCGACGAGCAAAGACTTGCGGGCACGGTGTTGCTTGGGTCGACGACCTGAAGACACGTGTCGGTGGACGGGGTGCACGGGCGGTGCATCCCTTCTATGGCTCGGTTTGGTGGTTGAGCCACAGAAAAACCACCGAGTGGACGGTTTCCAGGTTTGGGCCTCAAAACCTGGGCGCTGATGGTTTCCGAGTTTGGCCACAAAACTCGGGCTAAGGACGGTTTCCAGGTTTGGGCCTCAAAACCTGGGTGCTGCGGGTTTCTGAGTTTGGGCCACAAAACTCAGGCGATGAACGGCTGGTTTCCCGGTTTGGGCCTCAAAACTAGGGGTTGGCTGTGAAGGCTGGTTTCCCGGTTTGGGCCACAAAACCGGGGGTGCGACGTCCAGGAAAAGGACAAGCAGAGCGGTGGCGGCACGTGGCGGCGATCTGTGAGATTGCGTCGAGGCAACGCTACCAGTTGTGCGGGCGCGGTCGTCGGATCACCAGCATCTTCGAGTTGGTCCAGAATAACCCTAGGGTTTAGCTGGTTCACTCTGTAATTAGAGAGGGGTAGAGTAGGAAATAGAATTAGGATAAGTAGAGGGAGACACCCTCCTCCCATTTCTATCTCAGTCATTTGCTCTTTGCTTCTAAGGTTTCCTGCTGTCCCAATCTCTTGATGTAGCTAGCTGAGATCCGCAGAGAACCATACCTCTGTGTACTGGAGATTTTGAGGAAGTGAGGCCGTAACCACACTGTTGTAGCGTGTGGTAGCCACACGGTTGCAGATCGATGAATTGATTCGCGTTTTGTTCGTGTTCTTCGCGTTCTTCATTTCTGCACGATTTTCCCGTCACTCGATCTCCCTCTCTACTGCGTCTTTGCGAAATCCGTTTGAATCAACTTGTTCTTTATAGTGAGGAGATCATTTCCACCAAAGGAATTCATCTAGCTCCTCACGAACAAGTAGATCGGGTTGATTTCGTTTTCGTGGCGCTTTTTCGTTCTTGATCTTCCCCTTTCGATTTCTCGGTGATTGAATCGATTTGAGCGGATGATTTCTTGGGGATAGTCTCCTAACTACCCCGTGATCATCTTCTCCAAGTTTGAGAACGTGGGATTTTGATTTGGATCGAATTTGGAGAGAGTTGGTGAGAAGGCGACTGAAATCGCCGTCTCTGCACGTTCGCGGACAGTCCGCGGATTTGACCGGTGGACAGTCCGGGCGTTGGGACTCAGCCGAGCAGTGGCTGTGTGTCTCGGTGAACAGTGCCGAAGTTTGACCGGCGGACAGTCCGCCATTGGTTTTCGCGGACAGTCCGGGAACTGTCCAGGGGACCTCAGCAGCAGTGCGGTTTTGCTCTTTTGGCCGGCGGACAGTCCACGACCTGAGCCCGGACAGTCCGCCACTGGGCAGACAGTCTGCGACCGTATCGGCGGACAGTCCGGGATCCTGCTGTAGCCTCCGGTTTAGTGCGTTTGCTCTCCCAACTTGTTCGCTTGGTTTCCGGACTTCTCGTTTGGCTCTAGAGTTGATCAAGGAACCTCTCTAGGTATCTTTGCTACTTGTTAGCATAGGTATTTAGGAGTTTCTCGACGTAGCCGTCTATCTACATTCAGGACTTGGTTTTTTAGGGTCAAACTTGTATTCGTGCTTTTGACGTTTGGATCGCTATCGCTTTGTGGTGCCTCGCTGTGATCCTAGGGATCATCCACCCTCTTCCAAGGGTCGTGGGCATCACGGTTTCGGTTGAAGTTTTCTGGGGTTGATTTTAGGACATTTGGCCAAAGTTTCGAGAGAAATTTTTGTGGCTCCCATTCACCCCCCCCCCCCTCTGGTCGCCTTGCTAGTGCTTTCTCGGTCCTTCAATTGGTATCGGAGCGGGTTAAGGATCTTCCACCTTAGCCGGTTTCAGATCCACAGAAGGCGACATGGATCACGGCCTGGGCAAACCGCCGTTTTTTGATGGGACGAACTATGCGTATTGGAAGATACGCATGTCGGCCTATCTGCAGAGTATGGGTGCTTCCATCTGGGATATTTGCAACTCTGCTGATTACGTGGTCTTGGCTGCACGTGTGACTCAGCGTCAGATCGATGATCACGATGCCAATAGCCGAGCCTGTAATGCTCTTTTCTCATGCTTGAGCATGACAGAGTTTGATCGTGTTTCTCACCTCGCTACGGCTCGGGAGATTTGGGCATCCCTCATGCGTTTCCATGAGGGAACCTCTCAAGTCAAAACCCGTCTCTACGAGTCGCACAAGCGAGAGTACGAGAACTTTCGACATATGCCTGGCGAGAGCATAGAGAATTTATTCGCTCGCTTTCAGGTGATTGTCAACAGGATGAGGGCTAACAAGGAGTTGTTGCCTTTCGACGATCATGAGAGAGCTTTGAAGCTTTTGCATACTCTCGATTGGTCGGTGTGGGATTCCAAGGTTCAGGCGATCATCGAATCGCCTAACTATGAGACCCTCACGTGCGATGAGCTCTTCAGTAAGCTCAAGTCCAGTGAGATCGATGCCATGACGAGGGCTTCTTATGAAAATCCTCCTGGCCCGTCGATGGCTTTGATTTCTGGCTCTTCTACTAACCCCTCTGGAGGTTTTGCACTCTCTTCTCTCTTTTCTGTCATAGAGGAGTAGCTGGAGTCTTTGGGGGATGACGAGTTGGCTATGCTCGCCAACCGATTCTCGCGGTTCCACAACAACCGCATGAACCGTCGTCGCGGAGGAGGTCGTTCAGGATGCTTTAAGTGCGGCGACCCCAACCACTTCATCGCCAATTGCCCGAAGAAGAACAAGCAGACCTTCGGCAAGGCGGATCATGGGCACAAGTACAACTCTGGCAAGTGCAAGGAGAAGTACGTCCCTACGAAGCACAAGCGGAAGGGCGGCTTCAACAAGGAGTACATCAAGACGAAGTACTTGGAGAAGGCTCAGGCTGAGCAGCGTGCATTCTTCGCCACGCTCAGCGACGTCGATGACTCGGATGACGACTCCGCTTCCTCGAGGGACGACGAGTCCGAGAAGAAGAAGAGGATCGAGGACAAGCTCAATGGCCTCTGCTTCTTCACCGACGACGAGGGTTTCTGCACCATGGCCCTCGGCAAGGAGGTCGACCGGGAGCTGGAGGACATCCCTCATAACAACGACGATGACGACGACACCTCCCAGGTATCTCAGACCCCCGACGAGCTTTCTGCTGAGGTCGAGAAGCTTACTGCCGTGCTCCTTAGTCAGGATAAGTTGCTTAGGCGTGCTGCTAGAGAGCGCAAGGAGTTTAGGAAGAAGTGGGAGGATACGGTGTAGGAACTTGAATCTGTCAAGTCCACCGTTGTTGTCACCGAGGAGGAGGAGTGTGATATGTGCACCACACACATGACTGACTTACTCTGAGAGGTAAGTATGTGGCGTTGGTAGGAGTAGTGGATGAGCTGAAGGCTAGATCCTTGCTTTTGGGTGCGTGCAAGTCCTGTGCGGGCTTGCAATCTGAGTTGGCAGAGAAGAATGCCAAGATTGTGTCTCTTGAAGAGGCCAACTCAGGGAGCACATGTGTGGCTAGGTGTGTTCTTTGTGAGGGTTTGGAGATATAGATAGCCAATGTGAAGCATGACAAGATGCAAAAAACACATACCTTCGGACCATCTTGTCATGGGTGTCGAGTGGTGAGCCGCAGCTCGGGATGATGATCTCCCAATTCAAGCGAGCTGCTGGAGGTCCCGGTGTAGGCTTTGCTCCGGGTGTTGATGTTTCGTCTTTTGGGAAGATTGGAGAGTCGAGTGGTCTTAACCCATGTGAGAAGCCCAACTCCACCACTACTCCCAAGCTTACCAAGATTCCACCAAAAGAGCCTCTCAAGCCTAACACCAAGGATGGGGTCTTTGTTGAACCTCCGAGAGCTCCACCCAAGAAACAATCATGGGCTCCCAAACCAAACCACCTCAAGAACAAGCTTGACACCATGCCACCCATCCAAGAGGAGCATATGCCATAGAAGGGCAAAGTGATCCATACCCACTACCGTGAGTACCAACAACCCCCTTTGAGAGCGGTGAGGTACCATGGTGAGCATTGTGGGAGAGATGGACACTTGAGCGAGTTTTGCTTTCGGCGCAAGAGAGAGGCGCACCGTGCAAAGGAGATGAACAACACGGACATGTACAATCCTTTCCATGATGTACATGTGCCTAATGTTCAGAGGCGTGCTGTTAGACCTAGAGGTCTAGAACCTCAAGTTCCTAGGCCTAGGCAGCGGAGAGGACGTGCCCGGCGGGAGCCTACAGTTATAGGCTATGGACCCCGTGGCGGTGGCTTTGTAGTTGAGCGTTTTCCTCCACCGTGTTTTGAGTATCGCGATGGACGCTCCTCCCTTAGCGGACCACGTTTTCCTCAACGTGGTGATCGCTCTTTTCGTAGGCGTGCTAGGAATGGTTTTTCTGCTAACCATTCTTTTGAGCAGCCGGCCCAACACTGGTATTCTCCATACTTCACTAACCCCAGTGTTGGCCTGTATGCTCACCCTATGTCTTTTTATTGATGTAGGTAAAACGATTGGAGAACGTTTGGTTGGTGGATTCCGGGTGTTCGAGGCACATGACCAGAAACACCAAGTGGTTCTCTAGTCTTAGTCCGGTCGCCGGAAAGGAGTTTATCACCTTCGGCGACAACAGCAAAGGTAAGGTGTTGTCTCGCGGGTCTGTGCGAGTTAATGAGCACTTTGTGTTGCGTGATGTTGCTCTTGTTTCTAACTTGCATTTTAACCTTCTTTCTGTTTCACAACTTTTCGATGATGACTATGAGATTCGTTTTACACCGAATCTCAGTCGTATTTTGGACCCTCAGGGCAATCTTGTTTGTGTGATTTTGCCTTTTGGGAAAGTCTTTCGTGCGGATTTCTCAGAGTCATTTGGAATTTCTCGTTGTCTTTTGGCTGGACCTTCCTCCTCTGATCTTTGGAAGTGGCATAGGGGACTTGGTCACCTGAGCTTCGACTTGCTTGCAAGGCTTAGTTCACTTGGCCTAATCTGAGGATTGCCCAAGTTATCCATGGAGAAGGATCTTGTTTGCCACTTTTGTAGACATGGGAAGATGGTTGCCGCTCCCCACCATCTAGTGACTTAGGTCATGACCAAGCACCCTGGAGAGCTTTTGCACATGGACCTTGTTGGTCTGGCTCGGGTGAGCTCGGTTGGGGGGAAGTGGTATGTGCTTGTTGTTGTTGACGATTTTTCGAAATATTTGTGGGTCTTCTTTTTAGCTGAGAAGACCAAGACTTTCTCCTTTGCTCGCAATCTGATTTTGCGTCTTTAGAACGAGTTCCCTTTGAACTCGATGCGAGCTATTAGGAGTGATAATGGTTCCGAATTCAAGAATTCGGATTTTGAGATGTTTTGTAACTCTTTGGGGTTTAGAGCATCAGTTTTCTTCCCCCTACACACCGCCTCAGAATGGTGTTGTAGAAAGGAAGAATCGGACCCATGTAGAGATGGCCAGGACGATGCTCGATGAGCATAGGACTCCTAGGCGATATTGGGCCGAAGCAATGAGCACTGCATGCTACATTTCCAATCGCATTTTTCTCTGAGCTTTCTTGAAAAAGACTTCTTATGAGTTGCGTTTTGGAAAACTCCCCAAGGTGAGTTATTTTCGAGTTTTTGGTTGCCATTGTTTTATACTCAAAAAGGGCAATTTGGACAAGTTTGAGTCTCGTTCTTCTGATGGGGTATTTTTGGGTTATGGCACTCACACTCGTGCTTATCGTGTACTTAACCTTGATACTAACCGAGTCATGGAGACATCAGATGTCACCTTCGACGAGACCATGGTTTGTCCTTCTCGTTTTGAGCGTGCAGGTGAGCATGAGGTTGGAGAGCCTCTTTTTGATGACTAGGATGAGGGTGCTGAAGGTATGGATGATCCAACACCCCCTCCACCTGCTGTGCCGCAAGGAGTGGCTTCTACTACGACTCACGGCCCCGACACTTCTTCCTCTTTTGGGCCGTGGGATCCACCACCTCGAGCGGTACCCTTTGTACCCGAGGAGGCACCAGTTGCTGTTGAGGGGGAGGCCACTTCGGCAAGGGCTGCGCCACGACACATTCAGCGCCAGCACCCGCCTCAACAGATGATCGACAGCATCGACGAATGCGTCACCCGGTCTAGGCAAATCTCTCACTTTGCTCATTCTGCATTTATTGCTGATTTTGAACCCCGAGATGTTGGACATGCTTTATCTGATCTAGATTGGGTTAATGTCATGCATGAGGAGTTAGAAAATTTTGAGAGAAATCGGGTTTGGGTTTTGGTTCCACCTCCTCCTGAGTGTCACCCTATTGGTACAAAATGGGTTTTCAAAAACAAACAAGGAGAGGATGGCCACATTGTGAGAAACAAGGCCAGAGTTGTAGCCCAGGGGTATAGTCAGAAGGAGGGGATAGACTATGAGGAGACGTTTGCTCCTGTAGCTCGTTTGGAGGCAATTAGGATACTCTTGGCTTTTGCTGCATCCAAAGGTTTCAAACTTTTTCAAATGGATGTCAAGAGTGCCTTCTTAAATGGCTACATAGAAGAGGAGGTGTATGTTAGACAACCCCTCGGTTTCGAAAATCCCAAGTTTCCAAACCACATTTTTAAACTTCACAAAGCGTTGTATGGTTTGAAACAAGCCCCTAGAGCCTGGTATGATAGGTTGAAAACCTTTTTGCTTACTAAGGATTTTAAAATGGGATGTGTGAATAAAACGCTCTTTCTCCTCAAGCAAGACACTGATACTCTCTTGGTCCAGATTTACGTGGATGATATCATTTTCGGTGGTTCTTCTCACGCTTTGGTTGCCAAGTTTGCAGATACTATGAGCAGGGAATTTGAGATGAGCATGATGGGCGAGTTAACGTTTTTCCTCGGGTTGCAAATCAAGCAATCCCGGGAAGGGACGTTCGTGCACCAGGGTAAGTATACCAAGGACATATTGAAGAAGTTCGATATGGGTGAGGCCAAGCCTCTTCCAACACCCATGTCGACCACGACGACCCTGGATGCGGATGTGGATGGAGAAGCGGTGGACCAGAAGGAGTACCGGAGTATGATCGGGTCGCTGCTGTACCTGACGGTGACACGCCCGGACATTCAGTTCGCGGTGTGTCTTTGCGCGCGCTTTCAGTCGTCGCCGCGCACTTCTCACCATCAGGCGATCAAGCGCATTATGAGGTACTTATCCTTCACTCCAGAATTTGGGATTTGGTATTCTGCTTCCTCCACCCTTTCCCTTTGTGGTTATTCCGATGTCGATTTTGCTGGTTGCCGCATTGATCGCAAGTCCACTTCCAGGACTTGCCAGTTTATTGGTTCTTCTCTTGTTTCGTGGTCTTCTCGCAAGTAGTCTAGTGTCGTCCAGCCTACCACGGAGGCTGAGTATGTTGCTGCGGCTAGCTGCTGTTCCTAGTTACTCTGGATGATGGCCACTTTGCGTGATTTTGGTCTGAGCTTTTCTCGTGTTCCTTTGCTTTGTGACAGCACGAGTGCGATTAGGTTGCTAAGAACCCCGTGTTGCACTCTAAGACCAAACACATTGATGTGCGATTTCATTTTCTGTGAGACCACTATGAGAAGGGTGATATCGACCTTCGCCATGTCGATACTCATCATCAGTTGACTGATATTTTCACCAAGCCTTTGGACCAATCAACTTTTGCTAGGTTGAGAGGTGAGCTTGGTGTGTGTTTCCCCTTTTAGATGGGGGAAACATTTTGGTTCTTGTATCATAAGCTGACCTTTTGTTTTGTCAATTGGTTTCTTCTTGCATCTTTTCTGCATTTCATTTTACATATTTACTTTCAGAGCTTCATACATATAATCTGAAGAATGTAACTATGCTCTGTATAGTATTTGCTCCGATGCTTTATGATGATGCTGTAGCTTATGCTCTTTCTGATCACTTATACATGTTGTGAGCAGAGCTATTTTATGAATGGTGAATCTGTTTAATGAACATAAAACTTGCAAATGTTCACCATTGAGATATGCAACTAGCATGTGTAGGATGTGTTGAGTTCACTCGTGCTTTTCATATATGCTCAGTTGCTATGTCTCTAGTTTTGAGTCATTCACTTGCTTGGTCTGTTCATATACTGCTTTAAATCTGAACCAAGTTAGTGAATTGAAAAAGATCGAGATGGGATTGCTTGTCCACACATCACAGTTTCAAGACTGTTTCTCATTACACTTTGAGTTAAACTTGAGCTGTGTAGTGTATGACCGAAACTGTTGCTTTAAGCTTCTGATTGCTTCTGCATAGGCTTCGCACAGTTGAAAAGTTAGGCAAGACAAGCTTTCAACCTCTCGCAATCACATGCTGAAATTTTCACTTGTGTCATTTAACCGCTGCAAACTCCGATAAAATTTGATACACAAGTCTATGTTTCATTCTATAGCATGATGATTGAACTGTGCTAGGGGTAGTTCACCTTGTATACATGTTTAGCACTTGTCGGATATCCTGTCTATACATGTTTTGTGCTATTTTGATGGTGAACCCTTTTTGGCTGAAAACTGTTCTTTTGCTCTCATATTTCGTATCTGGTGATCAGTTTGAGCCTTTGCTAGCTTCTTAAGGATGTTGTTGAGTCATCGGATCAGAACTGTGTAGAGCATTCTTGCACTCTTTTGATTATATTTCTGAAGCTACTAACTTGCATTTTTACTCATATGTATTTCTTGAGGCAGTTCTTCTGCTAAGGGGGAGAATTTTGCTTGTTGATGCACTTTTGCTTGATGGTGCATTTTCAACTAAGGGGGAGAAATTGCAAATCATATGTTCTCCGAGTGTTCAAGTGAGAGGGAGTTTGCTGGTTTTTCTTGATGCTGAGTTTTTAAGCGTCTTCAGTTGGTTTGGAACATTTATGGTGGCTAGCGGTGTTGAGCCCGTTCTGCCTCTTCTTGAGGGCTAGCTCTGTTTTGCTTGATTTTCAGTTGATTTTCCGAATTGGTATCGAGCTTTCTCGCTAGCGGTGTTGAGCCTATTCTACCTCTTCTTGAGGGCTAGCTTTGCTTTGCTTGGTTGCGTCGAGCCGTTGCCCATGTCTTTGGGAACCAAGTTGTCTTTCTCTTTCCACTTGACCTTCTTCGGCTTTGCCATGCTTTTGGGTCATTTGGTCGAGTTCTCTCGCTTTCTTCCTTCCTTCTTTTGTTTCCATTATGATTTGTGTTGATAGTTGACAATGCACTCATCAAGGGGGAGATTGCGGATACATGGGTGTATGCCGAGTCTCCGAGTGATGAGTGATTGTCAACTGGGATAATGCGCATGTTCTTTGGCTTGAGTTGTGCAGGTGTCGAGCATGGATACAGTGATCAAAGGCAAGGTGAAGGTCAAGTAGAGACGTGCCGTGCCGATGGACCGAGAGTGGCGAAGGGCGGACGTGAGGCTTGGACTGAGGGACCGGTGGCCCGAGGATCAGCTGTGGTGGCTGGCAGCCTGGGACAGCGACGAGCGAAGACATGCGGGCAAGGTATTGCTTGGGTCGAGGACCTGGGGACACATGTCGGTGGACGGGGTGCACGGGCGGTGCATCCCCTCTACGGCTCGGTTTGGTGGTTGAGCCATAGAAAAACCACCGAGTGGACGGTTTCCAGATTTGGGCCTCAAAACCTGGGCGCTGTTGACGGTCCTTAAACACCTGTTTTACCGTCAACATTTGACCCTAAAGTTCACCAAAAAGGCATGAAATGTAGTCAAATAGGTTTCAAACTAACCAAATTCCACATGTCCATAGAATTTTATTTGAATGCAGGCTTTGAACCAAATTTGGACATATGGACCCACCAGAGGCCAAGCCCACTCAACAGGGCCCAAATGTGAAGGACCGAGAAGCTAACCGAAAGCGACCAGAGGGGGGGTGAATGGGAGCTTCAAAATTTCCTTACGGAAACTAGATGCCACTGTCCCAAAATCGACCCCAAGAGCGAACCCTAGAACTTGCTAATGTCCACGACCCTATATGTAGGGTGGATGCTTCCTAGAAGCACAGCGAGACACTAGACAACTCTAGAAAGCCAACGCAAAAGACGGAAATCAATTCCGACAACGAACGAGCGAACCGCGGACGAAACCGTGCGAAACCAGTCGCATCGGACGCTGGCCTGCGTCCGATGCCAGACCACCGGACGCGTCCGATGCAGACTGGGCGGTTCTGGAACCTTACTGTTCCACCATCGGACGCTGTGAACAGTGATCACCCAGCGTCCGATGCAAAGACTCCGGCGCGTCCGATGGACAACGGACGCGTCCGATGCCTAGCGTCCGATGCAAACTAAAACGCTGAAAACGTGACACGCGTCACCGGAGCGTCCGATGCTAGGAACCCTAGCGTCCGATGCTCCCGTGATAGCGTCCGATGCCCCCGAAAACAGCGCTGTTCTTCACGATTCAACCCGATCTCCTTCGAATCAATTGCCCTAGGCCTAGGATTCGATTTGAGGAGTCACAAGGATGTTAGTGAGCTATCTCTAAGAGATCATGGCTCGAACCTAACTCCAAATCGGTGAATCAAGAAATTTCGGGGCATGGAGGCAAGAACGCAATCCAAAAGGAAAATCGATCGATCTCCTAGACCGTGAGGTTAGAGTTTAATTCCTTCGGTGGAAAGGAGAGCCTCACGATCTAGAACAACTTGGTTCAAACGGTTTTGCAAAAGATGAACCGAGCAAAGAGATCAAGCGACGGGAAAATCGTGGAGAAAAAGGATTCCGCGAAGAACACAAAGAAAACGCGAATCACAGCCACGAACTCGAATTAAGGACGCAAATCAAGCCATCGATCTATGCTCCAAGGTGAGGATACGGCCTCACTTCCTCGAATCAACAGTACACAGAGTGGAGTCTCTCTGCGGATCTCAACTAGCTAAAGCAGGGGATGGGAGAGTGGAAGCCCTAGCAAATGAAAGCTCTAACTGCGATTGGAATTGAGATGGGGAGGAGGGTGTCTCCCCTGGACTACTTATACTAACCTAGCCTAAGTCTATTTCCTACTCTACCCCTCTCTACTCTAATTACAGAGCGGACCAGCCTAACCCTAAGGCTATTCTAGTCCACCCGCTGGTGGTAGGTAGATCCGACGGCCACGCCCGCACGGTCTTCCGCGTCGCCTCCACGCAACCTTCAGATCGCCGCCACGTGCCGCCACCACTCTGCACCCCCGGTTTTGCGGCCCAAACCGGGAAACCAGCCTTTTCCATCAGCCCCCGGTTTTGAGGCCCAAACCGGGAAACCAGCCTCCAGCCCGAGTTTTGTGGCCAAACTCGGAAACCGTCCGCGCCCGAGTTTTGAGGCCCAAACTCGGAAACCGGCCCACGCCCAGGTTTTGAGGCTCAACCTGGAAACCGTCGCGCCCAGGTTTTGTGGCTCAACCTGGAAACCCAGCACCCAGGTTTTGAGGCCCAAACCTGGAAACCGTCCACCGTTGGTTTTTCCCGGGCTCTACCAACAAACCGGCGTCATAGAGGGGATGCACCGCCTGTGCACCCCTTCCACCGACATGATCGCACTTCTCCGCCTGTCGCTGTCGCAGGCTGCCAGCCACCACAGCTGATCCTCCGGCCTCCAGTCCATCAGTCCAAGTCCACGTCCGCCCTTCACCGTCCGATACATCGGCATGGCACGTCCGCCGCACGGCACGCCCATCCTTCATCGCGCCCGGTCCGTCGGCACGGCACGTCGCAACTTGACCTTCACCCGCCATCGATCACTGTCTCCGTGCTCGACACCTGCACAACACAAGCCAAAGAACATGCGCATCATCTCCATTGACAATCACTCATCACACAGAGACTCGGCATACACCCATGTATCCGCAATCTCCCCCTTGATGAGTGCATTGTCAACTCCACAACAAATCATGAATAAGAAGAAGAAGGTAGGAAGGAGTGGGAAGAGAAAACCCAACCAAATGACCCAGAAGCCTTAACAAAAGCCGAAGAAGGTCAAGTGGATGAAGCAAAAACTTGGTCCCCAAAGACATGGGCAACGGCTTGACGCAACCAAGTAAAGCAAAGCTAGCCCTCAAGAAGAGGTAGAACAGGCTCAACACCGCTAGCAGATAGCAATTGAAGATCGGAGGACAACAGAAGCAAAATGCTAGTCCCTCAAGATAGAGGCACAGAGGCTCAACACAACTAGCAAGAAAATCACTCCGAACCAATTGAAAATCAACCCAAACCAAATGGGAAAGCACACCAGACGATACCAATTGAAAGCCAAATGAGAAAGCTTATGAAAGCTCATGAGAAGCTAGGAACATTTGCTAGTCCCTCAAGACAGAGGCAACGGCTCAACACAACTAGCAAACTCCCCCTCGACAAATGCAAGCAACTAGGACAAAAGATTTTCAGGGCATATGATTTGCGTAAATTTCTCCCCCTAGTTGAAAATGCACTTATCAAGGCCAAAAGGTATCGGAGAAGCAACTCTCTTCACATAAACTCCCCCTGAACACAAGATCTCCTTCCACAATGCATATGAAGTCAAAATGCAAGTTAGGAGCTACAAGGATATAGTCAAAAGAGTGCAAAGATGCTCTAATCAGTATAGCTCCAACATCTCAATTAAGCACTCAAATAGCAAAGGCTCAAACTGATCACTTATACGAAATATGAAGCATAAGAGCATGTGAGCAGTTTTAAGCCAAAAGGATAGTCACCATCAACATAGCACTAGACATGTATAGAAGGAATCCAAACAAGTGCTAAGCATATATACAAGGTGAACTACCCCTAGCAAAGTTCAATCATCATGCATAGGAATGAAGCATATACTTGTGATTTCAAATTCATATCGGAGTTGCAGCGGTAAAAGAATTCACAAGTTCATTTTTAGCATGTGATTGCGAGAGGTTGAAAGCTTGTCATCGCCTAACTTTTCAACCGTGCGAAGCCTATGCCGAAGCAATCAGAAGCTTAAAGCAACGGTTTCGGTCATACACTACATGGCTCAAGTTTAACTCAAAGTGCAATGAGAAACAGTCTCAATACCATGAGGTGTTGACAAGCAATCCCATCTCGATCTTTTCAATTCAACAATACTTGGTTCAGATTTTAAGCAAGTTATGAACAACCAAGCAAGTGAATGACTCAGAACTAGAGACATAGCAACCTAGCATATATGAAAAGCAGGAATGGACTCAACACACCCTACACATGCTAGTTGCATATCTCAATGGTGAACATTTTCAGATTTATATACATTAGGCATAATTCACCTTTCCAAAAAAATAGCTCGCTCATAACATGTAACAGTGATCAGAAAGAGCATAAGCTACAAGCATCATCATAAGTATCGGAGCAATACTAACAAGAGCATAATTACATTCTAGTGAATATAGATATGAAGCTCAGAATGTAAATGCGTATGCCCGACACAAAACTGAAGGAAAGAAGATACCAAAAGGAGAGACTCAGGAAACTCAAAAGAAAAGAGCCTCAAAATAAAAGAGTCAGTCTGTACATCTCAAAATGCTTCCCCCATCTAAAAGGGGAAACACACACCAAGCTCACCCCTCAACCTATTAAAGGTTGATTCGTCTAAAGGCTTGGTGAAAATATCAGCCAATTGGTGATGAGTATCGACATGGCGAAGGTCGATATCACCCTTCTCCTGGTGGTCTCGCAAGAAATGAAAGCGCACATCAATGTGTTTGGTTTTCGAGTGAAGCACAGGGTTCTTAGCAACGCTAATGGCACTCGTGCTGTCACAAAGCAAAGGAACTCGAGTAAAGCTCAAACCAAAATCACGCAAAGTGGCCATCATCCAGAGTAACTGGGAACAGCAGCTAGCCGCAGCAACATATTCAGCCTCCGTGGTAGACTGAGCGACACTAGACTGCTTGCGAGAAGACCACGACACAAGAGAAGATCCAATAAACTGGCAAGTCCCTGAAGTAGACTTGCGCTCAATGCGACAACCAGCAAAATCAGCATCAGAAAAGCCACAAAGCGAGAGGGTGGAAGAAGCAGAATACCAAATCCCGAGCTCAGGCGTGAAACGAAGGTACCTGAAGATGCGCTTCACCGCCTGACGGTGAGAAGTGCGTGGCGAAGCCTGAAAGCGCGCGCACAAGCACACGGCGAACTGAATGTCCGGCCGTGTCGCCGTCAGGTAGAGCAGCGACCCAATCATGCTGCGGTACTCCTTCTGGTCCACTGCTTCTCCATCCGTGTCAGCATCCAGGGCAGTCGTCGTCGACATGGGCGTTGGAAGAGGCTTGGCCTCACCCATGTCGAACCGCTTCAGCAAGTCCCTTGTGTACTTGCCCTGGTGCACAAACGTCCCCTCTCGGGATTGCTTAATTTGCAACCCGAGAAAGAAAGTCAGCTCGCCCATCATGCTCATCTCGAACTCCCTGCTCATAGTATCTGCAAACTTGGCAACCAAAGCGTGAGAAGAACCACCGAAAATGATATCATCCACGTAAATTTGGACCAAGAGAGTATCTTTGCCTTGCTTGAGGAGAAAGAGCGTTTTATCTACACATCCCATTTTAAAACCCTTAGCTAGCAAAAAGGTTTTTAATCTCTCATACCAGGCTCTAGGGGCTTGTTTCAAACCATACAAAGCTTTGTGGAGTTTAAAGACATGGTTTGGAAACTTGGGATTTTCAAAACCGGGGGGTTGCTGGACATAGACCTCCTCCTCAATATAGCCGTTTAAGAAGGCACTCTTGACATCCATTTGAAAAAGTTTGAAACCCATGGATGCAGCATAAGCCAAGAGTATCCTAATAGCCTCCAAACGAGCTACAGGAGCGAAGGTCTCCTCATAATCTATCCCCTCCTTCTGACTATAACCCTTCGCTACAAGCCGGGCCTTGTTTCTCACAATGTGGCCCTCCTCTCCTTGCTTGTTTTTAAAAACCCATTTTGTCCCAATAGGTTTACAGTCAGGAGGTGGTGGCACTAGAACCCAAACCCGATTTCGCTCAAAGTTCTCTAGCTCCTCATGCATGGCATTGACCCAATCCGGATCCGTCAATGCGTGTCCAACATCTCGGGGCTCAAAAGACGCAACGAAAGCAGAATGAGCAAAGTGCGAGATGTGCTGTGACCTGGAGCGAGTAACTCGCTCGTCGATGTCGCCGATCATCTGTTCAGGGGGGTGCTGGCGCTGGATGTGTCGTGGCGCCTCCCGGGAAGAAGTAACCTCCCCCTCAACAGTAGCTGGTTCCACCCCGGGTACAAAAGGTACCGCGCGAGGTGGATCCCACGGCCCCCAGGAAGAAGACGTCTCGGGGCCACGGGTCGTCGTCGAAGCCGCTCCCGGCGGCGCGGCAGGCGGAGGGGGTGCTGGATCATCTATACCTTCAGCACCCTCTTCCTCGTCATCGAAAAGAGGCTCTCCAACCTCGTGATCACCTGCACGCTCAAAACGAGAAGAAGGAGAAACAAGAGTCTCGTCGAAGGTGACATCTGATGTCTCCGTGACTCGGTTAGTGTCAAGGTTAAGTACACGATAAGCTCGAGTGTGAGTGCCATAACCCAAAAACACACCGTCAGAAGAACGAGACTCAAACTTGTCTAGGTTGCCCTTTTTCAATATAAAACAGTGGCAACCAAAGACTCTAAAATAACTCACCTTGGGCTGGCGACCAAAACGCAACTCATAAGAGGTCTTCTTCAAAAACACTCTCAGAAAAATGCGATTCGAAATATAGCATGCAGTGTTCATAGCTTCGGCCCAATAGCGCCTAGGAGTCCTATGCTCATCAAGCATCGTCCTGGCCATCTCAACAAGGGTCCGATTCTTCCTCTCTACAACACCATTTTGGGGTGGTGTATAGGGAGAAGAAAACTGATGCTCCAAACCAAGGCATTTACAAAACTTCTCAAAATCCGAATTTTTAAACTCGGAACCATTATCACTTCTAATCGCTCGCATCGAGTTCAAAGGGAACTCGTTCTGAAGACGCAAAATCAGATCGCGAGCGAAGGAGAATGTCTCGGACTTCTCAACTAAAAAGAAGACCCACGAATACCTCGAAAAGTCGTCAACAATAACAAGCACATACCACTTCCCACCAACCGAGCTCACCCGAGCCGGACCAACAAGGTCCATATGCAAAAGCTCTCCGGGGTGCGAGGTCATAACCTTGGTCAAAGGATGGTGGGGAGCAGCAACCATCTTTCCATGCCGGCAAGCATGGCAAACTAGATCCTTCTCCAACGAAAGCTTGGGCAATCCTCGGATTAAGCCAAGTGAGCTAAGTCTTGCAAGCAAGTCAAAACTCAGGTGACCGAGCCTCCTATGCCACTTCCAAAGATCAGAAGAAGAAGGACTAGCCAAAAGACAGCGAGAAGATCCAAACGACTTTGAGAAATTCGCGCGAAAGACATTCCCAAAGGGTGAAATCAGACATACAAGATCACCCTGAGGATCTAAGATCCGGCTAAGGTTCGGTTTGAAACGAATCTCATAGCCTTCACGAAAAAGTTGCGAAACAGAAAGCAAGTTAAAATGCAGGTTAGAAACAAGAGCAACCTCGCGCAACACAAAGTGCTCATTAACCCGCACTGCACCAACGGACAATACCTTGCCCTTACCTTTGTCGCCGAAGGTTATGTACTCCTTTCCGGCGACCGGACTATGGCTGGAGAACCATTTGGCATTTCCGGTCATGTGCCTCGAGCAACCGGAATCCACAAGCCAAATGTCCTCCAACCGCTCCTCCTACATCAATAAAAAGACATAGGGTGAACATACGGTCCAACACTGGGGTTAGTAAGATAAGAAGGAAACCAGTGTTGGGCCGGCTGCTCAAAAGAACGGTCAGTGTAAAAACCATCCTGTCTAGGGGGATAGCGATCACCACGCACAGGAAAACGTGGTCCGCTGGGGAAGAAGCGCTCACCGCGAAACTCTACCTGCGGTGGGACAAAGCGCTCAACAAAGCCTCCGCCACGGGGTCCGTTACCTGCAAAAGCAGGACCCCGTCGGGCACGCTCTCTACGAGGTCTACGCCTAGGAGCCTGCTGCTCAACTCTAGCGTCTCTCCTCGGAGCTCTCTCCTGCCTAGGCCTCATAAACTGAGGTGCTCTACCTCTAGGCCTAGTCTCCCTCCTAGGGGCTCTCTCCTGCTGCCTAGGCTGGGTATGCTTCCCTCCAGACCTAGCAGCTCTCCCCTGAGGCTTCGGAGCATGTCCACCACGAGCTGGGTGAAACATGTCCGGGTTCTGCATCTCCCTAGCTCGGCGCGCCTCTCTCCTGCGCCTAAAGCAGAACTCACTCAGGTGACCATCCCGCCCACAAAAGTCACACTGAAACCTCACCGCGCGCAAAGGGGGTTGTTGGTTTGCAGGGATGTGGGTATGGTTCACCTTGCCCTTACCCTTCTGTGGCAACTCCTCTCGGATGGGTGGCATTGTGTCAAGCTTGTTCTTTAGGTGATTGGGCTTGGGTTGCCATTGTGGATTCTTGGGTGGAGCCTTGGGGGGTTCAACTACAACTCCATCCTTGGTGACAGGCTTGGCAGGCTCTTTGGGTGGAAGCTTGGTTAGTTTGGGAGTAGTGGTGGAGTTGGGCTTCTCACAGGGGTTCAGACCACTAGACTCTCCAATCTTACCAAAAGCTGAAAGATCAACACTCTGGCCAAGACCTACACCAGGAGCCCCAGCAGCTCGCTTGAATTGGGAGATCATCATCCCGAGCTGAGGCTCACCACAAGACACCCATGACAAGACGGTCCGAAGGTATGTGTTTTCCTCCTCGGTACGCACCTTGTCATGCCTCACATTGGCCATCTCCTGCTCCAGGCCCTCACACAAAACACATCTCTTGACACAAGTGCTATCCGAGCCGGCCTTCTCAAAAGACTCAAGCTTGGCATTCTTCTCTGCCAACTCGGATTGCAAGACAGGACAAGTCTTGCACGCACCCAACAGCTGCGGTCTAGCTCGGAGCTCATCCACCTCATCTACCAGCGCAGCATACTTACTCCTCAGAGTGAGAAGATCCGTCATGTGCGCGGCGCAACTCTCGCACTCCAACTCCTCCGACACAACCACGGTGGACCGAGCGAACTCAAGCTCCTTCACCGTGTCCTCCCACTTCTGCCTAAACTCCTTGCGCTCTCTAGCGGCACGCCTAAGCAACTTGTCTTGACTAAGGAGGGCAGCAGTCAACTTCTCAACCTCGGAGGAAAGCTCGTCGTAGGTGAGAGATACCTGGGAGGTGTCGTCGTCGTCGTCGTTCCAAGGGGTACGCTCCGGCTCGCCGTCGACCTCATCTCCGAGCGCCATGGTACACAGGCCTTCGTCGCCGGCGAAGAAGCACAAGCCGTTGAACGTGTCCTCCAGCTTCTTCTTCTCGGACTCGTCATCACTCGATCGAGCGGAGTCGTCATCCGAGCCGTCGACGTCGCTGAGCGTGGCGAAGAACGCTCGCTGCTCAGCCTGCTGCTTCTCCAAGTACTTCTTCTTGATGTACTCTTTGTTGAAGCCGCCCCGCTTCTTGTGCCTTGGGGGAACGTGCTTCTCCTTGTACTTGGAGTCGCGCCTGTGGCCGTGATCACCCTTTCCAAGATGCTTGTTCTTCTTCTTGGGGCAGTCGGCGATGAAGTGGTCGGGGTCGCCGCACTCGTAGCATCCGGTGCGTCCTCCTCCGCGACGACGGTTCATGCGGTTGTTGTGGAACCGCGAGAACCGGTTGGCAAGCAAAGCCAACTCGTCGTCTCCCAAAGACTCCAGCTGGTCCTCTGTCACAGAGAAGAGAGAAGAAAGCGCAAAGCCAGCTGAGGGGTTAGAGGAAGAGCCGGAAACCAAAGCCATGGACGGGCGAGAAGGATTTTCAAAAGAAGCCCTCGCCATAGCATCAATCTCACTGGACTTGAGCTTACTGAAGAGCTCGTCGCAGGTGAGGGTCTCATAGTTCGGGCGATTCGATGATTGCCTGAACCTTGGAGTCCCACACCGAACGGTCAAGAGTGTGCAAAAGCTTCAAAGCACGCTCATGATCGTCAAATGGCAACTGCTCTCTGTTAGCCCTCATCCTGTTGACAATCACCTGAAAGCGAGCGAATAAACTTTCTATCTCGCCGCCAGGTTGATGTCTAAAGTTCTCATACTCTCGCTTGAACGACTCGTAGAGTCGGGTTTTGACTTGAGAGGTGCCCTCATGAAAACGCATGAGAGTGTCCCAGATCTCCCGAGCCGTAGCGAGGTGAGAAACACGATCAAACTCACCCATGCTCAAACAAGAGAAAGAGCATTACGGGCTCGGCTATTGGCATCGTGCTCATCGACCTGCTGTTGAGTCACACGAGCAGCCAAGACCACGTAATCAGGGGAGTTGCAAATATCCCAGATCGAAGCGCCCAAGCTCTGTAAATAGGCCGACATACGTATCTTCCAATACGCATAGTTCGTCCCATCAAAAAACGGCGGTTTGCCCACGCCGTGATCCATGTCGCCTTCGGTGGATCTGGAACCGGCTAAGGTGAAAGATCCTTAACCCGCTCCGATACCAATTGAAGGACCGAGAAGCTAACCGAAAGCGACCAGAGGGGGGGTGAATGGGAGCTTCAAAATTTCCTTACGGAAACTAGATGCCACTGTCCCAAATCGACCCCAAGAGCGAACCCTAGAACTTGCTAATGTCCACGACCCTATATGTAGGTGGATGCTTCCTAGAAGCACAGCGAGACACTAGACAACTCTAGAAAGCCAACGCAAAAGACGGAAATCAATTCCGACAACGAACGAGCGAACCGCGGACGAAACCGTGCGAAACCAGTCGCATCGGACGCTGGCCTGCGTCCGATGCCAGACCACCGGACGCGTCCGATGCAGACTGGGCGGTTCTGGAACCTTACTGTTCCACCATCGGACGCTGTGAACAGTGATCACCCAGCGTCCGATGCAAAGACTCCGGCGCGTCCGATGGACAACGGACGCGTCCGATGCCTAGCGTCCGATGCAAAACTAAAACGCTGAAAACGTGACACGCGTCACCGGAGCGTCCGATGCTAGGAACCCTAGCGTCCGATGCTCCCGTGATAGCGTCCGATGCCCCCGAAAACAGCGCTGTTCTTCACGATTCAACCCGATCTCCTTCGAATCAATTGCCCTAGGCCTAGGATTCGATTTGAGGAGTCACAAGGATGTTAGTGAGCTATCTCTAAGAGATCATGGCTCGAACCTAACTCCAAATCGGTGAATCAAGAAATTTCGGGGCATGGAGGCAAGAACGCAATCCAAAGGAAAATCGATCGATCTCCTAGACCGTGAGGTTAGAGTTTAATTTTCCTTCGGTGGAAAGGAGAGCCTCACGATCTAGAACAACTTGGTTCAAACGGTTTTGCAAAGATGAACCGAGCAAGAGATCAAGCGACGGGAAAATCGTGGAGAAAAAGGATTCCGCGAAGAACACAAAGAAAACGCGAATCACAGCCACGAACTCGAATTAAGGACGCAAATCAAGCCATCGATCTATGCTCCAAGGTGAGGATACGGCCTCACTTCCTCGAATCAACAGTACACAGAGTGGAGTCTCTCTGCGGATCTCAACTAGCTAAAGCAGGGGATGGGAGAGTGGAAGCCCTAGAAAAAAGCTCTAACTGCGATGGAATTGAGATGGGGAGGAGGGTGTCTCCCCTGGACTACTTATACTAACCTAGCCTAAGTCTATTTCCTACTCTACCCCTCTCTACTCTAATACAGAGCGGACCAGCCTAACCCTAAGGCTATTCTAGTCCACCCGCTGGTGGTAGGTAGATCCGACGGCCACGCCCGCACGGTCTTCCGCGTCGCCTCCACGCAACCTTCAGATCGCCGCCACGTGCCGCCACCCACTCTGCACCCCCGGTTTTGCGGCCCAAACCGGGAAACCAGCCTTTTCCATCAGCCCCCGGTTTTGAGGCCCAACCGGGAAACTAGCCTCCAGCCCGAGTTTTGTGGCCAACTCGGAAACCGTCCGCGCCCGAGTTTTGAGGCCCAAACTCGGAAACCGGCCCACGCCCAGGTTTTGAGGCTCAACCTGGAAACCGTCGCGCCCAGGTTTTGTGGCTCAACCTGGAAACCCAGCACCCAGGTTTTGAGGCCCAACCCTGGAAACCGTCCACCGTTGGTTTTTCCCGGGCTCTACCAACAAACCGGCGTCGTAGAGGGGATGCACCGCCTGTGCACCCTTCCACCGACATGATCGCACTTCTCCGCCTGTCGCTGTCGCAGGCTGCCAGCCACCACAGCTGATCCTCCGGCCTCCAGTCCATCAGTCCAAGTCCACGTCCGCCCTTCACCGTCCGATACATCGGCATGGCACGTCCGCCGCACGGCACGCCCATCCTTCATCGCGCCCGGTCCGTCGGCACGGCACGTCGCAACTTGACCTTCACCCGCCATCGATCACTGTCTCCGTGCTCGACACCTGCACAACACAAGCCAAAGAACATGCGCATCATCTCCATTGACAATCACTCATCACACAGAGACTCGGCATACACCCATGTATCCGCAAAATGGGCCTAAGGGGGGTGGCGCCCGCCACCCCTAGGTGGCGCCCGCCACCTCTAAGTGGCGCCCGCCACCCCTGGGACAGCGACGAGCGAAGACTTGCGGGCACGGTGTTGCTTGGGTCGAGGACCTAGGGACACGTGTCGGTGGACGGTGTGCACGGCGGTGCATCCCTTCTATGGCTCGGTTTGGTGGTTGAGCCACAGAAAAACCACCGAGTGGACGGTTTCCAAGTTTGGGCCTCAAACCCTGGGCGCTGATGGTTTCCGAGTTTGGCCACAAAACTCGGGCTGAGGACGGTTTCCAGGTTTGAGCCTCAAAACCTGGGTGCTGCGGGTTTCTGAGTTTGGGCCACAAAACTCAGGCGATGGACGGCTGGTTTCCCCCGTTTGGGCCTCAAAACCGGGGTTGGCTGTGAAGGCTGGTTTCCTGGTTTGGGCCACAAAACCAGGGGTGCGACGTCCGGGAAAAGGACAAGCAGAGCGATGGCGGCACGTGGCGGCGATCGGTGAGGTTGCATCGAGGCAACGCTACCAGTTGTGCGGGCATGGCCGTCGAATCACCAGCATCTTCGAGTTGGTCCAGAATAACCCTAGGGTTTAGCTGGTTCGCTCTGTAATTATTGAGGGGTAGAGTAGGAAATAGAATTAGGATAAGTAGAGGGAGGCACCCTCCTCCCATTTCTATCTCAGTCATTTGCTCTTTGCTTCTAGGGTTTCCTGCTCTCCCAATCCCCTGTTGTAGCTAGCTGAGATCCGCAGAGAACCATACCTCTGTGTACTGGAGATTTTGAGGAAGTGAGGCCGTAACCTCACTGTTGTAGCGTGTGGTAGCCACACGGTTGCAGATCGATGACTTGATTCGCGTTTTGTTCGTTTTTTTGCGTTCTTCGTTTCTGCACGATTTTCCCGTCACTCGATCTCCCTCTCCTACTACTGCGTCTTTGCGAATCCGTTTGAATGAACTTGTTCCTTATAGTGAGGAGATCATTTGCACTGAAGGAATTCATCTAGCTCCTCACGAACAAGTAGATCGGGTTGATTTCATTTTCGTGGCGCTTTTTCGTTCTTGATCTTCCCCTTTCGATTTCCCGGTGATTGAATCGATTTGATCGGATGATTTCTTGAGGATAGTCTCCTAACTACCCCGTGATCATCTTCTCCAAGTTTGGGAACGTGGGATTTTGATTTGGATCGAATTTGGAGAGAGTTGGTGAGAAGGCGACTGAAATCACCCTCTCTGCACGTTCGCGGACAGTCCGCGGATTTGACCAGCGGACAGTCCGCGCATCGGGACTCAGCGGAGCAGTGGCTGTGTGTCTCGGTGAACAGTGCCGAAGTTTGACCGGCGAACAGTCCGCCGTTGGTTTTTGCGGACAGTCCGGGAACTGTCCAGGGGACTTCAGCAGCAGTGCAGTTTTGCTCTTTTGGCCGGCGGACAGTCCGCGGCCGTATCGGCGGACAGTCCGAGATCCTACTGTAGCCTCCGGTTTAGTGCGTTTGCTCTCCCAACTTGTTCGCTTGGTTTCCGGACTTCTCGTTTGGCTCTAGAGTTGATCAAGGAACCTCTCTAGGTATCTTTGCTACTTGTTAACATAGGTATTTAGGAGTTTCTCGACGTAGTCGTCTATCTACGTCTGGGACTTGGTTTTTTAGGGTCAAACTTGTTTCCGTGCTTTTGACGTTTGGATCGCTATCGCTTTCTGGTGCCTCGTTGTGATCCTAGGGATCATCCACCCTCTTCCAAGGGTCGTGGGCATCACGGTTTGGGTTGAAGTTTTCCGGGGTTGATTTTAGGACATTTGGCCAAAGTTTCGAGAGAAATTTTTGTGGCTCCCATTCACCCCCCCCCCCTCTGGTCGCCTTGCTAGTGCTTTCTCGATCCTTCAGTGTCGGTGGACGGGGTGCACGGGCGGTGCATCTCCTCTACGGCTCGGTTTGGTGGTTGAGCCACAGAAAAACCACCGAGTGGACGGTTTCCAGGTTTGGGCCTCAAAACCTGGGCGCTGATGGTTTCCGAGTTTGGGCCATAAAACTCGGGCTGAGGACGGTTTCCAGGTTTGGGCCTCAAAACCTGGGCGCTGCGGGTTTGCTGAGTTTGGGCCACAAAACTCAGGCTACGGAAGGCTGGTTTCCCAGTTTGGGCCTCAAAACCGGGGGTTGGTTGTGAAGGCTGGTTTCCCGGTTTGGGCCTCAAAACCGGGGGAGAAGTCCGGGAAAAGGACAAGCGGAACGGTGGCGGCACGTGGTGGCAATCAGTGAGGTTGCGTCGAGGCAACGCTACCAGTTGTGCGGGCATGGCCATCGGATCACCAGCATCTTCGAGTTGGTCCAGAATAACCCTAGGGTTTAGCTGGCTCGCTCTGTAATTAGAGAGGGGTAGAGTAGGAAGTAGAATTAGGATAAGTAGAGGGAGACACCCTCCTCCCATTCTATCTCAGTCATTTGCTATTTTGCCTTCTAGGTTTTCCTGCTCTCCTTCTCCCCTGCTGTAGCGAACTGAGATCCACAGAGAAGAGAACAATACCTCTGTGTTCGTGAGATTTTGAGGAAGTGAGACCGTAATCTCACTATTGTAGCGTGTGGTAGCCACACGGTTGCAATTTCGTGGTTGTGATTCGCGTTTTGTTCTTGTTCTTCGCGGGTTGCTTTTCTCAATGTTTTTCCCGTCGATCGATCTCTTTGCTCAGTGCATCTTTTGCAAATCCGTTTGAACTGAGTTGTTCTAGATCGTGAGGCACTTCTTTCTACCAAAGGAATTCACCTCTAACCTCACGAGCTAGTAGATCGATCGATTTTCATTTCGGGCCAAGTTTTTCACCCTTTCCCGAAATTCTTCGATTCATCGATTTGGAGATAGGTTCGAGCCATGATCTCTTAGAGATAGCTCACTATCCTCCTTGTGACTCCTCTCACCAAGTTTGATCCCTAGTGGATTCATTTTGGGTGAGATCGAATTGGATCGGTAGACGAACGGGGCTGATTCGGGGCGACCGGACGCTGGTGTCGGGCTGACCGGACGCTGACACAGTGCGTTCGGTCGTTGAATGTTCGGTGCGATTTTCTGTTAATTGACCGGACGCTCGGCCACCCACTGACCGGACTCGGCCTTGCTACTGTTCATCGGTTTCTGTCTTTGTGACCGGACGCTGACCCTTTGACCGGACGCTCTGTTCACCAGAGTCTGGTCCAACTCAGAGAGCTCCCAATTTGGGTTTTGCTCGACCGGACGCGTCCGGTGCCTACTGACCGGACGCACCAGTGTGTCCGGTCAGAGCTGTTTTGCACGTTTTTGTCCGCAGTTTGTTCGTCCGACTTTCGATTTGAGATCCGCTTGTTGCGTTGAATTCCTGACTTCGTGCTCTTCAGAAATTGGGCTTCTCGCTTTACAAAATAGCTTGAATCCACCCAAAGTTCATCCTGTCACTAGTTGACCTGCGTGAACTTGGGCGAGGAAATTTTTGTGGTGTCGCGCTGTGTTCCTAGGGAACATCCTCCCATTCTCTTGGGTCGTGGACATCACGCGCATCGGTTTTGCTCTTGGGGTTGATTCTCGGGACAGAGGCAACAAGTTTCCAAAAGGAAAATTTGGAGCTCCCATTCACGCCCCCCTCTGGTCGCTTTTTGGTAGCACTTTCGGTCCTTCAATTTGTATCAGAGCAGGTTAAGGATATTTCACCTTAGCCGGTTCCAGATCCACAGAAGGTGACATGGATCGCGGCGTGGGCAAACCGCCGTTTTTCGATGGGACGAACTATGCGTATTGGAAGATACGCATGTCGGCCTATCTGCAGAGTTTGGGTGTTTCCATCTGGGATATTTGCAACTCTGCCGATTACGTGGTTTTGGCTGCTCGTGTCTCTCAGCTTTAGATCGATGAGCACAATGCCAATAGCCGAGCTTGTAATGCTCTTTTCTCATGCTTGAGCATGAGTGAGTTTGATCGCGTTTCTCACCTCGCTACGGCTCGGGAGATTTGGGCTACCCTCATGCGTTTCCATGAGGGAACCTCTCAAGTCAAAACCTGTCTCTACGAGTCGTTCAAGCGAGAGTATGAGAACTTTTGACATATGCCTGGCGAGAGCATAGAAAGTTTATTCGCTCGCTTTCAGGTGATTGTCAGGTGACCTACATGAAGTTGGGCGAGGGAATTTTTGTGGTGTCCCGCTGTGTTCCTAGGGAACATCCACCCATTCTCTTGGGTCGTGGACATCACGCGCATCGGTTTTGCTCTTGGGGTTGATTCTCGGGACAGAGGCAACAAGTTTCCAAAAGGAAAATTTGGAGCTCCCATTCACCCCCCCCCCCTCTGGTCGCTTTCTGGTAGCACTTTCGGTCCTTCAATTGGTATCGGAGCAGGTTAAGGATCTTTCACCTTAGCCGATTCCAGATCCACAGAAGGCGACATGGATCGTGGCGTGGGCAAACCGCCATTTTTCGATGGGATGAACTATGTGTATTGGAAGATACGCATGTCGGCCTATCTGCAGAGTTTGGGTGCTTCCATCTGGGATATTTGCAACTCTGCCGATTACGTGGTTTTGGCTGCTCGTGTCTCTCAGCTTCAGATCGATGAGCACGATGCCAATAGCCGAGCCTGTAATGCTCTTTTCTCATGCTTGAGCATGAGTGAGTTTGATCGCGTTTCTCACCTCGCTACGGCTCGGGAGATTTGGGCTACCCTCATGTGTTTCCATGAGGGAACCTCTCAAGTCAAAACCCGTCTCTACGAGTCGTTCAAGCGAGAGTATGAGAACTTTCGACATATGCCTGGTGAGAGCATAGAAAGTTTATTCGCTCGCTTTCAGGTGATTGTCAGGTGACCTACGTGAACTTGGGCGAGGGAATTTTTGTGGTGTCCCGCTGTGTTCCTAGGGAACATCCACCCATTCTCTTGGGTCGTGGACATCACGCGCATCGGTTTTGCTCTTGGGGTTGATTCTCGGGACAGAGGCAACAAGTTTCAAAAAGGAAAATTTGGAGCTCCCATTCACCCCCCCCCCCTCTGGTCGCTTTCTGGTAGCACTTTCGGTCCTTCAAGTTGTCATCCCACTTTGTGTCTCCAAGAGCTCTAATCTTATTGACCAATGTCATGAATCTATCAAACATTTGTTGAGTGGTCTCACTTTTCTTGATAGCGAAGTTCTCAATCTTACCTTGAAGAAGCTCTATGTTGCACTTCCTCACACTTGCATCACCCTCATATGATATCCTGAGAGTGTCCCAAATCTTCTTGGCATTCTCCATTCCATGTACTTTGTTGCTCTCTTCCGGCTTAAGACATGATAGGATCAATGAAGCGGCTTGAACATTTTGTTGAAACTCAACCACATCATTGTCGGTGAACTCTTCGCCTTCAACATGACTTGGTCCACTCTCGACAATCTCCCAAACTCTTGCGGCAAGAAGATGCAGCTTCATCTTATGTGCCCAATCATTGTAGTTGATTCCATCAAAGGAGGGTGGTTTGCCTAGGTCGACGCTAGGCAATTGAATGACTTTGCCCATTTGGCTATAGTCATAAGGTATGCTAGAGAACTCCTTCTCCCTTTTCCCTTCACTTCATCTTCCTTTTTCTTATGTTCTTTGGGCTGTGGCGGATTTTCTCCGCTTCCGGATGTTTCGCCTTTGTTGGCCAAAGCTTGCCTCATGGTCTCCATCTCATCTCTCATCTTTTGCATTTGATCTTCATATTTCTTAGCTTGATCTTCTAGCAGCTGAGTGGAAACCCTCTTGACAATGTCATCAATTTGTTCTTGACTTAGGGTAGACATGATTATCCCTTTCGCGGTGAAGCGCTAACACAAGGTTTAGGCTCCGATACCATTGAAAGGATCTAATCAGCCTAGAGGGGGGTGAATAGGTGATTTTTGACAATCTGAAACTTCACAAACTAGAAAATGTAGTTAGACAACAACCGGTCTTGCCGGTTTGTTTGGGTAGGTACTACCGGGTGTGAAGCACTGGTACTACCGACACAAACAAATGGCACTACCGGAATCCTAAGAGGGAACTACAGATCCAATGAAAGTGAGCTATGAATGTAATACAAGTATGAACCCCACTTCCCTAAGTATGATAAACAGCGATTCTAGCCTTACCAAGCCTTGGTTGCTTTCCACCGTGTGGATCGAGCCTTCTCAACCTAAGAAAGAGATAGAGAGAGGAAGAACACGAAGAACACAAGTAATATGCAAAGTAGAGACAACAACAAGCACACGGGACATGGCGATTTATCCCGAGGTTCGGCCAATCCACTAAGGAGTGCCTACGTCCTCGTTGTTGAGGTGACCACAAAGGTCGGAGTCTATTTCACCTCCTAGCCTCACTCAAGCGACCACAAAGGCTACTAGAGTTTCTCCACTAGAAATCACAGGGGTAATACAAACACTTCGGGGAGCCCTCACAAATGAATCAATACGGGCTACCACGAAGAACACCTAACCGGCTAGAGCTCAAAGAGCTCAAGAGTAAAGACACAAATCAAGCCGGCTAAATGGAAACCAAGTGCTCAAGTCATAGATCGAAGCTTCCCACTCTCTAATCTCACATCCCTAGCTCAAATCTTGCAAGTGAGTGAATCTAGGAGCAAAGGGGGAGAGAGAGGGGAGGAGTCAATGCTTGGAGGCTGTTTGTTTGAAGTTAGGTCGCAATAAGTGAGTGGAATAAGTGATTCACCGTCAAACGAGAGAAGGAGAGTTATTTATACTCTGCCAGTCCCGAGGCTGGACGGTAGTACTGACTACCCATGGTCGGTAGTACCGACCAGTCACTAACGGTCGCACAGATCTGGATCTGACCTAAAGTCAACTACCGGCCTCAGGTCGGTACCACGGAGGGGCGGTAGTACCGGCCCTATGGCGGTACTACCGCCAGGCCAAAACGACCGTGAATAAAGAGCTCCGCAGAAAGGGGCTTGGTCCCTCGGTTACTACCGACCAGGGTCGGTACCACTGAGGGTCGGTAGTACCGTGCGGATACATGGGTGTATGCCGGGTCTCTGAGTGATGTGTGATTGTCAACTGGGATGATGCACATGTTCTTTGGCTTGTGTTGTGCAGGTGTCGAGCACGGATGCAGCGATCAAAGGCAAGGTGAAGGTCAAGTTGAGACGTGCCGTGCCGATGGACCGAGAGTGGCGAAGGGCGGACGTGAGGCTTGGACTGAGGGACCAGAGGCCCGAGGATCAGCTGTGGTGGCTGGCAGCCTGGGACAGCGACGAGCGAAGACTTGCGGTCATGTGTTGCTTAAGTCGTAGACTTGGGGACACATGTCGGTGGACGGGTGCACGGGAGGTGCATCCCCTCTACGACGTCGGTTTGTGGTAGAGCCAGGGAAAAACCACATCGATGGACGGTTTTCCAGGTTTGGGCCTCAAAACCTGGGTGCGGATGGTTTCTGAGTTTGGCCACAAAACTCGGGCTGAGGACGGTTTCCAGGTTTGGGCCTCAAAACCTGGGCGCTGAGGTTTTGCTGAGTTTGGCCTCAAAACTCAGAAGCTGGTGGGCCGGTTTCCCGGTTTGGGCCTCAAAACCGGGGGTTGGCTGGAAAAGGCTGGTTTCCCGGTTTGGGCCACAAAACCAGGGGTGCAGAGCGAGGGCGGCACGTGGCGGCGATCTGGAGGTTGCGTCGAGGCAACGCTTCGGTTTGTGCGGGCGTGGCCGTCGGATACACCTACCACCGAGTTGGTCCAGAATAACCCTAGGGTTTAGCTGGTTCGCTCTGTAATTAGAATAGAGAGGGGTAGAGTAGGAAATAGACTTAGGCTAGTAGTAGGATAAGTAGTCGGGAGACACACTCCTCCCAAATATCTCAGTCATTTGCTCTTTCGCACTTAGGGTTTCCTGCTCTCCCATCCCCTGCTGTAGCTAGCTGAGATCCGCAGAGAGACTTGCCTCTGTGTACTGTTGATTCTGAGGAAGTGAGGTCGTATCCTCACTGTTGTAGCGTGTGGCAGCCACACGGTTGCAGATTCGTGGTTGTGATTCGCGTTCTTGTTCGTGTTCTTCGCGGAATCCTTTTTCTCCACGTTCTTCCCATCGCTTGATCTCTTTGCTCGGTTCATCTTTCGCAAATCCACTTGAACCAAGTTGTTCTAGATCGTGAGGCACCTCTTTCCACCGAAGGAATTAATCTCTAACCTCACGGTCTAGGAGATCGATCGATTTTTGTTTCGGGCCAAGTTTTCTCCCTTCCCCCGAAATTCTTCGATCCATCGATTTGGAGATAGGTTCGAGCCATGATCTCTTAGAGATAGCTCACTATACTCTTTGTGACTCCTCTCACCAAGTTTGATCCCTAGAGGATTTGTTTTGGGTAAGATCGAGTTGAATCGGTGGACGAATAGGGTGCTGTTGGGGTGACCGGACACTGTCCTCGTGTTGACCGGACGCGTCCGGTGGTTGAATATCGCACAGCGCTTTTCTGACTTGACCGGACGCTGGTGTTTGCACCTGACCGGACACTCCGGTTTTACTGTTCATGTGTTTTGGCTTGTGTGACCGGACGCACTGTGAACTGACCGGACGCTCGACTCAGGAGAGTCTGGTCCAACACAGAGACCACCGAAATCCGTCTTTGGCTGACCGGACGCGTCCGGTGCCTGTTGACCGGACGCAGGGTGAGTCCGGTCAGTGTTGTCTCAGCGCGTTTTCGTTCGCGATTCGTTCGTTCTTTGTCGGATTTGGTTTCCGTCTTTTGCGTTGGGTTTCTAGAGTTGTGTAGTGTCCCGCTGTGCTTCTTGGAAGCATCCACCCTACATCTAGGGTCATGGACACTAGCAAGCTCTAAGGTTTGTCGTTGGGGTGATTCTCGGGACAGTGGCTACTAGTTTCCGAAAGGAAAATTTGAAGCTCCCATTCACCCCCCTCTGGTCACTTTCTGAGTGCTTCTCGATCCTTCAATTGGTATCGGAGCGGGTTAAGGATCTTCCACCTTAGCCGGTTCCAGATCCACAGAAGGCGACATGGATCGCGGCGTGGGCAAACCGCCGTTCTTTGGCCCTGTTTGGATCCCTCTAACTTAGCTAGAGCTAGAGCTATTTTCTAACTCTAAACTAATCCTGAACTAACACTAGCTCTTGTGATGTTTGGATGAAAGAGTTAGATTGACAATAAATGTACTTTTTCAATCATTTGGTAGGATGAAGGTAGAGAGAGAAATCACTTTTGTAGTGGTCCCAACTAGAACTAGCCCAAATAATCACCTCTTGGTGTGGTGGGGATAGTTTTTTTGATGAGTTAGATGCAACTAGCTCAAACTAGCCCTCATGTTGGATACTTTAGGGCTAGTTGAGCTCTAAATAGCTCAAACTAGCTCTAACCCTGGGATCCAAACAGGGCCTAAGAAAGATAATTGCATTAAGACTCGACTAAGAAAGACAAACGAGAAATGACGGACAGGTCATCTAGTAGTATTCTTTTTTTCTTTTGCTCGACTCGAAGGGGGAAGCTCCAACCAACCAACGATTGGGCCGCCACAGAGGAGAGATCCAGGTCTTGAGCAACGCTACATTTTGAAAATTCATTCAAATCTCCGTTCTGTTTCGTGATCTCTTAAGAACACCTTTTGATTGATCAGCAGTACAGAAAGACACGTGAAAGAAGGGCAAGGGAAAAAAAATCCAGCTGAATCTGCTCAGCTCAGCTGTTACGTAGGCACGCAACTGCAGCCTGCATGGCCGCGGTGTGGGCGTGGGGAATTTTTTTTTATTAATAACCCAATTAAATAAAAAATTTCATAAATAACACTGTCTATTTTTTTTTTGCAAAACTAACCCTTTTGCCGCGCCGTCCCCAATGGCGCGGCAAAAGCGTTAGCCGCGCCATGCATGGCGGCGCGGCAAATCGCCACCGTGGCACCGCCCGGCCACGCAGGCCCTGGTGGGCCCTCTGGCGCGGCTAGTGCGTTTGCCGCGCCAGGCGGGCTGGCGCGGCTAGTGCGTTTGCCGCACTAGGCGGGCTGGCGCGGTCAACGGCTTTGCCGCGCCAGGCGGGTGGCGCGGCAAAGCCGATCTAGATCTGGCCGCCGCGCCTGCCTTCCTCCTCCTCCTCTCTCCTCTCCTCGCCCCGCACCGCCGCCGCGCTGCTGCCGCCGCTCCGCCGCGCCGCCGCTCTGCCGCTCTGCTCTCCGTCGGCCCTTTCCCCCGCCCCGCCCCGCCCTGTCCCCGCCCCGCCCCGCCCCCCGCCGCCCCACGAGGCAGGGCCACCCGGACCGCCCCGCCCGCAGAGGGGCTCGGCTAGGCCAGGCGGTGGTCGGCCGGCCGCCACCGACCGGCGCCACCCTTCACCACCCTCTCCACCACCCCCCTCCACGACCGGAAGGTAAACTTTTTTCCTTTTTTGTTTTCATTTGTAGTTTAGGTTTATTAGTTTAGGTTAGTTTAGTTAGTTAGTAAGTTAGTTAGTTAGTTAAACTATTGACTAGGTTAGTTTTGGTTAGTTTAGTTTAGGTTGGTTGGTTAGTTAGTTAGTTAGTTAGTTAGGTTAGTTTAGATTAGGTTAGTTTAGTTAGTTACTAAGTAAGTAAGTTAGTTAGTTATTTCGTTGGGTTAGGTTAGCTTAGCTTAGGTTAGGTTAGTTAGTTAGTTTGTTAGTTAGTTAGTTGTTAGTTAGTTAGTTAGGATATTTAGTTAGTTACTAGTTAGGTTGGTTTAGTTAGGTTAGGTTAATATGTTAGTTAGTTAGTGAAGCCAACTTAGTAAGTAGTTACGCCATTCTTTACTTTTGAGAAGACAATCACTTGACCTTAGTTCCACTATTGACTTTGTAGATGGACACTGTATTCAGATTGTTTTATGGAGGCACAGTTAGTAAACGAGATGGGTTGTTTGATGATAACATGGAACAAGAACTCGAAGTATTTGATGAGCGTCCTCCTTTTACGGAGCTTATGTTGCGTCTGAAGGAGAAGTTCGATGGTGATTTCTCGTTGAAAGGGAGATTTGACAGTGGCAAGATTAGGGCGAACTATGCGTTGATGCCCTTGCGCAACCAGACTGACTGAGCAAAATACCAGACGATCGTTATGGCATCCAATTCGACCATGGCTGAGATCGTGGTAGAGGATGGTTGGAGGAAGCAGGCAGAGGCGTCCAATGATGGCAACGAAGGTGAAGCACAGGAGGTAGGGGATGATGACGATGCAGCTCCGATGACTATGGACGTTGATGGTCACCCCACGCAGGAGACGGTGTATCCATCTAAAAATGTCCACGCTGACGTCGGTCAAATAAACAATGATTTTGATGTGGCCGACCTAGAGCGGCAGGAGCAGGAGACCAGCAGGAGGCACAATTGTTTGATGAAAACTATAATTCTGATGATGATTCAGATTATGACGAAGAAGAGGACAGTTATATTTCTGCTATGCCTGACCCGGTTCGTGGTATTCCACAACCGGTTCGTGCTATGCCACAACCGGTTCCTCAGAATATGCATCCTCCAGGGAGACTAGTCACTGATATACCAGAGGATCATACACATTTTGATGCGTGGCGGCGTTTGAGCGAAGCGAGGTATTATGTTGCACCCGATCCTTTGACTGAGACAGAGCTGCAGCAATTGAGGTCGGTTAACATGCAGTTTAGAGGCGTTCCAATTATAGGGATGTCAGTATGGTGGACCAGGCAGTTTGTGATACTGGATTGAATCTGTGCAAGCAAACACTGCATAACCATACAGATTGGATTCTTCAGAAGGGTATGATTTTCAACACTATGCCTGAGCTGAAGCTTTTCGTTGAGAACTATGTTGTGCATCATCATCGACCGTACACGGTCAGCCATTCTGATATTAGTTTGAGGTACCACGTCAAGTGTTTGAGTCTTGGTTGTCCGTGGAGGCGGAATGCTCGCAAGAGAACTGATGACAAGTGGAGGATTAGTAAAGTAGTACAACCGCATACCTGTTTTACAAATAAGGGACAAGAAAAACATCCTCAATTGACGGCAAGATACCTTGCACGACGCATTTTGGCATTTGTTGATGATGACGCCGACGTATCTGTTTCACAATTGCTTATCTCCATATTTGGATTCACAGGCTATAAGGTGACTTATGGAAAGGCGTGGCGTGCGAAGCAGATCGCCCTTGCAATTCGTTGGGGTGGTTGGGATGAATACATACAACAGGATTCCTCGGATTTTGTGTGCAATGGCATACTATAACCCTGGCCTTAAATGGTTTCCACACACCAATGGGCAGTATATAGACCGCAACACCGGCAAGGTTACACATGTGCTTCAGCGTGTATTTTGGTCTTTTGCACAAACAGAGCATGCGTATCAGTACTGTCGTCTAGTCATACTTGTGGATGGTACTTTCTTGACCGGAGCGTACAAGGGTGTGTTGATGATGGCGGCGGCTGTTGATCCCGAGGACCAGATAGTTCCAATTGCTTTCGCCTTGGCTGAGGGGGAGAACGTTCAGTCTTGGTCTTGGTTCATGGCCCTGCTACGGATACAAGTGTTAGGGCCTTCTCGGACAATATGTTTGATTTCGGACCGTCATGTTGGGTTGCTTCGTGCCGCAGAGGAGGAGATAGAGGGTTGTCCTCCTCTAGTGCACAGATGGTGCATGCGTCACTTTGCCGCCAATTTCTGGCGTCGACAGAGAAAAAAGGAGGTTTGTGCCAAGGTGAAAGAGCTATGTTGTGTTAAAACTGAGCACAAATTCAAAGAAACAATGGAAGAGTTGGACAAAATGTTAAACAGTGCTGCCAGGGCCTGGATCGAGAGACAGATGGAACACAAGGAGAAGTGGGAGCTTGCTTACGATGAGGGCGGTTTCCGGTTCGGCATAATGACCACCAACTCATCGGAGTCTTTCAACAAGGTATTCACCGGTGTTAGAGCCTTGCCCGTTTCTGGAATCTTTGAGTACTCGTTTCACAAGACCAATGAGTACTTCGTGAAAAGGTGGTCCATTGCTCAAGACAACCTACAAACGGATGGTGAATTTGGAAAGGTGGGAAAGGAGCACATTCAGGAAAATGAGATCTGGGCAACGCAGCTAACTTGTGAGGCTTATGGACCAACCAGACAAATCTATAATGTTCGAGCAAAGGGTGGAACTACCATGGGCGGGGAACGTTATGGTGGTCGCAACTATCGGATCGATCTTGAAAGAGTGGAATGCAGTTGTAACGTGCCGTAGATAATGCATGCCCCTTGATCTCACATGATTGCGTCCTGTAGAGCACGCGGATATAACTACAAGGCCCTACCATATATGTCCGACTACTATCGCCGGAGCAACACCGTCGCAATATGGCAGAGCAGCTTCGAGCCTTACCTTGATCCCACTCAATGGCCTCCATACTTGGGTAGAGACTTCATGCCTGATCCTGAGCTGCTAAGTTAGGTAAGGGTAGGAGGAGGAAGAAGAGACTAAAGGGTGACATGGACAATATGGATAGGTATGGCGGGGGGACTTCGACCAGACACCGAGCACGAACCTATGCTCTGTTTGCCACATGCCAGGGCATAATGCAGCCTTCCATCGTAGACAAACACAACAGGTGTACATATGTCTTCATTTGTTTTAATGCTTTATTATTTTTATCTTCACTTATATTAATTATTTGAATGTTTTTGCTATTATTGTACATATGTCTTTCATTTGTTTTAATGCTTTATTATTTTTGACGCTGTACTAACCTATTACCATGTTTTGTTTAAACAGGATGGCGAACCCTCCGACGTACCCTCTCCTTGAGTCGTTCTACGACGGCGACCACCGGGCGCACAGGCTCACCGACTACACCCCTCCGAAGAGGTTGTCGTTGCTGAGGCCGCGCACCCACCTATGGCACCGGTGGGACGAGCGCTACGCACCCTTCCTACGGCGCGCGGGCTTCTTGGTGCTAGCCCGCGTTGCCAACGACGTGGTGTTGCAGCTCGACCCCGCGCTCCTCACCGCGCTGGCGGACAGGTGGCGTCCCGAGACGCACACCTTCCACCTAGCCTGTGGGGAGATGACCGTGACATTACAGGACGTGGCCAAGATTTTTGGTCTACGCCTGGGCGGCCTCCCCGTGACGGGGATTCTTGACACCGACACGTGGATGGACACCGTCCACCAGTTCTGTGGCCGTAGGCCCCCCGACGACGCAGACGCTAAAGAAACAAGTAAGCTAATTTTTTTTTCTAATTTAGTTGCATACGATTGCTACTATCATTTCCTAACTTTTACTTTTTTAAAACAAACAGGAAGACTACTGGTCCTGTGTTTCTGTACTTGGTGCACTTACCCCCTGGTCTTGTGTCGGCAGGCGTCGCAGCTGTCTCGGTACTCCGACGAGGCAGCGCAGCTTATACACCACACCAGCTCTACTGGGGACCATGGCCCGGTACAGGCTTTTCTGCAGGTATCATAACACATTCGAACCGCACATGTAAATCTTAAGAACTCATAAACTGTACTAATATATATTATTATTATTTTCTTATTTGCAGAAAATCAGGAAGGGCTGCAGGAAGCTTGCTCAGAAGCTTGGGTGCATGGACACAGCGTGGGCCCCACCGCACCTTCCTCAGCCTTCGAGCCCTTTGTGTCCGACACTGTCCCAGCAGCAGCAGCAGGTCGTCCGACGCCCGGGGGAGGCACTTCTGCGGATCCACGCGGAAAGGGCCCCACTGCAGAGAAGCAGCCCGAGGAGGAGGGGAGGAGGAGGACGAGGAGCAGTACGTCGAGCGCACGACACCACCCTACACGGCTAGTGCAGGCTACATGGCCCTCGGCCATAGCTCGGACTACGCTGGAGGGTCCTCCTCTAGAGGTGGCCTGGACGACACGGCGTGGCAGGTAGCTGGTGCTTACGACTACCCTAGTGGCTACTACACCCGGCCCTGGCTGGCAGCATTGGCCAGAGTAGGGCGCAGCACAGGAGCTGGGTACTCACAGCTAGGTGGGCTCCACTACCTACTCAGGAGGACGTGCAGGTACATAAGTTGACCGCTATACATTTAGTTCATCAGATATATTTAAGTTGTTTGCTAACATTTATTTTGAATGTTGCAGGGACCTAGTCAGACGCAAGGGTCACCACGCCGGCAGCCACGCGCCCGAGACCGCACGGACGTCACTTCACGTCACGCCGAACATGGACCTGTCGCAGCCGAAGCGTCGGAGGCGGCCCTCGTCAGCCGTACACACCTAGCTAGGCTTAGTGTTAGACTATATGGATATGTGATGTATTTGTTAGATAACTTGTTTGAGAACCCTATTATGTACTTCGTGGAGCTTGAGCCACTTTGTTTTTTTTATGACCGCTATTACGTTTTCATTTATTCAAATTGTGTCAATGTTTGGTTCCTTGTTATTGCTTTTGCGGAAAAAGACAGGAAAACGGAAAAACACTTTCGATCAAACAGAGACAACACATTCGATCAAACAATATTGTTTGTGTTGTCGCGCCAACAACCCTGGGGGCGCGGCTGACGCTTTTGCAGCGCTAGGCGGGGTGGCGCGGCAAATGCATTAGCCGCGCCATGCCTCCTGGCGCGGCAAAAGCGTCAGCCGCGCCTCCAGGGTTGGCGCGGCAAAAGCTGGCATCTCATTGCCTTTTCAGCGTCGTGTCCTGTCGTTATAAGTGCTCTGCAGTTTTGATTCCGATAGGCTTTTCAGTGTATAGACTTTTCAGTATATAGGCTTTTCAGTACATAGCCTTTTCAGTACATAGGCTTTTCAATGATTAGATTTTTCAGCGAATAGCCTTTTCAGTTGCAATAACTACACACTCACAATGCAGCTGAGATAATTCACAAGTTCAAAACCAGAGCTCCGCCTATATAAACCCTTCAGCGCCTTGCATATTCAACAACTTCAGCAGAGCTTGCGAGGTTCGTAATAGAGATGTCTGGAGGTTCGTCCAAAGGCGGGAGGGAAGAGGGGGTGGGAGGAAGGGGACCTCCCATTGTGTGGAGGGCTCTCTCGGTCCTGATTCCTTCTTAGAGGCACTATATGAGTTTCCCGTTGAGAGCAAAAAGGATTTCAGCCGGGACCGTCCTCTTAGGGGATACGATAACCGCTTAGAGGACTGGCCAAAATGCCGTCATGGTGAGGACTGTTTGGTGCAAATGCTCCATGATGACTTGGAGGCAGGCCGACGTTTCTTCAAATGCCCGCGAGCATGGGTAACTTTATTTAATTGTTATTGCTATGCCTCTCATGTTTGCTAATACTTAGTCATTTTGTGAATGTCAGTCTTCTATTTCCGAAGAAAACTGCGGCTTCACCAGATGGGTGGATCCTCCTCCAATATGGCCGCATCAAGAATACATCTATTATCTGCAGCGTCGTATCGACGATCTTGAAAGAGAAGTTAAAAGCATGCTCAAGGACTATGATGACGACGACAGCGAAATAGTCGGTTCAGATGAAGCAATATGCCTTGATCCATATTGCAACTGCCCGCATCACAAGAACAAGGGGCCTCCACCACCCCGCCGCCACCAACCACCCACACCACCCGCAATGGAGGCTATTACGGAGAAGGGTCTACTCAGTTTGCCATGTGGGACGGCTTCTAGACTACTAGACCACTATGTTGTGTTGTGTTGTGTCAATCAATTACCTAAGGCATGTTAGGATTAGTCTAGGACCTTTTAACCAAGTTACGGTAAAAGGTCCTCACATGCCATGTACTAGTTTGTTGTTCGTGTACTGGTTTGCTCTATTCTATTTCTCGTACTTTATCCCAGAATAAATCGATAACACATGAACAACCGCAAACAATCCAACAACATATAAAAAAGTCGAACAAAGTGCAGTTCAAGACTACATAATCGAGGATCCGAAATAAACGGTACACCGAAGTACAAACCAACACTACAATACACTAACAAGTCCACCAAATGACAACAATATTCATTACTCAATAATGACCACTTAACCTACCACACTACTGAGTGCAACGAGGCCACTTTCCCTTCCTCACAGCATCCGGATCCTGCTCCATGGCAGCCTTGGCACGACGCACACGCTCAAGCCTCTTCTCCCTCTCCCCCCTACGCTTAGCTGCATCCCTTAGTTTTGCCTCTTCCTCATGCTGCTTTTGTGCTGCCTCTTCTTTGCGTCTCTTCTCCAAACGCTTCTTGTCCTCCGCAGCCCACTTTTTCATCCTCTCTACGTGCTTCTTGTCCTCCGGCTTCATCTCAGTGTCGATCCACTACTCGAAGTCACATAGTGGTGGAGGCTCCTGCAAAATACGACTAAATCAATTAGGTAATAAAATATAAATGATTTGTCATTCATGTATAGAACAAGCCATCAACTTCTAACCATCAGTCCAATACGGATCTGTTTAGGTGTAGGGTCAAAGGCATAATTCTCACACATCCAATACCTCTGACCGTATGTGTGCTCCTCATCAGATATTGCGACCTTACAATCATCGCCGCAGTAGCACATGGGCACCGAAACACCGCTAGGCAATGGCAAACGGGCAAAGGCATTGCCCGTGAGAAGCTGTCTACAATCATCAACGCATAAACAAATGAACATACACAACATTACTTAATCTAAAACAGACAAATAAATACCAAATGTACCGATCTTACCTTGCCTTACTAGCTTTGCCACGTCGCGGCATCCTAACAATAACAAATATGTCAACACTACATACATTCATGATTAATTATAAATCTACGTAATGGCCTAACAAATATTACACAAAAAATGTACACAAAATGAACGAAATATTAAGCAAAACAGATATAAAAAGTCTAATACATGAACAAATCCATCATTAATTAACAACTAACGTCACGACATTTTCAAAATAAATATTGTCTACAAACCCTAACTTACAAAAATATGGTTCAATCCTACATTGCAAATATGGATAAAGAACAATAATATGGATCAAAATACCTCTTGTAGACAAGTTTGATTGAGCGAGATGAAGAGAGGAGGAATGAAATGAAATGGAATTGATTGGATTGAATTGGTTTGGGAGGAGAAGAGAGGAATGAGGAGGAGCCTGCTGCTCGGCGCGGCGGCCAGATCTAGATAGGTTTTGCCGCGCCAACCCGCCTGGCGCGGCAAACGCACTAGCCGCGCCAGCCCGCCTGGCGCGGCAAACTGACGAGTGGGGGCCCACGCAGGCCTGCGTGGCCGGGCGGTGCCACGGTGGCGCTTTTGCCGCGCCGCCATGCATGGCGCGACTAACGCTTTTGCCGCGCCATTGGGGACGGCGCGGCAAAAGGGTTAGTTTTAACAAAAAAATAGACAGTGTTATTTATGAAATTTTTTATTTAATTGAGTTATTAATAAAAAAAATTCGGCGTGGTCGGGTCCGCATGCGTGTGGTGCGGCGCTCCTGGCCACTTTTTGACCGAGGAATCCGGGGCGTGGCGCAGTGGATCGCGTCACGGTCAAACTCAGCGCGTCGGACTAGGACGTACGGTCGAACTGAGCGAGGGGCCGTGCGCGTGCAGCGGCGTGGCGGGAAGGAGGGGAGGGGACTCCGGATTCGTATCGTATTCGTACTCACACCGGCCTCGTGCGCTGCATGCCTACTCACTCTCGTACGCAACAACTTCTCTGGAGAAGAGGAAGCGTAAGCGTACGTTGAAGCAAGAGCGGGGAGACACCGCCGGCCTCCGATCCTCTCATCTATTTCTATTCCTATTCCTTACCGTCGAAGCAAAGCGCGGTAGTACGTCGACGACGACGTTGATCCATCTTCTAGGATCGTGTATTCGTCGTCGTCGTATAGATGAGCACACCTTCAAAATGTCATTTCATTGGGGTCAACTAATTAATGCAGGCCGCAGGCGATGTTGTCGTCGCATAGATCGATTCATATTTCACTCAACACCGGTGCTGACACTGCCAACTTGTTGCTTCCCTCCCATGCCCGCCTCTTTCACCTGGCCAGCCTGCCTCGATCCTCTATTCTGTATTCCCCCTAAAACTCTCTTCTATAGCTGCTAAGCATAACATTTCTAAAACTGTCGCAAATGCGTAGAGAGCTAGCAACGTCTGAAATCCATCTCAATTTCAGGCGCATGTAGTGAAGCTGTGAAGGAGTTGTGAATTTCTTCAAGTTAAAGTCTATGGCCCTGTTTGGATCCCTCTAAACTCACTAGAGCTAGAGAGCTATTTTTCTAACTCTAAACTAATCCTGAACTAACACTAGCTCTTGTGATGTTTGGATGAAAGAGTTAGATTGACAATAAATGTACTTTTTCAATCATTTGGTAGGATGAAGGTAGAGAGAGAAATCACTTTTGTAGTGGTCCCAACTAGAACTAGCCCAAATAATCACCTCTTGGTGGAGATATTTTTTTTGGATGAGTTAGATGCACTAGCTCAAACTAGCCCTCATGTTGGATACTTTAAGGCTAGTTGAGCTCTAAATAGCTCAAACTAGCTCTAACCCTGGGATCCAAACAGGACCTATGATATTTTTGAGCTACTAATTACAAGTAATTCTAAATAACAAATATATTTGGCCTAGAAGAATACAAATGGGACTTACCTATCTATGGGATAGAATTCAGTGCAAGAAATTTATTGTATTTCCTTTTTTGTTACATAAAAAGTGATGCGCGCTCACACGTTCATGTGTAAATTCTAAGCACTAGGGATTTTAATTTTACGATCAAGTAAAATGCAATAATAGTCTCTGAACTTATTGTCTCGTATAATGTCACCAAGTCCCTATGATACCCAAACTTATCTGAGGCTATCATCAAGAACTCTATCTCCAATTTCATTTTTAGGTCTTCAAACTTGTCGCAATGTTCATCTAGGTCCAATCAGCCCACATGGTCATGCCTTTTTTTTAACTTTTTTTAAAAAACATTTCAATAATAATCCTACCCAAATAAAATTTGCACATTCTAACCCTTTCGTTGTTGCATCCACTTGGAGTGGCGTGACAAAGTCTTACACGTCAGACATCGTTCCAACGTTTGAAACCCTTGTCACGCCAATGCATGTGGCGTGACAGTATGGTCTTGTCGCGCCACCGAGAATGGCGTGACAGGACTGAATTTTTCAAAAAAATTATAACTCTTCAATACGACGTCGGATGAAGATGATTTTTATATAAAAATTGTAGCTCTCGATGAGATCTACAACTTTGTAGTTTTGAGTTTTTTTTATTTAAAGACGTTAAGATGCTAAAAAAATTAAATACTTTTTCAGCACCATAATAAATGCATATAAGAGTTCGTAGTTTTTAAAAATCATATATTTTTTTTGCATGGTATCACATAATATACTTTTTTTGAGCATATTCTTTGAAAAAAATCATTTTTTCAATATCTTTATTTGATACCATCTAAAAATATATGAATTTTCAAAAGCGACGAACTCTTAGATGTGTTTATTATGATGCGGTGCGGGCGAGGAGACAGAGGAAGAGGAGGAAGGCGGGCGCGCGGCGGCCAGATCTAGATCGGCTTTGCCGCGCCAGCCCGCCTAGCGCGGCAAAAACGCACTAGCCGCGCCAGCCTCCTGGCGCGGCAAACGCACTAGCCGCGCCAGAGGGGCCCACCAGGGCCTGCGTGGCCGGGCGGTGCCACGGTGGCGATTTTGCCGCGCCGCCATGCATGGCGCGGCTAACGCTTTTGCCGCGCCATTGGGGACGGGGCGGCAAAAGGTTTAGTTTTGCAAAAAAAAAAAATAGACAGTGTTATTTATGAAATTTTTTATTTAATTAGGTTATTAATAAAAAAATTCCCGACGCCCACCCCGCGGCCATGCAGGCTGCAGTTGCGTGCCTACGTAACAGCTGAGCTGAGCAGATTCAGCTGGATTTTTTTCCCCTTGCCCTTCTTTCACGTGTCTTTCTGTACTGCTGATCAATCAAAAGGTGTTCTTAAGAGATCACGAAACGGAACGGAGATTTGAATGAATTTTCAAAATGTAGAGTTGCTCAAGACCTGGATCTCTCCTCTGTGGCGGCCCCAATCGTTGGTTTGGGTGGAGCTTCCCCCTTCGAGTCGAGCAAAAGAAAAAAAAAGAATACTACTAGATGACCTGTCCGTCATTTCTCGTTTGTCTTTCTTAGTCGAGTCTTAATGCAATTATCTTTCTTAGGCCCTGTTTGGATCCCAGGGTTAGAGCTAGTTTGAGCTATTTGGAGCTCAACTAGCCCTAAAGTATCCAAACATGAGGGCTAGTTTGAGCTAGTTGCATCTAACTCATCCAAAAAAAACTATCCCCACCACACCAAGAGGTGATTATTTGGGCTAGTTCTAGTTGGGACCACTACAAAAGTGATTTCTCTCTCTACCTTCATCCTACCAAATGATTGAAAAAGTACATTTATTGTCAATCTAACTCTTCCATCCAAACATCACAAGAGCACGTGCTAGTTCAGGATTAGTTTAGAGTTAGAAAATAGCTCTAGCTCTAGCTGAGTTAGAGGGATCCAAACAGGGCTTTAGTCCAGTCTTAATGAAATTTTATAGGAGGGGTTTTATACATATTAAATAGGGTGATACATTAGATTTTTGCATGAAACTGAGTGGAGCATGAAACGCTTGAACGTTGTTTCCAAAACGGTGAAATCATAGAGAAATCCTCATTGTGAGCGTCATTTCATTTCACCCGTGCAATACGCGCGGCTCGAGAGAGGAAAAGAAGAGAGAAAGAGGGACCATATGGGACTACGAAGGCATATGAAATTGTACATTGAGAAAGATCTATTTCATCTATGATTTCATTTGTCTTAGGAACCGGGAGATGAAATTATACATTAAAACTGACCTTGTGGTCTCGTCCGACACCCCACACACCACGTCCAGTCATCACCCGAGGGCAGAATGTCCGATGTCGCCCTCTGCCGCATCGGCCCATCACTCCATCAACCAATCACAATTTATGATCATCAATCAGGCCAATCTGCGAGTTTCATGTGAATTTCATCTCTAGGAATTGTTATTTTTAGCCTGATTTGCAAATTCCGGAAAGCATTTTTTAGAGACAGTTGGAGTTCTTTCTACCTCTAAATATCGATTTTTGTATAGGATGACCAAATCCTAGCCACCTCCAGGAATTGATTTCTAGAGATATGTCTGTACCTACCTCTGCCACCTTTACAAAGTTTCATCCAACCACATCTACAAAAGTTGTATCCAACTGTCTCTGTGAAGTTTTTTTGACAATTAGGGTCTGTTTGGATCATGGGGTTTTCAAAAACTGTAGTATCATAAAACTGTAATTTTATAAGCCAAAGAGACACAAAACCGTGGTTTAGAAAAAAGAGGTCATGAGTGGAGTTTTTAAAACTCCAAAAAGACTACAATTTTGAAAAAAACCATAGTTTTAGAGACTACAAGATTTGTTGCATCCAAACACCTACTAGCTTTTAAAAACCAAAGTATTTTATAAAACTATAGTATTTCTTGAATACTTTAAAAGTATTTTATAAAACTATAGTATTTCTTGAATACTTTAAAAATACTTTGCATCCAAACATGACCTTAACTGTCTATATAAAGTTTGTATGTAATAGTAATATGAGAGATTTTCTTTGAAGGACAGTAACTCAACGAGACAACCAGACCAATGTGGAATAGTTGGAATGAAAAATCAACACCCATTAGAAGTGGTTGCCCCTGGCACTACCAATAAAAGTGCCTGGGGTTCAAAAGGACTCTAACAGTCTATCAATTGGCAAAGGGGTAGGTATATCTACGACTACGCTGGCTCCATTCCAAGAAGAAGATCTAGGGATATAAAATCTCTAGGGGTAGAAGGCATGGATTTCTGGAAAAACACTGGTTTGAGAAGGGAAAAGAACTGGAATCAAGGCAAAGGCAAACATGATTAAGAGTTTGGCGAATAGAATTTGCTAAAAACGTCAAATTTTAAAATTTTACAGTTTGGGCTTAGAAACACACCTACTTATTCAATGGTAGACGATGCCTCCGATAATGAAACATTCATGACGACTTTAATCATCTCAAGTTGGATTAATCTTTAAGTTCGCCGAAGCAAATGGGAAAAGAGGTTGCATTGCAAATTGTCAATCTTATAAAGGTGAATGACGATATATATATTGATATGGTCACATATATTATTATAAGCGTTCCGATGCCTCCATCAAGAGGACATTATTTTCTGTTTCTGCGGATATTTTTGCTATGTCAACATTAACTAATACAACATTACCGGAGTACGTACCATATTATTGCTCACCTAACAGCATCATTTCCATGCTACATAAATAATTTTAATTTCAAAGAAAATGGAATAAGTTCTGTTACCACCTCTGCATCTGGGCCGCCGGCTAGCGGTAATGGGCTAGGAGGGCGTCAGGCCGAGTTGGCCAGAAAGGAAAGGCTTCAGCGCACAAGGTCCAGGAGCGTCCGAGCATATGGGCCGGACTGGGTTAATGCATAAGTGTTGGTGATATAGTATGTAATAGCTGCTTATAAAGTGTAGCCCGGTCGGGTAGCAGGGTATGGAAATTACTGTAACAACTTCTGAACCTTATCAATACAGCTCCGTCTGGGACTTGTCCTCCGCTTGCTCTTCGCCTCCTCCGATTCCCTCTGTTCCCTTCCTCCTACCGCTAACAAATTGGTATTCGGAGCCTACTTTCTTCCTCGTTCCTCGCTCGCTCTTCGCCTTGATCTGGGAACGTGATCCCCGACGGCTGGTTGTTCGCCGCTCTGCGCCTCGCGTGCGGAGCGAGTGATCCCGGAAGTCCGTGCCGAGGTTGTTCCGATCGGTGGTGAGCGTAGTGGGCGGATCTGGGTTTGCTCTGGAGCCGCACGAAATCTTCCACACCACTTCACCAGGTTCCGCCGGCAGCAGGGTGCGATGGATCCGAACATCAAATTGCTTCTCGACGAGATGAAGTCGTTGCGTTCGTCTGTGGAGAAGCGCTTTGGTGATATGGAATCGTCGTTGGGAAGGGTGGAGATGACTTTGGGCAAGCGGGTCGGATCTGTGGAGCTTTTTGTCTCGGATCGCTTTGCCAAGATCGAAGATGCAGCCAAGGTGTTCGACGCCTGGAAACCTGAGATCGAGGCGTCTGTGAAGGAGTTGCGTCAGGAAATTGCTGGTGGCCGCAAGTCTGAGGAAGCGGTGGAAGGTTTGCGGGAGGAGATGACGGCGCTGCGTAAATCAGTCAGCCGTGTGGTCCTCGATTCGACTCTTCCTTCTTCGGCGGGAATTCTGCAGCGACCCGTGGTGACCGCAGCAACCTCTGCTGCTGGGCATACGGTCACCGGCCCGGTGTTTGGGCGCCGCGTCGAACAGAACTACCGGGGATGCGAGTCCTTGACTCGGTCTCCGGTCAAGGGTACGCTGCCAATCCCTCTTCCCATGCCTTCGCTTCAGCCGAGTTTACATCGCTCTTTTTCTGAGTCTATGTTGGAGTCAGGTGGGCGTGTGCTTCAGCTCGGTAGTCAGTCACCGCCTGTTCACCACACTCAGTGGGTCCTCAGTATTCTAGCAGCAAGTTGCTGAAGTTTAATTTTCCGGGTTTGATGGGGAGAATCCAAGTTGTGGATTACTCGTTGTGAGGATTATTTTGAGATGTATTCGGTTGAACCTAGCCAGTGGATTCGTGTGGCAACGATGCAGGTTTCCGGGGCTGCAGCATGTTGGCTTCAGTCTCTGGACCCTGGCTTCAAGTCTGGTAGTTGGGGAGCGTTCTGTCGTTTGTTGCTGGATCGCTTTGGTAGGGATCAGCATGAATTGCTGTTACGCCAGATGTTGCATATACGTCAGATAGGATCAGTTCAGGATTATGCTGATCGGTATACTAAGTTGGTTGATCAATTGCTCGCGTATGGCAAAAACACTGACCCCTTATTCTATGCTATGAAATTTGTGGATGGGCTTCGGGATGATATTCGCTCTGCCGTTCACATGCAACGTCCTTCTTCGGTCGATACTGCCGTTGTTTTGGCTTTATTGCAGGAGGAATTGGTGGACCCATCCAAGCGGCGGGATGGTCGTCGGGCCGAGGGGTTCGGCTTTGCCAAGTTGCCCCCGAAAGGTGCTTTGCCCTTGCCCGTTCCACCTGACAAGGGCGGTCGAGCTGTGCTGGGTGCTCCAACAGTTGAGTCGGGTCGAGCGTCAGGCGTGGAGGCCAAATTGACAGCGCTGCGCGATTACCGACGCGCTCGAGGTCTCTGTTTTCGCTGTGGAGAAAAGTGGTCGCGTGACCATCGCTGTCCGGAGAAAATTCAAGTTCATGTGCTGCAGGAAGTGTGGGATTTGTGTCATGCTGATGAATCCGAAGAATTCGGTGACTCTGGGGGTGACGCGGAGCAGGTCTTGGCAGTGGAAATTTTGGCTGCAGCTCAGGGATCGTCTGCTGTTCGGGCTATCCAATTGCAAGGTACAGTACAAGACAAAGCTGTTACTATTTTAGTGGACTCGGGCAGCTCCTGTTCTTTTATCAGTGAGTCTCTCGCTCGACAGTTGGCAGGAGCTACTCAGTTGCTGCATGCTCCCAAAGTTCGAATTGCTGATGGCAGTGTCGTACCTTGTTCCCTCGGATTCCATAACTTGCAGTGGAATGTTCAGGGTCACTCATTTCAGTCAGACTTTCTGGTCATGCAGCTTCCCTTTTATGATATGATTTTGGGAATGGATTGGTTGGCTTCCTTCAGTCCGATGCATATTGATTGGAGACACTAGTGGTTGGTCCTGCCTTTCGGCACATCATCTGTCCGGTTACAGGTCAGTTAACTGAACTTCCAATTGGGTCAGTCGTACAAGTGGCAGCAGTTCTGTCAAGGGATTCAGTTGTGGCTCCGTTAGTTCAGGTTCCAGCCGTGTCTGCTCTCATCAGCGAGTTCCAGTCAGTTTTTGACCCACCTTCGGGTTACCCTCCGCAGCGCCAGTTTGATCATTTGATTCCGTTGGTTCCTGGTGCTCCCCAGTACAAGTGCGTCCTTATCGCTATCCCCCAGCAGTGAAGGATGAAATTGAGCGCCAGGTGTCCGAGATGTTGCAAGCTGGTATTATTCAGCCTAGTTCTAGTCCCTTCTCTTCTTCAGTGCTACTGGTTAAGAAGAAGGATGGCACTTTTCATTCCTGTGTTGATTTTCGTCATCTAAATGCTATCACTGAAAAGGCCAAGTACCCTATTCCAGTGATTGATGAATTGTTGGATGAATTGACTCATGCCTCCTGGTTTACTTGTTTGGATCTGACGGCTGGTTATCACCAAATCCGGCTGCACCCTGGTGAAGAGCTCAAAAACAGCCTTTCAACTCATTCCGGTCAATATGAATTCCGTGTTATGGCCTTTGGATTGACGGGGCTCCTGCTACATTCCAGAAATCCATGAATACTACATTGGCTCCTCTGTTGCACAAGGGCGTGTTGGTGTTCTTTGATGACATTTTGATTACAGCCTTACATTGGATGAGCATCTCTCCTTGCTGCGCCAGGTCCTGGAATTACTGCAAAACGATCACTGGCAGGTCAAGCTTTCCAAGTGTGTGTTTGCCCAGCGGCAGCTTAAATATTTGGGACATGTTATTTCTGAGCAAGGTGTCGCCACTGATCCTGAGAAGGTACAGGCTGTTGCTCAGTGGCCGGTACCAAGTTCCGTCAAGGAGTTGCGGAGTTTCCTGGGTTTGGCTGGGTATTACCGGCGGTTTGTTCGTAACTTTGGCCTCATTGCTCGACCTCTGAATGACCTCCTTAAAAAGGTGCTCTGTTCATTGGACATCTCTTCACGATCAGGCCTTCCAGGTCTTGAAGCACGCCCTGACTTCGGCGCCGGTACTCTCCTTGCCCGATTTTTCTAAGCCATTCTGTGTGGAAACAGATGCTAGTGGTACTGGAGTTGGGCGGTTCTCACCCAAGGCGGGCATCCTCTGGCTTATCTTAGTCGAGCATTGTGCCCTCGTTCCCAAGGGTTGTCCGCGTATGAGAAGGAGTATTTGGCTATTCTTTTAGCACTGGATCATTGGCGGTGCTATTTGCAGCATGCTGAGTTCACCATTCTTACGGACCACAAAAGTTTGGCGCAGTTGACTGAGCAACGTCTTCACACCCCGTGGCAGCAGAAGGTCTTCTTTACCAAGCTGCTGGGTCTCCAGTATCGCATTCTTTATAGGCAAGGTGCTGATAATCATGCTGCTGATGCTCTTTCTCGGTTGCCAATTCCTCATTGCTCTGCTGTTTCGTTGGTTCAGCCTCAGTGGTTGCAGGAGGTGGTGGATTCTTATGCTACAGATGACCATGCCCAGCAGTTGATTCCTAAGTTGGTGATTGATCCTCAAGCTGTGCCTAATTTTACATTCCAGAATGGTTTGCTTCGTTACAAGAATCGAGTTTGGGTTGGTCCGTCCACAGCTTTACAGCAGAAAATCATTGGGGCCCTCCATACGAGTGCTGTTGGGGGACATTCAGGCATTCCCGTAACTTATCGCCGTCTCAAGCAGCTGTTTGCGTGGTCCGCTATGAAAACAGCGGTGCGCAATTTTGTCCAGTCTTGCCTCATTTGTCAACAAGCAAAATCTGATCGTTCCCAGTTGCCTGGACTGCTGCAGCCTCTTCCAGTTCCAGATCGGGCTTGGAAATCATTTCAATGGATTTCATTGAGGGGCTTCCAACCTCCGGTGGATTTAATTGCATTTTGGTGGTCGTTGATTCCTTCTCTAAATATGCTCATTTTATGGGTCTTAAGCATTGAAAGGTCCTAGTTTGGTTTTGGTAATTGAGTGACAACTTTAGGTGGACTAATATGTGTTTAAAGTGAATTACACAGGTGATTAGTCCACAGGTGATCATGTGAGCATCAACATATGCCTAGAGGAGAATTGGCTTGGAGGATGTGCAATGCTCATTGCATGAAGTGAAAGAAGGAGCTTAATGCAATGTGGACATGACATGTGTTCATATGGCTAAGATGAAGAAGATCAAGGCAAGACTTGGCTTGATGGACGGTTGCGAAGGTGAAGGGCAAGTTGAGACTTTGAAGCCGTTGGTACCGAGTGTCGGGAGGCTTAAGCAAGACTTGGCGCCGAAGGACCGAAGCGATGGTGAAGAGCAAGTGAGGTCAAGATCGATGGACCATGGAGGCCATGTGATGATATGAAGTGGATCATATCATTTGAAGATAGGTGGTGCATGTGGTTGCATCAACCAAAAGGAGATGGAATGGAATGCGCAAGGCAAAGGTATATTTGTAGGCATTTCATTTCACCGGTCATAGGTGTGTAGAGAAGATTATGACCGGGTTTAGGATAGATGGCCGTACTATTAAGAGGAGCAAACTTGTTTGTATATCGGTCATCTAGTGCCACTTGAGTGATCTAACATTGCAATGTTGCTAGGATCGAGTGGCGTGGTGAGTGCAAGTGCTAATCCTTTGAAAAATGATTGTGAAAATGCTAACACACATGCACAAGGTGGTATACACTTGGTGGTGTTGGCACATTTGCAAAGGAGAAGGGTTGTTGGAGTTGAAGTGGATCAACTCCGAGAAGAGAAGGAGGCTTTTCGGTGTGTTCCGGACTCTAGGATGGCTCTTGGATTGGAATTCTGTACTAATCCTTTGTGAGTTGGATCAGCTATGTATGTGGGATGTGTAGCCCTCTGAGTTAGCTTTCCAAAATGTCCAAGATCATCGAAATCGGAGTTCGGAGCTAAGAGTTATAGTCGTTTGAGCGTTGAAAGGTCAGTGACCGGACTCACTGACCGGACGCGTCGGTCAGTAGAGTGAGTCCGGTCATCAGAGTCCGGTCAGTGCATTTTGAGTGCTGATTTGAGGTGGTGTATTGACGGACGCTCGGTAGAGTCCGGTCAGTAGTGACCGGACGCGTCCGGTCACTGAAAAACAGCCCCGAAACTCTCTGTTTGCGACCGGACTCAGGCATAGGCGCGTCCGGTCATTATGACCTGACGCGTCGGTCAGTAGAAGGCTGAAACGCGCGCGAAAACTAGCCGTTGGGGACGGACGACGGACTCTAGTGACCGGACGCGTCCGGTCACCCTGTAGTGAGTCCGGTCAGTACGAAAAAAGCCCAGTGAAGGGGGTAACGGCTAGTTGAGCCCTTGGGGCTATAAAAGGAGATGGTGGCCGGCCTTGGCTAGAGCTTAGCACCCTTGGGACTTGGTGTCCATGCTTGGGGAGTGCTAGGAAGCCCTCTAACTCACTGTGCTTGCGAGTGTACGAATCAATTGCGAGTGAGTGATCGCTAGTGTGTTGCATTTAGAGATTGCATCGAGTGGCACTAGGTGTTCGTGTTGCAAGCCGGTGGTGCTTGTTACTCTTGGAGGTTGCCACCTCCTAGACGGCTTGGTGATCGAGTCTCCGTCGTGAAGCCCGCGTGAAGATTGTGCGTGGCTCCGGAGAAGGATTGTGAGGGGTATTGTGCTCACCCCGCGGGAGATCGTGAAGAGCAACTCTAGTAAAAAGGAGACGTGAAGAGCGTCAAGTGGTTCGGCCGGGTCGAGTGCTAGAGCTTGTGGTAAGCACTCCTTGGGGAGAGTGTGACTAGTGTAGTCACCACTAGCAAGAGGACGGCGACAACCTTGAGCTTGTCTCAACGGGGACTAGCTTGGTGGCAACCAAGTGAACCTCGGGATAAAATCACCGTGTCAACATTGTCTTCATCTTCTCGGTGGTTTGCTATCTCCATTCACTAGCTTGTATTTCCATACTCATACTTGTGCTAGTGTTTAGTTGTTGCTCTTGTGTAGCTATCTAGCTGTAGCTTAATAGTTGCTCTTGTAATTAGTTAGCTTGTGTAGCTTGCTAGTTACCTTCCTTGCTTGTGTAGCATAGAAGTTGATCCCATGAGTGACTAGTTGACTTGTAGTCTTGCTAGTCACATTGCTTAGTTTGTATAGCTAAGTTGAGCTCACTAATTTGGCTTGTGTAGCCTTGTTATTGAGCATTGCTAGTGAGCTTAGGCTTGGTGCTTTTGCTTAGTGGCATGTGTAGGAGCTCCCCGGTTGATTGAGTACTAGTTGCATAGGTTTGTGTGACCTTGCTTCTAGAATTGGTTAGGTGAGCTCTAGCTAGCCCGACACCTTATTTGCATTGTTTAGGATCTTTTGTAAGGTGTCATAGAGTATAGGTAGAGGGGTGTAGTCTTGGCTAGACCGATAGTTTTAATTCCGCATTTGTTTCGGTTAGCCGACGCGATTAATTTTAGAAAGGACTATTCACCCCCCCTCTAGTCCGCCATCTCGACCCTTCAAGTGGTATCGGAGCTAGGTCTCTCATTTGTGGTCTTCACCGACCCGAGAGGATGGCGACTAGTTGGCTAGATGTTGAGTGTGACACACATATTTTTGATGGCACACACTATGCACGATGGAAACTTCATATGCTTGATCATTTCCGTGCTTTTGGTCCGAAGTTTTGGTGGATCGTTGTTGTTGGTTTTACTCATGCCTTGGATGAGAGTAATCTAACCCAAGCGCAAGAGGATTGCCTAACACTCGATGCACAAGCCCAATGTTTTCTAACAAATGCTTTGCAAGATGAGATATTTGGTAGGGTGATGACTTCGGTGAGTGCCCATGATATGTGGATGGCACTCAAATATCTCTATGGTGATTTCTCTATTTGGGATGATGGCAAATTCAAGGAGGAGGATCACATAGAGATGGTACATGAGGATATTGAGCATGACCGAAACATGGTGGTTGTGAAGGATTGCTCCACCTCATGGTCAAGTGATGATGATGATGATCAATCCACAAGATCACTTGACAAAGATGACGGTGACCATAGCCGAAGCTCAAGTGGTGCAAATGATGATGTCATTCCATGCACACTTGATGATGATGATGACGGCTATGAGAGTGATGTCTCTTCAAGCTCTTCTACTACTCCACATTGCTTCATGTCACATGGTGACACTAAGGTATCAATGCTAATGTGGTAGTTGATTGTGATGATCCAATTTTGAGCTTGTATGTAGACTCACTAAGGCTTTAGAAAATGAGATGGCTAAAACAATGAAATTGACAAAAGAAAACTCATTTCTAAAGAATGCATGTGAACAACAAAAGCATCTACTTTATGTTACTACTTGTTCACATGATGAGCTTAAATTGACTCATGAGGAACTTAGTGTTGCTCATGACAACTTGGTACAAGACCATGCTTTTCTCACTAAAAAGCTTTCTAATGAAGAAACTAAAACTAGTGAGAGCTCATCATTTGGGTCAAATGATCAATCACATATTTGTGCTAACCCATGTGATGTAGAGAAGAAGCATGTATCCACCTCTTGTGATGATTTAATATCTATGCCATGTTCTTCACATATAGATGCTTGTTCTACTTCTATGTCTTGTGAGACTAACCTTTGAAGGAGAACAATGAGCTCAAAAGTGAAGTGAAGAACTTGAGCAACAAGTTAGAGAGGTGGTGTAGATCAAAAGTCACCCATGAGCACATGATGAAGAATCAAAGAAGCTATGGTGACAAGAGTGGCATTGGCTTCAACAAAAGCAATGTCAACGGCAAGAGATGGGGCAAGAGAAGATTTGAAAGAGAAATGAAGAAGCAAGAACAAGAAAAGCTATCTCATTTCATGTGCTATCAATGCCATGAGATGGGACATCTTGCAAAAGCTTGCCCCAACAAGAAGAAGCCCCAAGTTCAAATCAAGAACAACCATCATGATGGTGACTTGATGAAGAAGAAGAAAACAAGAAGGGGCGGAAGAGCAAGGCATCCAACTCACATTCAAGATGCCAAAATGATGATGAGCAAGAATGAAGAAAAGAAGAAAGATTTGGCTCACATCAAGTGCTACAAGTGTGGTGATATGGGACACTTTGCCTCGAAGTGTCCTACCAAGCTTGAGAAGAAGGCTCAAGCAAATGAGAAGAGGCAAGGCAATGAGAAGCAACAATGAGCAAGGAAGAGAAGGCTCAATCAAAGAGAAGTTGCTACTCATGCCGGGAAAGGGGACACATGGCTCATTCATGTCCCCTAGGTATGACCCCTAAGCCTATTTCAATTACTAATGATTCTATGCTTAGGAAGGATGTAAATGGTACCACATTGGTCGCTATTGCAAAACATCCCGCTACTCATACTAAGGCTATGCCAAAGTATGTTGTACCTAACTTGAGAGGACCCAAACTAGTTTGGGTACCATCAAAAAGTGGATGATTGCGTGTAGGTACCATGGCATTGGAGGCTTGACTCAATTGATTTCATATTATTCATCATGTGATTGATTCAAGTAATGAAGCCTAGTGCTATCCAAACCCAATGCCAAGACAAAAGAAGTGAAGTCCAAGTGCAAAACATACAAGTGCAAAAGATCAAGTGTGATGTTTGATTGGAATTATTTGAAGGCTTGCAATCTAATTGAGTAGAAGCTTGCTATTTGGATGATCATGAGCTACTAAGGTATATCTCTAGTTGATCATGTTATTTTAGATGCATATGAGATGATCGAATCGGATATATATGCATATGTTGCTTGCTATAAGATGATTGAATGGATTTGATGCTTAGTGATCAAAATTGAGTTAGTTTGAATGGATATGTTCATAAGACTTCTTTTAGTGAGTGGTTTGAATGGATATATGTCTTGTGTTGATGTTCAAACAAGTTTAGCTCAAGTTTGATTCAAATTGGTAGAGTATAGCTCAATTGCTCAAAGTTGTCAAAAATCTGAAATCTGAGCTAGCTGTGATAATAGCCATGTTTGAATGACCAAATCTATTTGGATTGGCTTGAAATTTGGTACACATGCTCTACACTTGTGATATTAGTCGCTGTGCAAAATTCATGATAATTGGATAAGTGATGCTTTAGTTTTGGAGTAGATCTTGTCAACTATTGTGCAGCAGTTTTCAGCATGTAGTACTATGGAGAGAATTGAAATCTGGTAGCAATCTAGAAAGCCAATGAAGCTCAAATTTTATGGCTGCTAGAACATTTAGAGAGGCACATCTCCACCAAATTTCATAGTCATTAGACTTATATTTTGGGAGATATGCATGTTTCTTTGAGAAGGACAGAATCTGCCAGAAAAGTGACAAATATTGGATTGATTTAGAGTCACTTTGATTGAAAGGTCCTCAAGTTGGAATCATATTTATAAGTGGTTGAGGGACCTATGTTTGGTTTTGAGATGAGCTAGAAGTATGACAAATATGAGTACAAGTTCATTTGATTGGGAAGTGTATTTGGCACACATTTGGTACTCAAATTGAAGATCAAGACCAACATCAAGATGAAGATAAAGATCAAGTTCTAGTATCAAATTGAAGATCATTTGGAAGAAAGAAAAGGACTCAAAGATGGATTCAAAGTCACATTTCAAGAAGAGTTCAAATGGATCAATCAAACAAAGCCAATTCAAGTGAGTATCAAGGATGATTCTTTGGAGAGAGGTCACTTCTCCCTTTTGTAGGGGCTTGCCGCCTTTGGTAGGTTAACCAAGTATGGTACTTGGAAGGCTAATATGGAAGTGGTGATTCAAAGGATATTTGAGATGCTTAGTTGAAGCAATGAAAGGAGACCAAGCAAGCAGCAACATCCAAGATAGAAAAGCAAATCATGTCAAATCAAGTGGTATTCATATGCAAGCTATGTTCAAATGAAGAAGAAAGCCAACCACAACAAGATAGTGCACTTAATCATATGGGTGAAGATTTGTTCTATCAATTGGTATATATTGGTCTTCACCATGGACTTCACATTGCTATTTGGAGCTTAATAGGAATCAAATGACTATCCTCTACTCCAAGATAGCAAAGGTATTATTGTAATGTGCATGATCATTTCATCCCTTACTAGTATGCGGTTGGTGCATATAGTACATGCTCAATAGGATCATGCATAACAAATGAAAAGTTTCAATTCATAGCCTACCACTATTGCTTGATTGATTATATGATCTAGTGGTTAGTATATGAGTTTGTTCATGAGCTAGTGAACCCAAGTACTTGATCTAGAAGATGAGCATTCAAGTGTCTAATTCAACGTGAGTAAGATAACCATTGAAAGATGTGTGAAGAAGCTTACTCTAGAGCAAACCGAGTTAGATATCTTGTGCAAGTTTAATAGTTCAAGTCACAAATGAGAGGCTCATGACAAGAGTTCAAGAAGAAGACAATAATGCAAATGGATATCAAGTTTAAACTATCATTCAAGTGGTATCTAGACTCATCATTTCTTCACATGGTATCTATTCAAGATGGTATATGATCTTTCAAGTGATATTTACCAAGTGGTGTCTAGATCAAGCTCACAAGTGGTATCCTACAAGACTTCAAGTGATCCTCAACTCTAAGTGATCAAATCAAGCAAAGCATCCCTCACCAACAAGAGCTCAAGCTTATCAATTGGATGACCCATGCTATGACATAGGGGAGGAGCCCCACCAATTGGTATCAAGGTCAACGATCCTACACATGGCATCATTCCAACACATATCGTAGTGTCCATCAAAAATGAAGCTTAAAGTGTCAACCATCTACTCTAGTCCAACCCTTTGTATCAAGAGAAGCATGCCTTTTTATGGTCATTGATGACAAAGGGGGAGAAATGTGACAAAGATATGTCATTATGATATGTCAAGGACAAAGGGGAGAAGTCAAGAAAAGAAGATGGACATGGATCAAAAAGGGAGCAAGATTGAAGGATCAAAATTCTTGGACGATGAGAGCACACAAGTAGGGGGAGCAAGCTCATGAACTTGGTTGTTGCATTTGATATGTGCATAATCATGTGCTTGCTTGCATTGCATAAGTTTTAAAATTTTATATGCATGCTTGTGTGGTGTATGCTAGTTATAGGATTTAATTGATGAATTGATAACTAGCATGCATAGGTTAATAGCTAGACTTGTGCTTTTAATGCAAAACTAGACCCTTGCTATTAATGTTGATCTCACGGGGTTTTCTAGTTTTTATGATGTCTAGCTACTCTTCGATGCTAAGGATGAATCAAAATGGTATGCACGCTTCAAAGGTAAAATTTCATCATGTATACCTTAGCATCACTTAGTAGTGCTAACACTCCCACAAATTTCATATTTATGCATGTGTGCAAGCTTGAAACCAAACCATTTGAGCACACATGTAGGGGGAGTTAACACTACAAAGTCGGGTTGTATGGTGCTTATCCAAATTCTCTTATATGGTCTTAATGTTGGATAAGTAACATAGAACCCAAAGAGCTTAATTTCCATATCTTTGTAGAGTTGTCATCAATTACCAAAAGGGGGAGATTGAAAGGTCCTAGTTTGGTTTTGGTAATTGAGTGACAACTTTAGGTGGACTAATATGTGTTTAAAGTGAATTACACAGGTGATTAGTCCACAGGTGATCATGTGTGAGCAACATATGCCATAGAGGAGAATTGGCTTGGAGGATGTTGCAATGCTCATGCATGAAGATGAAGAAGGAGCTTAATGCATATGTGACATGACATGTGGTCATATGGCTAAGATGAAGAAGATCAAGGCAAGACTGGCTTGATGGACCGGTTGCGAAGGTGAAGGGCAAGTTGAGACTTTGAAGCCGTTGGTACCGAGTGTCGGGAGGCTTAAGCAAGACTTGGCGCCGAAGGACCGAAGCGATGGTGAAGAGCAAGTGATGTCAAGATCGATGGACCATGGAGGCCATGTGATGATATGAAGTGGATCATATCATTTGAAGATAGGTTGGTGCATGTGTTGCATCAACACAAAAGGAGATGGAATGGAATGCGCAAGGCAAAGGTATATTGTAGGGCATTTCATTTCACCGGTCATAGGTGTGTAGAAGAATTATGACGGGTTTAGGATAGATGGCCGTACTATTAAGAGGAGCAAACTTGTTTGTATATCGGTCATCTAGTGCCACTTGAGTGATCTAACATTGCAATGTTGCTAGGATCGAGTGGCGTGGTGAGTGCAAGTGCTAATCCTTTGAAAAATGATTGTGAAAATGCTAACACACATGCACAAGGTGGTATACACTTGGTGGTGTTGGCACATTTGCAAAGGAGAAGGTGTTGGAGTTGAAGTGGATCAACTCCGAGAAGAGAAGGAGGCTTTTCGGTGTGTTCCGGACTCTAGGATGGCTCTTGGATTGGAATTCTGTACTAATCCTTTGTGAGTTGGATCAGCTATGTATGTGGGATGTGTAGCCCTCTGAGTTAGCTTTCCAAAATGTCCAAGATCATCGAAATCGGAGTTCGGAGCTAAGAGTTATAGTCGTTTGAGCGTTGAAAGGTCAGTGACCGGACTCACTGACCGGACGCGTCCGGTCAGTAGAGTGAGTCCGGTCATCAGAGTCCGGTCAGTGCATTTTGAGTGCTGATTTGAGGTGTATTGACCGGACGCTCGGTAGAGTCCGGTCAGTAGTGACCGGACGCGTCCGGTCACTGAAAAACAGCCCCGAAACCTCTCTGTTTGCGACCGGACTCAGGCATAGGCGCGTCCGGTCATTATGACCTGACGCGTCCGGTCAGTAGAAGGCTGAACGCGCGCGAAAACTAGCCGTTGGGGACGGACGACCGGACTCTAGTGACCGGACGCGTCCGGTCACCCTGTAGTGAGTCCGGTCAGTACGAAAAAAGCCCAGTGAAGGGGGTAACGGCTAGTTGAGCCCTTGGGGCTATAAAAGGAGATGGTGGCCGGCCTTGGCTAGAGCTTAGCACCCTTGGGACTTGGTGTCCATGCTTGGGGAGTGCTAGGAAGCCCTCTAACTCACTTGTGCTTGCGAGTGTACGAATCAATTGCGAGTGAGTGATCGCTAGTGTGTTGCATTTAGAGATTGCATCGAGTGGCACTAGGTGTTCGTGTTGCAAGCCGGTGGTGCTTGTTACTCTTGGAGGTTGCCACCTCCTAGACGGCTTGGTGATCGAGTCTCCGTCGTGAAGCCCGCGTGAAGATTGTGCGTGGCTCCGGAGAAGGATTGTGAGGGGTATTGTGCTCACCCCGCGGGAGATCGTGAAGAGCAACTCTAGTAAAAAGGAGACGTGAAGAGCGTCAAGTGGTTCGGCCGGGTCGAGTGCTAGAGCTTGTGGTAAGCACTCCTTGGGGAGAGTGTGACTAGTGTAGTCACCACTAGCAAGAGGACCGGCGACAACCTTGAGCTTGTCTCAACGGGGACTAGCTTGGTGGCAACCAAGTGAACCTCGGGATAAAATCACCGTGTCAACATTGTCTTCATCTTCTCGGTGGTTTGCTATCTCCATTCACTAGCTTGTATTTCCATACTCATACTTGTGCTAGTGTTTAGTTGTTGCTCTTGTGTAGCTATCTAGCTTGTGTAGCTTAATAGTTGCTCTTGTAATTAGTTAGCTTGTGTAGCTTGCTAGTTACCTTCCTTGCTTGTGTAGCATAGAAGTTGATCCCATGAGTGACTAGTTGACTTGTAGTCTTGCTAGTCACATTGCTTAGTTTGTATAGCTAAGTTGAGCTCACTAATTTGGCTTGTGTAGCCTTGTTATTGAGCATTGCTAGTGAGCTTAGGCTTGGTGCTTTTGCTTAGTGGCATGTGTAGGAGCTCCCCGGTTGATTGAGTACTAGTTGCATAGGTTTGTGTGACCTTGCTTCTAGAATTGGTTAGGTGAGCTCTAGCTAGCCCGACACCTTATTTGCATTGTTTAGGATCTTTTGTAAGGTGTCATAGAGTATAGGTAGAGGGGTGTAGTCTTGGCTAGACCGATAGTTTTAATTCCGCATTTGTTTCGGTTAGCCGACGCGATTAATTTTAGAAAGGACTATTCACCCCCCCTCTAGTCCGCCATCTCGACCCTTCAAGCATCCATTCTCTGCTGCTAGTGTGGCCAAGTTGTTCTTGTCTCAAGTTTACAAGCTCCACGGCATGCCTGCTACGATTGTGTCAGATCGCGATCGAATTTTCACAAGCAATCTCTGGAGGGAGCTGTTTCGCTTGGCTAAAGTTGATTTGTGCATGTCTACAGCTTATCACCCGCAGTCTGATGGTCAGTCTGAGCGTGTCAATCAATGCTTGGAGACCTTCTTACGCTGTTATGTTCACGCTTGTCCCCGTCAGTGGAGTGCTTGGCTGGATCTTGCCGAGTTTTGGTATAATACCTCTCTGCACTCTGCTTTGGGTCGTTCTCCATTTGAGGTTCTTTATGGATTTGCTCCTCAGCAGTTTGGACTGCATGCTGCCGATGATCCACCCGTTTCAGACCTGGCCGACTGGTTAAAGGATCGGGAACTCATGTCTGAAGTGATCCAGCAACATTTGCACCGTGCCAAGCATCGTATGAAGAAACAAGCGGATGCTAATCGTTCTGAGCGTTCCTTTCAGGTTGGTGATTGGGTATTCCTGAAATTGCAGCCATATGTTCAGTCTTCAGTGGCAGATCGGGCTCATCAGAAATTGGCCTTCAAATTCTTGGGCCCTTTCGCATCTCGGAGCGCATCGGTTCCGTGGCTTACAGGTTGGAGCTTCCAGCTTCTTCTTCCATTCACCCTGTTTCCATGTTTCTCAGCTTAAGAAGTCGGTAGGGGCCCATCACTCGGTCTGTGAGACTTTACCTCCATCTACCATTCGTTGGAGCATTCCGGATCAGATTCTTCGTTATCGTACAGTGCTGAAAGGTTCTTCTTCTGTTCGCCAAGGTTTGGTCCAATGGACGAATCTGCCTGCATCTCTGGCCACCTGGGAAGATCTTGATTACTTGCGTCAGCAGTTCCCACGTGCTGCTGTCTGGGGTCATCCAGCTGCGCAAGGGGGAGGGGATGTTACCACCTCTGCATCTGGGCCGCCGGCTAGCGGTAATGGGCTGGGAGGGCGTCAGGCCGAGTTGGCCAGAAAGGAAAGGCTTCAGCGCACAAGGTCCAGGAGCGTCCGAGCATATGGGCCGGACTGGGGGTTAATGCATAAGTGTTGGTGATATAGTATGTAATAGCTGCTTATAAAGTGTAGCCCGGTCGGATAGCAGGGTATGGAAATTACTGTAACAACTTCTGAACCTTATCAATGCAGCTCCGTCTGGGACTTGTCCTCTGCTTGCTCTTCGCCTCCTCCGATTCCTCTGTTCCCTTCCTCCTACCGCTAACAAGTTCCCTCGCCAACATCTGGTTAGTCGAGGTCAACTTCGACGGCCGACGAGCAACTAGAAATGCGGGGGTAACTCGACAAGGGGCAGTATATTGGTTTGTTTCGAATCTTTCGTCCATAATGACGCATTGGCACACCAAGGCATGGCAGTTACCAGCTACTGTAGTATCAGTCGTGTAGACGATGGCCTGGACGGGGTGGCTAATTATAAAATTAATTACACCACTATACAATAATTAACAAGTCAAATCTATCAAGTCAAATTAATCCGTCATTAGCAAATATTTTACTATAGCACCACATTATCAAATCATGAACTAATTAGAATTAATAGATCCATCTCTTGAATTAGCCTTTAATTGATAAATTAGTTTTATAACTAGTCTATTTTTAATAAACTAAATTAGAAGAGTGTGACAAGAACTAAAATTTAACCACAACAATTATGCACCTCTACTGCTTGCATGCAGCGATACTGTCAACTGCTGCAGACTGCAGACCCTATCCTATCCAGGCCCCATCGCTTGTCCACATCGTGGCATCCATACTGCGGTAACTTTTTTTTATTTTTGAGATCACCATGGCTCGGTTCCGCAGGACTTAGTCATTGAACGACTGATTTGCTATCACAGAAAAATACTGTTACACGGCTGATTTGTACGAATTAAAACCAGCTTGTAGCTCAAGCGAACAGAGCCCATACTGCGGTAATTTGGGGTGTGATTGGTTGCCTGCGTACCCTTCAGCCAGGCTCACGAGATGCGGGTTGCTAATGTTTGATTGTCTGTATGGTGTTCTAGGTCTGGCTTTGCTCATGCAAAAGGCTCTCCTCAGCCTGGCTCACCGGATACGTAGGAATTGAGCGTTTCTCCAGAGCCAGGCTCACCAGATACAAGCGATTACTCAGTTAATGATATTGTTAGCGCATGATTAGCATATATTAATTGATATTAATATATTTTCAAAAATATTAAGAAATAATAATGTAAATTAAGAGCAATGAAAAATAGTTGCACATAATAAATTGTGTAATTATGTTTATTAACCTTAAACAATAATGGTTTATCTCATGCAATGTATTCTTGTGCAAGCAACCAAACACCATCTTAACTCAGCCAGGCTAGTTAGGTGCAAGCAACCAAACATGACATTGTTGCATGCTGTGAGCCTGGCTCTAGAGGGCCTGGCTCCTAGATACGAGCCAGACTACACTGATACGCAAACCAATCACGCCCTTGAGGTCAGACTGTTAACTACTGCAGCAGAAAGTAGGAAAAGAAAAAAAATCGTTAACCAAAGCTATTACAGTGTTCTGTTCCAAAGAAAACGAATATTCAAGTCTAACGTTGAGAGTACAGACTATAGCAGGATATACAGCAAGCAACAAGCCAGTAGCATCTTTTATATACCATACAGACTAAAAAAAGAGAAAAGAGCATTAATTTTGAAGGCAACGGTACGAATGTACGATATCAAGCGGTGCATATGTGCGCTACGCAGGCACGGCGAAGCTCGGCTCGGACCACCGGGCCGCATCGACGACGAGGCACGGGTCCGACTTCCTGAACTCACCCACCTGCAGAGTTTCATCACAGGATGATAGATGAAAAACCATGGAAGACTAAACTCGAGAGAACAGAACGTGCTAACGAGAAGCCCAACCTTTTCGCCACAGCTGGGGCAGTAATGGTACTTGTGCCAGAGGCAATCCATCGAAGGGCATAGGAAGCAGACCCCCAGCATGAAGGGCATCATGCAAGCCACAACGGATGCAAGGCTTGGCTTTGACCTGTTCAAAGGAACAAGTGGATTCATTTTCATCTTAGCTGTGATGAAGCCTCTGCATGGCTTGCAGGACACCAGTACCCAAAATGAAAATGCAAGACAGAAATTATGCATGAACATAAGGGCTCAAATTTAGCCAGAGCATATCACTTTCCATCAGGGCAAGGGAGGTTTTCCAAAAAAAAAAAAAAAAAAAAAAAAAAAAAAAAAAACTGGTATTCTAGCCAAATCTATTTTTCCTCAAACACGCAAAAGATTTGCATATCATTTCATTAAAAGGCAGGAGATAAAATACAGGGGTGAAAGGAGAAGTCATCCCCCCAAGTACACACCAAAAATATGATTCTCTAAGACGGCAGCCACAAAAAAAAAAGACTAGATTCTAGCCAAATCTTAAACAGGTTAATGCCACCTTTATGTATTCTGGAGTCTGGAATATTCTCAGCAACCAAAATACATCGAATAGAAAAACACAATTGACCCCCGCACAACTGCTAGATGATGGTTGGAAAGTTGACTAGCAAACTACCAAATGCTCCTTAATGCTCCCCTCCCTCAACAGATGCCCATGACCATTCAAAGCAAAGGTAACTGAGACCCAAAGTCAATAACAATAGCATGTATGTACCATGAGCAGATGTTACTCGGATGGTTTTATGCTAACAGGCAGATGCTTCGTATTAGTCTTGTTTGCTAATCACCAAAAATCCCCATGACAATGACTTTCAGATATGTCACCATTAACTAGCAAATCCCAAGCATGTGTTCGGAGTTGAGGATACCGGTAAACATAAAAAAATATGATCCTTACAAAACACTGTCCAATTCAAGGATAATGCTAAATTACCATTGCCCAAATCTAATCTTTCCAATTAGCAATTCACATCCCTGAAGACATACCCATGCTGCAGAAAATAACAAAGGCAACTGGAATCCACAATAAAGAAATTTGGAGTCACGGCCCGTAATAGCCACGGTCCTCTGAGGTGTTGGGCCAAAGCCGGGCCAATCGGGCCCAGTGTTGCAAAACACATCTAGGTAGGAAGACTCCAGAAATTATGATTACTTGTGAGTCAAGTCGAGTCCTCCCTATAAATATAAAGGGAGATGCATCCTTTGAAACTAATCAAGAATAGTTTAGGGTAAAACCCTTTATCTCCTCTCTCCCTCTCCTCTCCTGCCACCGCCGCCTCTCTTCTCCCCCTCTGTACCATACACGCTGTCGCTCCACCGCCAGCTCCAGCCATCAGTGCCTCGCCAGCCACCACGCGTCAGGCCAGCCGCAGCTTGCTCTCTCTAGACGCAGCCAGCCCTAGAGCTGCTGTTAATGGTGACATATCTGAAAGTCACCCCCAGATCGGATGCGTGACATTTGACCATTTGGGTCTAATAATGCTACTCCATAGGGTCATGGTGTGTCGGCAGAATAGTTCAAAATAAACTATAACTTAGGGCCAGTGTTGAAGGATAAGCTCAAGAATGCTCAAATAGGCTCAAGCTCACTTGTATCGGCTAGACAAGTCCAAAACTACACACAAAAAAAGGGCCCTAGACCTGTGTAGTATTAATAAACTATGGCGCTAAAAAACTGCAGTTCTAGACCCTATATACATTGAAAGGACCGAATCAGCCTAGAGGGGGGGTGAATAGGTGATTTTTGACTATCTGTAACTTCACAAACTATAAGATGTAGTTAGATAGCTACCGGAGAGGCCGGTTTGTTTGGGTAGGTACTACCGGGTGTGAAACACCGGTACTACCGACACAAACAAACGGCACAACCGGGATCCTAAAAGAAACTACAAATCCGATGAATGTAAGCTATGAAGATAATACAAGTTTCTGACCCACTTTCCTAAGAATGATATACGGTAAATCTACTCTCACCAAACCTTGGTTGCTACCCTTGATGTAGATCGAGCCTTCCAACTAAGAAAGAGATAGGGATAGGAAGAACACGAAGAACACAATAACAAGTGAAGTAGAGAAAATAGGGACAACAACAACAAGCACACGGGACACGCGATTTATCCCGAGGTTCGGCCAATCCACTAAGGAGTGCCTACTTCCTCGTTGTTGAGGTGACCACAAAGGTCGGAGTCTATTTCACCTCCTCGCCTCACTCAAGCAACCACAAAGGCTACGAGAGTATCTCTACTAGAAATCTCAGGGTAATACAAACGCTTCGGGGAGCCCTCACAAGTAAATCAATACGGGCTACCACGAAGAACACCTAACCGGCTAGCTCAAAAAGCTCAAGAGTAAAAGACACAAAGCAAACCGGCAAGATGGAAACCAAGTGCTCAAGTCGAAGATTGATGCTTCCCACTCTCGAATCTCACTTCCCTAGCTCAAATCTCGCGAGGGAATGAATCTAGGAGCAAAAGGGGAGAGAGAGGGGTGAGTCAATGCTTGGAGAGTGTTTGTCTTGAGTTAGGTCAGCAATAAGTGTATAGAGTGAGTGGGTGACCGTGAAAGTGAAGAGGAGAGGCATTTATACTCCCTCAGTCCCGAGGCTGGTCGGTACCACCGACCACCCCTGGCCGGTACCACCGATCAGTTCACAACGGTCGAAAGAATCCAGATCTGACCAAACAAGCAACCACCGTCCTCACGTCGGTACCACCGCGGGCGGTAGTACCGAGGTTATGGCGGTACTACCGCCAGGCCAAATTGGCCCGAACAGAGAGCATCTCACAAAGGGACTTGGTCCCTCGGAAACTACCCGCCCAAAGGTCGGTACCTCCGAGGTCGGTGGTACCGGGTTATGGCGGTACCACCGCCAGGCCATTTTCAACAAAACACAGAGAGCTTCACGAAACCAAGATACTACCGACCTCGGTCGGTACCACCGCGGGCGGTGCTACCGAGGTTATGGCGGTACTACCGCCAGGCCACTTTCAATTCTATACAGGGAGCTCTGCAAACTTGGTTACCACCGGCCTTGGGTCGGTAGCACCGGGGGCGGTACTACCGCCAGGCCAAATTTCAGCGCGGACAGAGAGCCTTGCAAACTTGGAAACTACCGGCCATGCGTCGGTACCACCGCGGGCGGTAGTATCGAGGTTATGGCGGTACCACCGCTAGGTCAAATACAACTCTACACAGAGAGGGTTGCAAAACCAGGTTACTACCGACCTTGCATCGGTACCACCGCGGGCGGTAGTACCGAGGTTATGGCGGTACTACCGCCAGGTCATTTTTTGACCAACACAGAGAGGGTGTTTGAGCGCTGCGCAGAGAAGCCGTGGTCGGTACCACCGACCACCCATGGTCGGTACCACCGACCATATGAAATTACCCTCTACGTGTTCGTGATTGTGCGGTGTCTCTCAAGCGAACTAAGGTTAGTCGATTTGAGCACTTTTCTCCACATCTAGCCAACTTACTTTGTGGACCCTCTTCATAGTTCGGCTTACCTATAACTCAAGTTTAAAATTGAAATTTTAAAATACCACTTGAGCTAGGCATCTTTATGTCCAAAAGTATCCTACGTGCTTTGTTCACGAGATTTCAACGTTTCAAATCTTTCAAAGGACTAACACCTGCATACATGCTTTTATAAACTGGTTAGTCCCTAATTTGATTGTCATTAATTAGCCAAAACCCACATTGGGGGCGAATGCACTTTCATACATGCAAAACCATGGTTTGGATAAAAAGGTCTAAAGCCTTATATCTAGCTTTTAAGGTTGTGAGCCACCAAAGCTTCATCTTTCATCTACTCAAACAAAATATAGACATCACTGATTTTATATACATTTTTTTTTACCAAAGTTATGGATACCACAATCTCATCAGTATTTACCACTCAAATAACTACAAATCATCACAAAACCATCTCTTTCCAATACTGAAAAAAAGCCCAGCAAATTTGATGTGTCCCACACTAGCTGCACGTATGAAACATAAAAATCACAATTGAAGTCTCATCTTTTCCAACAGATTGCCTGTGAATACTAATGTGTATCATGTTATTCCTTCAGCTTGTACACAGTGGTGGGAGCCATTGAGCATGAAGCAAAGGTTTCATCATAGCATGTGGAGCCAAGGGGGTGACGAAGTAGATGTTCAAGCTTCGCAGAACCTTGAACAAAGAAAACCAGTAAAGTATCTATCACAATGCTGTGTAACGCCCCGATTTTTTTAAATTAATAAAATTAATTAGAAATTAATAAGGAAATGGCCAAAATCCTAGATGGAGGAAAATCCTACCCAGATGTTTGTAGCATTCATACATCATACCGTTGCATATTTTTTATTGGGTGAAAAATAAATTTATTAAACCCGAATAGGGCGAACAAATTTATTCTATTTAGAAAATAAATAAAAAGATTTATGAACATTTTTACAAACTCAAACTCAAAATTTTATTTTCAAACCTAGGGAAAATATTTTCAAAAGTTTTCAAACTGGTTTTGTTTTGAAAAGGTTTTAAAATTTGAACTCAAATGAATTTGCAAAAAGATCAAAAAGGAAAAAGAAAATAGCAAAAACCCTCTCCCTTTCCCAGCCCACTCACCTCCGGCCCGCTTCCCGGCCCGTTCCGTCCCTCCTTCTCATCTATAAACTGGCTCCGACACCGCACGCACACGTTGAAGCCGCCTCACCCCCGTCTGGTGCCCTATCTCCCTTCATTGCACCCTCCACACGCGCTACCGCAGCAACTCCGATCAGAGCACCGCTACCGCCGTCGATCTCTCCTCTGCGATCTCCGTCCGACGCTGTAGAGTCCTCCATCGGGCGCACAGTGAGCTCCTTCCCCTCTCACACCTCTCCCTGCCGTTTTTCGTGCTCCGTAGTGCGTCTCCGACTTCCCTCCGGCGAGGCTATGTCCGCTCCACCACCGTGCGCCACCTCTAACTACACCACACCACCGAGAAAAGGCTCTGCCGTGCTCGTTTCATCACGCACCGCCTCCCCATGACCTCGCCTCGCCCGCACCGGCCTGCAGCATCACGCCGGCGAGCCCCGGCCATGGTCAGCCATGGCGCTGCCACATGCCCAGCAGTCCAGCACTGGTCGGCCAATCTCCATACACATGGAGGCTAGACGCACATCTGTTTCTTCCTTTGGCACTGCACATGGATGACGCGTCTGGCCGGCCCCTCCTCGTCGTCAATTTGTGGTCGTTCGTGCATAACCCACACTCGCTCTGGCTCCAAATTGTCGGCCGTCCTCCATGCATCGTTGCCCTCTCCATGCTACCACATCGCCAAGTTCACGTACTCCTGAATCCTGCAGATTCCTCATCGCCGTCTCTCAGGATCTGCTAGGCCGCTGTGTGCGCCGCATGGAGCAAGCGCCGACCGTGTGCCGAGCAAGCTTTATTCTGCTACGCTTGCTCTCTCTCTCCGTGGCTTGCTAGCTGGATGACTTCAGCATTACGTGTCTTGGCATTATGGCCATTTTCTTTTAGAAAAACAATTCTGAAAATACAATGGAAATACAGCCCACCTCTGGTCCATGGTTCATGAACTTAGTCCATAGCATAGTGCATGAGCACTTTGTGTTCTAGCCCCTCTATTTTTCTTCCAATCAAGTCACTAATCCCTGAGTCAGCAAAATTTTGCTTCCCAGTCCCCGTGTTTTCACCGAAACTAGGACGGGTCCAGCTGCAGTTCCTGTTTCCGATTTTATTTAATTTAAATGCAAAATGAGTTCACCTTATTTACAGTTTTGCCACTGAAATTCAAAAGCCCATAACTTGCTCATTTTAACTCCGATTTGACCCGTTCAAGTCGCGTTAGATTCGTCTCGTCGAGCTCTACACGATAGATCTATTTATATATTGTTTTCATTGTTATTTATTATGTTTGTTTGGGCCATGTGATGATGGTTGATCCAGCGAGTGCAAGCTACGCGGAACCCTAGGATCCAGCTTGTGCCTTCGCCGATCCAACCCAGCTCGAAGGCAAGTGTCCTTGAACATCTTGCTCCCGTATTTATTTTACTTTTGGTATTAGAGTAGAGTAGATCCAGTAGATGCATATTGTGTCTAATTTGAATCCCATGTTAGGGTTTACTAGTTATTGCTCTATTTTCCTTGTCACCTGGATATGGGCATATGGATAGAAGGCATGCTTAGCCTTGCAGTCATGGTTGGGATGAGATGATTTTAAATATAAATCCTGATTAATGATCTATGGAACATGTGGGTTGGTATTGTTGTAGTTTGGTGATTAGGATATCCGGCAGGATGGACCGTGTGGTGGTGTGGGCCATGGACTTGGCGTACGGTTGTCGTGTGACTCGGCGTTATAGTTTGCCATGGACTTGGCGTTGGATTGGGTTCGTGGTTTGTTATCCTGCCTGGATCTCTAAGACCCGGTTCTTGGACAAGTAACCCAGCAAAACAGAGCAAACCATGAGGCCTATATGGCTCTGGGACTGGCTAATTAATTAGTTTCCTCCAAGTTGAGGGTTTACACGGGGTTTGTTTAGTGGCTCAAGAGGGGGCTTCTGCAGTGGTGCATTTATCCACTGTTAGCTGTGAAACCTTAGAGGTACGTGTAAAACAGATTTGGAGGCGGCCTTGTAGTGAACCCTACCGACTCACCTTGAAAGTGGGTCAAGAGGCTAGCTACCTCGGGCACAAGGGCAACACGACTCATGGGTAAAGATGTGCGAACTCTGCAGAGTATTAAACCGATATATTAGCCGTGCTCACGGTCACGAGCGGGCTTGGACTTTTTCGAGATTAGTTGGTTACTGGTTGGTTCTGGTTTGGGTCATCTGATGGACTTCAGGTGCGGTTTGCCTGATGGACTTCAGGTGCGGTTGCTTGGTGAACTCCAAGTGTGGTTTTGCTCGGTGTGACTCCGAGTGTGGTTTGCTCGGTGCGACTCCGAGTGTTGTTACTTTTCTCTGGAGACTGTGGTTATAACCTAGTAAATAGGTGCATAGGATTAATAGGAATAATAGGACTGTGTCGCTTTAGGCGCTTGAGTCAAACTGAGTCAGCCTACCTTTGACATTAGCCCCAAGGCATATATTTCTCACACTTGCGGAGTACATTTCGATATACTCACTCTTCCTCTTTGTCCCCCCTGCTACCCCACCCAGACACTAGAGTCTACGACGAGGAGCAGGAGTACCCAGAAAACGGTGGATTCGACCCCGACGACCTGTATTAGGATGGTGCAGCCCCCGGTCGACCTTCCTGTGGAGATGACGTTCAATTTCCGCGAGTCTATATTAGAGTTAGTTCGAGAGTCTGTACTTTTCTTTTGGACCCGAGAGTCATTTTTGTAATAATGTTCGAAATATTAATAAAACATTGTTTTGATATTTACTATGATATCAATATATGTATGAAAATTGATCCTGACATACATATATTGTGCCCTCTATTTTGTTCTTAAAATCAGGGTGCGACACTATGTCTGCTCCAATATAGAACCTATACCTGACAATGCTCCTACTAATAATAGTGTGCCAAGTACTGGCTAGGAGGTTGATATCATGTATTCATGTGTGCAGAATGGATTTTGTCACTGTATATAATAGCAAGGGAGCACAAGGCAACTCGCTCATAGCCTCGTAGGTTCGTATATTGTAACACCCTAGTTTTAAATTTTTACAATTTATTAAAATTCATTAGAATTTAAGTTAGGATATGGTCAAATTTAGTAGTGAAGGAAAAAATTAGTTATAATTATCGAGGTTGCATTCATGCCTCTTGCATAATTTCTATTGGGTGAAAAGAATTTATTTAAATTCGATTTAGAACGAATCGATTTTGGTCTATTTGTGAAATAAAGATTTTTTGTTTTCAAAAACTTGGAAAATATTTCCAAAAGATATTACAAAATTTATTTGGTCCAAAACAGTTTTGAGATGAATTTTGAAATGAATTTACAAAATAAAAGAAAAAAAGAAATGCAAAACCCTCTCTCCCTCTCCCTCCTTTTCCCCTGGCCGAGCCCGCACTCCTCTCCTACTCCTCCCTCTTATGCTTGGGCCCAAATCCCGCCCAAGCCAAGCGCTCCCTCAGGTTGCTCTCAACCTGGCCCAACAATCCTTTCCTCTTGGGCCAAGGCCCGCAGCGCCCTCCCTCTACTCTCCGAAGGCCGCCCCTCCCTCCCGCTCTCACTTCCAAGTGGGCCTAGGCCGTTACCCTCTTGTCGTCGCTGACAGGTGGACCCCACCTGTCAGCTCTGCCCCCAACCCCTAGCTTTCCTCTCCACCGATGTCACATAGACGCGCAAGGACCCAACAGCGCGGACGAGCCCTCCTCCCAGTTCGGATCTCCGCGCTCTCTGCATAACCGCCCCCTTGAAGGGTCGAGATGGCGGACTAGAGGGGGGTGAATAGTCCTTTCTAAAATTAATCGCACCGGCTAACCGAAAAAAATACGGAATTAAAACTATCGGTCTAGCCAAGACTACACCCCCTACTTATACTCTATGACACCTTACAAAAGATCCTAAACAAAGCAAATAAGGTGTCGGGCTAGCTAGAGCTCACCTAAACAATTCTAGCTTGCAAGGTTACACAAACTTAAGCAACTAGTACTCAATCGACCGGGGAGCTCCTACACATGCCACTAAGCAAAAGCACAAAGCCTAAGCTCACTAGCAATGCTCAATAACAAGACTACACAAGCCAAATTAGAGAGCTCAAATTACTTAGCTACACAAACTAAGCAATGTGACTAACAAGCCTACTCAAGTCAATTAGTCACTAGTCACGCAAGAGAACTACTTCTAAGCTACACAAGCAAAGAAGGTAACTAGCAAGCTACACAAGCTAACTAATTACAAGAGCAACTACACAAGCACAATATATATGAAAGTAAATACAAGTTTGTGTATGGGGAATGAAAACCAACAGGATAAACAAGGTTGACACGGTGATTTTATCCCGAGGTTCACTTGGTTGCCACCAAGCTAGTCCCCGTTGAGGCAAGCCCAAGGTTGCCGCCGATCCTCTTGCTAGTGGTGACCCTCAAGTCACACTCTCCACCATGGAGTACTCACCAAGAGCTCTAGCTTCCGATCCGGTCGGACCACTTGGCACTCTTCGCACCTCTCTCAACTAGAGTTGCTCTTCGCGATCCCCGCGGGGCGAGCACAATGCCCCTCACAAAGCCTTCTCCGGAGCCACGCACAATCTTCTTACGGGCTTCACGACGGAGACACAATAACCAAGTCGTCTAGGAGGTGGCAAACTCCAAGAGTAACAAGCACCACCGGCTTGCAACACGATCACCTAGTGCCAACTTTTGCAATCTCTCATGCACCGCACTAGAATCGCTCTCTCACACAATCGGATAATCACTATCAAGCATATGTGAGTTAGAGTGCTCTCAAGCACTCCCAAGCATGGACACAAAGTCCCTAGGGTGCTCAACCTTCCCAAAGGGCCGACCACACCTCTATTTATAGAGGGGAGCAACCAACTAGTCGTTTTCTTTTTTTTTCCCGAGCAGAAACGGCCATCCCGGAACTTCCGGTCGCCTGACCGGTACTTCCGGTCAGGACCCTAAACACCCGTTGGAGAAGAAATCAGCGCAGAGTACTACCGGTCGACGACTTGTACTTCCGGTCAAGGACCCTAATCGCCCGTTGGAGAAAAAAAACCCGAGCGGAGACTTCCGGTCACCAAACCGGTACTTCTGGTCGACGACCGGTTCCTGGCGAAACTACCGCTCGGATCCGAGCCACCAGCAGAACTACTGCTAGCCTTTAGCGGTACTTCCGGTCTCTGACCGGTACTACCGCTCCACCCTGACTAACCTCCAAAAACTAAGATTTCTCCAAGACTTCTCCAACTTCTTCTCCTTTGCAAATGTGCCAACACCACCAAGCGAACACTATCATGTGCAAGTGTGTTAGCATTTTCACAATCATTTTTCAAAGGATTTTCACTTGCACTCACCACGCCACTCGATCCTAGTAACAACGCAATATTAGATCGCTCAAGTGACACTAGATGACCGATATGCAAACAAGTTTGTTCCTCTTAATAGTACGACCATCTATCCTAAACCCGGTCATAAACTTCTCTACACCTATGACCGGTAAAATGAAATACCCTACAAATATACCTTTGCCTTGCGCATTCCATTTCATCTCCTTCGGTGTTGATGCAATACATGCACCAACCTATCATCAAATGATATGATCCACTTTATATCATCACATGGCCTCCATGGTCCATCGATCTTGACCTCACTTGCTCTTCACCATTGCTTTGGTCCTTCGGCGCCAAGTCTTTGCTCAAGCCTCCCGACACTCGGTACCAACGACTTTAAAGCCTCCAACTTGCCCTTCACCTTCGCAACTGGTCCATCCAAGTCTTGCCTTAATTTTCACCATCTTAGCCACATGACTCCATGTCATGTCACATATGAAATAAGCTCCTTCATCACATGTGTGAGCCTTTGCAACATCTCCAAGCCATTTCACCTCGATGACATATGTTGCCCACACATGATCACATGTGGACTAATCACTTGTGTAATTTACTTCAAACACATATTAGTCCACCTAAGTTGTCACTCAATTACCAAAATCAAAATAGGACCTTTCACCCGTGCTAAAAACTCCTTCGCATGCGACCGTGCCTAGCCCTAACTGTGTCTGCCGCTCGCGTCCGCCATGGACGGCATGCGACCGAGCCCTCCCACCACCTATCCCCCCTCCCCGCCATATAAAGGTCATCATCTGACACTTCTCTGCGTTGCTCCCACCCCCACCCTCCTCTGTGCCTCCTCCCTCGCTGCCTGCGAAAGCTCGCCTGAGCTCCAAGCCGAGCCACTCGCCTCCATCGCCTCGATTTCTCTTTCTAGCTCCTCCCGACCAACAAGAAGCCCACCGACGAGTGCGCGGTGAGCATCTCCCCCTTTTTCTCTGCTCCTAGCTGGCCACCTCGTCCTATAGCTAGGATTCTGAGCAACACCGACGAGCATCCATGGTGTCACCGCCATCGCGTCAGTCCCGACGGCCACGATTAGATCCCGGCTTTGAACTGGTATAGGTCGGGCTCATGGCCACGTGGATGGGTCCACCACAAACGCGCACTCTCGTCTACACACAACTTATTTTAAATACGAAAACGAGTTCAACTTATTTACAGATTTTATACTTTATAGCATGTTTTTATACTGTTAGGTGTATTGTTTCTTATATGCTTTTGTGGGCCATGTTTGGTGATTGTTTTTAGAGTGCAGAATACGAGGATCCTCAGGATTAGGAGTGTGCTCTTGTTGATCCTACCTGGCCTGAAGGCAAGTGTTCTTGACCATCTTGCTCCTACACTTATTTCATTTTAAGTTGGTGTAGTTAGAACATTAGTTGCATGCAGAGTCTTATTTTGTATCTTATGTAGGGCTTACTAGCACTTGTTATATTATCCTTGTAAACTGGTTTGGAAAGGGTAGAGTCATGCTTAGTTTGATGGGTTTAGGATGTTTACAATTTAACATTGATTAATGATCTATGCAACATGTGGGTTGGTAATCTTTTTAGCAACATGGTGACTAGAAAATCCGACATGATGAACCGTTTAGTTGAGGTTAGGTTGCCATGGAACTGGTGGTTGATGTCGTTGGATTGGGTTTGTACTAGTATCCTCCTGCCTGGATCCCAATGATCGGTTCTCGAAGCTTATAACCCGGCTTAACAGTGCAACCATGAAGTCTGGATGAGCTGAACCGAAACAAGAAATTAGCTTTCCTCCAAGTTATGTTACACGGAGACGGTTTAAGTGGCTCAAGAAAGGTCCCCTGGGGTCACTGACTTGTGTACAAGAGAGAAACCTTAGACGTACGAGTAAAACAGGCTTGGAGGGGCTTTGTAAAGGCCTTGTAGTGCGACCCCGCTAGGCACCTAGGCAGTGTTTAGCGTGACAGGAAAAAGCACGACTTGTGGGTAAAGATGTGCAACCTCTGCATAGTGTAAAACTGATATATAAGTTGTGCTCACGGTCACGAGCAGCTTAGACTTCTTCGGGATTAGTTGGTTCTGGTTCGGTTGGGTTGCCTGGATGGAATTCAGGTGCGGTTGCTTGGTGGACTCCAGGTGTTGGTTGCTTGGTGGATTCTATGTGGGTTGCTCGGTGGACTCCGAGTGTGGGTTTGCTTCGAGGAGAATTTGGTTTTAACCTAGTAATTAGGAGCTAAGGAAATTAAGGTAATTAGGATGTGTCGTTTAGACACTCGTGTCAAACACAGTCAGTCTATCCCTTTGTTATAAGCCTCATGTCATATGATTTCCTACACTTGCGGAGTACATTTCGATATACTCAGTCTTCCTCTTTGTCCCCCTGCTACCCCACCTAGGCGTTCGTCTGTAGATGACGAGGAGTACGTAAAAGACGGTGGATTCGACCCCGATGACTTGTACTAGGCTGGTGTTGCTCCCGGACAACCTTCTTGTGGAGTTGGCATCCCGTTCCGCTAGATTTATGTACTTTTCTTTTTGACACACGGGCCATTTTTGTAATAATGTTTTCTCACTATGTAATTCAACATTGATTTTAGTACTATTATAATGTCGATATATGTATGAAAATTGATCCTGACATACATATATTGTGCATTCGATTTTGTTTTTAAAATCGGGTGTGACATATAGCGTCCAACTGCCAGGGAGGGGATTTGGGGTTCTTATGATTAAACTTTTGCTCACACGTTGTGGACCTTCTGGTGCATGGGGGAGTCCTCTGCGAGAGATCCATATGGCAATCAAGGTATCTTCCATTCGATGGCGAAGTGCCTCTTGAGGTACTTCAACTCTGTATTTTTATGGCTACAACAATATGATGTCAATAGGAAGTTGAAAATCCATTTATGGCACTCTAGTCCATGGTTACTCTTGTGGCTGTCCATAATGTGCCAATGCGGTAAAGACACTAAAATTGATATGCTCAAAAAACTATTTCAAACAGGTCCAAAGTACCAAAATACCCTTTGCCTTTTCCATATAAGTCAGGGACCATCAAGCAAAGCAAAGAAAAAAAATACACTTGATTCAGATGATACAGATGTTTGTCATGACCTGTACTGGTGAAGGTAGCAGGCCTCTCACTCATAGGTTTTGCTGGTCCAATGTAACAAGGTATGATCTCCTTACTTTTAGCTTCCAGCATGCGATCCAGCACTGGCTGATACAGAGAAGATCTCCTGATGCAATTTAGGAGTCTCCCAAAAAAGAGAATGATGACAATAAAAGCAATATTTATCAGATGGAATTTCTTATCAGTGCTCCTTATCCTTAAGGTACTCCAACTGAGTCCATTTGGGAGTAGTGAGGTATGGTGTCAACATGAAGTCAAGGAGTCTTGGTGGCACCATAATTCTTGAGTGCTCCTGTGGCTATTCCATACATGGTAAAGCTGCTAAAAACGAACTGTCAAACAAAGTTGAGTGTAAGAGATCACTCTTTAGCCACACTTTAGCTTGTTTATAGATGTCAGGGACCATGAAGCTGCAAAGCAAAGGGGCCACTTGTCATAGCAAGGGGACTTGAGGGGTGAAAGGAACTAAACGATCTGGATCTAGATGCCTGTCGCCATCTGTAGTGGGGAAGGGTCCAGGCCTTCAGATTCATAAGTTTGGATGGTTCAACGAAGCAAGGTATGGTCTTCTTGCTTTAGCGTACAAGATACGATCTGGTATTGGCTGACACGTAGTGGACATCCTGATGTATTGGAGGCGTCCTTCAGGTGGACATCCTGATGTATTGGAGGCGTCCTTCAGGAAGAGGTCCTGATTGTTATCACAGTGCCTTCATTCAGATAGATAGATGGAAGAAGGCCCTTCTCCGGTGGCACTCCAGCTTAGTTGCTTGGTTTGTTTAAGGCAAGAGCCATATGGTACAAGTAGGAACTGATATCTAGAGTTTCTCTCTTCATCTTATACTCCCAATTGAACACCCTCACAATTGAACAACATTGCTAAGTTTGCAGGAAACAATTAGTCCAATTCCCACGAAACACAGTAAAGTAGACCATGGACAATACAACAATGAACACGATCTCTTTACCGACCAAGAAGAGAAAGAAGCTAAAGCACACCAAAGTGAGCAGCACTAAAGCTTGTCCTGATTGGGCAAATTAGGTTTCCAAATTAATAAATAATCAACGTCTCATCTTGACCTATCCATATTCCATGGCCAAAGCATTTCAATGTTCCAGGCTTGAACTCTTCTCCTACGGACCCCGAACAATCAGATGCGACCAACCACATAGGGGCTGCGGGCTACAAGAAGGATGGATGGGAGGAGGGATAGGGGCTTACCGGACGGAGGAGACGGCGGCTTCACCGCAAGCCTGGCAGTGGAAAGGCGCGGGCGTGTCGCGAAACATAGTCTGCTGGAGCGGCACCCCCTGGGCGCGCCGGCGTAGATCGCGTTGGGCGGCGGCATCCCCGCCGCGTAAGGGTTCGGCGGCGGCGCGTAGTAGTAGTGCCCCTGGGCCTCCACCGCCGGGTGGTAGGGGATGCCGATGGCGGGCTCGCCGCCGATGGCCGCGGGGTCCTTGGTCGCCATGGTCTTCGTGTCGGGCCGGTGCGTATGGATTTGGCGAACGGTTGAATCGTTCTGTCAGCGTTACTCGTCCAACTTGAACAGCCACCTATATTCAGGTTTCAAGCCTGCTCCGCTCCGTGTATTGAAAAGTCTTCAACTCGTTGTCTACCAGAAAAAGGCACGTTCAATACACGTGTATTGAAAAGGTTTGAACCTGAAGTCGTTTTCCTTGTAAGTAATACTACTACTCTTCTAGATAATCATTTTATTTGGTTTTTTAGAACATTTTATTATTTGGTTGGATTAAAGTTCTGCTACAAAATCAGTTGTACGAAGAAATCGATTATATCTCATTTTATCAGGTTTATTTACAACTATGAATTATATCACACACATTTTCATGAATATGAGAAACTCCATATGGTTCTATCATGCTCATGTATGCCACTGGACAATGGCTTAGACAGGAATAGTGAAAAACACTTGGGAAATGTAGAAACATTCAGGTTTGGAAGCGCTTACTCTGCTATATTGTTTTTTTTTTCAGTTTTCAGGAGCTAAAGTTTATCCTTTATCACATTTTCCTTTATTTCACAGATAATTATAAAACCAATTACACAGATGTCGGTGTTTCGAACCCGGGGGTATGACACCAACAAGTAATGTGATCGCGTGCTCTCTTCCTGTATGGTGATGCAAGATGACACAAGGATTTATATCTTTTCGGGCAAGAAGGCCCTACGTCCAGCGGGGGAGGAGGTTCTTGTATTACTTGCACCTAAGTGCTTGTATAGGGGCGAATACAAGCTCAATAAGCGTGGACCGGAGTCCGGACTCGTGTGTGTATGTGTGTGGACTTGTGTTCTAACGTGCCTGTCACCCCCCTCCCCGCGAAGGGTCCTGGCGTCCCCTTTTATAGATGAAGAGGAGGCTAGGGATTTACATAGGACGGATATGTACACAGCGCTCGGTATGGCGGGGAGTAGGAACTCTGTCTTGTCGAAGCCGCTGTAGCCAACGCGAGGGTTGCTGTTGAGTCGTCCTTGAAGCGTGGCTCCCATCCCGGGGCGAATGCGGAAGCGTGGCGAAGTGGAAGTCGTACAGCGCCCATCCCGGCTCGTACAGAACACGGCGGGGTCCCTCCGGGTCTTGGGGTACCTGTCTTCCAAGAGCATGAATGCAGTTAGGGCTCGAGGGGCGCGGAGCCGGCCTCGAGGTGGCGTCTACGGAGGGCTCGAGTCCCCGCAGGTATGGGCGAGTCCCGGAATGCCTGGGCGTACGACGGGATCCCAGGTCTTGGGATGAGGCTCGAGCGCGCTACAGTGCAAGGTATGGCCCTACAGTGCTGTACTGGCGACTTTAGCCCATGCTTGTGGTGAAAACGAGGTTTGACTCTGGGCTCCGGTTCACTATGGCACATGTCGCGTGCCAGTGGTCATGACCGGAGTAGGTGGATGCATTAAATACGCAGCGTGGGGCTGGTATCCAATGTCTCTGCCGCTCGAGGGAGGCGTGAGGCGTCTCGAGGGATAGGCTGTCGTGCCAGAGAGGCCCGAGGTCCCCGCGTGGGGTCTCGAAGGGCGGTGTTTGGTTGCGGACGGCTCGAGGTCTATGCGCCAGGCTCGAGGGGTGGCAGAGCGCTCGCCCGAGGCCTAGCTCGGAGGGCTCGGGCGAGACAGAGAGCGACCGTTCGCCCGAGGCCTGGCTCGGCGAGACGGCGGACGAGCGGTCGTCTCGCCGAGGCCTGGCTCGGAGGGCTCGGGCAGACGGAGAGCGTCCGTTCGCCCGAGGCCTGGCTCGAAGGGCTCGGCGAGACGGAGAGCGCTCGTTCGCCCGAGGCCTGGCTCGAAGGGCTCGGGCGAGACGGAGAGCGCTCGTTCGCTCGAGCCCGCCTCTCGAAGGCTCGGGCGAGACGGAGAGCGTCCCTTCATCTGAGGCCTGGCTTGGGGGGCCAGCGTTGCAGACCTCGAGGGGTTGGACTAGGTTTAACCTATTTGTTTGCGTTTGATTGGGGGTACCCCTTTGGCGTTCCCCCGACAGTAGCCCCGAGCCCTTGTTTGAGTGCTGGCACTCGAGCAGGGCTCTTGACTGGGGTCTCGAGGGTTAGCTAGCCGTTCTCGAGGGTTTGGCTGTGTTTGCTCCGTGGGTGTCGCGCGAGCGACACCCGCGGGTGTAGCCCCCGAGGCCACGGGGGAGTGGTTTGAGCTCCCTCGTGGGCTTTTTGCGAGTTTTAGTTGCGATTTTTAGGTTCGGGGGTGTCGAGCCCCCGAGTTTTTAGACCCTCTTTCGTCGAGGGGTGCCAGGCTGAACCGACCAGCCGGCTCTTCGAGCTGTCTGGCACGCCGATTGCCCTGGCTTGTCATCCCGCGAGTCCTTTCGATCGGATGCGAGGGGGGTGCCTCGTACTACCCCGAGTGGGCGAGTATCGAGGTTCCCGGTGAGCTGGTAACGGGGATTCCAAGTGAGAGCTCGTGCTCCGTTCGATAGGGGTCGACTGTGGCCCGGAGGCGGTCTCATAAAGCATGGGTGCTCAGTCTGTAGGAGTGTCGGGTCCATTCGATAGGACCTGGTGGCTCGATGCCTCCCTCCGAGGGGATCTCACTGCATGTCGAGCTCCCCGCCTTGGATACACATGAGGGGCCTCGAGGGCTTGGCCCTCGAGTGATGCCGCGAATGGCGCCCCTGGGTGTCCCTGACTCGGGTGCTCGAAGCCGGCTGTCGAACCCTCTTTCATCGAGGGCCAGCCTTCGCTGCTTCGAGACTTAGGGCCGGGGCCCATTTTTGGGTGCTCGAAGCCGGCTGTCGAACCCTTTTTCGAGGGCCAGCCTTCGCTGCTTCGAGACTTAGGGCCGGGGCCCGTTTTTTACTTCCGGAAGAAGCCTTCGTCGCTTGGAATCCTTCTGCCCGTTGGGCGTGTGCCTTTTTAGGCGGAAACCGTCAGCGAGTGGAGATCGTGGCGACGTGCGTGAAGTTGGAGCGGCGGCCTCGGAGGGCCCCGGTAGAGCGGAGCGAGTGCAGAGTCACCGCGTGTACCTGTCGTCCAGCTTGCAACGCGGTCAGATGGCACATTAAATGTGTGCGGTTACCTACTCACCGTCGCGGGAGACGGCGCCGGTTTGTCGATGAGGACGTGCTGCCTCCTGATGCGGACGTGGTGTAGGCGGCCCTCCTTCTCCTGGCTCAAACGTCGAGGTCGAGCTCGCGGCAGAAGATCTTGAGGAGTACCAGACCGAGGCCTTGATCATTGCAGAGCTCGCAGGTAGTCGAGGGAGGGCGTCCGCCAGTCGAGGTGTCGTTTCGAGGGGCGGCGTCGAAGGCCGAGCCCCCATGCCCGGCTCGAGGTGTGGCGTCGAAGGTCGAGGCCCATGCCCGGCTCGAGGGGTGGCTTCGAGGGGCCGTCGAGTCTCCGTGCCCGGCTCGAGGGGTGGCATCGAAGGGTCAGCCCCCGGGCCGATTTTGACGGATGGCTCGAAAATATCCCTCGAGAAGACATCTGGTGGGACAGTGCCGCGCGTGGACGCCACTTTAGCCAGCTCATCTTCGGCGGGCGCCCATGAGCTCTTCTTCATCGTCGTCGTCATCGGCGTCGCGCTTTGCCCTCTGACCTTTGCCTTTGTCCGTGGAGCGGCCAAAGAAGGCCCCCACTGCCCTCGTCGCCTGAGGCGAAGCTGGCAACACGATTCATCAGACCCTCGACCGTCTTGGGACGGTGGCGCCCTAGCTCGTGGACTAGCTCTTGGCATGTCTTGCCTGCGAGGAACGCTGAGATGACATCCTCATCAGGTACGTGGAGGAGCTCGAGGCGCCGCTTCGAGAATCGCCGAGCGAAGTCGCGGAGGGGCTCGTCCGCTGCCTGCCTGCAACGTTGCCGATCCCAGGGATTGCCTGGGCGCACGCAAGTCCCCTTGAAATTCCCATCAAAGACCCCGACTAGGTCGGCCCAGTCATGGATCCGATCCGGCGGGAGCCCCTCGAGCCACCGGCGGGCGGTGTCCGAGAGGTAAAGCGGGAGTTGGCGTATGATCACATGGTCGTCGCTCTTTGCTCCGCCCAGTTGGTAGCCTAGGCGAAAGTCGGAGAGCCACAGCTTGGGCTCGACCTCCCCGTCATACTTCATGATGTTGGTTGGTGGCCGAAAGCGGTCGGGGAGGGTCGAGCTGCGGATGGCCCGGCTGAAGACCCTGGGGCCCGGGGCTCGAGGGTTTGCCGGCTGTCGGCGACCCGCTCCTGGGCTGGCCTGGCTCGAGGGGTGGCCGGCTGGTGGACGGACATCTCGCGTTTGTTGCGGGGCGTGTCCGCTGGCTTCCTCGAGGCTACCCCGCGCCGGCGCGAGACCGAGCTCTCGGCCATCTGCACAGCGGCTGTCTCGAGGAGGCCCTTCATTCCCCCGAGCATGCATCTTGCGTCGGGGTTGGAGACGGCGGGTAGATCGCGGAGCAACATTGCGGCCGCCACCATGTTCTGCCCGGCTCGCGGGAAGCACACCTCAGGACGCGCCGGTGCCCCATCCTCGAGGATCCGCCGGCGGACCTCTTGAGCCTGGACTCGAGCTCTGGCGCCTCGAGGCCGGACTGGTTCCTGCATAAGAGTTTTTTCGAGCTGCAGCAGGCGTTGCCGTTCCTCCTCGGCCTTGGCGATCGCTTCCCTCAGCTGCGCGAGCCGCGCCACCCGGTCGTCGTCGCGGTGAGGCGGTGCATCCGAGGCCGGGGGTTCATCCTTCCCTGAGCGTGTGATCTCTCTGCCGTAGCCACGTTTCCGGGCTCTTCGAGGTTGAGCGCCGGCCTGGTGTCGTCGTCGCCGTCGTCCTCGGCGTCGTCCACGACCCCCACGAGCTGGAAGCACTCCTTGGAGGGGTCCTAGAGGTCAGGGTCGTGGTAGTCGTACTCGTCGGAGTCGGAGTCGTTGACGTCGCGCCGCCTTGGCTCGTGCTGGGATCGCAGCTCACGAGGTGGCGACGCGCGGTAGTGCGGACGACGCGCCACGCGCGGGGTGGCGTGACGCGCCCTCCGCTCGGGCCCTCCGTGGAGAGCAGGGTCAACTCGCTGCCGTTGCCGGTGGCCAGGAACTCGAGGCTCCCGAACCAGATGACGGCTCCAGTAGAGAACGAAAGAGTGGAAGATGCCATCCAGGAAACAACGAGAAATTGACTCGGACACGCGGAGGCCCCTACCTGGCGCGCCAACTGTCGGTGTTTCGAACCCGGGGGTATGACACCAACAAGTAATGTGATCGCGTGCTCTCTTCCTGTATGGTGATGCAAGATGACACAAGGATTTATCCTGGTTTGGGCAAAGAAGGCCCTACGTCCAGCGGGGGAGGAGGTTCTTGTATTACTTGCACCCAAGTGCTTGTACAGGGGCGAATACAAGCTCAATGAGCGTGGACCGGAGTCCGGACTCGTGTGTGTATGTGTGTGGACTTGTGTTCTAACGTGTCTGTCACCCCCCTCCCCGCGAAGGGTCCTGGCGTCCCCTTTTATAGATGAAGAGGAGGCCAGGGATTTACATAGGACGGATATGTACAGCGCTCGGTATGGCGGGGAGTAGGAACTCTGTCTTGTCGAAGCCGCTGTAGCCAACGCGAGGGTTGCTGTTGAGTCGTCCTTGAAGCGTGGCTCTGTAACAGAACCGACCAATTTATAAGAGCACAGGTACGAAATTCTCCGTCGAGGCAGTAAATTTGTGGCACTTGAGCCCCTATAAACCCGGTAGTCCGTGAAATTACGAAGGATTTCAAACTTTCCAACATCAACAACATAGGATCGTAATATTCAGCATCGACCGTCACACGACAGAGATTACATAAATAGTTCGGAGTAGCAAACTTAGTTATTACAAACAGGTTTGAAAACAGTAGCGAAGCTTAACTTGAAACGTTGTTCCGAAATTCACACACACACACTTAGTGATTACAGTGCCATTTAGTAGTCATCCTTAACATAGCAAAGATACGAACAGAAGAGGTCATTGCCCGGGACCTAGAAATCACCCGAGGCTGGAAAGAGACAATTGATGCAATAACCATGGAAGACCTGGCCATCTGCAACAACAAAGGGTAGAACCCTGAGTACGAGAAGGTACTCAGCTAGACTTACCCGCTTAAACCAGAAATAAGTTGACCTCAAGGAGTATGCAAGGCTAGTATATAGTGGAGGCTGGTAATAGACCACATTTTTGCATAAAAGCCATTTGTTAATTAAGTAGTTCTCCTGCCCTTTAGCTGTCAATTTAAATGGTAATTATCCTATTTACTAGATTAGCAAACTGCACTATAACAAACATGGTAGTGATCCAACGATCACCAAAATGTAACACAACAGACCGAGTGACCATTTCCAAAAGTATCATGATAGCTGTCTCGTGTTCCACATTTTTCAGTATCAAGGTCGATCAGCGTTCGAGTCAAGTGCTCACTATCCAGGAGCGATGGCGATTATAATCGATTCCTAACCAGCTGGTGATTTATTTCCCACACAAACCACACCCACCCGTCGGTGAGCTACAGATGACCACAACATTGTTCCAGGAGTCGCGGTTTCAACCGCCACCATCACACCCGGAGGCAAGCCCGACTGCCAAGGAGTTGGACTTAACCACCATCACCCGGGTCTTACTATTCGCGCCCCCGCGTCCCACTAACTCTCCACCGTGGCTTCGGCTGATGCGTAGGACCTGAGAGCCGGCCTGGAACAATGAGCGGCTTCGCGGTCGGAACGAGTTATCCTTCCAGCTAAATGTGGGACATGCGTTCAACATGACAAGAAGTCTATCTTACAAGATACTGATTCCCATAAAACACGGCTAGAAATACTGTAGCATACACTACAGGAATCTGCCGATCTCCATTTTCCACAACACTCAGTTATCCCACTTAATGGAAATATCCGGTTAATCGGTCAAGTAACCACCTATTGCTCGCGGGTAACATGAAGGTTGCCCGACTTCTACCGGTCTAAGCAATTCTAAGCATAACTCGGACCTGATTCTATATAGGTATCAAGGATAATATTTCAAGATAACAAGGTATGAATAGTGATGCATCAACGGTATCAAACAACTCCTATACTTAATGCAACAAACATAACAGATTAAGTTAATTAAACTGTAGGTAGTTAGAAATGCTCCGGGGCTTGCCTTTCTCGAAGGTGCTCGGTTGGTGATTCGGGCACTCCGGAAGTTCTTCTTCAAACTCTTCCCCGATAGCTCCTGGTTCCTGCTCCTGAGGCTGCTCCTCGTTTTCCTCTGCTATCACTGTCTCTTCTACCGAACCTGTTATGATGCATATGCGAGAATGAATGGATGATACATGGGCATAGAAAATGCATTGCAATTGAATTGACCGAATAGGCGCATATTTCCTCTCCGGTAGAGTACAACATTCTATTTAGAGAGAAGCTACACCACTCATGCAAAATACAGTCAACATGCATACACTGAAAAGACTATTTTACCTCTGCTGGTTTCCACATAAAAGAGACACAAAAGCTTAATTTAAATAAACTAATTATTCTCTAAAACAAGCTTATAACTGCACCTTATAGCTAACAGCTTCAGAAAAATCTACAAAAATTACTGTAGGTTCCTAACAGAAAATAAAGCATACTGTACAAATTTCAGGACAATTGCATATCTACATAATTCTGTATGAAAAAGACAAATATCAGGGTGAAAAGATACTTTGAACTACACCCTATCTTAAAAAGTGTCAAACAACAATTTCATATTTTTGTTTAGAGCTTTTTAGCATAAGAGCAGTCTATAAAAATTATGAGACTCAAATTCCATATATTTTAATTACTACAAATTATACAGAAAACAGCATTTAATTAATTTAAAGGTTAACTTCAAATTATTTCACAACCAACAGTAGTTATCATTTTTCTGTGACTCTACATCACTTACACAGTTCATCAAAACAAATCTCATATTTTTCTGAGCAAAACATGATTTATTATACATTAAACAAGATATCAGCCTAAACATAAATTAATTACTACTGCACATAAAAATTATCATAACAGAGCATATTATATTTTTCATGTACAGATCTCATCAAAACAAACTTAACAAAATTGGTTTCACATTTATGGATTAACAGAACACAAGTTATGATTTAAACAAGCATTATCAACATTTCTGAAAACATATATTCAAAAACACTAAACCCTAACTGCTACATGCACCCGACACAACTGCACCCAAGCGGCTGACAACCGGGGCCCGTGGTCAAAGCGACGACCCCACCTGTCACACACAGAAAAACAGAGGAGAGTTGACCTCGCCGGAGCTCGCCGACGGCGGCTCCTCCGGCGAAACCATCACCACCTACCGACTCTCTCTCACCATCCGCGTCGAACGGTACCACTCTCGACCCAGCGACACACGGATCGAGCACGACCGGCAATGGCGGCACGGCGGCGCGGGCTCCCACGCCGGGCAACTCCGGCCATGCCGAGGCTAACCAACCACGATTCCTACTCCTCGAACTCCCACGGATCTAGCGCAAGGCTCAGACGCCACGGATTTCACTCCGAAAGCTCGGGACCACGCCATGCCATCTCCGGCAACAATGGCGGACGGCGGCGATGGCGGACCGAGGCAACCAAACCCTAATCGGCTAAACCGACTTCACTACCTTCTTCCTGGACGCTCACTGACTCGCGAACGCTAGCTAAAACATCTGGAACCCACGGGAAGGAGCCGACCACGGCGGACCGAGCTCGGCGGTCATGGCGGCCATGGCGGAAGCTCGTCCCGCGGCTTACCTAGGCACTTCTACGAGAGCTGGCTACGGCAAACGATGCAGGAGGCGAGGCGAGGCTAGCGGTGCGGTTTGCGGCGAATGCACGGCGAGACGACGGCGGACGGCGGACTTCCCCTTTTCGCCCGCGCGGTCGCCGGCGAGAGCGCAAGGCGAAGCAGAGGGAGAGGCGCGTCTGGGGAGGAGGAAGGCGTGCGCGGGCGGTTAAGGCTCGCCACGCCGCGCGCGCTGGCTGGCTTCGGCCGGGAATCGAACGCCACGCGGCGTTCTTCCCCTGCGCGCGGTCGGCCACGAAGCCGACTGATTCAAACTGAATCGGGCGATTCAGTTGGCTAATGGCCGACTGACGGCCCATTTTCAAACGCGATTAACTCACTAACCACTCCATCAAACGCTAAACCAACTGCACCATTGGTTAGAGCTATACACCGACTGCAACTTTGGTTAAAGATTGACCACTGGTTCGGCTTGGGTTGGGCTCAGATCGATGCCAAACATGGCCTGACCGAACTGGTTTTCAGATTTAGGACTTAGGAAAATTTCCAAGTCTAAAACCCTTCCAATTCTGTCTTGTGGACCCTAAAACACCATGCTAAACCCATTTTCATGAGTTGGTCCTTAAACAACTTTTGTTCTATACTAAATTCTACACACTTTTGCTTAAGGGCCCACAGCCATGCAAAGCTTCTATCAAGGAGGTCTTTGTTAGTCAAACAAAAGGACTTTAGAGGCTCTATAGGGTTGACTAGGGTTTAACTACTTGATTAGGCAAAATGTCCAGCATAACCATGCCTTCATTTTGACTCCTCAACAAGTTAGATGGTTAGAAAGACTTAACCACTCCAAGCAAGACAAGCAACACTTCATCAAAGCAAACTTATAAGCAAGCAAGCACATGAAATGACATTTTATGTGAGAAAAAGAATAACATATGAATGCTTCATGATCATGAGATGATTATGCATGATGAGAAATGATGTCATGCTAGCTTAACACCAGAGGTGTTACAGCCCTTCCCCCTTAAAGAAATCTCGTCCCGAGATTTACTGACCATTGCTTATGGAACGATGGATAAACTTTCTGGAGATAGTCTTCCGTTTCCCAGGTTGCATCTCCGTCATCATGACGACTCCATAGAACTTTATACACCTTTACTAAGCGATTGCGAGTTACTCTTTCTTTGCTGTCCAAAACTCGCACGGGTTGCTCTTGATATGTGAGGTCTGATGCTAGCTTCAACTCTTGAGGTTCTATTCTTTCTTCCGGTACACGTAGACACTTCTTTAACTGTGAAACATGAAAAACTGGAAAGATCGAACTCATAGCTTCGGGTAACTGAGTTGATAAGATACTTCTCCCTTTCTTTTCAAGATACGATATGGTCCAACATATCTCGGGGCTAGCTTCCTTTTAATGCCGAACCTTTGTACTCCCCTCATCGGAGTTACTTTTAGGTAAACATGATCTCCCTTCTTAAACTCCAACGGTCTTCTTCTTTTATCGGCATAACTTTTCTGTCGGGATTGTGCTGCTTGTAAGTGTTGATGGATGATCTGGACCTTTTTCTCGGCTTCTGCCACGAAGTCTATTCCAAAATATCTCCTTTCCCCTGGTTCTATCCAGTTTAACGGAGTCACACACTTACGTCCATATAAAGCTTCAAATGGTGCCATCTTGATACTCTCTTGATAGCTATTATTGTACGAGAACTCTGCTAACGGTAGCCATGATTCCCATGATCCTTTGGAGGATAACACACAAGCTGAGCATATCTTCAAGCACTTGATTCACTCTTTCGGTTTGACCTGCGGTCTGAGGATGATAAGCTGTACTGTGAATTAACCAACCCAAACCTTTATGTAACTGCTGCCAAAAGTGCGCGATGAACTGAAACCACGATTGACATGAAACAATTCTCTTTGATATATCATACATGGCGAAAGACATCCGACTTTGATGTAATATCTGCATACCGATTTGGATATCCGATTTCACTAATTACACAAATTAAACAACCATATTTTCCCATTTTTTCCGAGGTGAGTGGTAATCCGTCAGAAATCCATACTGAGTCTTCCATTTTCCAAACAGGCACGATAACGGGGAACAACGCCTGCAGTTGTCATAGCCTGGTTAACCGCACAGTAGTCACACCTTGCACATAGGCTCATCCCTCTCTTCCATCTGAATGGCCACACCAAATAACGAGGGGTCCATGATTACATACCCTCTGCTTCCTGTGGAAGTAGATACGTATAGATGTGGCCTCATCTAAATCTTTATCCGAGAATCTTTTGTTCTTTGGCTGACAAGACGCCCTGAACCAAACGCTCCTTTTCATCCCAACTTAAAAGAAGTTAAGATCTTTTACAATCTTTCGCTGATATAGCAACTCCTTTATCTACTTCTGAGCTTCCATATCTACTCTCTAGTAGCAACCTAACGAATTTGAACAGACACTTCTGGTATGTATCAGTTAACTTTCTTCAACAACGGTTGCCCACACACGGTGCGATTTCCCGCTTAAACGCTCTAACCACATTGGCCTTCCTGGTGATAGGACCTTGCATGCTATATCCCTTTATCACTCCCAGCCATCTCGGCTGTCTCATGTTACTCATTTTGCATGAAGATTACTTCATACTTTTTGTGATCGGTATAGATTTGCACACTTCCCAACAAGTAGTTTCTCCATACCCCTTTTTTAGAATCCACTACTTCCGCTACTTCCATCCAGTTGTAGTAGTTTACCTCTGTTTCCTTAACTGTCTTGAGGCATCCGCTATCACCGTCCCTCTTTGCATTATACACCACTCCCAAACCTATCTTGGATGCGTCACAAAACACATCAAAAGGTTTTCTCTATATCCGGTTGAGCCAAAACAGGGGCAGTGTTCAGCAGTTCTCTTAAAATTCGGAAAGCTGCCTTCACACTCCTCTGTCCAGACAAACTTCATATCTTTTTGCAACAACGAGGTCATCAGTTTGGCAATCTTGGAGAAATCCGGAATGAAAACGACGATAGTAACCATCCAAACCTAGAAAACTTCTGACTTCCGTGACGGTGGTTGGTGCCTTCCAATCCATAACCTCTTGTACCTTTCCAGGATCCACTGAGATTCCATCTTCCAATAAACACATGACCAAGAAAATGAACTTTCTTCAACCAGAACTCACACTTACTGAACTTAGCATATAACTTATGCTCTCGAAGCCTTGTTAGAACTATCCTCAATGTTCCGCATGATCTCCTTCGTTCTCCGAATATATCAAGATATCATCCAAAAAGACTATCACAAACCGATCCACTCAGGCATAAACACAGAATTCATTAGGTACATAAAGTATGCAGGAGCATTTGTCAAGCCAACGACATGACAAGATACTCATACAACCCGTACCTAGTGGAAAAAGCCGTTTTAGGTATATCCTTAGGTCTGATCTTGATCTGATGGTACCCTGATCTTAAGTCTATCTTGGAAAACACTCTAGCTCTCGTCAACTGATCAAAGAGGATATCAATCCCGAGGTAAAGGATACTTATTCTTGACTGTTACTGCATTCAAAGGCCTGTAATCCACACACATACGCAGACTTTTATCCTTCTTTTTCACGAAGAGCGCAGGACATCCCCACTCGGATGAACTTGGTTGAATCAAACCCTTATCCAACAACTCTTTCAACTGAACCTTCAACTCCGCTAACTCATTAGGAGGCATACGATACGGTCTTCTGGATATAGGTGCTGTTCCAGGTATCAACTCTATTGCAAACTCCACATCCCTATCCGGAGGTAAACCAGGTAACTCATCTGGAAACTCACATACTACAGGGATTTCCTGAAGATCTGCCACTTGCACTGCACAACTCATAGCACTGAGATTAAGACGGTCAGGAAGAAACACTTGTAATCTTTGTTTTCCTCGGGGTCCTTCAAAGAGATTATCCTTCTTCCGGTATCTAAGACCACTTCCCACTTTTTCATCCAGTCCATTCCGAGGATAACATCCAAGGATAGACCTGGCATGACTACTAGGCTACTCGATACCGCTTACCTTCCAAACTAAGAGTAGCTCCACATACCACTTGATTAGACAACACACTTGCACTAGCTGAATTTATTCGAAACCCAAAATCCATTGTTACCATTTCCTGATTATGCTTAAGTGCAAATGCTTGACTTACAAAAGAATGGGATGAACCAGAATCAAACAAAACAACTGCAGAGATATTGTTGATAGAGAACATACCAGCTGTTACAGGCTCACCCTCTGAGATGCCTTCCAAAGAGGTATGATGCACACGAGCTTGCACTGGATTGGTCTTCTTTCTTGGGCTAGGACATGTCCTGGACAGATGCCCTTCTTTGCCACAGTTGTAACATGGCCCCTTGACGTAGCTGCCTGCGAAGTTCTGATTTCCCTGTCCTGCTTTGTACTGCGATGTCTGACCTTTTGCCACTTTCTGGACCTTAGCTTGCTGCTGATTTCCCTAAAAACGACACTGAGGAGGCTTGAACCGTGCTCCCCGTGCTGCTACATGAAACTGAGGACGATTCGCCACTTGATTTCTGTTCTGCTGTGCTCCTGTATCAAAAGTTCTCTTGCGGGCTTTAGATGCACTATAGAGATTGTTGTGGTTTTCTTGAGTCAAACAGTCACTGACGAAGTCATTGAACTGGGTTCTGGAAGAGTTTCCCATTGACTTTAGGAGCTTTGGACTTAGGGCCCCTCTTCATACAAGCAATCTTCTTTGCATCGGTGTTGACATACTCAGGCGCATAACGAGCAAGATTGTTGAAAGCATGAAGATATTCAGCCATTGTTTTGGTACCTGAGTCAAACTCAAAACTCTGTTACCTTCATAGCCATTAAACCGGGAGGAATATAATGGCCCCGAAAAGCTGCTGTAAACTGTTCCCAAACTATAGGTTGAATTGCCGGAAAAGCGGTACGGTGATGTGCCCACCATATACCGGCTGGTCCCTGCAACTGATGAGCCGCGTATTCCACCTTCAGAGATTCCGTCAGACGGAGCAACCTGAACTTCTGTTCGACAGTGTTGATCCATTCGTCTGCTTCCAAGGGTTCCACTGCTTCCTTAAAGATCGGAGGTCTAGTGTCCAAGAAGTCCTTAAACGTGCTGTACTGATTAACATCTTGACCACCCAGACCTGCAGCCCTGGGGGTATTCTTAGCGATGTTTTGGAGATTTGCTTCCATGTTGCGTTGCATAGCTTCCATGCTACGCTGACTTCCCAAAAACTGAGCAAAGAACTGCTCTGCCGTATAAGGAGGAGGATTGGCTTCCTCGCCCTGTCCACTCCCATCTGCACCACTGGCACTGCCGGCTCCACGACGAGTGTTCACCATCTGCATAACCAATCAATAATCGATGAGTGATGCCATATATATAGATCAAAATGCGTAATGACTGCAGTACTGTATTCGAACATAGTTCATACAATAAGGCACATTCACAAGTTGTTCCACACAAATAACATCACAAACAGATTATACGAAAAGCGCTTAGAACTCGCATGGACACGAACGGATAAGCACAACGATAGCCTGATACTTAAAACGGTTCAAAGGTAGCAACGAGGTTCTTAAGCTTACAACACATCAAAGGTTCCACAGATCCAACATAACCGATACACAAGACCACGACGATAAACATCGAGACCTAAACTCTAATCGCTCTCAGCATCTGACACATGACCCTCGACATCATCTTCCTCTTCTTCTTCGTCTTCTTCTTCCTGATTAGCGAAGAGCATTCCTCCATCTTCATCACCGCCATCAGCAAGAACAACTCCCAACTCCCCATCCATCTCGGCTGCACCTGGAGGATGGTATGGATGAAGCTGGTTGTGAAGACGATGCACTTCCTCATGGAGGTTGTTGTTGTAGGCTTCAGATGTCGCTAACTGCTGCTCCAAGGCCACGATACGAACTCTCATATCCACCTCTTCTTCCCATGCTTGATTTCGCTGCTGAAGAAGCCTTACCATCTGATTCTCCGCGCTCCGATTAGCATGCTTCTCACGCCCTAGCTGCTCTTGCAGCCTGATGATCTCTTGAGCTGCGACTACATTCCTGCGAACCACCTGATCCTTCTCTATGGTCATCTGCTTCAGCTCTTCCTGCATCTTTTCCACTTCTTCATCGAACTCACGCTGAGCTTGCCTTTTCTCATCCCTGACATGGTGATAGGACTCAGTCATACTGCACAAGCTGTGTTGCATGACCGCGTACCCCTTCATTACCGCATACATGGCACTTGCTGCTGGGCCATCACATGCCTGAAGCTCACTAGGACTGCCCTCAATTGCTTCCTGCTTGGTCTGCACCCAAACATCCTTGAACGGGTCAGCCCTCGGAAACACTCCTGCTAGAGCTCGACTGAGGTCTTCCGGGAACCGCTCCATGATGTCCTGGAGAATGAGGAACGCTGCTGACTGCGCACCTTCCCAAGGATCCCTTCCCTTGCTCTCATACATCCAACCGGACCACACAGATCCATCTTCCCTGGGCTTCACCACTGCGGTAACATACACCAAAGTGGTGTTTTCCAGAGGCTCTTTCGACCAGAAGTAGCGAGGCTCTCGACCATCCGGGTATCCCACAGAACGCAGAACTCTCCAGAGCAACGTAGGTGTCCCAAACACATCCAGAAACTTTGCCTTGCACCTCTCCGACCTAGGTGCCAACTGGTGTCTGGGAACCCTGCCGCCCGTTGACTTACGTGCGGTTTCCTTAGTCCGTCCCATCTGTAGCAGGATTATCATGATAACATAAGCATAGGTCTTCCAACTCGAGCAATGAATCCATAAAGGGTGGAAGTAATGCAAAAAGGAAAGAAAGCATTATGCCATGATATGTATGTGTATGAAAACGTTCCGTACGTCCTTTCTACTACATAAGAACTATGCGGTGGCAAACCACGATACTCTCATACGTTAACTATTTCGTTCTAACGGTGCGTAGTTAGTGTACCTGCAGAAGATCCATTTCAGCCCTGCCCCACAGTATGATAATCATGCATTGCTGAAATTTAAATCTAGATACTCACCTAGGTGTACACCCCGTATACACGTAAGCAGTATATGCACCCATTTAACAGTATCACCCCCGTTACCGCGTACCTTCCCCCGCATTCGTGTGTTGACGTACGCAGGTTTCAGTCTCAACTAACACTCCCTAGGTCGACGGTTGTTCGACCATGCTCTCACAACTTTCCTTACCTTGGCGTAGAGGCAACTGATCCATACATTACCATTCCGAAGAATAGCACCCATACAATTTCACCCTTGCCGTATGGACGACAGAATAAACGAAAATCAAGTATGATGCAAGACCCCTCCAAGTTAGTACTTAAATAAGCCACCTGAGATCCTATGGGCATAAAGGATATGACCACTGGCACACTTATATATATATTTTTTTTTAAATTTTTCCTTCTACACCGACTTTGTGAATGTTTGAAAATAATTTTTGGACTCCAAATTATTTTTATTACCAAATTTTTAGTCCTATGAACAGTACCCGCTGAATTATGCTCCGATGCCAGCTGTAACAGAACCGACCAATTTATAAGAGCATAAGTACGAAATTCTCCGCCGAGGCAGTAAATTTGTGGCACTTGAGCCCCTATAAACCCGGTAGTCCGTGAAATCACGAAGGATTTCAAACTTTCCAACATCAACAACATAGGATCGTAATATTCAGCATCGACCGTCACACGACAGAGATTACATAAATAGTTCGGAGTAGCAACTTAGTTATTACAAACCAGGTTTGAAAACAGTAGCGGAAGCTTAACTTGAAACGTTGTTCCGAAATTCACACACACACACTTAGTGATTACAGTGCCATTTAGTAGTCATCCTTAACATAGCAAAAGATACGCACAGAAGAGGTCATTGCCCGGGACCTAGAAATCACCCGAGGCTGGAAAGAGACAATTGATGCAATAACCATGGAAGACCTGACCATCTGCAACAACAAAGGGTAGGACCCTGAGTACGAGAAGGTACTCAGCTAGACTTACCCGACTTAAACGAGAAATAAGTTGACCTCAAGGAGTATGCAAGGCTAGTATATAGTGGAGGCTGGTAATAGACCACATTTTTGCATAAAAGCCATTTGTTAATTAAGTAGTTCTCCTGCCCTTTAGCTGTCAATTTAAATGGTAATTATCCTATTTACTAGATTAGCAAACTGCACTATAACAAACATGGTAGTGATCCAACGATCACCAAAAATGTAACAAACAGACCGAGTGACCATTTCCAAAAGTATCATGATAGCTGTCTCGTGTTCCACATTTTTCAGTATCAAGGTCGATCAGCGTTCGAGTCAAGTGCTCACTATCTAGGAGCGATGGCGATTATAATCGATTCCTAACCAGCTGGTGATTTATTTCCCACACAAACCACACCCACCCGTCGGTGAGCTACAGATGACCACAACATTGTTCCAGGAGTCGCGGTTTCAACCGCCACCATCACACCCGGAGGCAAGCCCGACTGCCAAGGAGTTGGACTTAACCACCATCACCCGGGTCTTACTATTCGCGCCCCCGCGTCCCACTAACTCTCCACCGTGGCTTCGGCTGATGCGTAGGACCTGAGAGCCGGCCTGGAACAATGAGCGGCTTCGCGGTCGGAACGAGTTATCCTTCCAGCTAAATGTGGGACATGCGTTCAACGTGACAAGAAGTCTATCTTACAAGATACTGATTCCCATAAAACACGACTAGAAATACTGTAGCATACACTACAGGAATCTGCCGATCTCCATTTTCCACAACACTCAGTTATCCCACTTAATGGAAATATCCGGTTAATCGGCCAAGTAACCACCTATTACTCGCGGTAACATGAAGGTTGCCCGACTTCTACCGGTCTAAGCAATTCTAAGCATAACTCGGACCTGATTCTATATAGGTATCAAGGATAATATTTCAAGATAACAAGGTATGAATAGTGATGCATCAACGGTATCAAACAACTCCTATACTTAATGCAACAAACATAACAGATTAAGTTAATTAAAACTATAGGTAGTTAGAAATGCTCCGGGGCTTGCCTTTCTCGAAGGTGCTCGGTTGGTGATTCGGGCACTCCGGAAGTTCTTCTTCAAACTCTTCCCCGATAGCTCCTGGTTCCTGCTCCTGAGGCTGCTCCTCGTTTTCCTCTGCTATCACTGTCTCTTCTACCGAACCTGTTATGATGCATATGCGAGAATGAATGGATGATACATGGGCATAGAAAATGCATTGCAATTGAATTGACCGAATAGGCGCATATTTCCTCTCCGGTAGAGTACAACATTCTAGTTAGAGAGAAGCTACACCACTCATGCAAAATACAGTCAACATGCATACACTGAAAAGACTATTTTTCCTCTACTGGTTTCCACATAAAAGAGACACAAAAGCTTAATTTAAATAAACTAATTATTCTCCTAAAAACAAGCTTATAACTGCACCTTACAGCTAACCGCTTCAGAAAAATCTACAAAAATTACTGTAGGTTCCTAACAGAAAATAAAGCATATGGTACAAATTTCAGAACAACTGCATATCTACATAATTATGTATGAAAAAGACAAATATCAGGGTGAAAAGGTACTTTGAACTACACCCTATCTTAAAAAGTGTCAAACAACAAATTTCATATTTTTGTTTAGAGCTTTTTAGCATAAGAGCAGTCTATAAAAATTATGAGGCTCAAATTCCATATATTTTAATTACTACAAATTATACCAGAAAACAGCATTTAATTAATTTAAAGGTTAACTTCAAATTATTTCACAACCAAACAGTAGTTATCATTTTTCTGTGACTCTACATCACTTACACAGTTCATCAAAACAAATCTCATATTTTTCTGAGCAAAACATGATTTATTATACATTAAACAAGATATCAGCCTAAACATAAATTAATTACTACTGCACATAAAAATTATCATAACAGAGCATATTATATTTTTCATGTACAGATCTCATCAAAACAAACTTAACAAAATTGGTTTCACATTTATTGGATTAACAGAACACAAGTTATGATTTAAACAAGCATTATCAGCATTTCTGAAAAACATATTTTCAAAAACACTAAACCCTAACTGCTACATGCACCCGACACAACTGCACCCAAGCGACTGACAACCGGGGCCCGTGGTCAAAGCGACCCCACCTGTCACACACAGAAAAACAGAGGAGGAGTTGACCTCGCCGGAGCTCGCCGACGGCGGCTCCTCCGGCGAAACCATCACCACCTACCGACTCTACTCAACCATCCGCGTCGAACGGTACCACTCTCGACCCTAGCGACACTACGGATCGAGCACGACACCGGCCATGGCGGTCACGGCGGCGCGGACTCACCACGCTGGGCAACTCCGGCCATGCCGAGGCTAACCAAACCACGATTCCTACTCCTCGAACTCCCACGGATCTAGCGCAAGGCTCAGACGCCACTGATTTCACTCCGAAAGCTCGGGACCACGCCATGCCAGTCTCTGGCAACAATGGCGGACGACGGCGATGGCGGACCGAGGCAACCAAACCCTAATCGGCTAAACCGACTTCACTACCTTCTTCCTGGACGCTCACTGACTCGCGAACGCTAGCTAAAACATCTTGGAACCCACAGGAAGGGAGCCGACCACGGCGGACCGAGCTCGGCGGTCATGGCGGCCATGGCGGAAGCTCGTCCCGCGGCTTACCTAGGCACTTCTAGCGAGAGCTGGCTACGGCACGCGAAGCAGGAGGCGAAGGCGAGGTTGGCGGTGCGGTTTGCGGGATGAATGCGCGGCGAGACGACGGCGGACGGCGGTTTCCCCTTTTCGCCCGCACGGTCGCCGGCGAGAGCGCAAGGCGAAGCAGAGAGGGAGAATGGGCGCGTCTGGGAGGAGGAAGGCGTGCGCGGGCGGTCAAGGCTCGCCACGCCGCGCGCGCTGGCTGGCTTCGGCCGGGAATCGAACGCCACGCGGCGTTCTTCCCCTGCGCGCGGTCGGCCACTGAAGCCGACTGATTCAAACTGAATCGGGCGATTCAGTTGGCTAATGGCCGACCGATGGCCCATTTTCAAACGCGATTAACTCACTAACCATTCCATCAAACGCTAAACCAACTGCACCATTGGTTAGAGCTATACACCGACTGCAACTTTGGTTATAAGATTGACCACTGGTTCGACTTGGGTTGGGCTCAGATCGATGCCAAACATGGCCTGACCGAACTGGTTTTCAGATTTAGGACTTAGGAAAATTTCCAAGTCTAAAACCCTTGCAATTCTGTCTTGTGGACCCTAAAACACCATGCTAAACCCATTTTCATGAGTTGGTCCTTAAACAACTTTTGTTCTATACTAAATTCTACACACTTTTGCTTAAGGGCCCACAGCCATGCAAAGCTTCTATCGAGGAGGTCTTTGTTAGTCAAACAAAAGGACTTTAGAGGCTCTATAGGGTTGACTAGGGTTTAACTACTTGATTAGGCAAAATGTCCAGCATAACCATGCCTTCATTTTGACTCCTCAACAAAGTTAGATGGTTAGAAAGACTTAACCACTCCAAAGCAAGACAAGCAACACCTCATCAAAGCAAACTTATAAGCAAGCAAGCACATGAAATGACATTTTATGTGATAAAAAGAATAACATATGAATGCTTCATGATCATGTGATGATTATGCATGATGAGAAATGATGTCATGCTAGCTTAACACCAGAGGTGTTACAGGCTCCCATCCCGGGGCGAATGCGGAGGCGTGGCGAAGTGGAAGTCGTACAGCGCCCATCCCGGCTCGTACAGAACACGGCGGGGTCCCTCCGGGTCTTGGGGTACCTGTCTTCCAAGAGCATGAATGCAGTTAGGGCTCGAGGGGCGCGAAGCCGGCCTCGAGGTGGCGTCTACGGAGGGCTCGAGTCCCCGCAGGTATGGGCGAGTCCCGGAATGCCTGGGCGTATGACGGGATCCCAGGTCTTGGGATGAGGCTCGAGCGCGCTACAGTGCAAGGTATGGCCCTACAGTGCTGTACTGGCGACTTTAGCCCATGCTTGTGGTGAAAACGAGGTTTGACTCTGGCTCCGGTTCACTGTGGCACATGCCGCGTGCCAGTGGTCATGACCGGAGTAGGTGGATGCATTAAAACGCAGCGTGGGGCTGGTATCCAATGTCTGTGCCGCTCGAGGGAGGCGTGAGGCGTCTCGAGGGATAGGCTGTCGTGCCAGAGAGGCCCGAGGTCCCCGCGTGGGGTCTCGAAGGGCGGTGTTTGGTTGCGGACGGCTCGAGGTCTATGCGCCAGGGCTCGAGGGGTGGCAGAGCGCTCGCCCGAGGCCTAGCTCGGAGGGCTCGGGCGAGACGGAGAGCGACCGTTCGCCCGAGGCCTGGCTCGGGCGAGACGGAGAGCGGCCGTTCGCCCAAGGCCTGGCTCGGAGGGCTCGGGCGAGACGGAGAGCGTCCGTTCGCCCGAGGCCTGGCTCGAAGGGCTCGGGCGAGACGGAGAGCGCTCTTTCGCCCGAGGCCTGGCTCGAAGGGCTCGGGCGAGACGGAGAGTGCTCGTTCGCCCGAGGCCTGGCTCGAAGGGCTCGGGCGAGACGGAGAGCGTCCCTTCGCCCGAGGCCTGGCTTGGGGGGCCAGCGTTGTAGACCTTGAGGGGTTGGACTAGGTTTAACCTATTTGTTTGCGTTTGATTGGGTGTACCCCTTTGGCGTTCCCCCGACAACAGATAAAGACTAATTTGTAAGACGAATCTATTAAGCCTAATTAATCTATGACTCAATTGATTTGAAATACTATTGCAACAACCAAAATTTTACAAATCTAAAAAGACTAAAGAGTGGAAACTTTTTTCATGCGACATCGTTTTGCTTCCACGGCCTGCCCCTCCGTGAGAACCGCGCACAGCCAAAAGGTGTGTTCCGTGCAGCCAAAAAGGAAAGGAAACCCTCCGCACCATGGAATGAGAGAGGAGAGCACCCGGCCTCGCACCACAGACGCGCCGCTGCCGAGCACCCGGCCTCACACCACCGCACCTCCTCTCTCTACCCATCGCACAACTTCGGTGTTGATGCTCACTAAATGTCATATTCTTAGCATCAACAAGGTCATATAACACAACACAAGGGCCTAAAATCAACCAAAAACCTTTTATAAACTAAGGATTTCCACTTGTCCTTGAAGTTTATTTGAATGTAGGAAATTGCAGGGTTTTTGAGCAAAATGACCAAGAGGACCCACCAGGAGGCGAGCACACTCACCTGGGCTCACTTTGGGCCAAGGTAGGGTGGCACCCGCCACCCCTCACTGGCGGCCGCCAGGGGAGTGAGGCCCAAACTCCTCCCCTGCCACGTCACTGATCCAGGGGAGGCGTGCCACACTCATTTGCAGCCATTGATCACTTAGGTCATTGCATCCAAGGGCCAAGAAGGGATGTCACATGGATCATGACCCAATTGCCCATGTGACGGTTATTTGGACATGCAACCGACCTTGGAACCGCCTCCCTGGAGCTCCTGGATGCCGTTGAAGCAATGTCGGTGGATCCAACGGCCAGGGGGGTGGCGGCCGCCACCGAGGGCTGGCGCCCGCCACCACACTCACCCCCCTGACCTAACCCTAGGTCCATAAGTACCCCCCTAGGTCCCTTAGGCTATAAATAGGACCCCCCGAGCTCATTTGTACTCAGACCTCACCTCATTAGTCCCACTCTCTTGTAAGCGAAGCTCTGGTGAAGTAACACTCTAGTTGAGAGACTTAGAGTGAGAGCGAGAGTGAAGAAGAGAAGAGCTAGAGTTGTAACAGAGGATCTTCCAAGTCTCTGGTATAATTCCAAGTCTTTCTTCATTTATCTTAGTGTTCTTCTACTTTCAGCATTTACTTTAAGTTCTTTACTTATTGTTCTTGTTGAGTGCTTTCGATCATAGATAACTTAGTATTTAGTTTGTATCTAGTTTGAGTTCTTCGCTGAGTAATCAGTGCTCTAGTTTTGGACGCAAGATTAGAGTAGTGTATATTAGTGTAAGCGCGGTGCTTAGACTAGTTATACCTTAGTTTGTGGCTAGCCCCCCGGATAGCTGTGGTAGCAAACAGGTGGTGACAGCCCTGGGAGCCTTGAATTCCACCACGTAGTTGGGTTAGTTCTTAAATCATAAACCTCGTTGTGCACGTCTGAGGTAAATAGTCCAGAGGGTGTGTACGGTTCGAAGAACTAGATAAAACATTTATTGCTAAGTTAGTTGTGATCGTAAGTGTGTAGGAAGACATTAATCTGTTCATCGGCCAGATCCCGCCGATTTAGTTTAGTAGTACTTAGTCTTTCTTTCTTTCTTTTTAGTAGTAGTAGAAATCAAACCCCCATTCATACTTTTCGATCAACCTTGCTAGAATCACTAGTTGTTCATAGCGGTCATAGTGTTAGTTCTGCCATAGTAGCTTCCTTGTGGAAATAAATACGATATTCGGTTACTCCCGGGTGAAGTGCTACAATTGACTTATTTTGTGCGCTTGCGGAATTTACCAATAGTCATTAGAATAGTTAGTTATACTTCTTACATTAAGAAGTACCAACAAGCCTTTCTAGCGCTGTTGCCGGGGATAGATTTCATAGTCTACTCCTAGTGACGACGTTAGCTAGAGTCAACAAGCATTTCTGGCGCCGTTGCCGCGGAAGCAATTGGCTAGAATTAATTTTTTGTGACTTCTATTGAATTAACCCCCGTAGTTCTAGCGGGTATATATATTGTTCGTTGTTTGTGATCGTTCAAGTAGCCATGGCCGGATTCAATCTTCCGAGAGACTATCAAGAAGATCCTGAGGCCATTCTTAGGAGAGCGAGAGCTAATCTCACTCCTCCGAGGAAGAACCTGGAGTTTCGCGAGAGGAGTTCGTCAAGACAAGAATCCCAATCAAAAGTGACTGACGAACCAAGTTGCTCCACCGATCGATCAACACCAACGCCGACATTGTCATCAACATCGATGTCGACCAAAACACTCTGTGAGTATTCCATGCCTACTCTTGCTCACATTCCAGTGTTACCTTCTACTAGTAATGTAGATTTTGAGCTTAAACCTCACCTAATACGTATGGCTCAAGCTATTGTATTTAATGGCAAACCTTCTGAGGATGCCAATGCTCATCTCCGGAATTTTCTGAAGATATGTAATACAATTTTTGTGCAGGGAGTTTCGCAGGATGCTATTAGACTTCGTCTTTTTCCATTTTTATTAGTGGAAAAAGCGAAGCAGTGGTTCCTCTTCAACTCTGGACACCTGCTAACATGGGTGAGATGCGCGGATCAATTCCTCAACAAGTTCTGCCCGATAAGTCAAACTATTCTTTTCCGTAGCAAGATTTCTAACTTTGGACAGGGAGACGAAGAAACAATCACTGAAGCTTGGGAGAGACTACAAGAGTATGTTGAAGACTGTCCCCACCATGGTATGCAAGACTGGTACTTGATCCAGAGCTTCTACCATGGACTCCAGCAAGAATCTCAACAACACATTGATGCTGCCGCCGGAGGTGCATACCTCTCTCTCACTGTAGAGAAGGCAACCAAACTGATCGAGACAATGGTGGCGAATCAAGGATGGACAGAAAAACATGCTAGAGGTATGTCTAAAATTAAGCAAGCTGATCCTGTTACCCTGCAAACTTTGGTACAATTGCTAGAGCAAAGAATAAATGAGAAGAGAGATCGTGCTGCAAAAGAGTACTACGCCAAGCAAAGAGCCGCTTCGTCAAGTGAAGGCCAAGAAGAAAATAAGAAAGAGGATGCAAAATCCATTCTTAATAATGGTGGCTACGAAGAACCTCCAATTCCAATGATCCAACAATGGAATAATAAAGGTATGCCTCAAACCTCCGTATTTAATTCTCCTATTGGAAAATTAGTTTCTAATCAAGGTAGAATTAATGATAGCATAAATAATAAATTGATTGAACATGATAAAATGTTAGAAGGAATTTATGCTAAACTGAATGATTTTTCTGAAGCATTTAAGGAACAAATTAATTTTAATAAGAGATTAGAGCAAAAAGTAGACAACATTAAATCTCAAATTAAATACTATGAGGAATTAAAAGCTGTAACCATGAGAGGTGGTAAATCCACTCGTGAACCACCTCATCCTAATTTGGTTCCTAGTAGTAATTCTGTTGCAAAGAAAAATATTGTTAATGTTGAAGAAGACGAAGAAGAGGAGACCCCAGCTGAACCTTCATCCAAGGTACGAACTGCTCCTCATGAATTCTATGATACACATGTATTACCTTTTCCAGATCGAAACAGAAATCCGATGGAAGACGACCAATTCAAGAAATTCGTTGAGGTAATTCAAAAACTATATATACATGTGTCATTTATGCAGGTTCCAACTTATGCAAAATATTTGAGAGACATGCTCAATAAGAAGAAACCAATTCCAAGTAGGAATGTGGTTAAATTGACCGAAGATTGCAGTGCGGTCATTTTAAACCAACTCCCAGAAAAGAAGAAGGACCCAAGAAACCCAACGATCGCATGTTCAATTGGAGAGCAGCACTTCGAGCATGCACTCTGTGATCTGGGAGCAAGCGTCAGCGTCATGCCCAAGGTAACATATGATAAATTAAATCATCATACCTTGTCCCCTACTTCTATGAGTTTGCAGCTAGCCGATCAATCGCTCTGATATCCCGTGGGAATAGCAGAGAATATCCCGGTGAAAATCCGGAATCTCTTTGTCCCGATGGATTTTGTGGTTTTGGATATTAATCCCGACCACCGGACGCCATTGATCTTGGGACGGCCATTTCTGAACACTGCAAAAGCCACCATTGATGTAGGAGCTGGAGAAATTCAGCTCCACATCAGTGGCAAGGAGGAGAAATTCCAGTTCACACCGCGACCAGAAAAACACCCGTCATCAAGGTTCGTCAGTGCCTACATTCATCCACAACCGCCGTGAAGGCGACACTAATCGGGAATCCAAAGCGGCTAACCAAGGTAAGTTAGGCTAAGGTAAGTCTTTATCCCCCATTTAAATTTTCGTTTTTACTTAAGCAAATTAATTTTCTGCAAAATAGATGCGTAGTAGGGAGATTAGGTGAAGCCTAGGGGGCTTAGGGCAGCCCTAGGGGTGGCGCCCGCCACCCCATGCTGGTGCGCGCCACCCCATTTGGCCCTTTTCCACTTAGCCAATCAACTAGACCATTATCCCTAGCTCATAGACTCAAATAACACCAGGAGAGACCCATGCCTTTGCCCTTTTCATTGCACTCATTCAATCCCATGTCTCCTCCTCTCTCTTCAACTTCACTCCAACTTTTGGACATTTCTCCACTCAAAAATTATGGTGAGGAGTGATGAGGAGAGCACAAGGTGAAGGAAGGAGTGGCTCTGAGTGGAAATTACCACTAAAGGGGTGGCGCCCGCCACATTTTCTTGGTGCCCGCCACCTCAATTTCCACAATTCGGTACGAAACTGCACCCGAGTAAGTTTCTCACCATCCTTAGTATAAAGTATGACCAGGATGAAGAAGTGGTCTTTGAAATTTTTAGCCCACTTAGGAGGTTACACTCTTTGCACTTTGCACCGACACTACCACTTTATTCCCCACTTGGAATTTCAGTTGACATTACAAGGGAAACCTCATGTGTCGGTTATAGACAGAAATGAGCAAGGTGGGGTGGCGCCAGCCACTTATTGGTGGCGCCCGCCAGGAGGTTGAATCCTTTAGCCTATAAATACTACCCACACCCCATGCAAGTTCCTACACCTCACTCAAAACACAAAAACACCAGCCACCGTGAGCACTAGCAAGGAGATCATGGGCCCTCTCAAGAACTTCTTCACTGGCAAGAAGAAGAAGAGTAAGGGTGAGGGAAGTTCGTCGAGGGCAAACACTCACATTCGCTTTGCTGGGAGTGATGAGGAGAGCGCCGGGTGGGGTACTCCATCCACCAACGAAATGTCGGTGGATCGGGACTCTCCGCCCACACACCAGGCTGGACCGACCATCCGCATCCTGAACTCCGTCAATGATATCATCTGACAGAGTGATCGAGAACGGCAGGCCCGGAATTTCCTCAGTGAGAGGGAGTTCGTTCACACCCGCCACATCGATGACGACTTGCTAAGTCGCACTGGTATGGACAATGAGTTTCTCTATATCTTTCGAACCTTGGGATGGGAAGATGCATGGAAGGTTAATGAGGAGGGAATCCTTCCCCTCACAATGGAATTTTTGGCCACAATGCAAATATCTGCTAATCACATAAAGTTTCGGCTTTTTAATGAAGAACATTCTTTAACATGGAAGCAGTTCAGCAAGAATTTAAACTTTGATGATTCATGCTTGCTGAGCTTGGAATCTGCCTGTACGGGATTTAATAGAAATGAATTTTGGAAAAGTATTGCTGGGAACAGAGACCCAGGCTTGCCCCGTACAAGTAATATCCACAACCCCACGCTCTGGTTTTTCCACAAATATATTAGTATCACACTCTTTCCAAGACCTGACTTAAGACCAATTAAAAAGCCCGAAATGCTGCTGCTTTATGCTCTAGTAAACCACATAAAAGTATCGCCCGCCAAGGCCATGGTGGACTACTGGTCTAAATTTGATCAATGCACTGGAAACATTGAAATGACATCATGGATAACTAGACTGGCTTTAAACATGGGTCTGCTGAACACCGCTATATACTCTTACATTCCTAGTGACTGAGACTGAACGCATCTTGGCCCCTAGTGGTTTCGGTGATTGGATGAAACACAAGATTACTGTGACTAACGTGTGTTTTGCAGAAACAGAGATGAGTTAGGTCACGGTAATGGCGACGATACGGGCATATGGAGTTCATGTCCCCTGGCGATGGAAATCGTTTCAGTTTTCAAAGGACGGACGACGAAGACGGTGGTAGGCTAGGCTAAGTGTCACATGGTGTTGGAGGACACTTAGGTAGTCTTAGGTCTTTGTTTTTCCTTTGGCCGTACTATAAAGAGGGGTGTGAATCAGTAGCTTGACCTAGATGAGTCTATTGACGTAGGTGTGGTGCACACTTGTTATTTTATAGCCCTAGGTAGCTCAGAGAGATGCCTTATGTCGAGAGGGACAAAAGTCGTTAAGACCGCGTCGCGATCCGAGTTGATCTTGCCCTTGGTATGGGCATCGGATGCTGGATCAGTGGGCATCGGAGGCTCCGATGCCCACACCGACCTAGGGTTTGGTCTGGTGCGTGGCATCGGAGGCTCCGATGGTGCCACATCGGATCGTCCGGTGTCACTGTTCACTTGGGAGTGAACTGTGCAGGGCATCGGACGCTGGCATCGGAGGCTGAGGGCCAGCGTCCGATGGCCATGCAGAGAGGTTCCAGAGAGGTCTTTTCGGCATCGGACGCGTCCGATGCAGGGGCATCGGACGCTCCCCAGCGTCCGATGCTCCATAAACATGTCTGACAAGAAGGTACAGTAGACCGTTGGACGAGGTCATCGGAGCGTCCGATGCCTGGCATCGGCGCGTACGATGCCCCTGAAAAATACCTGTCTTGTGCTGTTTTTGGATGGCCGGGTTGGGGGGTATATATACTTCCTTCCCTCCATCCATTTGAGTGTTCTTGCCACTTCCATCAGCTGAGAAACACCTTGTGAGTGTAAGTGAGTGCAAGAGCCCTAGTGAGGTTAAGTGATTGCTAATTGTGAGAATTAGACACCTCCTAGTGAGAATTGAGTAGCAAGTGTGCATCCATCCATCTCTTTGGCCTTGTCTTGGTCAAGTGATAGTTCTAGCTGGTTACTCTTGGTGATCAGCATCACCTAGACGGCTTGGTGGCGATCGAAGAGCTTGGTGATCATCCGGAGGCTTTGTGGATGACCCAAGCCAAGTTGTGACCGGTAGCGAGCGATTCACCGGGCCGGAGTGGCGAAGAATCAGCTCGTAGTGCGCACTTGATCCTTGCGCGGATCAAGGGGGAGCGATACCCTTGCGCGGGTGCTCCAACGAGGACTAGGGGGGTGTGCCGACACCTCGATACCTCGGCAAAAAGATCGTCGTGTCATCTCTACTCTCTTCTCTACGCATTTACCTTTGAGCAATTCAATTCCGCATTTACTTGTTGTTCTTTCATAAGTTGAATTGCCATGCTAGAGTAGAAATGGTTTAGCGATAGTCTTTTGTGCAATTGATTCTTGTCAAACCACCTCTAGGCTCTAAGGGGTTAATTGGGGCTTGATAGGTTTTATTATCGCAAGAAGTTTTAGAAAAGCCCAATTCACCCCCCTCTTGGGCATCTTGATCCTTTCAGAGACCTTTTGACCATGGAACACTTCTCGCAAGGACACCTCTTGCATGAGAACCTGGAGACCGGTGAGATTCACATGATCTACCAAGATTATGTGAATAAAATCACTCTTCCTGACATGTCACTTTGGTTGGTGAATGCACCAACGTTACTTTTGGCCCTGGAAACCGAGGCAAAACGAAACCGCAAGTTGGCTCGAGAGAACACCATGCAGGTTCCCAGGAGGAGGACACGAGCACAGACCCGTGTAGCAGAAGAGGCTGCAAGAGCCGTAGTAGCGGCACAAGAGTTTGACCCTTTTCATGCAGGGCAGTATGGAGGAACAACACACTATGGTCATTTGACACCCCCTGGCTCGCACCAAGCAGGAGGGTCGAACTGGCAGCAACCGCAACATTCGCAGTGGGGATACGACCATAAGGCATCCATTCACTCATCCCAGTTGGGGAGTTCATCCCACTCTATGGGAGGATCCACCCGGTACATGTTGACGGTCCTTAAACACCTGTTTTACCGTCAACATTTGACCCTAAAGTTAACCAAAAAGGCATGAAATGTAGTCAAATAGGTTTCAAACTAACCAAATTCCACATGTCCATAGAATTTTATTTGAATGCAGGATTTGAACCAAATTTGGACATATGGACCCACCAGAGGCCAAGCCCACTCAGCAGGGCCCAAATGGGCCCAAGGGGGGTGGCGCCCGCCAACCCTAGGTGGCGCCCGCCACCTCTAAGTGGCGCCCGCCACTTGGGTTGGCCTCCCTGCCACGTCACCGATCTGTGTGACCTCCCCAGGGCCAAATCTTGGCCCTTGGTCACTAGGTCAGTGGCATCGGACGGCTCAGGATGAAGTGGCGTGGATCAAGGCTGAATGTCGGTTGCTAGGACATGCAACCGACCTCCAAACCGCCTTGGACAACCACCTGGTTGCCGTTGAAGCAGAGGCGGTTCATCCAACGACCAGGGAGCTGGCGGCCGCGAGTAGGGGGTGGCGCCCGCCACCTGACCTAACCCTAGGTCAGTTGGCTGTCCACTATAAGAACCCCCCTCACTCATTTGGGCTATAAATACCCCCCTGAGGTACAAGTACCATCACACACCAAGTACCACCCCAAGCAAAGCAAGAGAAGCAAGTGAGAGTTAGGTTAGAAGCTTAGAGAGCTTAGGCAAGTAGGTAGCTAGTAGAGCAAGGCATTCTTGCCCTCGCGGAAGCGCTGCTCAAGGCTTAGCTCAAGAGTAGAGGCGTGCGAGTGATCGGTCCTGGAGCTGGGAAGAGTCTTCCTTCATCTCCAGTTCAGGTTTTTCTCTTGTTACTCAAGCACTTACTATATTCTAGTTCATCATTTCAAGTATTACTTTATTCTACTTATCAGTATTGAGTGGTATACTTGATTGATTGCTTGAGTGCCTAGGTATCCTATAGTTCAATTCACTTAGCCATAGCAGTTAATCTCTAGTGAGAATAGTGTTTGATCTTTGCCAATAGGTTGCTTAGTTAGTTTAGTGTTTATCTTATTATGTCAAGTGTTTGCTCTGACGTCCGCAAGGGTGTCTCTATTCAAAGCTAGGGTAGAGATAGTTAGAATATAGTTAAGCGTGGTGCTTAGTTATAGACTTACCTTCAGATACGGCTGGACCCCCGGATAGCTGTGGTAGCAAGCAGGTGGTGACAGCCCTGTGCGCCTTGAATTCCACCACGTAGTTGGCCCAGTTTAACAGTAAGGCTCGTTGTGCTAGCGTTCAACCTAAGTAAGTGGTAAATGCTAGTACGCCTCGATACTTGACAAGATAGGAATAAAACTATACTCAACTTAGTTGCTTTATTGTCTTTTGCCTGCCTTGCTTCGTAACTATCTCGCTTCGTAGTTATCTTGCTTTGTAGTTATCTAGAAGTAGTTAGTAGTTAGTAGTTAGTAGTTAGTTAGTTATCCTTAGTTACCCTCTATCTACCTATCCATTCCACCTTACCTTAGCCATCCAGTTCATCCTTACCTAGCCATCCATATATTCTTTCTAGCCTCTCTTCTCCCCTTTTCCCTTTTCTCTTTTCTTCGACTCTCATCCCCTCCTTGACTCAACTCATACACCACCCTAGCCTTCCCTTGGGATCAAATAAATCGACACCTGGTACTCCCAGGCGAAGTGCTACTACGATAGTTCTGTGCGCTTGCAGAATCTCCTCCTGGTAGATTGCATTCTCTCTAGCTAGCTCCTACTAGTGTCGGGATTGACAACCCCGCTTGGCATTAGTAGATAGCTGCTTTAGCTCCACTCCTTTAGGTATAGTGACCGGTCTTGCTTCAAGCACTTCTGACGCCGTTGCCGGGGATAGACTTCATAGTCTACTCCAAGTAACAACGTTAGAAAGTGCCAACAAGCATTCCTGGGCCGTTACCGGGGATAGTTGCCTAGCACTATCTTTAGTGAAGCTAAGAACTACCAACAAGCATTTCTGGCGCCGTTGCCGGGGAAGGCAATCGGTGTATCGGTTGAGTCCGTGTCGAATTTATCTTCGCTTAAGCTTCCGCTTAGCGAATCCCATCTTACCCCATTCTTTCTTTCCGTAACTCTTCTTATCTTTTTCCTTCATCTTCTTCAACTTCTTTCTTTCTTATCTCGTTCTATCTTCACGATGGCCAATAAGACCATTCGTGAGTTTTTTGCTCCTTCTGCCGCTAATGTAGCGACGGGACCAGACGTGATCAATGCCAACCTCAATTTTGAGTTGAAACCGGCTCTGATCACGATGGTCCAAGCTAGCCCGTTCTGTGGCAAGTCTCATGAGGATGCCAATGCTCACCTCCAACAATTTTTGGAGATTTGCGGCACCTTCACCATTAAGGGGATAACCCAAGAAGCCATCCGTCTTCGTCTCTTTCCTTTCTCTTTGCTAGGAAAAGCGAAGCAATGGTTCTATACCAATCGCAACGCTGTAGACACATGGGACAAGTGTTCCAATGCTTTTCTCGCTAAATTCTTTCCGATGGGCAAGACAAACGCTCTTCGCAACAAAATCTCCAGCTTTACGCAACAAGCCGAGGAATCTATTCCCGAAGCTTCTGAGAGGTTGCAAGAGTACGTCGCTGCTTGTCCACACCATGGTATGGAGGACTGGCTATTGATCAAGAACTTCTACCATGGCCTAACCCCACTCTCTAGAAGCCATTTGGATGCCACCTCCGGCGGTGCATTCTTTTCTCTGAATGTTGCAGATGCTAAGGCTCTCATAGAGAAGATGGTGGCAAACCAAGGATGGAATGACGAAAGACTACAACCCCGTAAGCGAGGTATGCATTCCCTTAAGGAGGCCGATATGATCGTGGCCAAGATGGACCTGCTGGCAAAGAAGCTGGACAACTGTGAGAAGATGAACCAACAGGAGAGTGTCCAATCTCTGGAATCCTACATGACTTGTGAAGTCTGTGGAGAAACCGGACATTCTGGGAGCCACTGCCCCGAGCTACATGAAGATTTGAACTTCATCAACAACAGTAACGGTTTCCGTCAACAGAATCAAGGATGGAATCAGCACTCCAATTCTCAAGGTAACAATTCATTCCCTCGCTCTAATTTTCATAATTCTGATGATTTCTCATTCTTAAAGAATTTAGTTTACTCACAAGGTAGAACTACTGAATTTTTTAATAAGAAATTAATGGCGAATGATAAAACCCTTGAGAAAATAAATGCTAAATTGGAAGATTTCTCATCTGCTCTAAAAAATCAATTAAGCTTTAATAAGATGTTAGAAACCCAATTAGCTCAACTTGCTGCTATCATACCATCTTTTGAATCTGGCAAAATTCATGCTAAACCTGACATGGAAACTGCTAATATGGTTGAAATAAAATATTTTAACTATTATGAAGATCAAACCATGACTGTTAAAAAGGGTGATCCTGGTAGTCCCATAATTAGATGCTCAATCTTTGGTGAAGTCTTTAAAAATGCCATGTGTGATTTAGGATCGAGTGTGAACATTTTATCTAAAGACTTTTATGAAAACTCATTCTTTCCACCCATGTCATCCACATCTGCCTATGTTGTGCTAGCTGATCAATCCACTTGCTATGTAGAAGGAATAGTTAATGATTTACCTGTTCATATTAGAGGCTCCTATGTTCCTGCTGATTTCATAATACTAGATATGGGAAATAGGAAAGATGTGCCTCTAATCTTAGGTAGACCCTTCTTGAACACTGTTAATGCTTGCATATATGTGGGAAGTGGTAAAATTCAAATGACATTAGGAGGGAGGAAGGAAATATTCTCCTTCTCACGAGGCCCCGCATATGCCGCTAACATGCAGGAAGCAAAACCCGTTCGTACCAAGAAGAGGCGCCCAAGAACAGGGTGGAGCAGAAAGAGAGAACCACCTCCTCCTAAGTTGTGTGATTCACATAACAAGGGAGAGGTGCCAAAAGAAGAAGAACCAGATGGAGTACTAAGAGAAGAAGTGCCCAAGGAAGAAGATCCACCCGATAAGGATGAAACTCCATGGACCTAAGGTATTGTTTTATTTTTAATTTTTCCCTTCAATTTTCCCTTTTTTGAATAAATAACATATGTCATGCATGAAACTAAAAAAAATCAGTTATCATTAGTTTTATGCATAGGTATATGTTAACTTAGTTAGAATAATAAAATATCAAAATAGGATAGTTTCCCTTTTCACAACATTAGATAGTTTCCCTTTTTAATAAAATGAGAATAAGAGCTCCGACTGAGACGAAGAAGATCTTTTCACCAAGCAAGAAGCCAGCTTGGGGGAGACTCCCGCTCCGATAAGGTACGTCTCAAGCCTACACTTTACATTCAGTTCTTAAATTCTATATCTTTTGAATGTCACATGCTTGCCTAAATAACCACTCCATGAATAAAACTGATAATATCTGCTTAAACAAGTTGAAACCTGAATAAGATTTGAAATATGTCATGCAAATGCTATTGTTATGGTTTGAATAACTGGTCTTATCTAAGTTGTAGCTTTTGTGGGTTGCACATGCTTTAACTGAAATCATGCTTAGTGAGTAAAGTTAGTAAGAAATGGAGTAATTCTTTAAACTTGTTAAGGTGAAATTAGGACCTAATCTGGAGGATTTCTTTTAAAAAAATTATGAAAACCTTGCTAAAAGTTCCTCCTAGATTTTATCCCATCCCACCACCAGCCAAATATTTGTTAGTCATTAGTCAAAACCACAGAGAGCTTTGTTTGAGTTGAGCTTTGTTAGACCTCAGTAGAGAAGCTTATCATATCTTCTGAATCAAGATTCACGCACACCCACCATAATTTGCCTACTTTCCACTTTGGAAGTTTGCAACCACCAAATAAATTGCTTATTCTCTACACCGGAGATATGTAATACCCTGCCAAACATCCCATTGCTAGCCTTATGCTATTCCTACACTGGGAATAAGCATTTCTCTCCCTTTCCCTACTCATTTTAGAAATCCTTTCCTATAGATGTCTGGGGAAATCTAGAGCTAAAAAAGAGAGAGAGAGAGAGAAAAATGAGCAAAGTAGCTCAAGAAAGGACTATGTCCTGAAGAAAAAAAAAGAGTGAGCAAACTAGCTCAAGAGAGGACTATGTCCTTAGAAAATATGAGGACACATCTGTTGTCTACTCACTATGTATCCAAAAAAAGAGAATTATCATTAGCTCTAGACCCCAGAAATTAACTAGGAAGGATTATGAAATATCTCTCTATACACTTCCACATAACCACACATGCACATCTTGATCAATTTTTATGATTTGCTGCTCCTTATGATCTGAGTGTCTAGCTTAGCAATAAACATCAGACAATGTGCTCATGGTTCTTAGCCTACCTATAACTCCACATATCATTCTTTAGAAATAGGAGAGGCTACATTTTGGCCTAAGTGAGGATTTAAACACCACTGAGTGATTGAGTGAATCTTGGAGGACTTAAGCAAGTTGTTATCTTTTGAAAACCTTGATAAAACTCCAGACATAATCCTAGTCAAACCTAAGCAAGATAAAAGTTTCCTATCTACTACTTTATTTCACTCTTGCATGTTTGAAGTGAAAAGCTATAAGCTCCACATTGCTATGATTAATGATATATGCTAAGTTATTTCTCTCTATACAATATGCACTTGCAGACATCTTAAGTTGCTATCCATTTCATGCTCAATGCTTAAACCGCATTGTTGCTCGAGGACGAGCAACAGGTTAGCTTGGGGGAGCTTGTTGACGGTCCTTAAACACCTATTTTACCGTCAACATTTGACCCTAAAGTTCACCAAAAAGGCATGAAATGTAGTCAAATAGGTTTCAAACTAACCAAATTCCATATGTCCATAGAATTTTATTTGAATGCAGGATTTGAACCAAATTTGGACATATGGACCCACCAGAGGCCAAGCCCACTCAGCAGGGCCCAAATGGGCCTAAGGGGGGTGGCGCCCGCCACTTGGGTTGGCCTCCCTGCCACGTCACTGATCCGTGTGACCTCCCCAGGGCCAAATCTTGGCCCTTGGTCACTAGGTCAGTGGCATCGGACGGCTCAGGATGAAGTGGCGTGGATGAAGGCTGAATGTCGGTTGCTAGGACATGCAACCGACCTCCAAACCACCTTGGACAACCACCTGGATGCCGTTGAAGCAGAGGCGGTTCATCCAACGGCCAGGGAGCTGGCGACCGCCAGTAGGGGGTGGCGCCCGCCACCTGACCTAACCCTAGGTAAGTTGGCTTCCCACTATAAGAACCCCCTTCACTCATTTGGGCTATAAATACCCCCCTGAGGTACAAGTACCATCACACACCAAGTACCATCCCAAGCAAAGCAAGAGAAGCAAGTGAGAGTTAGGTTAGAAGCTTAGAGAGCTTAGGCAAGTAGGTAGCTAGTAGAGCAAGGCATTCTTGCCCTCGCGGAAGCGCTGCTCAAGGCTTAGCTCAAGAGTAGAGGCGTGCGAGTGATCGGTCCTGGAGCTGGGAAGAGTCTTCCTTCATCTCCAGTTCAGGTTTTGCTCTTGTTACTCAAGCACTTACTATATTCTAGTTCATCATTTCAAGTATTACTTTATTCTACTTATCAGTATTGAGTGGTATACTTGATTGATTGCTTGAGTGCCTAGCTATCCTATAGTTCAATTCACTTAGCCATAGCAGTTAATCTCTAGTGAGCTTAGTGTTTGATCTTTGCCAATAGGTTGCTTAGTTAGTTTAGTGTTTATCTTATTAAGTCAAGTGTTTGCTCTGACGTCCGCAAGGGTGTATCTATTCAAAGCTAGGGTAGAGATAGTTAGAATATAGTTAAGCGTGGTGCTTAGTTATAGACTTACCTTCAGATACGGCTGGACCCCCAGATAGCTGTGGTAGCAAGCAGGTGGTGACAGCCCTCTGCGCCTTGAATTCCACCACGTAGTTGGCCCAGTTTAACAGTAAGGCTCGTTGTGCTAGCGTTCAACCTAAGTAAGTGGTAAAGGCTAGTACGCCTCGATACTTGACAAGATAGGAATAAAACTATACTCAACTTAGTTGCTTTATTGTCTTTTGCCTGCCTTGCTTCGTAACTATCTCGCTTCGTAGTTATCTTACTTTGTAGTTATCTAGGAGTAGTTAGTAGTTAGTAGTTAGTTAGTTATCCTTAGTTACCCTCTATCTACCTATCCATTCCACCTTACCTTAGCCATCCAGTTCATCCTTACCTAGCCATCCATATATTCTTTCTAGCCTCTCTTCTCCCCTTTTCCCTTTTCTCTTTTCTTCGACTCTCATCCCCTCCTTGTCTCAACTCATACACCACCCTAGCCTTACCTTGGGATCAAATAAATCGACACCTGGTACTCCCAGGCGAAGTGCTACTACGATAGTTCTGTGCGCTTGCAGAATCTCCTCCTGGTAGATTGCATTCTCTCTAGCTAGCTCCTACTAGTGTCGGGATTGACAACCCCGCTTGGCATTAGTAGATAGCTGCTTTAGCTCCACTCCTTTAGGTATAGTGACCGGTCTTGCTTCAAGCACTTCTGACGCCGTTGCCGGGGATAGACTTCATAGTCTACTCCTAGTAACAACGTTAGAAAGTGCCAACAAGCATTCCTGGGCCGTTACCGGGGATAGTTGCCTAGCACTATCTTTAGTGAAGCTAAGAACTACCAACAGTACACTGGTCGTGATGATGAGTTCTTCCATAGGGGAATCTCGCCACAGGCCGCTCGTCATTCGTCCTTTCATCAGGACGAGTGGATGCGCGATATGGGATATCTTCAACACCAAATGAATGGACTCACCATGGATACTGCCGAAATCGGTCACGACTTGAGCGAACTGAACCAAAATTTTCAGGAATTCCGCTAGAAAACTGGTGGAGAACTGGGTAATATTTCTTCTCTCCTGCAGCAGAACCAGCAGAACTGAGACGACTTGTACCGTCGTCAGGGATGGATGTAGCCCAACCACGCCAAAAGACAGCTTGGGGGAGGACCCCCGTCAAAGAGGCAAGTATCACTACCGTCTATATTTCTGTCAGTTTTATTTTTTTAGTAATTTAAATTTGAGTTTTATCTTAGTTAATTTGCAGTTAAAAAAATAATAATAATAAATAGCAATAAATAAAACGCTCTCATCGTAAGTCTTTTTAATGAATAATGTATGCCATGCATTAGAGTTATCATGGGAGAACGTATGCTAGAACTAAACTTGAGACATGAGCAGTAGACTAAGTAAAGGAGAAGTAAGTTTCTACTTTGACTTGAGCAAGTCAAGTTTGTGGAGTAGTTATTTTGAAAAAAATGAAAAACTTACTCTAAGTACTTCTGTAGCAAAGAAAGTCCTACCAAAGCCAAATAATTTTTACTCTTAGAGTAGGAGCTTCCACTTACTGCATGTTAGTGTTGAGCTAGTTAGACTTTTGTTGATAGTCATGGTAGAGAAACTTGTCATATTTTTTAGACCAAGGAATTCACTTGCACCCACCTATATAGTGCTATTCTTACACTGAGAATACGCACACAACATGCCTTTATTTCCATTCATTGTTAGGAATACTCCATGGTAAAATATCATGCTCCATAATGAAATCTCAGGGACATGGCTATAGTAGTTAAAAAAAAGAGAGCAAGTGCTCTAGAAAGAAAAGAATATTCAAAAGAGCAAGTGCTCTAGAAAGAAAATTCAAAAGAGCAAGTGCTCTAGAAAGAAGAGAATATCCAAAAGAGCAAGTGCTCTCATTCATAGCCATGATCCCACAAATGAGATAGAAAGGAGAAGTGCCATGAAAGTATTAGCCACAATAAATACCACACACTTGCACATTCCTGGTCTGAACCTATGACTTGTTGCTCCTTTGCTCCATTTGTCTAACTTAGCAAAATTATGCTAGCATTGCATGCTCACTTTTATCCTACCCATTAAACCCCACATAAAGTCTTAGTGAGAGGATAATTCTTCCACTTCCACATACAAACATGAGTGATCGAGTGAGCCACAGAAGTTACTAAGCATGCTTTCTTTTGAACAAAACTTGCAAAAACTCCACATATCTTGATTAGCAAAATAGGCAAGGGAAAGACACACCTTCTTTCTTGCTGGTATGTTGTTCTAATCTTGAGTGCAGGGAAGGCTACCAATTCCATGGTGATGAAAATAATATGGGCATACACAACAAAAACATAGAGTTTCCAAAATTTAAGTTCATGCTTGCTCGAGGACGAGCAAGAGGTAAGCTTGGGGGAGCTTGTTGATGCTCACTAAATGTCATATTCTTAGCATCAACAAGGTCATATAACACAACACAAGGGCCTAAAATCAACCAAAAACCTTTTATAAACTAACGATTTCCACTTGTCCTTGAAGTTTATTTGAATGTAGGAAATTGCAGGGTTTTTGAGCAAAATGACCAAGAGGACCCACCAGGAGGCGAGCACACTCACCTGGGCTCACTTTGGGCCAAGGTAGGGTGGCGCCTGCCACCCCTCACTGGTGGCCGCTAGGGGAGTGAGGCCCAAACTCCTCCCCTGCCACGTCACTGATCCAGGGGAGGCGTGCCACACTCATTTGCAGCCATTGATCACTTAGGTTATTGCATCCAAGGGCCAAGAAGGGATGTCACATGGATCATGACCCAATTGCCCATGTGACGGTTATTTGGACATGCAACCGACCTTGGAACTGCCTCCCTGGAGCTCCTGGATGTCGTTGAAGCAATGTCGGTGGATCCAACGACCAGGGGGTGGCGGCCGCCACCTAGGGCTGGCGCCCGCCACCGCACTCACCCCCTAACCAAACCCTAGGTCCATAAGTACCCCCCTAGGTCCCTTAGGATATAAATAGGACCCCCCGAGCTCATTTGTACTCAGACCTCACCTCATTAGTCCAACTCTCTTGTAAGCGAAGCTCTGGTGAAGTAACACTCTAGTTGAGAGACTTAGAGTGGGAGCGAGAGTGTAGAAGAGAAGAGCTGGAGTTGTAATAGAGGATCTTCCAAGTCTCTGGTATAATTCCAAGTCTTTCTTCATTTATCTTAATGTTCTTCTACTTTCAGCATTTACTTTAAGTTCTTTACTTATTGTTCTTGTTGAGTGCTTTCAATCATAGATAACTTAGTATTTAGTTTGCATCTAGTTTGGGTTCTTCGCTGAGTAATCAGTGCTCTAGTTTTGGACGCAAGATTAGAGTAGTATATATTAGTGTAAGCGCAGTGCTTAGACTAGTTATACCTTAGTTTGTGGCTAGCCCCCCGGATAGCTGTGGTAGCAAACAGGTGGTGACAGCCCTGGGAGCCTTGAATTCCACCACGTAGTTGGGTTAGTTCTTAAATCATAAACCTCGTTGTGCACGTCTGAGGTAAAATAGTCCAGAGGGTGTGTACGGTTCGAAGAACTAGATAAAACCTTTATTGCTGAGTTAGTTGTGATCATAAGTGTGTAGGAAGACATCAATCTGTTCATCGGCCAGACCCCGCCGATTTAGTTTAGTAGTAGTTAGTCTTTCTTTCTTTCTTTCTTTTTAGTAGTAGTAGAAATCAAATCCCCATTCATACTTTTCGATCAACCTTGCTAGAATCACTAGTTGTTCATAGCGGTCCTAGTGTTAGTTCTGTTATAGTAGCTTCCCTGTGGAAATAAATACGATACTCGGTTACTCCCGGGTGAAGTGCTACAATTGACTTATTCTGTGCGCTTGCGGAATTTACCAATAGTCATAAGAATAGTTAGTTATACTTCTTACATTAAGAAGTACCAACAAGCCTTTCTGGCGCCGTTGCCGGGGATAGATTTCATAGTCTACTCCTAGTGACGACGTTAGCTAGAGTCAACATTCGGCAACCTTCCCACCCTCCCCTCGCGAGATCCCATCGCTCACCCACGTCGCACCTCCTATCCCTCCTCGTCGCATAGTTATGGCGACCTCGACGCTGGAAGGGTTCGGGCCTGGCGGCTCTGGCTGCTTCAGCTGCGACCATCCTGGCTAGGGCGGAGGCCCTGGCGACAGCGACCCGGCCCCCGCGGGCCTAACGACTTCGGCCATTGAAAGGTCCTAGTTTGGTTTTGGTAATTGAGTGACAACTTTAGGTGGACTAATGGTGTTTATGTGAGATACACAAGTGATTAGTCCATAGGTGATCGTGTGTGAGCAACATATGTCAAAGAAGTAAAATGGCTTAGAGGATGTTGAAATGCTCATGCATGTGATGATGAAGGAGCTTATTGCATATGTGACATGATATATGGTCATGTGGCTAAGATGGTGAAGATCAAGCACTACTACAGAAAGCTTAACCGAGGCGGGCAAAATAGATTAATCGAGGCGGGCAAACCGTCCGCCTCAGACCATAGGCCTCGGTTAATCAAAACTTAACCGAGGCGGGCCAGGAGACCACCTCGGTTAATATTTTAACAGAGGCGGTTAATGTAATGCGCCCGCCTCTGTTAAAATATTAACCAAGGCGGTTTCTTAAGGGTGACCGCCTTGGTTAATTGTTTTACAATTTAAAAAAATTGTTTTAAAATCGAAATTGAATTTCCTTTTCATGTTGGAAGCAAAGACACAATTAATAAAGTCATAAACACATTCGTTCAACTAGCAGTACTCCTTCGAGGATATATATGTCACAACAACGTATCATTAGCAGTACTCCTTCAAGTACATATATGTCACAACAACGTATCATTGTTCAATTACATGCATTAAACTTTATAATTCAACATTTTAAAAATTATATGTCTGGCAACATGTAATCCTTGATGTTCAGATGGGTGCTCCACTTTCAGATGCTCTCATACTTGTCATCATCCGCTAGCGGGCTTTCCATGTTCAAGAACCTTCCACCCTCATGCACGCAATGGTGCATGAGGAATGAACAAATGTCCGCAACAATGCAAGCAGCGACGGAGGCAGCAGTGGGGCGGAAGGGGCTCGAGCCCCTCCTACAGCTACCGAGTACATTAAATTCTTATAGTATCCCGTTGAAATTTTAGTCATGGATGTATAAGGTAGGAGGGGCTGAGATGGTAGATGTACAAGGTAGGAGGGGCTAGAATTTATTAGAAGTAGAAGATATTTTGTTTGTTAATTAGGCAAGCAATCCAATAGACATAGAGAATTATTCATCTAAGTCACAAGACTCAATCCTAACTTCTCAGTTCCCAGCCCACCGCCCCAATCCATCCCTATAGAGTGTTCCTTCCCCGCGCCCTAACCCAACCCTATAGAGTGTTCCTTCCTGTTTACGCGCGGCGTCACGCAGTTCCTAGTGGGCGATGGATGTGACTACGCCGCGACGCAACCAACGGGCCATCGACTCCTGGGTGCGGCTATGCGGGGGCAAGCTAGCGTGGCCACGATCGACAACTGGCGAGCAGCCAGACCTAGTCGTGAAGCTGAGTGACGCGACAAGCTGTGAGCTTGCAACTAGGTGTGGCGGCCAGCGGATGAGCGGCCTGACACAGTGGGCAGGCTGGCAAGCGATCATTGGTGGCAAGACCGGCGGGTAAAGAGCTAGGCGCAGCGCTAGTGGACGAGGGCACGCCGCAGAGTGCAGCATGCTCCAGGTATCCCTATGAGCATTTCAGCATCAGCTTTCATTCAACCCCTCCTAAATTTTTTTCTGGCTTCGTCCCTGAATGCAAGTTATGGTCTCTTTGTTGAATGGCTTGTTTTGCCAGCCTTGTAGTTCTTTCATGAGTATCTTGTAGCTGTTGCTAAACTTATCGGTCTCTCTTAGGTACTCACAAACATAGTATCCACATAATAATGTGCCAGGTGGTTGTTTGAAGCACTGCATGTAATACACAATCGTTCAGAACATATAGAGTTTTCACGATATACTAATAAGTACACATATGAGTTTTCAAACATACCAAGAAGTTGTGCCTAACTTGCAGGTTGTTTTTATACTTCTTCTTCTACTTTTCAGTTCTAAGATCAATACAATCTGGTTCCTCCAAGTACTTTCGGTAAGCGTTGTACGAAACCACATTTGTCATGACCAATTTAGCACATATGTTAAATAAAAAAGAAGTATCGTCCCTTACAATCACAATATGCTTTCAAATTCCTTGTAACCTTCTTTTGGAGTATCCAAAGAGTCAAACATTATTGCCCTCCCATCCTGAGGATATATGAGAAATGCAATCTAGTGGCCCATGATGCCTTGGCTGGACCATTGAAACACCGTACAATTACAACCTTCAAATACGTGAGAAGCTATGATCGTAATAGTTAACTATGTGATAGTTTTCTTTTGACTTACCCGAACTGGTGGGCGGCAATCATGTACCCACGTCCCTTGACCTCTCATGCATCTAAACACATATGTTCCTGCGTTAAACTTCATTTGGTTACGCAGAAGTTTGCGGGCTGCCTCTCTCTCTGCTCCGTCCAAGCCCACAAGCTTTTCATGGTTATTCGGTATATCATAACCCGCGATGCATCTCTCGGAAATGTGCATGGGAGAGAGGAAAATAACATTTTTGCCTACTTACTTGCATATGTGGGCCTGCATCCTGCAAGGACAAATCATGTTATTGTTATTAGCTTCTTACCAAACCGACATGGATGCAACACACTGAAAACTCGTGATTCACTTACAAGGCAAACAATGTGACTTGGGCCACGTCGAGGTCCTTGCGCCGCAGTAACCGATGCATGTCATGGAAATCTACAATGACGTAAGCATCAGAGGTCAAGTAGAAATACTCCGCGGGAACCTTTAGAACAAAACTTTCAAGGCCTCTTTTCGCTGCTTCCATGTACCAGAGATGGAACCGCCTCACCTGCCATGACTCTTCAGTTACGAGCTGGTCTAAGGTTAACATGAACTTCCCATGCACGTACCAGTCGGGACAATCATCGGAAAGGGATCAACCCGCTGGTGATGGCATCCTGTACTTGAGATGATCAGGAGTGAAAAACTCTGCAAGAATCTCCGCGCATGTTGTACTATGACGTTGGTTGGCAGAAGCGTACCTGTCAAAATGGGTTGAGCTTTCATACTCTTTGGCTACTTCATGGGCGATCCTATTCAACTTGCCGTAGTTGATGCCACTTTTTGTGGGAGTTGTAGTATCCTCTTGTTGCATACCCTTCATCGATGGGGGAGGACATTCTTTACTCTTTTTGTTTTGATCACTTGCCTGCGGTGGTGTAGCAGTGCCCGGTCCTGACCCTGTATCTTCATGTGGATTGCTTGTGCATGGGGGAGTGCCTACTGGATCATTGTTGTCATTGTCGTCATCAATGTCATGATGACCCATGGGAGACTGCGAGGGTTGTGACGACGGCGTCGGTCTTCTAAGTAAATATCACATCGAGCCCAAAGTACTTCTTTGTCGACTAAACTTCGAAAGTACTTGGCCCCACAAGGTGTGGGTTTGTCGAGTTCATCATCCTGGTGGTCCGGGTGCATCCAAGTTACCTTGACCCTAGCATAGTGTTCCGGGATCGGCTTGTCGTCATACAGGCGTCCTGGCAATGCTATGCCTGTGCCCACCACCATCTGTCTTTTTGACATCCTGCCGTATGGAACCACGAGCTGGCATGGTGTTGGTTTAACAATATCGTCGACTGGGTACCTCGGCAGTCCTCCAGTGGGGGGCACCAACTGGCTTTGTACGACATCTATCGTTGGTACCACCACACCAGCCTGGCGAAACATCTGCGACCTCAACTCAACCATTGAGAGATCATTGCTCGTGAACGCCTCTGAAATCTTTCCCATAACAAACTCCTTCATAGCCTCATCACGGCCTTGTTGGACAAGACTGTCCTTGTATGCTTGCCTAGTCCTAGAGGTTGCATCGGATCCCCAGGACTCCACTGTCTTCCAGCTCTTTCTCGATGATATGCCGCGGTGCTCTGGGTTCCCCAGTGCCTCAGTGAGGTGGTGGTGGTGCTCGTTCCTCTTCGCGAGCTGAGAGAAGTTCTCGCTCTTTGCTTTTGCTTCTTCACTTTTTTTTCTGTGCCACAAATTCTTCCCAAACATCTGAGGTGAGGAAATTGTAGCGCTCTAATGTCGTCTTTCCTTTTTTGACAAAATCATTATTTAGTATCCACCTAAACTGGCGATGAGCTTTGGCTGCAATGTGTAATGCATGGGCCTTGCACTTTGCTATATCATAGCCCTCAGGATACAAGAATCGGGTCAGCAGCTCATCCCAAACATATTTCTTCAAGTGGTCTGGGACTGACTTCCAATCACTGTACGTGATAAGCACCTTCTCTCTGACTATACAAGAGCATTGGTTGCTGAAGGTGCTGAGGACAGTCGTTGGCTGTAAGGGTTCTCCCTGTGCCCCAACTTGGTATATGGCATGCACATCATCATTCACCTTGTGCCTGCCATGTTGGCCTCTTCTCCTTTTTGGCTTTTTACCTTTTGTCAAAGAAGTTGTCATTGAGGGAGCTGGTGGTTCCTCCACCCTTTCTTCCTCATCTTGGAACTCCAAACGATGAGGCACCACCGGTATCTGTTAAGAACTCACATTAAACTATTTCCAGGAGGCCCTCAAATGTTGTGTTAATCAAAGACAAACTTTGTTGCAAGTACACACTTCTAGCCTTGTTTGTTCAACATTGTCGTTTGGGGAGTGCTCTAGTGCTTCCCAATTTGGTCCTTGTACTTCACCCATCGGATCATAATCAGGATCATCATCTTCTCTCCACGAAGTTTCTTTGGAGGTGGCGGTGTTATTGACACACTCAAGAATGAAGTTGACTCTGAGTCGTCAGAGGTGTCTAAGCTGTTCACGGGGGTAGGTTCACGCCATTTTCCCATATCGTTCGCCATGATGATTAGATTTATATGCATATTTCATAAATGTAAACAAAATGAAATCATTATATTCATCTCAGAACTCCATTTACATACTTCCAATTACATAATGTTGTTAGTCACAAAAGTTTGATAAAGAAAAATTACATAATTGATGAATCATAAAAACGTTTCATGTATAAAATTGGCTCAGGTTAGCCCCACTGTCATCACATCGCTTCTAAACTGGTTGCTTGTATCCAAGCCATCCTAGTTTACGAGCTTACAAGTATGGGACATTTGATCATCATAGCCGCTGCCTCAACATAAAAGAGTACACATCATTGCATATGCCACTGCCTCAACACATCTTTAAAAGGAGTAGGAGTAGAGTAGAGTTGAGTAGTAGTAGAGTAGATCAGTAGTAGAGGATAGGAGAGCAAGATACAATGAAAATTTGCCTCAGATTGTATTGCCATTTCAAAAATCATTAGACTTGGAGTTAAAGGATGTTTCATATAGATTATAGAGATACAACATCATGACAGCCATGGAACCATGAGACTCGTCCAGCCCAGCCATCAGGCCATCCTGTATGAATGACAGTTTCTTGGGCATGGATGTGTCTCATGGCTTGATGACAATCATGAAAACCATAAGAGGAGTTACAATGGTCTCGTACCTCACAAGTCCAAGATCATAACCAATAATGAATCCATCAAAAAAGTGGCAATGCATTCATCATAGGCAGAAAGCAATTCGAAAGCAAATAAACAAGTTCATGACACCCAAATTTAGTAAGCATCACTGGTGGCATATAAGTGGTAGCAGTAGTAGGCTAGTAGTAATAGTACCACAAGCACTGGTATAGTAGTAGCAACCAAACTGAGCCCCCAAACTACTATTAATGTTAACCGAGTTGAACTTGTCTAATTAATTATTACATCAAGATAACAGTGCAGCCTCATCCACTTGGCCACAACCAAAGCAACTAACAACACCTGCACATTTTTCCCACATCACAGTCCAACAAGATGGACTGCTTGCCACTCCAACCTGATAGGAAGGTAAGGTAGGGGTAGGTGCAGTAGGAATTGAGTTGATTCTTGAGTTGAAAGCCTCTAGAGTTGTAGAAGCTTCCTCAAAAGACTTGTACTTTTTATGCACAACTCCCTTAACTTTGAGGACATACTGACTGCACTCGGCCCAGCTGGTGTAAATACCTGGCTTGGTGCCCTCGAAAACAACATACCAAGCAGGCATCCTTCTGCATTTGTAGTTGAGCAGTATAAGAGTACAACATAGAAGATAGAATAGAGGAGAGGGAAGTAGAGGAGAGGATAGGAGAGGAAGATACAATGAAAATTTGCCTCAGATTATATTGCCATTTCAAAAATCATTGGACTTGGAGCTAAAGGATGTTTCATATAGATTATAGAGATACAACATCATGACAGCCATGGAACCGTGAGAGCCGTCAAACCCAGCCACTGAACTTGTTTCATATAGCTTGGCATGTACGTCTCACACGGCTTGATGACAATCATGAAAACCATAAGAGGAGTTACAATGGTCCAGTACCTCACAAGTCCAAGATCATAACCAACAACCACTGAATCTATCAAAAAGTGGCAATGCATTCATCATAGGCAGAAAGCAATTAAATTAGGCCTCAGATTATAAACATTCATTGGTGGTTGCCTTGCAATTCGAAAGCAAATAAACAAGTTCAACATAAAAGAGAGAAGAGAGGAGAGGGAAGTAGAGGAGAGGATAGGAGATCAAGGAAGATACAATGGAAATTTGCCTCAAATTGTATTGCCATTTCAAAAATCATCATGACATCTCCCACGGCTTGATGACAATCATGAAAACCAATTCAGAGTTAACCACAGAACAGGCAACCACCTCCTAAAATCAAGCTTCTTCATTGGCCATGAAAAAATTTAGTAAGCATCACTGGTGGCATATAAGTAGCAAACAAAGGCCTCAGCACTGGTGGCAAATAAGTAGAAGAAGTGTCAGACAAGTTCATGGGAGCTATGTAACCATGGGAGACATCCATCCCAGCCATCAGTGAGGTAAGACTACACTAGTTGCTTGGGAATGGATGTCAGCCATGGTTAAATAGGACACATGACAACAACAAAGACTAATATGTGTAAAAGATTGGTGCCACCTTAGAATTGGAAAGATTGCATCATAGGCCTAGGAGAACCCTCAAATGGTATTGAGAAACTTGATTAACATGAAATAAAAATGTCTCCAATCATCATTGCAAGCAACAATCATCAAATTAACATGAAATCTTGCTTGATGACAATCATGAAAACCAATTCAGAGTTAACCACAGAATAGGCAACCACCTCCTAAAATCAAGTTTCTTCATTGGCCATGAAAAAATTTAGTAAGCATCACTGGTGGCATATAAGTAGCAAACGAAGGCCTCAGCACAAGCCAACTAAGTTTGAGCTATTTAGTAAGCATCACTGGTGGCAAATAAGTAGAAGAAGTGTCAGACAATTTCATGGGAGCTATGTAACCGTGGGATACATCCATCCCAGCCATCAGGGAGGTTAGCCTACACCAGTTGCTTGGAAATGGATGTGTCCCACAGTTAAATAGGACACATGACAAACAAAGACTCATATGTGTAAAAGAATGGTGCCACCTCAGAATTGCAAAGATTGCATCATAGTCCAAGGAGAACCCAAGCTAGTAGTAGTACATAAATTCATTGTCATAGATAAAGTAAGTGTAGTTGCAGTAGATAAATTCATCCCAATTTATCTCAAATTCACCCTAATCGATCAAATTCATCCCAATTTATCACAAATTATCAAATTCTTCTCAAATTCATCTCAAATTTACCCCAATTTATCAAAAATGACAACAAATCAAGCTAGAGTCTTGGCAGTGGCATGTGCTCAGTTGAATCAAACAAATCGAGCTAGCGTTTTGGCATCACAGGCATCAATACGAACTTAGGAAACAAAAATTAGAGGGTCTCAGTGGAGGAAGAAGCCAAGTTTCAACATACAGCCGATGTCGGAGTGCCAGCGAACGGCGGTGGCTCTAGGGTTCATGGGCGGGGGCCTGCGCAGACCTTGGCAGTGGGGACCAGCAGGGGCGGGCGCCAAGGAGGTGCACGTGGCCGGGCGTCGGGGAGGCGGAGCCGGGCACCAGGGAGGCTGAGATGGGCGGCGAGGACAGCGAGGTCCAAGCCCGCCGAGGAGGCGGGGACAGGAACCGAGGTCGCCGAGGAGGCGGGGACGGTCGCCAAGTAGGACGACGAGGAGGGAACGGGCACCGAGGAGGCCGAGGAGCTAGGGACGGGAACCAAGGCCACCGAGGAGGCAGCGCTGTGGGGACGGTGGCGGCGCCGAGGGTGGTGCGGCGTCGAGGAGACGATGTCGGGGGCTGTCGGTGTCGCGGATGTGGGGACGAGCGCCGAGGAGGTCCAGATGGGCACCAGGGGTGCTACCGGTGTCGAGGATGGACGGACGGGCGCTCATAGATCTCGGCGGCGATGGCGCGACGCGGCAGCCCTTCGGGGAGAGAGGAGCGGAGAGTGAGGCGAGTAAGGGCTCGGAGGCATGGCTGGCTAGGTTATATAGCCAGCCAGTAACTGAGGCGAGCAAATAAGGGTGCCCGCCTCGGTTAATATTAACCAAGGCGGGCAAATAAGGGCGCCCGCCTCGGTTAATATTAATCGAGGCGGGCAAATAAGAGTGCCCGCCTCGGTTAAGTAGTAGTAGTAGTAGTAGTAGTAGTAGTAGTAGTAGTAGTAGTAGTAGTAGTAGTAGTAGTAGTAGTAGTAGTAGTAGTAGTAGTAGTAGAGTAGAAGAATCAGTGTAGTGATCGAACGAAATACACAAAAAAGAGTTCGGATCTCTCCAAATGAGTTCCATTAATTATAATAATAACTTCTCATTAATTTAGTCATTGCCTGCATTATTACATATATGTGTGACATACATTTCATTTCGTTGTAGGCGCTTTCACAGTAAATTTCTCTCCGTCTTTGTGAGCCTATGGCATCATCTTTGTCTTGTTGAAACGGGCCTCGATGGCCTTGATCTTACGTGGATGATCTGTAAAGAGCCCGAGCTCTGCATAGTTGTTGTATTCTTTGGGACTCTGGACCCCGTCAGCTCCCACGATCCTCTGCTTACCTGACACAACCACATGTTGTCTCTTGCTGTCATTGGGCATCACATAGTAGGCTACTTGCGCAACGCGACTAGCTAATACCCATTGGTCATCTTTGTAGCCGATGCTATGGAGCTCAACGGTTGTTAGTCCATAATCGTCCACGTCAACTCCTTTCGGCCTGACCCACTGGCAACGGAACACAGGTATTTGTAGGTCACTGCCATAGTTAAGTTCCCATATCTCTTCAACCTGCCCATAGTATGTCCTGCTTAGCCCCGTCAACTCATCAATGCCCTCATATCGAACACCACTATTTTGGGACGCACTCTTCTTGTCCTTCTCTTTTGTGTGAAACCTATATACATTGATGTCATATCCTTGCCATGTGGTAATTTGGGTGAATGGGTCGGATGCAAGCCTCGCAATGGTCTCGTCATCATCATCAGATCCTCCGTGCGGTATGTCGGGATGTTGCTTCAGCCATGTCGTGAAGCTTTTCTTGTGTTGTTTCTGGACCCATACCTCGGTGCAAGATCCATCATGAGCGGCGCGGATCACTTCTAGGTGCTTTTCAACGTAGGGATCCATGACCACTAATTGATGAAGCACGTTGTGATGAGCTTGTTGCACTGTTTCATTCTCTATATTTGTGCGTACTTTTTTCCCTGTGCACCCAATTCCTAAGGTTCTACCTCCATGCCGATGGACGGGCAACCCAATCGCTCTTCCATCTCGAATGTATTTCGTGCAGCAGTTCACGGCCTCTTCGGTTGTGTATGCCTCGATCATAGAACCTTCTGGGTGAGCACGGTTAAGGACGTATCTATTGAGGGTCGACATGAACCGCTCGTACGTCCACATTTGGTGCAGGTACACGGGCCCAAGTTGTTCTATCTGATCAACCATGTGCATCATCAGGTGTGGCATAATATCGAAGAAAGATGGTGGAAAGCACATCTCTAGCTGGCAAAGAGTCTCCGCGATGAACTATTTTAGTACTGGTAGCTCAGCTACATCAATGACCTTCTGGGTGATGCGGTTAAAGAAGTATGACATTCGTGTGATCACCATCTTTACGTACTCTGGACCGATAGCCCTAATCACAATTGGAAGGAACACCGTTAGCATGATGTGGCAGTCGTGTGAGTTGTAGTTGGTCATTGTGAGGTCTTTCATCGATACCAGACTCTTGATGTTGGAAGAGAAACCGGTCGACACCTTGACACCCTTTAGCCAATTGCACACTGCCCTCTTCTCATCTTTCGTTAGGTTGTAGGCCGCTCCGGGTATTTCGACTTTACCATTTAGTGGTGGTTCCGGGTGAAGGTCTGGTCGGATGCCTTGGTTAACAAGATCCATCCGTGACTTGAGACCATCCTTTGTCTTTCCCTTCATGTCTAGCAGCACACCGATTGTGCTTTCAAAAACATTCTTCTCCAGGTGCATGCAATCGATGGCATGGGGTGTTTGCAGCTCCTTCCAGTATGATAGGTACTTGAAGAAACATGACTTCTTCTTGAATGGGACGATGACAAGCGGATCCTCCAACTTATTTCGCTTCCTCTTCCTTTTTTTGGCCCCCTCCGGATCCTCTTTTTTCTTCTTCCCGAACTCGACCTCCATCTTCTTCACCATGTCCCACACCTTTTCACCATACCTTGTCTGCGGCGGTTCGTCACGTTGGTCCTCGTCCTTGTTGTCAAAGTACTTATTCATCACAGCTTGCCGGTCCCTCTGACTTCTGACAAGGAATCGTCTGTGCCGCATGTACACCATCTTGCAGGATCCTTTGAGGTAGACATAGCAGGTACCATCGATGCAAATTGCACAACCGCTCTTTCCTTTTATCTGCCCTGAAAGTGAAAAGAGCCTAGGGTAATCGGTGATGGTCACAAAAATGATGGCTTTTAGAGTAAACTCCTTTCTTAGCGATGCATCCATCATCTTAACCCCTTCGTCCCATAGTTTCTTCATATCCTCCATGAGCGGATCCAGGAACACATCTATATCATTCCTAGGCTGCTTTGGGCCTGAAATAATCATGGTCAATAGAAGAAACCTGCGTTTTTGACACAGCCATGGAGGTAGGTTATAGATGGCAAGAATTACTGGCCAAGTGCTATGTGAGCTACTTAGGTCCCCGAACGGATTCATTCCATCCGTACTCAGCGTGAACCTCACGTTTCGTGCCTCTTTGCGAAACTCTGGGAATGTCGTGTCGAAATGCTTCCACTGCTGGGCATCAGAATGGTGTCGTAGCTTGCCATCGTCCTTGGTGCGATCACCAGAAGCATGCCACGACATCAGCTGGGCATCCTCAGGGTTCCCGAAAATACACCGCAAGCGATTGATCACGGGCAGGTACCACATCGATAGGGCAGGACTTTTCCTCTGCGTGTAACCAGCTTCTTCTTCATCATTTTCTACATCTGCGTGACAACCGACATTCTTGTTGTTTGCCTTCTTCTTTGGCCCACCCGAGACTACCTCATCATTTGCATCTGCGCGACAGCCGACATTCTTCTTGTATCGACTCGCGCCACAGTGCGGACAACTCACCAAGCTCTCATACTGGCCATGGTACAAGATGCAATGGTTAGGGCAGGCGTCAAACTTTCTAAGATTCATTGACACTGGCCGGATAAGCTTCTTCGCTCGATACGTATTAGCGGGCACCTTGTTAGGCGTTGGGTATGTGGTACCAAGGATACATAAGAGCTCATTGAAGCTAGTGTCTGACCAGCCATGTCGAGCCTTCAACATGAGCATCTGGAGGTTAAAATGCAACGCCGTCCACTGCTTCGGATAGTTCTCATATAGCGGATCAATTGCCGCCTGCTTCATCTCTCTAAAATTCTCAAGCCACCTAGGGCTCCCAAACAGAATGTCATCCTCATCAAGGTTGTTAGCAATTTTCTCAAAAAGCTCAACATCCTCAGGCTCCATCGCACGAACCCTCTCACCATCATCTGCATCATCCCCGCCATTGGCCATGTCTTGCACTAAATCGTCCATGGTGAGGTAATCACGAACATTATCACCGGTAGCTGGCGGTTCTTGGTCTCCTCCATCGTGGTTTGCATTCGCCATCATCGTCATTGACGAGCTATCTCCGGATACAGTGATACTAACATCCGCTTCACCGTGAAACCTCCAGACTGTGTAATCTGGAACAAAACCATACCTGATCAAATGAGACTGCACAACACTGTCTTCACGCAACAGAAGGTTCTTGCATTTTGAACACAGATAGATGATACGTCATCGTCCTTGTGGATTCACACTTTGACTGTGTTTCCAAGCAATGACAATAAACTTTTTAACATGGCCTATGTATGACAAATCTAACCTTGATGACCGGTACATCCACTTGGACCTCTCCATTATGCAAGCAAAACCTATAGCAAAAGACATAAAAAAGCAGATTAAAGAAAATTAATTGTAGATCTAGATCTAGATCTAGAGAGCACCCAAATCTAAGAAGACAAGAGCAAATTAAAAGAGAGGTTTAGAGTCAAACATATAATCACCTGCGGTCAACAACTTGACACAATTAAACTGTAAAACTTCCCCCACCAAAAAATAGATATTTTTGAGGGTTTGGGACCTCAAAACCTGTCAACAATGGTGGAGAAGTCATGAGGAAGGGGAAGGTGGGGCGGCGGCGCTGTGGATTTATAGCCACAGAATAACCGAGGCGGGCAAATAACAAAAGCTCGCCTCGGTTAACACCCATTAACCGAGGCGGGTGATTTAAAGGAATCGCCTCGGTTAATGGCGGGTGCCCTTTGCCCGCCTCGGACGTCTACAGGGTGGTGTCTCGGTTAATCAAGCGTGTAGTAGTGAAGGCAAGGCTTGGCTTGATGGACCGGTTGTTAAGGTGAAGGGCAAGTTGGAGGCTTTGAAGCCGTTGGTACCGAGTGTCGAGAGGCTTGAGCAAAGACTTGGCGCCGAAGGACCGATGGACCATGGAGGCCATGTGATGATATGAAGTGGATCATATCATTTGATCTAGGTTGGTGCATGTGTTGCATCAACACCGGAGGAGATGGAATGGAATGTGCAAGGCAAAGGTATATTTGTAGGGCATTTCATTTCACCGGTCATAGGTGTGTAGAGAAGATTATGACCGGGTTTAGGATAGATGGCCGTACTATCAATAGGAGCAAACTTGTTTGCATATCGGTCATCTAGTGCCACTTGAGCGATCTAACTTTGTGATGTTACTAGGATCGAGTGGCATGGTGAGTAAAAGTGAAAATCCTTTGAAAATGATTGTGAAAATGCTAACACACATGCACATGATGATTTACACTTGGTGGTGTTGGCACATTTGCAAAGGAGAAGGTGTTGAAGTTGGTTTGGATCAACTCCGAGAAGTTTTGGAGAAAGCTTTGGTTGAAAAAGAGAAGCGATGAATATTGGATTGGAAATCTGTTCTAACCCTTTGTGTTTTGGATCTTGTATTCATGTGGGTTGTGTAGCCCTCAGAATAAGCTTTCCAAAATGTCCAAGATCATCGAAATCGGAGTTCGAAGCTAAGAGTTATGGCCGTTTGAGCATGGAGCTCCGGCTGGTAGCGGGACTACTGGGGGACGGGCAGTAGTACCGGTCCGGGGGCCGGTAGTTCCGGTCCCAGGGGCGGTAGTACCGGTCCGGGGGCCGGTAGTACCAATCGGGGCTCCGGAAGTCCAGTTTCGTGCGTAGTTTCTTCCAACGGGCACCTAAGGGGTTGACCGGTAGTACCGGCCCTGTGAGCAGTAGTACCGGTCAAGGACCGGAGGTACCGCTTAGGTGAAGTAGCCGTTGGTCTGAGGTTCGAAGCCGTGCGGTAGTACCAGCCTGTGGGCGGTAGTACCGACCCTGTGGGCTTTTGGTCAATCGGGAGCAGTGAAGTGTGAAGCGGAAGTACCGGTCCGGGACCGGTAGTACGTGCCCGCTGACCGGTAGTACCGGTAGTGCGCACCGGTTGTACCGGTGGTCTTCTTGAAGCTCGAGAAAAAGTGGGGAACGGCTAGTTGTTTTCCCCTCCTCTATATATAGTGGTTGAGGACGGCCGTGGGCTGGCTGCTGAGATCACTCCTGTTAACACAGAATATTTGCACTATGACAAGTGGGCCAGCACGGCGCAGGTTCGGGAGAAACCACCACCTGAGGGATTCGGTAGACAGCAAGCACGGTCGGCTAATCCAATCGATTCGGCAAGGCTGTGGAGGCGACTGGTCAAACGAGGAGTGGATTCGGCAATATGGCGCTGCGGTCGGCTACCTCAGGCTAAGTCGGTTTGCGACAAATACGGCATGTCAGAAGATTTGGCAACAGGAGATCTCATCATTGTTAGCACGAGCCGATTATTAAGGGAGGCTTGGAGCGGAAGACATCATATTTTAGATAGTTTCCTGATTTTATCGTTGTAATCGTATCCTTCTAGGACTTGTAGAGCACCAGGGTATAAATATAAACCCCGGAACCACTATAAATCGGTGAAAAATCAATACAACCAAACCGGCCCCGTGCCATCCTCGAGTCCAAGTCGTGTCGTCGTGTTCTTCGAGAGGAGTCATCGATCCGTCGACCTCCGTAAGTCCCGACAACCTTGTTATCATGTCTAGTATCGTGCGGCGGATTTAGATTTGATGCAAGTAGTCTCGTATGTTTGGCTTAGTATCATGCGGTGGATTTAAGCTAATGACGGGAAGTTTTTGCTTATGCCTTGTATCGTGCGGCGGATTAAGACATGGGTAAAAATAGTTATCGGCTCTATTAGATTTGCAATCTATTAGATTCATTAAGTTACCATGTGTTTGCTCTATGTTTAATGTTTTATGTATATTTGCAACACTCTTTTGCCCAATCTAGATCTCGCTCGGTTCGGCTCTGTCTTTTATAGATCTATCCTATTCTTTCATATTCATTATTGTAGAGTCTTCCATGCAGTAGATCTATTGTCCGTAATAGCCGATTTGATCGTATCTAGATTGCCACGTGGTGAGGGTTCATGCACGTTAAGTACGTTTGATCTATGACAAGGCTAGGCGTCGTGCGGCAGGCGCAGGCCTTAGATTAGTTTAATCATGCTTGATTTGCATGTTCAATCCCCATGGACCCCAAGTCGGTTGCACAATCGAGATTGGTTAAACTTTAATTCATAGTTAATATACCATGCAAGTACAATTCTCATGCAAACGTATTCGGCAACTTGTTATTCACGTAGCTTCGTTCATACTGCCGAATGATCTTTGAACCTGTTGGCAGATAGCTTTCATAGCTATATGTCGTCGTAAGTGGCTTCAGGGTCGTACATCTTGGAACTGTCTGGTCATACCTGGCATGTTCCAGCTTTGTATTTAACAGTTTACCTCCTTTGTTAGTTGCAGGGCAAACTGACTGGCACGCACCGGACTTCTGAGCACCCGGGCCACGTTTGAAGCTAGCTTTTCCGGCTTGCTGTGTGATTGGCACAGTGCGTCACTTTTGGTGCCAACACACTTTTTGGCACGCCCGGTGGGACACTTTTTTCCTGCAGCAATGGTCGAAGTCACTGAAGCCGAGGCTCGTGCAGGTGCAGCTCGCTGAACTACCTGACGAGTACAAAGAGCAGGTGGATAATGCTTGTGCCGAATTCCAGGCCAAGTGCCTAGAAGCCTTTTCCAAGAACAAGAGCGGAAAGGTTCGCCGTCTGCACGATCTGCCGAAGCCCGTCCAGCTCAACCCGAATGATCCCGGGGAAGCAGAGGCATTGCTGAAAATGTCTCACATAGTCAACGAAGCTGTCTCTGGTGCCATCAGTCGCATGCATGGGGCGTTTCTCAACACTTTCCGCACCATCATGATCGCCCAATTTGGCCCCAAGGCTGATGAACTCATGAAGACGGAGTTTGGCCCTATAGCGGGGCCACATCTTTTCAACCTGCCGGATCACCTCAAAGGGGCAGGAGCTTCTGGTGAGGAGACCCTGCCTAATGCTCAGACGAGCGGGTTGACTATTCAAGAGAAGCAGACGCCAGAGGGCCGACTGCCGAACATGGGTCAATTCACGATCGGCGCCAAGGGTCAACCGCCAGAGTCAACACACAAGATCTCCCACAAAACTATAGGCTCATAAAGGACTACTTCGGAAACGGGTACCACGAGATGCTTGAGCCCCACAATCTAGAGGGCATCCCACATCCGGGATATGGGAGGTCGACGGCCGAAAGAACTGCCGACTCTAATGTCGACGTCATGTTGGAAAAGATGGCAGACATGATGCAGCGCACTTTCGGCCTGAAGCCTAAGGGCACTCACGCTTACAGGTCTCCGTTCCCCGAATGGTTCCATCGTGTGGCCCTGCCTCCCAGAGTCAAAGTACCGACAGATTTGTCCAAGTTCTCCAGTTTGGACGACACTAGCACGGTGGAGCATATCAGTCGCTATCTGCTCCAGCTTGGGGAGGCCAATACCGAAGACGCATTCAGGGTTCGGTATTTCCCGTCGTCACTCACCGGACCGGCGTTCGCTTGGTTCACGTCACTACCACCGGGCTCTATTCTCTCTTGGGCAGATTTGGAGCAAAAGTTCCATACGCACTTCTACACGGGTACCAAAGAGAAGAAGCTGGTGGACATCATGTACGTGCGACAGAGGCCAAATGAGACACCGCAGGACTACCTGCGCAGGTTTAGGGAAGTCAAGAGCCAGTGCTTCGGCATGCACCTGCCGAACGACCAGCTTCCACCATTGGGTGTGGCAGGCATGCTCCCGAGCATCAGAGACAAGCTCTTCGGCCAGGAGTTTGAGGACCTGGGTCATCTCTCTCGCCGGCTGAATGAGATGACTATCCAAGCGCAAGGCTTCCGGAGGGAAGGGCGCTTCCAGAAGGACAATGTCGCGGCCCAGATGTATCAGGCTTTCCTGGACGAAGCCGATGACTACACCGACGCTGAAGATGAGGTGGCCGCTGCAGAGCTCAACTGGGACAAGGAGCCGACCTAGGCCAACAAGCAATGGCTGCGCCAGCAGAAGGGGGCATATGACTTCGACGTCACCAAGGCCGACAAGCTCTTCGAGTTCCTGGTCGCCGAAGGGAGAATCAGGCTACCCCCGGATCACCCGATGCTGCGTCCTGGAGGGATCAAGGACAAGAAGTACTGCGGTTTCCACAACACTAACACTCATTCTATTAATGATTGCCGTGTGTTCAGGACAAGGATACAGAAGGCCATCCAGGACGACCACATCAAGTTCAATGGCAAGATGAAGATCGATGCTAACCCCTTCGCCCAGAACGCCGTGTTCTTCTCAGTGAACATGGTAGCTCCAGAGGACCCCAGGGGCAAGGGCAAAGTCAATGTTCTCACCTTCGACAAAGCGCGCGAGTCTGGCACAGTGGACCCCGATCGGCAGATAACCAGCGATGAATTCGGGCAGCGTACCCAGACCACGAATAGTCGATATGAGCACGGGGAGTCATCTTCCAGGCGCAGGCCTACCCACAGGGACCTTCTCAACAAGTGGCGCCGGGAAGGAGAGAAAGAGCGGAGGCATCTCCAACGCGAGGAACAGAGATTCGCAGAAGAATATCAGCGTGAAGACAGTCACACGGAGGAGTACCGGTACCGTCTGGAGGAGAGGGCCTACCGCAGAGAACAGGCCTACCACAGGGAGCAGGAACGCCGCCAAGAGCAGGAGCAGGCTCACTGGGAATGCCCGTTCTTCCGCCACTGCTGGAACGAAGGCTTGAAGCTGCCTGCCATCAATAACTGCCCTGAGTGCAGCGATCAGTACAAGGGGTACAGACAGGCTCGAGTCAACCTCCGTCCCGTCCACGAAAGATTGGGAGCACGCATCCCAATGGACGATCGGCGCCTAAAAATGGAAGGCCCGGATCGGCAAGCCAAAAGATATGTCGATCAGGAGTGAGCGCGCCACCAGGACGACAGCGAGGAGGCACATCCCCGCCCATATAGGTGGCAGAAGGGGCAGTGGTGCCCGCCAGGGCTCAGAAAGAGCCAGAAAAGGAGGGTGCAGCGCCTCCGGAATAGGGAGTTGGAAGAAGCAGCTGCCGATGGGAGGAAGCAAGAGTGGCGCCCAAAGGAAAAGCCAGACGACACCGACAAAGGCGCTGGCGTGGCCATGACTTTCTTCCTTCCCCTGGAATTCATGGCTCCTACCGGTCGGGGGGCACAGGTCGAGGTGTATTCGGACTCTAACGAGGCCGAGCACGACGAGCTCGCAGCACAGCTCGTGTTGTCTCAGAAGGCAGCATTTGACAAACCAGCCAAGCATCGGCATTTAAAGCCGTTGTATGTCAAGGGGTACGTCAACGGAAAGCCGCTGACCAAGATGTTTGTCGATGGCGGCGCAGCGATCAACATCATGCCTTACGCCACCTTCAGAAAGCTGGGCATGAACGATGAAGATCTGCTCAAAACGGACATGATACTCCGTGACTTTGCCGGCAATCCCTCTGACACTCGGGGTGCCGTGCACGTAGAACTGATGATTGGATCCAAGACGCTCATCACGACCTTCTTTGTCATTGATGGCAAGGGGGCATACAGCCTGCTTTTGGGCAGGGATTGGATCCATGCCAACTGCTGCATACCTTCGACCATGCACCAAATACTCATTCAGTGGGTTGGAGATGACATCGAGATTGTCCAAGCTGACGACTCGGTGAGTGTCGCTACCATTGAGCCCACTTACTGGGAATTCGACGGAGTAGATTGCTTCTCCGATCGTGTGTGGGGAGAAGGTCCTGTCAACGTCTACGACAGGGATCAACAGCCGATCCAAGCAATCGGCTCTCAAAGCTTCTTTTAGATGGATAACCCAACCGACAACAGCGAGGGCAAACTGGGACGTGGCTTCACATCGGCCGACAAGCTGGAAGAAGTGGATGTTGGCGACACAAGTAAAAAGAGGTCGATGTTCATAAGTTCTAGTTTAGACCCTGACTTTAGAGTGCAATTAGTAGATCTTTTAAAAGAATTCAAAGACTCTTTTGCGTGGGACTACACAGAGATGCCCGGATTAGATTGGTCCATTGTTGAGCATAAGTTGCCGATCAAACCTGGATACCGCTCATACAAACAACCTCCGCGCAGGATCTACAAGGAGGAGGTATTGGCCGACGTGATAAAAGGAAGTGGAAAGATTACTAGAAGCTAACTTCATTCGACCGTGTTGATATGCGGAATGGATCTCCAATATTGTCCTGGTGTACAAGAAGAACGGGAAGATGAGAGTCTGCATCGACTTCAGGAACCTCAACAAAGCCACTCCTATGGACGGTTATCCAATGCCGGTGGCCGATTTGCTAGTAAATGCTTCGGCCGGTTTTGAAATTATAAGCTTTATGGACGGCAATGCAGGTTACAACCAGATCTTCATGGCTGCAGAGGACGTGGCAAAAACCGCCTTCAGGTGCCCCGGCCATATAGGTTTGTTTGAATGGATTGTCATGACTTTTGGTTTGAAAAATGCCAGTGCTACTTACCAGCGAGCCATGAATTACATATTCCATGAGCTGATCGGCAAAATCGTAGAGATCTACATTGATGACGTGGTGGTCAAATCCAGAGGCAAAGAAAGACACTTAGCCGATTTAAGGAAGACCTTGGAGTGCACAAGGAAACACGGTTTAAAGATGAATCCAACCAAGTGTGCATTTGGGGTGTCGGCTGGTGAGTTTCTGGGATTCTTGGTCCACAAAAGGGGCATCGAAGTCGGAAAGAAGAGCATGGAAGCAATTGATAAGGTAGTGCCGCCGACCAATCTCAAAGAACTGCAATCACTGCTCGGCAAGATCAACTTTGTCAGAAGGTTCATATCCAACTTGTCCGAGCGCGTGCTGCCATTTTCTCCACTGTTGAAGCTCAAGAAAGATCAGGAGTTCGTGTGGGGTGACGTGCAACAAAAGGCTTTCGATGAGATCAAAGAATACATGAAGGCACCACCAGTATTGGTCCCTCCACAACTTGACAAGCCTTTCAAGTTGTACGTGGCGGCCGACAACCTAACAATAGGGTCGGCCCTCATGCAAGAATTCGAAGGAAAAGAGAGAATCGTAGCCTATCTTAGCCGAAAGCTACTGGACCCCGAAAAGAGGTATTCGGCTACGGAAAAGCTGTGCTTGTGCGTTTTCTATTCCTGTGCCAAGTTTCGGCACTATCTGTTGAATGCTGAATGCGTGGTAGTATCAGAGTTTGATGTAATCAAGCACATGTTATCAATGCCGATTTTAAGTGGAAGGATCGGTAAATGGGTTTTAGCTCTTTCTGAATTTGATTTGCGTTTTGAATCGGCAAAGGCTGTTAAAGGCCAGATTATGGCTGATTTCGTCACTCACCATCGTGATCCTAACGCTAACATAGTAACCATTGCCCCCTGGGCATTGTTTTTTGATGGATCATCGTGTAGCAAAGGTGGTGGAGTCGGGATCATGTTGATTTCTCCCAAGGGGGCACCTTTCAAATACTCTATACCGATCGAGTACCCGGTGACTAATAATCAAGCGGAGTATGAGGCACTGCTTCGAGGATTGCGGTTGCTTGTGGACGTTAAGGCAGATGCCGTGGAGATCTTCGGTGACTCGGAGTTGGTGATCAGGCAGCTGACAGGTGAGTACGAGTGCAAAAACGACATGCTGCAGGAATATCTCGAAGGTTGCCAAGAGCTCCTTAAACAGTTTCGATCAGCAACCTTGCAACATATTCCTAGGGGGCAAAACGAAGAAGCAAACCAGTTGGCTCAGGCAGCATCTGGGTTTAGGGAGAATCAAAACATTTTTGCACTTGAGGAAGAGCAAACAACCCCAGGAGATGATCAAGTAATCCCAAGTGATAATCAGGCAATTGAAGACTGGAGAGACAACATTGCCAATTACCTCAGGGACCCATCCAGAAAAGTCTCCCGAAAACTCAGGTACAAGGCTCTTAAGTTTACGCTCTTGGACAATCGATTGTACTACAAATCCATGGATGGGGTTTTGCTTAAGTGCCTGAACCAAGACGAGGCTAGGAAACTGATGTATGAGGTGCATGAAGGCGTATGTGGTGCACACCAGTCAGCTCACCGTATGAGATGGATAATCAGGAGGACTGGATATTTTTGGCCGACTATGCTCGAAGATTGCTTTGAATACTACAGAGGTTGTCAGGATTGCCAGCGATTCGGCAATGTGGAAAGGGCCCCAGCATCGGCCATGAATCCGATCATTAAGCCTTGGCCTTTTAGAGGGTGGGGCATTGATTTGATCGGCCAGATCCACCCTCCATCTAGCAAGGGACCTAAGTTTGTTCTGTTAGCCACGGATTATTTCACTAAGTGGGTTGAAGCCATCCCATTGAAGAAGGTGACGTCAGAGAACATGGTGTCCTTCGTCAGGGAGCATATCATTTACTGATTCTGCATTCCTCAGTCCATCACTACCGATCAGGGAACTCAGTTCACTTCCTCTGCGTTTTGTGACTTTGCCAAAGGGATGGGGATTAAACTCTATAATTCTTCCCCTTATTATGCACAGGCCAATGGGCAGGCAGAAGCTTCTAACAAAATCATGATTAAGATTATTCAGAAGAAGATCGAAGAAAAACCTAAAAGGTGGCACTTGGTACTCAACGAAGCTTTGTGGGCTTACCGAATGGCTTGTCATGGGTCGACTCAAACGTCACCATACGAGTTGGTCTATGGGCATCACGAAGTGCTACCATGGGAGTTGCAATCGGGATCAAGACGAATTACATTGCAGAGCGACCTAGCTAAAGAAGATTATAAAGATTTGATGATGGATGAGCTAGAGGATTTGCATTTGATTCGTCTCAAAGCCTTGGAAAATATTGAAAGGAACAAGATACGCGTTGCCAAGTACTACAACTCGAAAGTGAAAGAAAAAGGATTCGAAGAAGGAGACTTGGTTTGGAAAATTATCTTGCCGATCGGTACCAAAGACAAGGTATTCGGCAAATGGTCCCCTAACTGGGAAGGGCCTTTTCGGGTTCTGAGGTGTGTTCCCGGTAACGCGTACATTCTAAAAACCCTCCAAGGAGAAGAGTTTGCTAGGGCGATTAATGGACGTTATCTAAAGAGATTTCATCCTAGCGTGGAGGTCGGTGCATAGTGGAATCAAGATCTTGCGGGCACCGACGGCCGATACGAAGTTATATCGCCCTTAGCACAAAAATGGCCGATAGAGTCTATCGCCCTTAGAGCAAAAAACAGCTGGCACGGCATGTGTCGCCTTTAGTGCAAAAACGCAGAAATACAGGGCCAAGTGTACGCGGTGCTGTGCAATCGGCTAGTTGAATCAAACACTCAACAAGCACAGAACGGGAGAACGGGTTGTACACACGAACGTGGTAGAGTGGAGCATTGTTCATAGTGGGGGGCTGTGCAAAAGGTGCAGATCAGTTACCGAACACCCTGTTGATGACCGTCTACGGGTTGGTGACTATGGTGAGGGCGTGGGCATGATCCTCGTAGGATTCCAGAAAATCGCCGATCTGTGCGACATCTTCTGGGGATGCCCCGCCGGGGAAGCCAACCGGCACCACGGAGAAGTCCTCCGTGCGGACCGTCAGCGCCGATAGCCCCAGCGCCACGCCGTGGTGCACGCGCTGCAGGGCGACCTGCTCGACGCGGCCGTGCACATTGGCCAGGCGCACCTCGGCGGTGTCGCCCTGGGCGTTCACCCGATCTGCGACGGCGTTCGCCGCCATCTTCAGGCGCTCCAGCTCTTCAGACAGCGCTGTGAACGACGAGTTGAAATGGATCGGTTAAAAGATGGACAAGAACGACCGAAAGCCGATCTAGGATTGGGTGTTCATACCCGTGATTGCGTCGCAGAACTGCCGGCGCTGGTCCTCCCACTCCAGCTGATCGATCCCGTACTGCTTCGAGACGGCGGCCAGCTCCTCCCGGGACTCATCCCGCAGCGCCATGAAGTTCAAGGCGTCGTTGTGGTCGTAGAGGTCGTCGTCGGAATCCCGGTCCGGGTTCGCCTCCCAAGGATGGGAGTGGTAGGAGAGGTCGTCGGAGGAGCTCAACGAACCCGATCGCGGAGCTCCTGGCCCTCCCGTTGCTGGAGAAGGCCTGGCGTGCCCACCGGCAGTGGAGATAACGGGAATCCTGCCGGCAAACAGTGATAGGTGTAAGCGGGGATTTCAAGAAAGTGCCACAAAAGGCGTAGGCGAGAAGTCCTACCCGCGCTGACGGAGGCGCCGAGCACGACTCCCTTCGGCCTCCTCAGTCGCCGGGCGCTTGCCGCGACCATCGTGGCTCGCCATTGTACTTGGAGAATTAGGGTTTCCTGGGGCGGAGCGAGCAAGGAAGCCAAAGCGGCGAGAGTACTAGAGAAGCAAAGGCGAGATGGGGAAGAAGGCAAGCCTCCGGGGGCAATTTATGAAGGCAGAACAGTGATCGTGGCGGATGTCCCAGGGTAACACGCCGAATATCAACCGGCGGACTGGGGTTTTTCCCAATTCCCAAGATGGGCCTCTACAGTAACGGGCTGTGCGAACCGTCTAGACGCGCTTGCGTGTTCGGCAGGAGCAAGGGCGCCGGGCTTCGGCAAAAATTGCCAATTTAGATATTCGGAGCGGACACTTGCCAGATTGCCGAACAGATTTATAAGGCGGTTAGTCACAATGTCATCAGAACAGTAACCAATTGAATGAAAGGTACAGATATATCACAAGAAGGTGTTTGAGTCGTTCTGACACGGGATTGCCGAAATTAAAAGTTCATTACACAATCATCTCAGTTGTTCAAGAATTGAGTTATAGCCGCCAAAGCATCGGCTTTAACCTGGTGAGCATGCTCTAGTGCTTTTCGGTCCTCCTCTTCGGTACCTTGTGCTTGTGAAAGCCTTGCATTGAGCTTGATGTCCTCATCAAGCGCCAGTGACAGTTTGGAGGATGTTGCCTCAATGATGTTCAGCAAGCCTGATAACCGAGAGGTACATGACTGAATGTCAGAGTTGACCTGGGCTAATTGGGTTTCCAGCTCGGATCTCTTTTCTTGTAGTTCTTTCAACTGAGTCTCCAGGGCCAATTGAGAGTTGTTGGCCTCTTGAAACTTAGAATACAGATCATTGACCTCCTGGGTGCACTTGGACTTGGCAGTCTGAAGGTCAGTGCTTCTAGTTGCTCGTTTCACTTTGGCAAAGCAGTCATCCAGTGTGGATACAACCTCTAGATGGAGCCTCAAATTTTCTGGAATGTCCTCAGCAATGGGTTCAAGGAAATTTTTAACCTCATCGGCATCTCTAACTAAGGACATTATGTCTTGACTCAGGAAGTCTGTTACGTTGCTCAAGATATCTTGGACAAGTGCTGATGGTCTTTTGGCCACTGTTCTTTTACTCAGAAACTCGTTGACATCAAATGCATATTTGGATGCCGGGCTGGCAGAAGTCTGTGATAATTCAGACAGGTTAGCCGATTGAGGTAAGGTATGAAGGAGGAATGAAATGAGAGTTTAGTCCTTACCTGATGAGTCGGCTGTTTGGTGGGGGTTTGGTCTGGTTGAGAACCGGATGGACCAGTAGGGTCTGGAGTTGAGCCGATGAAGGTCTCATCAATCGCGGCATCTGTGAAATCGCTGGTCAGCCAAGAGAGGCAAGAATCTGCTGGTTGAAGGGATAATTAAGGGACCTACCAATGTTGACATCATCCGGGTTCTGGGTGTCCATTTCCTCGGCATCTGCATGCTCATCATTTTCCAAGGTAATAAAGATTGGGGGCACCGTTGTTTGAGCATTTTCTTGTTCAGGGGAAGAAGCCTGTAATGGTATACAAGCCAGTCAAGGATAAGTTGATAATGATGGAAGAACTAGAACATCTTACCTTTGGGGGAGGTGTGTTTTGCTTGGTCTTGGTTCGCCTGGAGCTGGAAGTGCCCTCAGTGGCCTTTCTCTTCTCTCCTTTAGCTGAGAGGGTGGTTAATGAAGCTGCTTGGGATTTCATAAACCGAGACAATGAAGGAGCACTGTGTCCCAGGACAGTGATTGGGCCTGCTTGATGATATTGGATAGGCCTAATGTCAGGATTGGGTGTGAAGTCCTGTGGAAGTTTTGAAAGAGTTAGAAATCTCAAAGATCAAATACTAAAGTAGCAGATGATTTGTTATTGTACCTCACTGTCTGAGCTAAAATCTGCTTGGATTTCTAGGCACATGGGATGAACTGGGCTGTTGAAGATGTGATCATGCCATTCTTGCCACCAGGACTCAAAAAGGGGATGAGCAGATTGGATCAAGTGGAATGGTACTGGTTTGTAGTCTGGCAGATCTTGCCCCAGGCCGAATACTCGATGGGCCTGCATCCCGATTGTGATCCGCTCTTTGGACTGAATTTGCTCTCTGGGCCTGATTATGGTGGAAAAGATGAGTTTTGGGGGGAGCTGTCCACAACCTAATTGCCTGGCTGCTATATTAGGATGATAGAATTCATAAGTGTGCTTCACTTGTCTTCCCCTGTTGAATTCGGCTGGTAGGATGCAAGGTTTGATAAATGAGTTGAAAACTCCTGTGGCCATTTCATCTATGCAGCCATCATCAAAGCTAAATTTAATAGGGAAAGTGAGGTTGTCATTCTCTCTGTAGGGTAACCAGAGCACCTGATTGAAGCCCTTGAAGAATAATTTGAAGAGATTGCCAATACTCTTGTTGATGGTTATAGCAGTGGCTGCTTCCCCATAAGTTTGGCAAGCTTTCTCTGTGGCTTCTTCACCCTCAGCAAAGTTGCTGGAGGGAAAGCTGAGGTTGTCCAATGGCACAACAATGATTTGATGCATGTATAGCTGAAACCACATCTGAACAAACCACCAGGGACCATTGACACAATCAATTGGTGGCAGTCTATCTGTGCCTTCATGGGTAGCATGATACATTTGAGTGGAGATTTGATGCATCATGTGGTATATAGATCCCAGGAGGAGTTTGCCTAGAGGGATTTGTTTTCCTTTGGATAATTTGTCGGCCAGTGCAATGTAATTGAGGGTTGGCTCATTGGATCTCCCACAGAAGATGAATCTGCACAACCACATGTTCAGAAAAGCCCTGTGCTCTGTCTCTGCTATTGGGCCTGATACCTTGTTGTGGATTTCCACATACTTCATCCACCCCACGCTGACATCAATGGACCTCTGGGTGATTTTCTCTAATAGCTCATCAGCATTCATGATCGAAGTGATGTTCAGACCACTCATCAAGAAGACATCAGCTAAAGTGATTGTCATTATGCCATGGCCGAACACAAAAGCATTAAGAGCGTCTTACCAAAAATGAGAAGCCGCTATGAGCAATGGTTCATTTTTAGGTATGTCGGCCAGAGACAGTTCCAGAGCATGATGAATGTCTTGGGTTTCCCAGTGAGGACCGAATTTCGCCTGGATTCTTCTATACCAGTTCCTCCAACCGGTGACAACAGGCAGGGGCCAGTTCTTGAAGGTGTACCGCCACCTGTTCGACGAAATGACCCCGTGCTTGAAGGGGATTCTGTTGGTTTCCATACCGATGATGTTGGTTGGATTGGAGTTCCCCATTGGACCCAAGAAATAAGAATCGGGATCCGCATCGCATGGAATCAGGATTTCGTCCTTTAGAGCCTAGAAGAAGAATGTGTGCGGGGGAAGCTAAATGAGCCGAATACCAATGTAAATTGACTGAATGCGTTAAGAGGAAAAGTGAAGTTCACCTCTGGAATCTCGTCATGGGTCGCCATTGCGGAGCTCGGATGGAAGTTGAAGCTGTTGGCAATTTGGGGGAAAAACGCGGAGCTTGAGGCGGTTCTGACCTAGAATGCGCGGTGGACTTGCGAACAATTTCAGAACAAATACCTTTGTTCGGAAATTGAGGGGGCATGTGTTAACACGGAATATTTGCACTATGACAAGTGGGCCAGCACGGCGCATGTTCGGGAGAAACCACCACCTGAGGGATTCGGTAGACAGCAAGCACGCTCGGCTAATCCAATCGATTCGGCAAGGCTGTGGAGGCGACTGGTCAAACGAGGAGTGGATTCGGCAATATGGCGCTGCGGTCGGCTACCTCAGGCTAAGTCGGTTTGCGACAAATACGACATGTCAGAAGATTTGTCAACAGGAGATCTCGTCATTGTTAGCACGAGCCGATTATTAAGGGAGGTTTGGAGCGGAAGGCATCATATTTTAGATAGTTTCCTGATTTTATCGTTGTAATCGTATCCTTCTAGGACTCGTAGAGCACCAGGGTATAAATATAAACCCCGGAACCACTGTAAATCAGTGAACAATCAATACAACCAAACCGGCCCCGTGCCATCCTCGAGTCCAAGTCATGTCGTCGTGTTCTTCGAGAGGAGTCATCGATCCATCGACCTCCGTAAGTCCCGACAACCTTGTTATCATGTCTAGTATCGTGTGGCGGATTTAGATTTGATGCAAGTAGTCTCGTATGTTTGGCTTAGTATCATGCGGTGGATTTAAGCTAATGACGGGAAGTTTTTGCTTATGCCTTGTATCGTGCGGCGGATTAAGACATGGGTAAAAATAGTTATCGGCTCTATTAGATTTGGCAATCTATTAGATTCATTAAGTTACCATGTGTTTGCTCTATGTTTAATGTTTTATGTATATTTGCAACACTCTTTTGCCCAATCTAGATCTCGCTCGGTTCGGCTCTGTCTTTTATAGATCTATCCTGTTCTTTCATATTCATTATTGTAGAGTCTTCCATGCAGTAGATCTATTGTCCGTAATAGCCGATTTGATCGTATCTAGATTGCCACGTGGTGAGGGTTCATGCACGTTAAGTACGTTTGATCTATGACAAGGCTAGGCGTCGTGCGGCAGGCGCAGGCCTTAGATTAGTTTAATCATGCTTGATTTGCATGTTCAATCCCCATGGACCCCAACTCGGTTGCACAATCGAGATTGGTTAAACTTTAATTCATAGTTAATATACCATGCAAGTACAATTCTCATGCAAACGTATTCGGCAACTTGTTATTCACGTAGCTTCGTTCATACTGCCGAATGATCTTTAAACCTGTTGGCAGATAGCTTTCATAGCTATATGTCGTCGTAAGTGGCTTCAGGGCCGTACATCTTGGAACTGTCTGGTCATACCCGGCATGTTCCAGCTTTGTATTTAACAGTTTACCTCCTTTGTTAGTTGCAGGGCAAACTGACTGGCACGCACCGAACTTCTGAGCACCCGGGCCACGTTTGAAGCTAGCTTTTCCGGCTTACTGTGTGATTGGTACAGTGCGTCACTTTTGGTGCCAACAACTCCAAAGCCTCTGTGGCTTGTGTGGATGTGCTAGAGAGCCCTCTAACTCGCTTGTGCTTGCTAGTGTGCTAATCCATTGCGAGTGAGTGATCGCTAGTGTGTTGCTTTGAGAGATAGCATCGAGTGGGACTAGGTGGTCGAGTTGCAAGCCGGTGGTGCTTATTACTCTTGGAGGTTGCCACCTCCTAGATGGCTTAGTGTTCGAGTCTCCATCGTGAAGCCCGCGTGAAGATTGTGCGTGGCTCCGGAGAAGCTTTTGTGAGGGGCATTGTGCTCGCCCCGCGGGGATCGCGAAGAGCAACTCTAGTAGAGCATGTCACTGAGTTACCCTCACTTGTGGCTGAGTTCTTGCGACGCTCGAGTGTCGAGCTAGGTGTGGTGCCTATTAGCCGCCGAACTACCACGGTGTGTGGTCGACACAACGGGGACTAGTTTGGTGGCAACCAAGTGAACCTCGGGATAAAATCACCGTGTCAACTTTGTCTACATCTTCTTGGTGGTTTGCTATCTCTATTCACTAGCTTGTATTTACTTGTTCATATACTTGTGCTAGTGTAGTTTGCTCTCGCTCCTCTAGTTAGCTTGTGTAGCTTGCTAGTTACATTCTTTGCTTGTGTAGCATAGAAGTTGATCCCGTGAGTGACTAGTTGACTTGTAGTCTTGCTAGTCACATTGCTTAGTTTGTGTAGCTAAGTTGAGCTCTCTAATTTGGCTTGTGTAGCCTTGTTATTGAGCATTGCTAGTGAGCTTAGGAGCTTTGTGCTTTTGCTTACTAGATTGTGTAGGAGCTCCCCGGTGCTTGAAGTACTAGTTGCATAGGTTTGTGTGACCTTGCAAGCTAGATTGATTATGTGAGCTTTAGCTAGCCCGACACCTTATTTCTTGTTTAGGATCTTTTGTAAGGTGTCATAGAGTATAAGTAGAGGGGTGTAGTCTTGGCTAGACCGATAGTTTTAATTCCGTATTTGTTTTGGTTAGCCGATACGATTATTTTTTAGAAAGGACTATTCACCCCCCTCTAGTCCGCCATCTCGACCCTTCAATTGGTATCAGAGCCGAGGTCTCTCATTTGTGGTCTTTACCGACCCGAGAGGATGGCGACTTATGGGCTAGATGTTGAGTGTCCACACATTTTTGATGGCACACATTTTGCACGGTGGAAAAATTGGATGATATGCAATTTTAAGTTTATTAGTCCTCAAATGTGGTGGATCGTAGATGTGGGCCTTTCTCTTGTGTTGGATAAAAGAATGCAACTCAAGCGCAAAAGAAATGCCTACATCTCGATTGCCAAGCTACTAACATTTTCTATCAATCTATGGAGGATAACATATTTGGTGAGATCATGGACTTGAAGTCCGCCCATGAGATTTGGATTTATCTCCGATGATGATGTTGATGAGCCCAAGGAGGAGGCGCATGAGGATGATGAGCATGACCACAACTTGGTGATTGTGGAAGATTGCTCCACCTCATGGTCAAGTGATGATGATGATGATCAATCTACAAGTTCACTTGACAAGATTGTTGATGATGGGCCGAGCTCAAGTGATGCAATTAATGATGCTACTCTATGCTCACTTGATGATGATGATGGCTATGAGAGTGATGTCTCTACAAGCTCTCCATCTACACCACATTGCTTCATGTCATAAGGTGACACCAAGGTATCTAATGCTAATGTGGTTGATCACGTTGATTCATATGATGAGCTTGTTAGTAGACTTGCTAGCATGACCATGTATTTAGAAAATGAGAAAAATAAAACAATGAAATTAGCAAATGAAAACTCATTTCTAAAGAACTCATGTGAAGAACATAAGCACTTACTTGATGTTCTTAGAGCTTCACATGATGAATTAGTTGAAAAATATGGCTCTCTCATTAAAGCTTTTTCGAAAGAACTTAAAAACAATGAGAGCTCATCACATGGATCAAATGATGAATTGCAAAATGTTGCTAACCCATGTGATGTAGGCAAGAAGAATGTATCCACCTCTTGTGATGATTTACTATCTATGCCATGTTCTTCACATATAGATGCTTGTTCTACTTCTATGTTTTGTGAGACTAACCTTTTGAAGGAGAACAATGAGCTCAAAAATAAAGTGAAGAATTTGAGCAACAAGTTAGAGAGGTGCTACAACTCCAAAGTCACCTTTGAGCACATGTTGAAGAATCAAAAGAGCTACGGTGACAAGAGTGGCATTGGAATCAACAAAATCATGTCCAAGGGGGAGAGAAAAAGATTGAAGAAGATGAAGAAGCAAGAACAAAAGAAGCTAGCTCATTTCATGTGCTTCAAATGTCGTGAGATGGGACATCTTGCAAATGCCTGTCCCAACAAGGAGAAGCTCAAGTTGAAAAAGGAAGAAGAGAGGCTCAAACATGTCAAGTGCTTCAAGTGTCGCACTAGGGGACATCTCACCTCTATGTGCCCAACCAAGCAATTGGTGAAGTAACAAGAAGAGCCTCAACCAAAGCCACAAGTTGAGCAAAAAGAGAAGCCCCAAGTTCAAGTCAAGATCAACTGTGATGGTGGTGACTTGATAAAGAAGAAGAAAACAAGAAGGGGTGGAAGAGCAAGGCATCCAACTCATATCCATGATGCCAAGATGATGATGAGCAAGAATGAAGAAAAGAAGAAAGATTTGGCTCACATCAAGTGCTACAGTTGTGATAAATTGGGCCACCTAGCTTCGGGTTGTCCAAACAAGCTTGAGAAGAAGGATCAAGCAAACAAGAAGAAGCAAGGCAATGAGAAGCAACATTTGAGCAAGGAAGAGAAGGCTCAATCAAAGAGAGTTTGCTACTCATGCCGGGAAAGGGGACACATGGCAAATTCATGTCCCCTAGGTAAAAATTCTAAGCCTATTTCAATTGATGATAATATTGTGCTTAGAAAGGATGACAATGGTACCTCACCGGTGGCTATTGCAAAACATCCCGCTACTCATACTAAAGCATTGCCTAAGTATGTTGCATCTAACTTGAGAGGACCCAAAGTCCCAAACTAGTTTGGGTACCATCAAAAAGTGGATGATTATGTAGTTACCATGGCATTGGAGGCTTGATTCAATTGATTCCATGTTGATCATCATGTGACTGAGTCAAGTAATAAAGCTTATTGCTATTCTCATCCCAATGCCAAGTCAAGTCAAGTGAAGTCCAAATGTGCTATAACATACAAGTGTAAAGTTCAAGTTGTGGTGATCTATTGAATATATTTGAAGGCTTGCAATCAAATTGAGTAGATGCTTGCTATTGGATAATCATGAACTACCAAGGTATATCTCTAGTTGATCATATTCATTTGGGTGCATATGAGTTGATTGAATTGGATATATATGCATATGTTGCTTGCTATAAGATGATTGAATGGACAAATTGCTTAGTGATCAATTTTGAGTTAGTTTGATTGGATATGTTCACAAGATGACCTTTGGTAAGTGAATTTGCATGGATATATGTTTTGTGTTGATGTTCAAACAAGTTAGCTTCAAGTCTGATTCAAATTGGTAGAGTATAGCTCAATTGCTTAAAGTTGTCCAATATTGCAAAATCTAAGTGAGCTGAGAAGATAGCCATGTTTGAATGATCAAATCTATTTGGATTGGCTTGAAATTTGGTACACATGCTCTACACTTATGACACTAGTTGCTTTAAAAATTTCATGATAAATGGATAAGTTATTCTTTGATTTTGGAGTGAATCTTATCAACACAAGTGCAGCAGTTTTCAACATGTAGTAGTGTGGAATGATGTGAAATCTGGTAGCAATCTAGAAGTCCAATAAAGCTCAAATTTTTATGGCTGCTAGAAGACTTAGTGAGGCACATCTCCACAAAAGTTCATGGCAATTGGATCAATATATTGTGAGATATGATCAGTTCATTGAAGTGGACAGAATCTGCCATATAAGTGATATTTATTGGATAGATCTCAAGTCACTTTGATTGAAAGGCCCTCAAGTTGGAATCATGTTTATAAATGTGAGGGACCTATGTTTGGTTTTGATATGAGTTAGAAACATGAAAAGATGAGTACAAGGTCACTTGATTGTAGAGTGTTTTTGGCACACAATTGGTACTCAAATTGAAGATCAAGACCAACATCAAGATGAAGTGGAAGATCGAGTCCTAGTAATAATAGAAGATCATTTGGAAGAAAGAAAAGGACTTAAAGAAAGAAGAGTTGAACTCAGGCAATCATGCAAGAAGCTTTCATCATGATGAGTTCACCATTGGATCAATCAAACAAAAGCATTTCAAGTAAGGATCAAGGATGTTCTTTGGAGAGAGGTTACTTCTCCCTTTTGTAGGGGCTTGCCGCCTTTTGTAGGTTAACCAAGTGTGGTACTTGGAAGGCTAATATGGAAGTGGTGATTCAAAGGATGTTTGGGGTGCTTAGTTGAAATAATGAAAGGATTGACCAAGCAAAGCAAGCAACAACCCAAAGTAGAGAGCAAATTGAAGTTTATCAATTGGTATGATCTCCATTAGTATTTATTGGGAAGCTCTCAAGCAAGCAAAGAACAAATGAAGAAGCAATGTCAACCACAACATTGAGCTAGTGCACTTGATCATATGGGTGAAGATTTGTTCTATCAATCAGTATCTATTGGTCTTCACCATGGACTTCACATTGCTATTTGGAGCTTAATTGGAATCTATTGATTATCCTCTACTCCAAGATAGCAAAGGTATCATTGTAATGTGCATGATCATTTCATCCCTTACTAGTATGCGGTTAGTGCATATAGTACATGCTTAATAGGATCATGCATAACAAATGAAAAGTTTAAATTCATAGCCTACCACTATTGCTTGATTGATTATATGATCTAGTGGTTAGTATATGGATTTGTTCATGAGCTAGTGAACCCAAGTACTTGATCTAGAAGATGAGCATTCAAGTGTCTAATTCAACGTGAGTAAGATAACCATTGAAAGATGTGTGAAGAAGCTTACTCTAGAGCAAACCGAGTTAGATATCTTGTGCAAATTTAATAGTTCAAGTCATAAATAAGAGGTTCATGACAAGAGTTCAAGTAGAAGATAATAATGCAAATGGATATCAAGTTTAAACTTTCATTCAAGTGGTATCCTACAAGACTTCAAGTGATCCTCAACTTTAAGTGATCAAATCAAACAAAGCATCCCTCACCAACAAGAGCTCAAGTTTATCAAGTGGGAATGACTCATGCTATGACATAAGAGAAGATGCCCCACCGATTGGTATCAAGGTCAAAGATCCTACAAGTGGCTTTCATGCATCTACACGGGGTATCTACATGTAGTGTCATTCCAATACATATGGTGGTGTTCATAAAAAATACAAGACTCAAGTGTCAACCATCTACCCTAGTGTCACCCTTTGTGAGAAAAGAAGCATACCTTTTGTGGTCATTGATGACAAAGGGGGAGAAATTGTTGTCAAGGACAAAAGGGGAGAAAACAAGAAAAGACATGGATCAAGAGGGAGCAAGATTGAACAATGGAAAAGGATCAAAATTCTTGGACAAAAGAGAGCACACAAGTAGGGGGAGCAAGCTCATGAACTTGGTGAAGGGTTACGAGGATGCTACGCTAGCTGGAAAAACAAAATTTTTCAACCTCATAAACCAGGAACTACTGCTAGTTATAGATCACGGGATTACCACTAGACGCGCAGATGCAGCGGAAGACGTCTCGGTGTAGACGTGCGTGTCGCAGTGATGCCATTTAGATGTTCACGCCCGTCCTTCACGTCTCCACATGCGGTTCGTCCTTGTGCACTAGATGCAGCACCTCCGAGGTATCCCACACGTACAGGGAGGAAGCATCACGCCTCCAGACTGCTAGGTCTGCGAGGAGCAATAGGCGCGGACGTGGGGTGGGCGACGGCTGTCTAATGACGTAGTAAAAACCCTGGTCGCCCCACCCCTCTATTTATAGGTGTCCCTAATGAGCCTGCCAACGTGGAGGCCCATTAGCAAACCCTAATCCTGGTTTGATTCGAGTCCAACTCGAATCAGGCTTCCAGCCCCTTAAGCGTGCGACCCTATGGGTTCACGCACACATAGACACGACCCGAGTACTCCTACTCGCCCGATAGTTGATAGCAGCCTGTAGCAAGACGTGTCAACTCCTATGTATACGCAAAGATCATATCTGATGAACCACCACGATCACATATACGTAATTCCCTTGCCACACAATATTTGGTCCAACTCATAGGTTAACACTTAACCTAAGCACAACCATGCATTTTATGATCCAATCATTTGAGTGGTCCAGTGATATCTCTCTCTCACGGAGAGGGGCAAATCCCATCTTGATCGTCTATGTCTCACAACATATTTCGTGACAAACCCGAAGACTATCTTTATAACTACCCTGTTACGAAGTAGCGTTTGATAGTCCCTAAGTTAGTCGATTCATATCTTGAGTACATACCACAATCTTAGGTCTGAGGACATAACATACATGATGTGTAAAGAGATAATAAGAACATCTCATGTTGGGTCAGTCCAGCCCCATGTCATACATGTGCCCACATTATTAGTTTGACATATCCATGTCTATGACTTGTGAAACATAGCCATCAACTAATACATGTGCTGATCTAATATTCATATGTGTCCTCACATGAACTCTGATCAGGGACAACTGTTGAATAACCATACAGGTAAAAGAGTTTCACACACAATTCACATAATTGCCAATCAATACAAGTTGTCTTTAATGGATATTCAATGAACATATAATAAATCATGGATACAATAGAAATATCATCATCTCTATGATTACCTCTAGGGCATATTCCCAACAGTCTCCCACTTGCACTAGAGTTAATCTTTTAGATATCTAATACCCATAGACCTCACATGCACCTCATGCTTAGGCCGTGGAATTGCCTTTGTCAAAGGATCTGCTACATTCAAATCCGTATGTATTTTGCACATCTTAATCTCATCTCTTTCAATGAACTCTTGAATGAGGTGAAATTTCCATACTAGATGTTTGTTCTTCTGGTGATTCCTTGGCTCCTTAGCCTGCGCAATCGCCCCATTGCTGTCACAATGTAGAGGCAATGGGCTAGACGCATTTCGAAACACACCAAGATCAATGAGGAACCTCCTCATCCAAACACCTTCCTTTACAGCTTCACTGGCTGCAATGTACTCGACTTCTGCTGTAGAATCGGACACTGTCTCCTGTTTGGAACTTTTCCAACTGACTGCACCACCATTTATTGTGAACACAAAACCTGATTGAGATTGTGAATCATCTGTGTCAGTTTGGAAGCTAGCATCGGTGTAACCATTTACAACGAGCTCCTGCTCACCTCCATAGATTAGGAACACATCTTTAGTCCTTCTCAAGTACTTAAGGATGATTTTAACAAGTGTCCAGTGACTCTCACCTGGATTAGCTTGATATCTGCTCGCAACACTTAGAGCATATGAGACATCCGGGCGTGTACATATCATGGCATACATGATGGAACCAATAGCCAAAGCATATGGAACCTTACTCATGCGCTCTCGCTCATCAGATGTCGAAGGACACTGTTTCTCGCTAAAGCGCATGCCATGTGACATCATACCACAACCCTAAATCAGCGACTGACTTGAAGTTGCTATAAGGGGTGTATAACAATGGACGGTCCGTGGCTAAAAGTTATAGCGACAGACCCTAGCAGTTGCTGTTGAAGCCGTCGTTGTATATATACAGCAACAGACTTCATCTTTAGCGACGGATCATCCGTCGTCCTAGAATTTAGCAACGGACAGCCTGTTAGAACTTTCAACAACGGACGATCCATTGCAGTAAGAACTTTTAGCAACGGATAGTCCATCGAGCTCAATTAAATAGCTTTAAAAAAATAATCCAACTATATTTAAAACTGGACCACATTCACAACCAATACAATAGTGAATGACATGCACAAATCATATTCTTATTCATCCATATCAAATGAATACATATATAATCATGTCACTAGCTTAAGCTTCTTGCCATCAGGGCAAGATACAAGCATATAGTAGTTGAATACAAAATCTAGCTAAGTCATTAGGTTGTACATCAAGCATTGTTTTCCAATTGAGCAAAAGCCATCAGCCAAAAGCCATCCAACACTGACCAAAAGATAGGTTCAAGTCCTCTTCTGATGCCACATTAGAAGACCTGAAAAAGAGAACATTATTACTACCTTGTGATACACAAGAATGTGCAAGAATTGGTTAGTGTACATGTTTATGTAAAGACAAATTACTTTCTCAGCTCATGGGAAAATGGAGAGGAAGAATTCTAGAAAAGAACCTGAGATTATTCAAGCATTCAGTTTGTTCTCTGCATCAACTTTATCATATCGTTTCTGGTAAGTCAAGAAAAAAACAATAAGTAAACAACTGTTGGTTGCACTGAACTGCTGCACTTGTAGCAAAAATAAACTGAACTGCGCACATGTGCATTAAATGTTATGAAAGGATGAGTTTCACACATAGACAATGGTTTTTAATAAATTATTGATATACTGATTTCAAAAAAAAAAATCTTTAGTAACCTAACATGTTAAGGAGCAGATAGGTAGCTATAATAAGCTGGGTTTGAAGTCAGTAGACAAGCTAGATAGATAACAAAAATTCCCTATTACCATATATCTTACTTGCTAGTTAAGAAAAGAGAGAAAAACCCTCAAGTGCATCCAGTGATAGGGGAATGGTTTCAGGTGCAGATAAGCTGTTTAATTCAAGTAATATCTTTGTTCTTGACTTACGTACACATGGACAGTACATAGATCGTTGCAAGTCAAATGCCATTCAGTTTTCAGTAATAAAAGAAATAACACAAGATAGGGATGTCGTACTTTCATTGATCATCAATATAGAAATAATAGTGAATTCTCCTTCAATTTTCAGAAACTAGAGCTACAATTAAGGCATGCCAGATAAAGGAATTAAATTAAGCTTCAGCCTTGAAAGGAACTATCAGCTAAAATGATCAACTTGATGCTTACCTCTTGGATGCTTCACTTAATAAAGTTTGCTTGTATGAGATGATTAGAACAAGGTCTGCAGGTGGATAATCTGCAATAGCATATATTTTTACATGAGATCCGCATGTACAACAAGTTACTATTGAGGAAAAGTCATCATCCAAAAGTGATCTAAAGTTAGCATGAAGTTCACCATAAGATAATTCAATGGCTTCCTATCAACAAGTCCTTACAATCCGATGACCGCTTCCACATATACCGGCTCCTTGGATCCATGATTCATAGAGATTTGGCTTACAATAATCTGCAAAGAGCCAATGAGGCATTAGCCATTTACCAACGAAATGTTAAATAGTATATTTTTTAATGCACACTGAACATATTCAATAAACTTGTCTGTAAGACATTCTATTTGCCCTCCTTTTCCCAAATCAATTCAACTCTAACATCTTGTGTCTTTCTTCCAAGAATAAGGCACAAAGGAAAAAAAATCAGAATGTAGTAGCAATAATAATAGCAGCAGTCCACACATGTATGTCTATGTGACTGGCTGTAGGGTGTCAATGCTACATCATGCAACTGCCTAGCACAAGATATTAATTATATACTTGTAATGCACTACTAATTATGGATGTTAGCATCTCCTAGGGTGGACATAAAATACAACAGAGTAAATTACTAAGACCGCAATGTAGTTTCACAAACTGAAAGGCCAACCACTCCAAAGTTATAAAGAAATGTCAGAACAAAACTATAAAGACGTGCAACACACAGTATGTTACCTAGGGCTTTGGAGATGGGATCAACATCCTAGACTTGAATGTTGCCATGACTACAAAAGTGGGTCTCCGTAGCACACAAGGAACTGAATCTACAGTTGTAGAGGACGCTGCAAACAAACACAGCAGAAGTCACCCAATGTCAAGCTTCGCCTAGCAGTTCACAATTCACCACAAAGAGAGTTATAAGACTAGGCAAAGGTCAAAGTAACTTCTGTTATTCACTAAAAATTATTATGAATGCTAATATTGCAGAGTCATGCAGTTCACAATGCTAATATTGCAGTTCACAACAGAAGTAATTTTTCAGTGAGTTATAAGACTTCTGAAATAATTATGAATGCTAATATTGCATTCACTAAAAAGATGTATGCAACATTAGAATTATTCAGAGTCCAAACATAACTGGCTAGCAGTTGGCTATCACCTAGCAGTGGCGCATCAAGTGTCATTTTTTAGATAATGATTGAGGGTAACATGAAACATGTCTCGCTTCACAGTTCATAGTAAACATGAAAACCCATAAAACAAAAAGCAGTAAGCTAAACACACTAACAAAGAGCTTCACTGATGACTTAAAATGTTGAACTTGACAAATTAATCAGATATTGATAAATTGACATTACTAACATACTGTAATTGTAGCACTAAAGATACTAACAGAGACCCATAGAGCTTCACTAATTAGCAAATCAACAAATAATAACAGATTATACGAGAGCTTCACTAATGGCCAAATCAACAAATAACATCAGGGTAAGTGGGTAATAGAGAGCTCACCATTAGCCATGTTCGTGTAGTAGTGGAGGTGGAGCAGAGGACAGAACAGCAGCTTGCAGCACTGTAGTCGTCCAGGTCAAGGCACCAAGCAGAGGACAGAGCAGCAGTCTGCAGTCGTGCCTCCCTCGTCCGTGGCTGCAGCCTGCAGCTGCAGCTATCGACCCCGCTAGCGCCTGCTCGCCTGCAGCAGCAGCCCTCGCCGGCGCCCGCCCGCTTGCCTGCAGCAGCCGCTCCCGCCAGTGCCCGCCCGCCCGCCTGCAGCAGCCACTCCCGCTGGCGCCCGCCCGCTCGCCTGTAGCAGCCGGGCAGCCGCTCCCGTTGGCGCCCGCGCAGGCTGGAGCTAGAGCCTGGCCACCAGATGCGCCGCCACCAAGCGCCAGCACGAGCTCAGAAAGAAAATTGGGGAAGTTTTCCCTCCCTCAGGTCACCTGTAGCCCTAAAGGACCAATTGATTCATTTTTCCAATAATACACCCACATGGATAACCTTCTCGAAACAGTTTGTGCCATATAGCGACTGACGATTCAACGTAACAACAAATTATTTTATAGCAACGGACCATCCATCGCCGTATTCGGTTTTAGCAACTCACTGTCCTTCACAAAGCTTTAGCGACTCACCGTCCAACGCTGATTATCAACTTTTAGCAACTGCAGTTAGATGCTATTTAAGGGTTGTGGTGTAGTGTTAGGCAAGTGCGGATACATGGGTGTATACCGAGTCTCGAGTGATGAGTGATTGTCAACTGGGATAATGCGCATGTTCTTTGGCTTGTGTTGTGCATGTGGATACATGGGTGTATACCGAGTCTCGAGTGATGAGTGATTGTCAACTGGGATAATGCGCATGTTCATTGGCTTATGTTCTGCAGGTGTCGAGCACGGATACAGTGATGAAAGGCAAGGTGAAGGTCAAGTAGAGACGTGCCGTGCCGATGGACCGAGAGTGGCGAAGGGAGGACGTGAGGCTTGGACTGAGGGACCGGTGGCCCGAGGATCAGCTGTGGTGGCTGACAGCCTAGGACAACGATGAGCAAAGACTTGCGGGCACGGTGTTGCTTGGGTCGAGGACCTGGGGACACGTGTCGGTGGACGGGATGCACGGACGGTGCATCCCCTCTACGGTTCGATTTGGTGGTTGAGCCACAGAAAAACCACCGAGTGGACAGTTTCCAGGTTTAGGCCTCAAAACCTGGGCGCTGATGGTTTCTGAGTTTGGGCCACAAAACTCGGGCTGAGGACAGTTTCTAGGTTTGGGCCTCAAAACCTGGGTGCTGCGTGTTTCTGAGTTTGGGCCACAAAACTCAGGCGAAGGACAGCTGGTTTCCCGGTTTGGGCCTCAAAACCGGGGGTTGGTCGTGAAGGCTGGTTTCCCGGTTTGGGCCTCAAAACTGGGGGCGAAGTCCAGGAAAAGGACAAGCAGAGCGGTGGCGGCACGTGGCGGCAATCGGTGAGGTTGGGTCGAGGCAACGCTGCCAGTTGTGCGACCGTGGCCGTCGGATCATCATCTACCTTGAGTTGGTCCAGAATAACCCAAGGGTTTAGCTGGCTCGCTCTGTAATTAGTTAGGGGTAGAGTGGGAATTAGTAATAGGATGAGTAGAGGGAGACACCCACCTCCCATCCTATCTCAGTCATTTTGCTATTTTGCCTTCTAGGTTTTCCTGCTCTCCCCATCCTCTGCTGTAGTGAACTGAGATCCACAGAGAAGACAATCATACCTATGTGTCCGTGAGATTTTGAGGAAGTGAGACCGTAATCTCACTGTTGTAGCGTGTGGTAGCCACACGGTTGCAAATTCGTGGTTGTGATTCGCGTCTGGTTCTTGTTCTTTGCGGCTTGCTTTTCTCCACGTTTTTCCCGATGATCGATCTCTCTACTCGGTGCGTCTTTTGCAAATCCGTTTGAACTGAGTTGTTCTAGATCCTGAGGCACTTCTTTCCACCGAAGGAATTTACCTCTAACCTCACGAGCTAGCAGATCGGTCGATTTTTGTATCGGATCACGTTTTGTCTCCCTTGCTCCGAATTCTTTGATTCATCGATTTGGAGATAGGTTCGAGCCATGATCTCGTAGGAGTAGCTCACTATCCTCCTTGTGACTCATCTCACCAAGTTTGATCCTTAGAGGATTCGCTTTGGGTAAGATTGAATCGAATCGGTGGACGAACTGTATAGAATCGAGGTAACCGGACGCTGGACCTAGAGTCCGGTCATTGAATGTGTCCACTGCATTTTTGTTTTGACTTGACTGGACGCTCGATGTGCAACTGACCGGACTCGCTCCTTGCACCGTTCACGGTTCGTTCACTGACTGACCGAACGCTCAACCCTCGACCGGACTCTCAGTGTCAGTGAGTCCGGTCAGGAACAGAGAGCTCCCAAACCTGTTTTGGCTTGATCGGACGCATCCGGTGGTCTCTGACCGGACACAGGCAGACTCCGGTCAGTGCAGCCTCTGCGTGTTTTCGTCCGCAGTTCGTTCGGTTGTTGTCGGTTTTGTTTTCCAGCTTTTGCGTTGGGTTTCTAGAGTTGCGTAGTGTCCCGCTGTGCTTCTTGGAAGCATCCACCCTACATCTAGTGTCGTGGACATTTGCAAGCTCTGGGCTAGCTCTTGGGGGTTGATTCTCAGGACAGTGGCTACAAGTTTCCGAAAAGAAATTTGAAGCTCCCATTCACCCCCCCTCTGGTCGCTTTCTGGTAGCATCTTCGGTCCTTCAATTGGTATCGGAGCGGGTTAAGGATCTTCCACCTTAGCCGGTTCTAGATCCACAGAAGGTGACATGGATCGCGGCGTGGGCAAACCGCCGTTTTTCGATGGGACGAACTATGCTTATTAAAAGATACGTATGTCGGCCTATCTGCAGAGTTTGGATGCTTCCATCTGGGATATTTGCAACTCTGGTGATTACGTGGTCTTGGCTGCTCGTGCTACTCAACATCAGATCGATGAGCACGATGCCAATAGCCGAGCCCGTAATGCTCTTTTCTCATGTCTGAGCATGAGTGAGTTTGATCACGTTTCTCACCTCGCTACGGCTCGAGAGATTTGGGCTACCCTCATGCGTTTCCATGAGGGAACCACTCAAGTCAAAACCTGTCTCTACGAGTCGTTCAAGCGAGAGTATGAGAACTTTCAACATATGCCTGGCGAGAGCATAGAAAGTTTATTTGCTCGCTTTCAGGTGATTGTCAACAGGATGAGGGCGAACAAGGAGCTGTTGCCTTTTGACGATCATGAGAGGGCTTTGAAGCTTTTACATACCCTTGATCGGTCGGTGTGGGATTCCAATGTTCAGGCGATCATCGAATCACCTAACTATGAGACCCTTACATGCGACGAGCTCTTTAGTAAGCTCAAGTACAGTGAGATCGATGCCATGGCGAGGGCTTCTTATGAAAATCCTTCTGGCCCGTCGATGGCTTTGCTTTCTGGCTCTTCTGCTAACTCCTCTGGAGGCCTTGCCCTCTCTTCTCTTCTTTCTGTCACAGAGGAGCAGCTGGAGATCATGGGGGATGACGAGTTGGCTTTGCTCGCCAACCGGTTCTCGCGGTTCCAAAACAACCGCATGAACCGTCGCCGCAGAGGAGGACGCTCAGGATGTTTCGAGTGCGGTGACCCCAACCACTTCATCGCCAATTGCCCGAAGAAGAACAAGCAGACCTTTGGCAAGGCGGACCATGGGCACAAGTACGACTCCGGCAAGCGCAAGGAGAAGTACGTCCCCGCGAAGCACAAGCGGAAGGGCGGCTTCAACAAGGAGTACATCAAGTCGAAGTACTTGGAGAAGGCCCAGGCTGAGCAGCGTGCATTCTTCGCCACGCTCAGCGACGTCGACGACTCGGATGATGACTCCGCTCCCTCAAGCGATGACGAGTCCGAGAAGAAGAAGAGGATCGAGGACAAGCTGAACGGCCTCTGCTTCTTCGCTGACAACGAGGGCTTCTGTACCATGGCCCTCGGAAAGGAGGTCGACAGCGAGCTGGAGGAGATCCCTCAGAATGACGACGACGACGACACCTCCCAGGTATCTCTGACCCCGGATGAGCTTTCTGCTGAGGTCGAGAAGCTTACTGCCGCCCTTCTTAGTCAGGATAAGTTGCTTGGGCGTGCTGCTAGAGAGCAGAAGGAGTTTAGGCAGAAGTGGGAGGATACGATGAAGGAGCTTGAGGTTGCCAAGTCCACCATAGTTGTTTCCAAGGAGGATGAGTGCGAGATGTGCACCACGCACATGATTGACCTTCTCACCTTGAGAGGTAAGTATGTTGCGTTGGTTGGAGAGGTGGATGAGCTTAAGGCTAGATCCTCGCTGTTGGGTGCGTGCAAGTCCTGTGCAGGCTTGCAATCCGAGTTGGTAGAGAAGAATGCCAAGATTGTGTCTCTTGAAGAGGCCAGCTCGGATAACACGTGTGTGGCTAGATGTGTTCTGTGTGAGGGTTTGGAGATGGAGATAGCCAACGTGAAGCATGACAAGATGCAAACCGAGGAGGAAAACACATACGTTCGGACCATCTTGTCATGGGTGTCTAGTGGAGAGCCGCAGCTTGGGATGATGATCTCCCAATTCAAGCGTGCTACTGGAGGTCCAGGTGTAGGCTTTGCTCCGGGTGTTAATGTTTCATCTTTTGGCAAGATTGGAGAGTCGAGTGGTCTTAACCCATGTGAGAAGCCCAACTCCACCACTACTTCCAAGCATACTAAGATTCCACCCAAAGAGCCTCTCAAGCCTAACACCAAGGATGGGGTGTATGTTGAACCTCCAAGAGCTCCACCCAAGAAACAATCATGGGCTCCAAAACCAAACCACCTCAGGAACAAGCTAGACACAATGCCACCTATCCAGGAGGAGCTCAGGCCACAGAAGGGCAAAGTGATCCACACCCACTACCGTGAGTACCAACAACCCCCTATGAGAGCGGTGAGGTACCATTGTGAGCACTGTGGGAGAGATGGACACTTGAGTGAGTTTTGCTTTCGACGCAAGAGAGAGGCGCGTCGTGCAAAGGAGATGAACAACACGGACATGTACCATCCTTTTCCATGATGTACATGTGCCGAATGTTCAGAGGCGTGCTGCTAGGCCTAGAGGTCCAAAACCTCAAGTTCCTAGGCCTAGGCCGCGAGGAGGTCGTGCTCGGCGGGAGCCTGCTATTATGGGCTATGGACCCCGTGGCGGTGGCTTTGTAGTTGAGCGTTTTCCACCACTGCATTTTGAGTATCGCGATGGCCGCTCGTCCCTTAGCGGACCACATTTTCCCCTACGTGGTGATCGCTCTTCCCGTAGGCGTGCTAGGAATGGTTTTTCTGCTAACCGTTCTTTTGAGCAGCCGGGCCAACACTGGTATTCTCCCTACTTCACTAACCCCAGTGTTGGACTGTATGCTCACCCTATGTCTTTTTATTGATGTAGGTAAAACGATTGGAGAACGTTTGGTTGGTGGATTCCGGTTGTTCGAGACACATGACCGGAAACGCCAAGTGGTTCTCCAATCTTAGTCCTGTTGCCGGAAAGGAGTTTATCACCTTCGGCGACAATAGCAAAGGTAAAGTGTTGTCTCGTGGGTCGGTGCGAGTTAATGAGCACTTTGTGTTGCGCGATGTTGCTCTTGTTTCAAACTTGCATTTTTCTATTTCGCAACTCTTTGATGATGACTATGAGATTCGTTTTAAGCCGAATCTCAGTCGTATTTTGGATCCTCAGGGCAATCTTGTGTGTTTGATTTTGCCCTTTGGGAAAGTCTTTCGTGCGAATTTCTCGGAGTCTTTTGGCACTTCTCGTTGTCTTGTGGCTAGACCTTCCTCCTCTGATCTTTGGAAGTGGCATAGGAGACTTGGACATTTGAGCTTCGACTTGCTTGCAAGGCTTAGCTCACTTGGCCTAATCCGAGGATTGCCCAAGTTGCATATGGAGAAGGATCTTGTTTGCCATTCTTGTAGTCATGGGAAGATGGTCGCTGCTCCCCACCATCTAGTGACTCAGGTCATGACCAAGCGCCCTGGAGAGCTTTTGCACATGGACCTTGTTGGTCCGGCTCGGGTGAGCTCGGTTGGGGGGAAGTGGTATGTGCTTATTGTTGTTGATGACTTTTCGAGATATTCGTGGGTCTTCTTTTTGTCTGAGAAGACTGAGACTTTCTCTTTTGCTCGCAATCTGATTTTGCGTCTTCAGAACGAGTTCCCTTTGAACTCGATGCGAGCTATTAGAAGTGATAATGGTTCCGAATTCAAGAATTCAGATTTTGAGAAGTTTTGTAGCTCTTTGGGTTTAGAGCATCAGTTTTCTTCCCCCTACACACCGCCACAGAATGGTGTTGTAGAGAGGAAGAATCGGACCCTTGTTGAGAGGGCCAGGACGATGCTCGATGAGCATAGGACTCCTAGGCGATATTGGGCCGAAGCTATGAGCAATGCATGCTACATTTCCAATCGCATTTTTCTCCGAGCTTTCTTGAAAAAGACTTCTTATGAGTTGTGTTTTGGAAAACTGCCCAAGGTAAGTTATTTTCGAGTTTTTGGTTGCCACTGTTTTATACTTAAGAAAGGCAACCGTGAAAAATTTGAGTCTCGTTCTTCTGACGGTGTGTTTTTGGGTTATGGCACTCATACTCGCGCATATCGTGTACTTAACATTGACACTAACCGAGTCATGGAGACATCAGATGTCACCTTCGACGAGACCATGGTTTGTCCTTCTTCTCGTTTTGAGCGTGCAGGTGATCATGAGGTTGGCGAGCCTCTTTTTGATGATGAGGACGAGGGTGCTGAAGGGATGGATTACCCAGCACCACCTCCACCTGCTGTGCCGCAAAGAGCGGCCTCTACTACCACTCATGGCCCCGATCCCTCTTTTCGACTACTTGGGGGCCGCGGGATCCGCCACCTCGAGCGGTACCTTTTGTACCCGAGGAGGCACCAGCTGCTGTTGAGGGGGAGGTCTCTTCAGTTCGGGAGGCGCCACGACACATTCAGCGCCAACACCCGCCTCAACAGATGATCGGCAGCATCGGCGAACGTGTCACTCGGTCAAGGTCACAACAAATCTCTCACTTTGCTCATTCTGCATTTGTTGCTGATTTTGAACCCCAAGATGTTGGACACGCTTTATCTGATCCGGATTGGGTCAATGCCATGCATGAGGAGTTAGAAAATTTTAAGAGAAATCGGGTTTTGGTTTTGGTTCCACCTCCTCCTGAGTGTCACCCTATTGGTACAAAATGGGTCTTCAAAAACAAACAAGGAGAGGATGGCCATGTTGTGAGAAACAAGGCCAGACTTGTAGCCCAGGGGTATAGTCAGAAGGAGGGGATATACTATGAGGAGACTTTTGCTCCCGTAGCTCGTTTGGAGGCAATTAGGATACTCTTGGCTTTTGCTGCATTCAAAGGTTTTAAACTTTTTCAAATGGATGTCAAGAGTGCCTTCCTAAATGGCCACATAGAAGAGGAAGTGTATGTTAGACAACCCCCCAGTTTCGAAAATCCCAAGTTTCCAAACCACCTTTTTAAACTTCACAAAGCTTTGTATGGTTTGAAACAAGCCCCTAGAGCCGGATATGATAGGTGGAAAACCTTTTTGCTTGCTAAGGGTTTTAAAATGGGATGTGTGGATAAAACACTTTTTCTCCTCAAGCAAGGCAATGACACCCTCTTGGTCCAGATTTACATGAATGATATCATTTTCGGTGGTTCTTCTCACGCTTTGGTTGCCAAGTTTGCAAACACTATGAGCAGGGAGTTTGAGATGAGCATGATGGGCGAGTTGACGTTTTTCCTCGGGTTGCAAATCAAGCAATCCTGAGAGGGGACGTTTGTGCACCAGGGCAAGTATACCAAGGACATCCTGAAGAAGTTCGACATGGGTGAGGCCAAGCCTCTTCCAACACCCATGCCGACCACGGCGGCCCTGGATGCGGATGTGGATGGAGAAGCTGTGGACCAGAAGGAGTACCTGAGTTTGATCGGGTCGCTACTGTACCTGACGGCGACACGCCCGGACATCCAGTTTGCGGTGTGTCTTTGCGCGCGATTTCAGTCGTCGCCGCGCACCTCACACTGTCAGGTAGTCAAGCGCATTATGAGGTACTTATGCTTCACTCCAGAATTTGGGATTTGGTATTCTGCTTCCTCCACCCTCTCCCTTTACGGTTATTCTGATGCTGATTTTGCTGGTTGCCGGATTGAGGTCAAGTCCACTTCTGGGACTTGTCAGTTTATTGGTTCTTCTCTCGTTTCGTGGTCTTCTCGCAAGCAGTCTAGTGTCGCCCAGTCTACCACAGAGGCTGAGTATGTTGCTGCGGCTAGCTGCTGTTCCCAGTTGCTTTGGATGATGGCCACTTTGCGTGATTTTGGTCTGAGCTTTTCTCGCGTTCCCTTGCTTTGTGACAGCATGAGTACTATTAGTGTTGCTAAGAACCCCGTGCTGCACTCTAAGACCAAACACATTGATACTCATCATCAAAGCCTTTAGACCAATCAACTTTTGCTAGGTTGGCTGACATTAGCGTTCCCTTCATTTTCTGCGAGACTACTATGAGAAGGGTGATATCGACCTTCGCCATGTCGATACTCATCATCAGTTGGCTGACATTTTCACCAAGCCTTTAGACCAATCAACTTTTGCTAGGTTGAGAGGTGAGCTTGGTGTGTGTTTCCCCTTTTAGATGGGGGAAACATTTTGGTTCGTGTATCATAGACTGACTCTTTTTTCCTTCATTTGATTTCTTCATGCATCTTTGCATTTCATCTTGCATATTTACATTCAGAGCTTCATGTATATAATCTTTAGAATGTGACTATGCTCTGTGTAGTGTATGCTTCGATGCTTTGTAATGATGCTTGTAGCTTATGCTCTTTTTGATCACTGATACATGTTGTGAGCTGAGCTATTTTATGAATGGTGAACTTGTTTAATGAACCTAAAACCTGAAAATGTTCACCATTGAGATATGCGACTAGCATGTGTAGAATGTGTTGATAATCACTTGTGCTTTTCATATATGCTAGGTTGCTATGTCTCTAGTTTTGAGTCATTCACTTGCTTGGTATGTTCACATTCTGTCTTTAAATTTGAACCAAGTTAAGAGAATTGGAAAGATCGAATTGGGATTGCTTGTCAGCACATCACAGTTTCGAGACTGTTTCTCATTGCACTTTGAGTTAAACTTGAGCTGTGTAGTGTATGACCGAAACTGTTGCTTTAAGCTTCTGATTGCTTGAGCATAGGCTTCGCACAGTTGAAAAGTTAGGCAATGACAAGCTTTCAACCTCTCGCAATCACATGCTGAAATTTGAACTTGTGTAATTTAACCGCTGCAACTCTGATAAAATTTTGAATACACAAGTCTATGTTTCATTCTATAGCATGATGATTGAACCTTGCTAGGGGTAGTTCACTTGATATACATGGTTAGCACTTGCTTGACTTCCTGTCTGTACATGTTTAGTGCTATTTTTATGGTGAACATCCTTTTCTGAATGGCTAAAAACTGCTCACGTTGCTCACATGTTCATATTTCGTATTTGGTGATCAGTTTGAGCCTTTGCCAGCATTCTGTGCATTTTGATGAGTCATCGGATCAACATTTTGTCAAAGCATCTTCTTATTCTATCGACTATATTCCTGAAGCTGCTAACTTGCATTTTGACTCATATGCATTTGGAGGGGAGATACTTGATAGTGCATTTTCAACTAAGGGGGAGAAATTTTGCCAAATCATAAGGGGGAAATTCTCTCATTTCATCTAAGGGGGAGATTTCCTGGTTGTGTGCACTATTGGAGGGGGAGTCTGAGCTGGCTCGGTTTTTGAGCTTTCCAATTGGTTCGGAGCTTTTTTGGCATTTTTGGTAGCTAGTTGTATTGAGCCTCTTCCTTTTTCTTGAGGGACTAGCGTCTTTGCCTTTGTGCTTGTTCAGTTGGTATCGAGCTTTCTCGCTAGCGGTGTTGAGCCCATTTCTGCCTCTTCTTGAGGGCTAGCTCTATTCTACTTGAATTTCAATTGGTTTTTTCAATTGGTATCGAGCTTTCTAGCTAGTGGTGTTGAGCCTGTTCTACCTCTTCGTGAGGGCTAGCTTTGCTTTGCTTGGTTGCGTCGAGCCGTTGCCCATGTCTTTGGGGACCAAGTTGTCTTGCTCTTTCCACTTGACCTTCTTTGGCTTTGCTATGCTTTTGGGTCATTTGGTCGAGTTCTCTCTCCTTCTTCCTTCCTTTCTCTATTTCATTATGATTTGTGTTGGTAGTTGACAATGCACTCATCAAGGGGGAGATTGCGGATACATGGGTGTATACCAAGTCTCGAGTGATGAGTGATTGTAAACTAGGATAATGCACATGTTCTTTGGCTTGTGTTGTGCAGGTGTCGAGCATTGATATAGTGATCGAAGGCAAGGTGAAGGTCAAGTAGAGACGTGCCGTGCCGATGGACCGAGAGTGGCGAAGGGCGGACGTGAGGCTTGGACGGAGGGACCGGTGGCCTGAGGATCAGCTGTGGCGGCTGACAGCATGGGACAGTGATGAGCGAAGACTTGCGGGCACGGTGTTGCTTGGGTCGAGGACCTGGGGACACGTGTCGGTGGACGGGGTGCACGGGCGGTGCATCCTTTCTATGGCTCGGTTTGGTGGTTGAGCCACAGAAAAACCACCGAGTGGACGGTTTCCAGGTTTGGGCCTCAAAACCTGGGTGCGGATGGTTTCCGAGTTTGGGCCACAAAACTCAGGCTGAGGACGGTTTCGAGGTTTGGGCCTCAAAACCTGGGCGCTGCGGGTTTCTGAGTTTGGGCCACAAAACTCAGACGATGGACGACTGGATTCTCGGTTTGGGCCTCAAAACTGGGGGTCGGTCACGATGGCTGGTTTCCTGGTTTGGGCCACAAAACCGGGGGCGAAGTCCGAGAAAAGGACGGTCAGAGTGGAGGCGGCACGTGGCGGCAATCGGTGAGGTTGCGTCGAGGCAACGCTACTAGTTGTGCGGGCGTGGCCGTCGGATCACCACCTACCATGAGTTGGTCTAGAATAACCCTAGGGTTTAGCTGGTTCGCTCTATAATTAGTTAGGGGTAGAGTGGGAATTAGAATTAGGATAAGTAGAGGGAGACACCCACCTCCCATTCTATCTCAGTCATTTTCTATTTTGCCTTCTAGGTTTTCCTGCTCTCCCTATCCTCTGCTGTAGCGAACTGAGATCCACAGAGAAGACAATCATACCTCTGTGTACGTGAGATTTTGAGGAAGTGAGACCGTAATCTCACTGTTGTAGCGTGTGGTAGCCACACAGTTGCAAATTCGTGGTTGTGATTCGCATTTTGTTCTAGTTCTTCGCGGATTGCTTTTCTCCACGTTTTTCCCATCGATCTATCTCTTTGTTCGTTGTGTCTTTTGTGATTCCATTTGAACAGAGATGTTCTAGATCATGAGGCACTTCTTTCCACCGAAGGAATTCACCTCTAACCTCATGACCTAGTAGATCGATCGATTTTCGTTTCGGGTCAAGTTTTTCTCCCTTCCCCCGAAATTCTTTGATTCATCGATTTGGAGATAGGTTTGAGCCATGATCTCTTAGAGATAGCTCACTATCCTCCTTGTAACTCATCTCACCAAGTTTGATCCCTAGTGGATTTGTTTTGGGTGAGATTGAGTTGAATCAGTGGACGAACAGAGCCGCGTCGGGGTGACCGGACGCTGAAGTCGGGGTGACCGGACGCACGGTCAGAGTCCGGTCGTTGAACTCCGTTCATAGTTCCTTCCTGCGAACTGACCGAACGCTCAGTGTTTGTGTGACCGGACTCGACGCTCACACTGTTCATGGTTTTTGGCTGGCTTGACCGGACGCATTACACTCGACCGGACGCACCTCTTCGAGTGAGTCCGGTCACAAGCAGTAAGCTTCCAAATCAGATTTTGATTGAACGGACACGTCCGGTGGTCAGTGACCGGACGCAGGCAGAGTCCGGTCAGTACTGTTTTGCGCAGTTTCATTCGTGGTTCGTTTGTTCGTTCTCGGTTTTGGTTTCCGGCTTTTGTGTTGGGTTTCTAGAGTTGTGTACTGTCACGCTGTGCTTCTCGGAAGCATCGACCCTACATCTAGGGTCGTGGACACCTACAAGCTCTAGGTTTGCCTTTGGGGTTGATTCTCGGGACAGTGGCGACAAGTTTCCGAAAGGAAAATTTGAAGCTCCCATTCACCCCCCCTCTGGTCGCTTTCTGGTAACACTTTCGGTCCTTCAGCAAGAACCCTTTCTTGGACTATTCCATGTTGAACCGCTTCAACACCTTGTCAATGTATGTTTCTTGGCTTAATCCTATTAGCCTCTTTGACCTATCTCTATAGATCTTAATGCCCAGAATATATGTTGCTTCTCCTAAATCCTTCATAGAGAAATTGTTATTCAATGAAGTCTTTACGGTTTGCAATATCGGAATGTCATTTCCAATCAACAGTATGTAATCTACATACAAGATTAGAAACACAACAGCGCTCCCACTTTCCTTCTTGTAAACACAAGGTTCTTCTTCACTTTGACGGAAGCCAAACCGTTTGACCACCTCATCAAAACGAATATTCCAACTCTGAGATGCTTGCTTTAATCCATAAATAGATTTCTTAAGCTTGCATATTTTTTTCAGCATTGCTAGGATCAACAAAACCTTCAGGTTGTATCATATACATGTCCTCTTCCAAATTTCCATTTAGAAAGGTTGTTTTAACATCCATCTGCCATATCTCATAGTCATAATAGGCAGCAATTGCTAGAATGTTCCAGATAGATTTAAGCATCGCTACCGGCGAGAAAGTCTCGTCGTAGTCAACTCCTTGAACTTGCCAAAAACCTTTTGCGACAAGTCGAGCTTTATAAACTTGGACATTTCCATTCATATCCTTTTTGTTTTATAGATCCATTTGCACTCTATGGGTCATACCCCATCAGGCGGGTCAACCAAGTTCCAAACTTGATTAGCTCCCATGGAATCTATCTCGGATCTCATGGCACTATGCTATTTTTCAGAATTTGGGTCCATCTTTGCCTCGGCATAAGTTGCAGGTTCGTCATCGTCTAACAATAACACATCCCCACGCAACTCACGGATTCTTGCCGACCTTCGTGGCTGGGGCGGGGTGTCTGTTGCCACAGGTAGCTCAACTTGTTCTGCTACATTTGCATCACTCATGGAGTCAATCCCTGTTGGCTCATCCTGAACTTCTTCAAGATACACCTTCTACCCTCTCTTGTCTCTTTTGAGAAACTCTTTCTCTAAGAAAATTGAAGGACCGGATTGGTGACCAGAGGGGGGGTGAAGGGGAGCCTCAAAATTCAACTTGTGAATTGAATGGCCCTTGTCCCAAAAAATCACCCCAAAAGCAAAGACTTGAAACGACGGTGAGTTCATGACCTATGAGTAGGTGGATACCCTAGGAGATGTCCTAGTGGTACAGCGGAACCCCCGGAGAAACACCAAAATCAACTGCCAAAGCCTCAGAGCAAAACTGCACAAGTTGCAGAATCCCGGACAGTCCGCCGTCTGGGTCCTAGACTGTCCGGTGAAGGCCGGACTGTCTGCCACAAGGGGTCTGGACTGTCCGCCGGCAAAAAGACCCAAAACGAACTGTTCTGCAACAACCCTGAACAATTCCCGGACAATCCACGGTTTGAACGCCGGACTGTCCGCGGTTCACGTGAACAGTGATACCCTAGCGTCTGATGGCAGCACTATGCAGCGTTCGATGTTGTAACATCCCGGCCCAAGGCTTAATAGGAATAATAGGATACTCATACCAACAAGTTGCAACTTCTTTTTCGGAAGCCCATCTCCAAAGAACTCTAAAGTTAAGCATGCTTGGCCTAGAGAAATTTAGGGATGGGTGACCGACCGGGAAGTTCTTCCCGGGTGCGTACGAGTGAGGACAAAGTGCGCAGAAAAGACTGGTGTTGGTCTGTGAGGGAAGTCTATGTCCTAGAAAAGCTGCCAGATGTATGTGGGCTCGGCCGCATGGAGGCGGGACGTTACAGATGTGACCCCGGACTTTCCGCGGGTCACTGGCGGACTGTCCGCCGGTCACGAGACCGAGAATAGTGTCGCGCTGGGTTGATCTGACCTTGCCGAGTCCCGAGCCCCGGACTGTCCGCCGCTGGGGGCGCGGACTGTCCGCGGATGAACAGAGAGCAAAAAAACTGCTCGGGACAAAAGCCAATTCGATCGAAACTTCACCAAATCAAAAGGGACTTCGATCTAACTCCTCCTAGGTGTTCCTCTACGTATTGGGGTGCTAATCCTAAGAAATCATCGCACCAAACCAAGTCAATTGTGAGTAACCCGAAGAACACCAGAAAAGGGAAAAACGAAGAACAAACACGAAATCAACCTGATCTATGGATTCATGAGGTTAGGAGAGAATTCCTTCAGTGAAAAGAAAGAGCTAATGACCAAGAATGAATTGATTCAAGTGGAATCGAAAATCATATCACGGAGAGGGAGAACGAGGCAAATCTCCGGGAGATGAAAAACTAAAACGCAAAGAACACGAACACAAAACGCGAATCGATTCAATTCCAGCCGAAACTCCACCACACGAGGAGACAACGAGATTACGGTCTCGTTTCCTCAAAATATCCAAATGCACAGAGGTATGATTCCCGTCTCTGCGGATCACAGGCAACGAGGTATGATTAGAACCTAAGCGAGGGCTAGAGAGAGAGAGAGAGAGAGCTCAGGAACAAATGACTGCCATGATAGAGAGAGAGGAGGGGTGCCTCTCTTATTTATAGCCTAATAACAATAGTCCCCTTCTACTCCTAGATACAAGAGCGAAGCGGCCAACCCTAGGGGTATCCTGGTCCAACTCTGCTGGTTGACGATCCGACGGCCACACGCCTTCCTCATCCTTAGCTTCGCCTCGACGCAAGCCTCACGATGCCGCCACGTGCCGCCCTATTGACCGCCGCGCGTTCCTCGCGGATAGCTGCGCCAGCCTCTCCACGCCGCCACGTGTTGACCGTCCTATTTGTGGACCTCCCCCCGGTTTTGAGGCCGAAACCGGGAAACCTGGGCCTTCCCCCGGTTTAGAGGCTGAAACTGGGAAACCTGTCCTCTTGCTGAGTTTTGTGGCCCAAACTCAGAAACCCGCGCGCCCAGGTTTTGAGGCCCAAACCTGGAAACCGTCCACACCGAGTTTGGCCCAAACTCGGAAACCCGCCACCCCGAGTTTTGAGGCCCAAACTCAGAAACCGTCGAGGGTAGTTTTTCGAGGCTCAACTACCAAACCCGCGCCGTGGACGGGATGTGGTTCGCACACCCCGAGTTCCAGCACCGATGCCAAAGCTTGTCTAGCCTCCACGCAGGGCACAGTGCATTCGCCATCCTTCTCAGCCACCTACCAAGTGTCACGACGCCATCACCTTCCTCCCGACTCGGCCGATGCACCGCACATCCCCATGTGCTCTTGCTTGGCGATGCCACGTGCCAGCTACCACAGCTGGTCCTCAGGTCTTCCGGTCCATCGGTCCAAGCCTCACATCCGCCCTTCACCGCTCCCGGTCCGTCGGCACAACACGTCTCTACTTGACCTTCACCTCACCTTCGACCACTATCTCCGAGCTCCGCACCTGCACATCCACACAACCAAGAGACATGTTGCCCGTTGACCGATCACTCATCACTCAGGAAGGGAACCACAAGGGCACATATCAACCTTGTGTTCGCAATCTCCCCCCTTGATGAGTGCATCGTCAACTCATAGTAACCATAATCAAAAAGAAAAAGAAAGCAGAATTAGATAGAGGGAGAAAACTCACTCGAGATGTCCAAAAGCCAGAGAAAAGGCCGAAGAAGAACAAATCGAGATAACCAAAGCTTGGTCCCCAAATACATGGGCAACGGTTTGACACAACCAAGCAAAAGATCGGAGCAACAACTCATCAAAGAGCAAAACTCGATCAAAATCGGAGCATATGTTGACGGTCCTTAAACACCTATTTTACCATCAACATTTGACCCTAAAGTCCACCAAAAAGGCAAGAAATGTAGTCAAATAGGTTTCAAACTAACCGAATTCCACATGTCCATAGAATTTTATTTGAATGCAGGATTTGAACCAAATTTGGACATATGGACCCACCAGAGGCCAAGCCCACTCAGCAGGGCCCAAATGGGCCTAAGGAGGGTGGCGCCCGCCACCTCTAAGTGGCGCCCGCCACCTCTAAGTGGCGCCCGCCACTTGGGTAGGCCCAAGTGCCACTCCCTGCCATGTCACCGATCCGTGTGACCTCCCCAAGGATAAATCCTGGCCCTTGGTCACTAGGTCAGTGGCACCGGACGGCTCAGGGAGGAGTGGCGTGGATCAAGGCTGAATGGCGGTTGCTAGGACATGCAACCGACCTCCAAACCGCCTTGGACAACCACCTGGACGCCGTTGAAGCCAAGGCGGTGCATCCAACGGTGAGGGAGGTGGCGGCCGCCACCTAGGGCTGGCACCTGCCACTAGGGTTAGCCCTAGGTCAGCTGGCTGCCCCCTATAAGTACCCCCCTCACTCATTTGGGCTATAAATACCCCCCTGGAGGCACCTCTTCATTCGTACCATCACACATTATCATCCCAGAGCAACACACAGGCAAGAGAAGCAAGTGAGAGTTAGGTTAGAAGCCCAGAGAGCTTAGGCAAGTAGGTAGCTAGTAGAGCAAGGCATCTTCGCCCTCGCGGTAGCGCTGCTCAAGGGTTAGCTCAAGAGTAGAGGCGTGCGAGTGATCGGTTCTGGAGCTGGGAAGAGTCTTCCTTCATCTCCAGTTCAGGTTTTGCTCTTGTTACTCAAGCACTTACTATATTCTAGTTCATCATTTCAAGTATTACTTTATTCTACTTATCAGTATTGAGTGGTATACTTGATTGATTGCTTGAGTGCCTACCTATCCTACAGATCAATTCACTTAGCCATAGTAGTTAATCTCTAGTGAGCTTAGTGTTTGATCTTTGCCAATAGGTTGCTTAGTTAGTTTAGTGTTTATCTTATTAAGTCAAGTATTTGCTCTGACCTCCGCAAGGGTGTCTCTATTCAAAGCTAGGGTAGAGATAGTTAGAATATAGTTAAGCGTGGTGCTTAGTTATAGACTTACCTTCAGATACGGCTGGACCCCCGGATAGCTGTGGTAGCAAGCAGGTGGTGACAGCCCTGTGCGCCTTGAATTCCACCACGTAGTTGGCCCAGTTTAACAGTAAGGCTCGTTGTGCTAGCGTTCAACCTAAGTAAGTGGTAAAGGCTAGTACGCCTCGATACTTGACAAGATAGGAATAAAACTTTACTTAACTTAGTTGCTTTATTGTCTTTTGCCTGCCCTGCTTCGTAACTGTCTCGCTTCGTAGTTATCTTGCTTGGTAGTTATCTAGGAGTAGTTAGTAGATAGTAGTTAGTAATTAGTTAGTTATCCTTAGCTACCCTTATTTATCCTCCTATCCATCTAGTTATCCACCTTACCTTAGCCATTCACTTCATCCTTACCTAGCTACCCATATATTCTTTCTAGCCTTTCATCTTCTCTTCCCTTTTCCCCTTTTCTCTTTTCTTATTTCTTTGACTCTCATCCCCTCCTTGACTCGACTCATACACCACCCTAGCCTTCCCTTGGGATCAAATAAATCGACACCTAGTACTCCCAGGCGAAGTGCTACTACGATAGTTCTGTGCGCTTGCAGAATCTCCTCCTGGTAGATTGCATTCTCGCTAGCTAGCTCCTACTAGTGTCGGGATTGACAACCCCGTTTGGCATTAGTAGATAGCTACTTTAGTTACCCTATCCTAGGTGTAGCTAAGAACTACCAACAAGCATTTCTGGCGCCGTTGCCGGGGAAGGCAATCGGTGTATCGGTTGAGTCCGTGTCGAATTTATCTTCGCCTAAGCTCCCGCTTAGCGAATCCCATTTTACCCCATTCTTTCTTTCCTTAGTTCTTCTTATCTTTTTCCTTCATCTTCTTCAACTTCTTTCTTTCTTATCTCGTTCTATCTTCACAATGGCCAACAAAGCCATTCGTGAATTTTCTGCTCCTTCTGCCGCTAATATAGCAATAGGACCAGACGTGATCGATGCCAACCTCAATTTTGAGTTGAAACCGGCTCTGATCACGATGGTCCAAGCTAGCCCGTTCTGTGGCAAAGGTCATGAGGATGCCAATGCTCACCTCCAAAAATTCTTGGAGATTTGCGGCACCTTCACCATTAAGGGGATAACCCAAGAAGCCATCCGTCTTCGTCTCTTTCCTTTCTCTTTGCTGGGAAAAGCGAAGCAATGGTTCTATACCGATCGCAATGCTGTAGACACATGGGACAAGTGTTCCAATGCTTTTCTTGCCAAATTCTTTCCGATGGGAAAGACGAATGCTCTTCGCAACAAAATCTCCAGCTTTACGCAACAAGCCGAGGAATCTATTCCCGAGGCTTGGGAGAGGTTGCAAGAGTATGTCGCTGCTTGTTCGCACCATGGTATGGAGGACTGGCTATTGATCCAGAACTTCTACCATGGCCTAACCCCACTCTCTAGAAGCCATTTGGATGCCGCCGCCGGCGGTGCATTCTTTTCTTTGAATGTTGCAGATGCTAAGGCTCTCATAGAGAAGATGGTGTCGAACCAAGGATGGAATGACGAGAGACTGCAGCCCCGTAAGCAAGGTATGCATTCCCTTAAGGAGGTCGACATGATCGTGGCCAAGATGGACCTGCTGGCAAAGAAGCTGGACAGCTGTGAGAAGATGAACCAACAAGAGAGTGTCCAATCTCTGGAATCCTACATGACTTGTGAAGTCTGTGGAGAAACCGGACATTCTGGGAACCACTGCCCCGAGCTACATGAAGATTTGAACTTCATCAACAACAACAACAACGGTTTCCGTCAACAGAATCAAGGATGGAATCAGCCTGCAAACTCTCAAGGTAACAATTCATTCCCCCGCTCTAATTTTCATAATTCTGATAATTTCTCATTCCTGAAAAATTTAGTTTACTCACAAGGCAAAACTACTAATTTCTTGAAAGAGAGATTAATGGCGAATGATAAAATTCTTGAGAAAATAAATGCTAAATTGGAAGATTTCTCATCTGCTCTGAAAAATCAATTAAGCTTTAATAAGATGTTAGAAACCCAATTAGCTCAACTTGCTGCTATCGTACCATCTTTTGATCCTAGCAAAATTCCTACTAAACCTGACATGGAAACTGCTAATATGGTTGAAATAAAACATTTTAACTATTATGAAGATCAAACCATGACTGTTAAAAAGGGTGATCATGGTAGTCCCATAATTAGATGCTCAATCTTTGGTGAAGTCTTTAAAAATGCCATGTGTGATTTAGGATCGAGTGTGAACATTTTATCTAAAGATTTCTAAGAAAACTCATTCTTTCCACCCATGTCATCCACATCTGCCTATGTTGTGCTAGCTGATCAATCCACTTGCTATGTAGAAGGAATAGTTAATGATTTACCTGTTCATATTAGAGGTTCCTATGTTTCTGCTGATTTTATAATACTAGATATGGGAAATAGGAAAGATGTGCCTCTAATCTTAGGTAGACCCTTCTTGAACACTGTTGATGCCTGCATATATGTAGGAAGTGCTAAAATTCAAATGACATTAGGAGGGAGGAAGGAAATATTCTCCTTCTCCCGTGGTCCCGCATATGCCGCTAACATGCAGGTAGCAAAACCCGTTCATACCAAAAAGAGGCGCCCAAGAACAGGGTGGAGTAGAAAGAGAGAACCACCTCCTCCTAAGTTGTGTGATTCACATGACAAAGGAGAGGTGTCAAAAGAAGAAGAACCAGATGGAGTACTAAGAGAAGAAGTGCCCAAGGAAGAAGATCCACCCGATAAGGATGAAACTTCATGGACCTAAGGTATGGTTTTACTTTTTTCCTTCAATTTTTCCCTTTTCGAATAAATAACATATGTCATGCATGTAACTAAAAAAAATCAGTTATCATTAGTTATATGCATAGGTATATGCTAACTTAGTTAGAATAATAAAATATCATAATAGGATAGTTTCCCTTTTCACAACATTAGATAGTTTCCCTTTTAATAAAATGAGAACAAGAGCTCCGACTGAGACGAAGAAGATCTTTTCACCAAGCAAGAAGCCAGCTTGGAGGAGACTCCCGCTCCGATAAGGTATGTCTCAAGCCTACACTTTACATTCAGTTCTTAAATTCTATATCTTTTGAATGTCACATGCTTGCCTAAATAACCACTCCATGAATAAAACTAATAATATCTGCTTAAACAAGTTGAAACCTGAATAAGATTTGAAATATGTCATGCAAATGCTATTGTTATGGTTTGAATAACTGGTCTTATCTAAGTTGTAGCTTTTGTGGGTTGCACATGCTTTAACTAAAATCATGCATAGTGAATAAAGTTAGTAAGAAATGGAGTAATTATTTAAACTTGCTAAGGAGAAATTAGGACCTAATCTGGAGGATTTCTTTTAAAAATTATGAAAACCTTGCTAAAAGTTCCTCCTAAATTTTTATCCCATCCCACCACCAACCAAATATTTGTTAGTCATTAGTCAAAACCATAAAGAGCTTTGTTTGTGTTGAGCTTTGTTAGACCTCATAGATCTTAGTAGAGAAGCTTATCATATCTTTTGAATCAAGATTCACGTACACCCACCATAATCTGCCTACTTTCCACTTTGGAAGTTTGCAACCACCAAATAAATTGCTTATTCTCTACACCGGAGATATGCAATACCCTGCCAAACATCCCATTGCTAGCCTTATGCTTATTCCTACACTGGGAATAAGCATTTCTCCCTCTTCCCCTTTTTTCATTTCAAAAATCCTTTCCTATAGATGTCTAGGGAAATCTAGAGCTAAAAGAGAGAGAGAGAAAAAAATGAGCAAAGTAGCTCAAGAAAGGACTATGTCCTGTGAAAAAAAAAGTGAGCAAAGTAGCTCAAAAGAGGACTATGTCCTAAGAAAATGTGAGGACACATCTTTTGTCTACTCACTTTGTATCCAAAAAAAGAAAAAGAGAGAGAGAGAATTATCATTAGCTCTAGACCCCAGAAATTAACTAGGAAGGATTACAAAAATATCTCTCTATACACTTCCACATAACCACACATGCACATCTTGATCAATTTTTATGATTTGCTGCTCCTTATGATCTGAGTGTCTAGCTTAGCAATAAACATCAGGCAATTTGCTCATGGTTCATAGCCCACCTATAACTCCACATATCATTCTTTAGAAATAGGAGAGGCTACCTTTTGGCCTTAGTGAGGATTTAAACACCATTGAGTGATTGAGTGAATCTTGGAGGACTTAAGCAAGTTGTTATCTTTTGAAAACCTTGAAAAACCTCCAGACAGAATCCTAGTCAAACCTAAGCAAGATAAAAGTTTCCTATCTACTGCTTTATTTCACTCTTGCATGTTTGAAGTGAAAAGCTATAAGAACCACATTGCTATGATTTATATATGCTAAGTTATTTCTCACTATACAATATGCACTTGCAGACATCTTAAGTTGCTATCCATTTCATGCTCAATGCTTAAACCGCATTGTTGCTCAAGGACGAGCAACAGGTTAGCTTGGGGGAGCTTGTTGACGGTCCTTAAACACCTGTTTTACCATCAACATTTGACCCTAAAGTCTACCAAAAAGGCATGGAATGTAGTCAAATAGGTTTCAAACTAACCGAATTCCACATGTCCATAGAATTTTATTTGAATGCAGGATTTGAACCAAATTTGGACATATGGACCCACCAGAGGCCAAGCCCACTCAGCAGGGCCCAAATGGGCATAAGGGGGGTGGCGCCCGCCACCCCTAGGTGGCGCCCGCCACCTCTAAGTGGCGCCCGCCACTTGGGTTGGCCCAAGTGCCCCTCCCTGCCACGTCATCGATCCGTGTGACCTCCCCAAGGCCAAATCCTGGCCCTTGGTCACTAGGTCAGTGGCATCAGACGGCTCAGGGAGGAGTGGCGTGGATCAAGGCTGAATGGCAGTTGCTAGGACATGCAACCGACCTCCAAACCGCCTTGGACAACCACCTGGATGCCGTTGAAGCCAAGGCGGTGCATCCAACGGTGAGGGAGGTGGAGGCCGCCACCTAGGGCTGGCGCCCGCCACTAGGGTTAGCCCTAGGTCGGCTGGCTGCCCCCTATAAGTACCCCCTCACACATTTGGGCTATAAATACCCCCCTGGAGGCACCTCTTCATTCGTACCATCACACATTACCATCCCAGAGCAACACACAAGCAAGAGAAGCAAGTGAGAGTTAGGTTAGAAGCTCAGAGAGCTTAGGCAAGTAGGTAGCTAGTAGAGCAAGGCATCTTTGCCCTCGCGGTAGCGCTGCTCAAGGGTTAGCTCAAGAGTAGAGGCGTGCGAGTGATCGGTTCTGGAGCTAGGAAGAGTCTTCCTTCATCTCCAGTTCAGGTTTTGCTCTTGTTACTCAAGCACTTACTATATTCTAGTTCATCATTTCAAGTATTACTTTATTCTACTTATCAGTATTGAGTGGTATACTTGATTGATTGCTTGAGTGCCTAGCTATCCTACAGATCAATTCACTTAGCCATAGTAGTTAATCTCTAGTGAGCTTAGTGTTTGATCTTTGCCAATAGGTTGCTTAGTTAGTTTAGTGTTTATCTTATTAAGTCAAGTATTTGCTCTGACGTCCGCAAGGGTGTCTCTATTCAAAGCTAGGGTAGAGATATTTAGAATATAGTTAAGCGTGGTGCTTAGTTATAGACTTACCTTCAGATACGGCTGGACCCCCGGATAGCTGTGGTAGCAAGCAGGTGGTGACAGCCCTGTGCGCCTTGAATTCCACCACGTAGTTGGCCCAGTTTAACGGTAAGGCTCGTTGTGCTAGCGTTCAACCTAAGTAAGTGGTAAAAGCTAGTACGCCTCGATACTTGACAAGATAGGAATAAAACTTTACTTAACTTAGTTGCTTTATTGTCTTTTGCCTGCCCTGCTTTGTAACTGTCTCGCTTCGTAGTTATCTTGCTTGATAGTTATCTAGGAGTAGTTAGTAGATAGTAGTTAGTAATTAGTTAGTTATCCTTAGCTACCCTTATTTATCCTCCTATCCATCTAGTTATCCACCTTACCTTAGCCATTCACTTCATCCTTACCTAGCCACCCATATATTCTTTCTAGCCTTTCATCTTCTCTTCCCTTTTCCCCTTTTTCTCTTTTCTTATTTCTTCGACTCTCATCCCCTCCTTGACTCGACTCATACACCACCCTAGCCTTCCCTTAGGATCAAATAAATCGACACCTGGTACTCCCAGGCGAAGTGCTACTACGATAGTTCTGTGCGCTTGCAGAATCTCCTCCTGGTAGATTGCATTCTCGCTAGCTAGCTCCTACTAGTGTCGGGATTGACAACCCCGCTTGTCATTAGTAGATAGCTACTTTAGTTACCCTATCCTAGGTGTAGCTAAGAACTACCAATAGCATAAGACTTGTTTCCCAAAGACATGGGCAACGACTCGACGTAACCAAGTCAAGAATCAAGCTAGTCCTCAAGAAGAGGCAGAGAGGGCTCAACACCACTAGCTAAAAGCTCAATACCAAATGAAGACTGCATAGAAAGCAGCTACTGCTAGTCCCTCAAGATAGAGCCACAGAGGCTCAACACAACCAGCAGTAAGCACGATACCAATCAAGAAGCACCAAAACATGGTGAAAACAGCTAGTCGCTCAAGACAGAGGCACAGAGGCTCGACACAACTAGCTGAAAAGATCGATACCACTGAAAGCCAACTCGGAGCAAAGCAGAAAAGCTCCCCCTCACTCAAAGAACCCCCCCAGCAAATGAAGCATAAATTGCAAATTGTCACCACATCAAGACACACTTGACACACTCCCCTTTGGAAAAATTCTCCCCCTTGGGGGCAATCTGCAATCAAAAGAGAAGGGAAAAGAGCTCAATTAAACGAAACGGAGCTAGGCCGTGCCTATTGGAGTTAAGCAAATGCACATGAGTCAAAAAATGCATGTTAGTAGCTTCAGGTATATAATCGATAGAGTAAAAGAATGCTCTAAAGAGTGCTGATCCGACTACAAAGAAACAAGAAAAAGTGCTAGCAAAGGCGCAAACTGATCACCAAATAAGAAATATGAAAGCATAAGCCAAGTGAGCAGTTTTAAGCCGTTCAGAAAGGAGTTTCACCATCAAAATAGCACTGAACATGTATAGACAGGAAATCAAACAAGTGCTAATCATGTATACAAGGTGAACTACCCCTAGCAAAGTTCAAACATCATGCCATAGAATGAAATATAGACTTATGTTTTCAGATTTTATCGGAGAAAATTGTAGCGGTTATTACACAAGTTCAAATTCGGCAAGTGATTGCGAGAGGTTGAAAGCTTGTCATTGCCTAACTTTTCAATCGAGCTAAGCCTATGCATATGCAATCAGAAGCTTAAAGCATCGGTTTCGGTCTTACACTACACAGCTCAAGTTTAACTCAATGTGCAATGAGAAACAGTCTCGATACCGTGATGTGCTGACAAAGCAATCTCATCTCGATCTTTTCAATTCACTAAAACTTGGTTCATTTTATGCAGAATATGAACAATCCAAGCAAGTGAAAGACTCAGAACTAGAGACATAGCAACCTAGCATATATGAAATAGCACAAGTAACCTCAACACATTCTACACATGCTAGTTGCTAATCTCAATGGTGAACATGTATCAAGTTTTAAGTTCATTAAGCATGTTTATCATTCTGAAAAATAGCTTAGCTCACAACATGTATCAGTGATCAAGGAGAGCCTAAGCTACAAGCATCATCATATATCATCGAAGCATACACTAATCAGAGCATAAGTTCATTCTAAGGAATATAGACATGAAGCTCGAAACTACAAGATGTATACATGATGAAATGCATGCAGAAAACAGAATCGAAGCAAAACAAAACTAAACAGACTCAAGACCCAAAACAAAAAGGTCAGACTATGATACAACAAGCAAAATGCTTCCCCCATCTAAAAGGGGAAACACACACCAAGCTCACCTCTCAACCTAGCAAAAGTTGAGAGATCCAAAGGCTTGGTGAAGATATCCGCAACCTGGTTATGGGTGTCTACATGCCTAAGGTCAATGTCGCCTTTCTCGTAGTGATCATGAAGAAAGTGAAAGCGAACATCGATGTGTTTGGTCTTGGAGTGAAGAACGGGGTTCTTTGCTACACTAATGGCAGAAGTGCTGTCGCAAAGTAAAGGGACCCGACTGAAATCTAGACCATAATCACGCAATGTACCAACCATCCATAAAAGCTGCAAAGCACAAGAAGCAGCGGCAACATACTCGGCTTTTTGTAGTAGACTGGGCTACGTTCGACTGTTTGCGAGAAGACCAAGAAACCAAAGAAGAGCCAAGAAACTGACAAGTCCCAGAAGTAGACTTGTGCTCAAGACGACAGCCAGCAAAATCCGCATCGGAATAACCACAAAGTGAGAGGGTCGAAGAAGAAGAAGAGTACCAAAGTCCGAACTCAGTAGTGTATCAGAGGTACCTCATGATGCGCTTGACCGCTTGCTTGTGGGAAGTCCTAGGGGATGCCTGAAAACGAGCGCATAGACACACAGAAAACTGTATATCTGGCCTCGTCGTCGTCAGGTACAGGAGCGAGCCGATCATGCTCCTGTACTCCTTCTGGTCAACTAGCTCTTCGTCCTGGTTCGCGTCCATCGCAGCAGTCGTCGCCATGGGCGTCGTAAGAGGCTTGGCCTCACCCATGTTGAACTTCTTCAGGATGTCCTTTGTGTACTTGCCTTGATGCACGAACGTCCCATCTCGGGTTTGCTTGATTTGCAACCCGAGGAAGAAGGTCAACTCACCCATCATACTCATCTCAAACTCCCTGCTCATAGTATGTGCAAACTTGGCAACAAGTGCATGAGAAGAGCCACCAAAGATGATATCATCCATGTAAATCTGAATCAAAAGGGTGTCATTGCCTTGCTTGAGGAGAAACTGAAGGACCGAAAGTGCTACCAGAAAGCGACCAGAGGGGGCGGTGAATGGGAGCTTCAAATTTCTTTTTAGAAACTTGTTGCCGCTGTCCCGAGAATCAACCCCAAAAGCAAACTCAGAGCTTGCGAATGTCCACGACCCTAGATGTAGGGTGGATGCTTCCAAGAAGCACAGCGAGACACTACACAACTCTAGAAACCCAACGCAACAGCCGGAAATCAAAACCAACAACGAACGAACGAACTGTGAATGAAACAGTGCCGAAGAAACAACATCGGATGCTGGCAGCGTCCGATGGTCACGCGTCGGAAGCTTCCGATGCAAAAAGGCCAAGTCTAGAACCTTACTGCATAGGCATCGGAGTACAGTGGAGCCCTAGTGTCCGATGCTCGACCCTCGGATGCTCCGATGGCAACAGAGGCGCCGATGGTCAGCGTCCGATGCTCCTTAGAAAACACTATCAGATGACACGTGGCGACTGAGCGTCCGATGTGACAAACTCAGCGTCCGATGCACCTGACGTTAGCGTCCGATGCCCCCGAAACTGCATAGTTCTTCCGCGGATTTAACCCAATCTCCTCTGAATCAAAAGCTCTAAAGCTTAGGCTTGGTATGAGGAGTTCCAAGGAGGTTAGTGAGCTATCCCAAAGAGATCATGGCTCGAACCTAACTCCAAATTAGTGAATCGGAACAATTGGGGGCAAAAGGAACAAAACTCGATCCGAAACGAAAATCGACCGATCTACCAGCTCGTGAGGTTAGAGACTAATTCCTTCGGTAGAAAGATGCGCCTCACGATCTAGAACAACTCAGTTCAAACGGAATCACGAAAGACTCAACGTGGAGAGAGAACGAGTGACGGGAAAATCGTGGAGAAAACGAAGAATGCGAAGAACAAGTTCAAAACGCAAATCGAACCACGAATTGCAACCGTGTGGCTACCACACGCTACAACAGTGAGATTACGGTCTCACTTCCTCAAAATCTCACGAACACAGAGGTATGATTGTCTTCTGTGTGGATCTCAGTTCGCTACAGCAGAGGATGGGGAGAGCAGGAAACCTAGAAGGCAAAATAGCAAATGACTGAGATAAGATGGGAGGTGGGTGTCTCCCTCTACTTATCCTAATTCTATTTCCCACTCTACCCCTAACTAATTACAGAGCGAGCCAGCTAAACCCTAGGGTTATTCTGGACCAACTCGTGGTAGGTGGTGATCCGACGGCCACGCCCGCACAACTCGTAGCGTTGCCTTGACGCAATCTCACCGATTGCCGCCACGTGCCGCCACCGTCTGCTTGTCCTTTTCCCGGACTTCGCCCTCGGTTTTGAGGCCCAAACCGGGAAACCAGCCTTCACGACCAACCCCCCGTTTTGAGGCCCAAACCGGGAAACCAGACGTCCATCGCCTGAGTTTTGTGGCCCAAACTCAGAAACCCGCAGCGCCCAGGTTTTGAGGTCCAAACCTAGAAACCGTCCTCAGCCCAAGTTTTGTGGCCCAAACTCGGAAACCATCAGCGTCCAGGTTTTGAGGCCCAAACCTGGAAACCGTTCACTCGGTGGTTTTTCTGTGGCTCAACCACCAAACCGAGCCGTAGAGGGGATGCACCGCCCGTGCACCCCGTCCACCGACACGTGTCCCTAGGTCCTCGATCCGAGCAACACCGTGCCCGCAAGTCTTCGCTCGTCGCTGTCCCAGGCTGTCAGCCACCACAGCTGATCCTCAGGCCATCGGTCCCTCAGTCCAAGCCTCACGTCCGCCCTTCGCCACTCTCGGTCCATTAGCACGGCACGTCTCTACTTGACCTTCACCTTGCCTTCGATCACTGTATCCGTGCTCGACACCTACACAACACAAGCCAAAGAACATGCGCGTTATCCCAGTTGACAATCACTCATCACTCGAGACTTGGCATACACCCATGTATCCGCAATCTCCCCCTTGATGAGTGCATTGTCAACTACCAACACAAATCATAATGTAGAGAAGAAGAAGGAAGAAAGGAGAAAAGAGAACTCGACCAAATGACCCAAAAGCATAGCAAAGCCGAAGAAGGTCAAGTGGAAAGAGCAAAACAACTTGGTCCCCAAAGATATGGGCAACGGCTCGACGCAACCAAGCAAAGCAAAGCTAGCCCTCAAGAAGAGGTAGAACAGGCTCAACACCACTAGCGAGAAAGCTCGAGACCAATTGAAATACCAATTGAAGTTCAAGCAGAATAGAGCTAGCCCTCAAGAAGAGGCAGAACGGGCTCAACACCGCTAGCGAGAAAGCTCGATACCAACTGAAGAGTACAAAGGCAAAGGCGCTAGTTCCTCAAGAAAGAGGCAAAAGGCTCAACACAACTAGCTACCAAAAATGCTCCGTACCAATTAGAAACTTCAGAAAAGCTCCGAATCAATTGGAAAATCCAAAATCCGAAAAATCCGAGCTAGCTCAAACTCCCCCTCCAAAAGTGCACATAACCAGGAAATCTCCCCCTTAGTTGATCTTATGATTTGAGAGAATTTCTCCCCTTATGATTTGGCCAATTTCTCCCCCTTAGTTGAAAATGCACTATCAAGTATCTCCCCTCCAAATGCATATGCATGTTAGCAGCTTCAGGAATATAGTCGATAGAATGAGAAGATGCTCGACAAAATGCTGATCCGATGACTCAGCCATATGCACAGAATGCTAGCAAAAGCTCAAACTGATCACCAAATACGAAATCTGAACATTGGTGCAGAATGAGCAGTTTTCAGCCAAAGAGGTATTAACCATCAAAATAGCACTAAACATGTATAGACAGGAAGTCAAACAAGTGCTAAACATGTATACAAGGTAAACTACCCCTAGCAAGGTTCAATCATCATGCTATAGAATGAAACATAGACTTGTGTATTCACATTTTATCGGAGTTGCAGCGGTTAAATTACACAAGTTCAAATTTCAGCATGTGATTGCAAGAGGTTGAAAGCTTGTCATTGCCTAACTTTTCAACTGTGCGAAGCCTATGCAGAAGCAATCAGAAGCTTAAAGCAACAGTTTCGGTCATACACTACTGTAACACCTAGTTTTCCGAAGAATACCAAGTGACCACTATATGTGTGCCCAGAAAGTCCACAAGACACATATAACAACAAATATGGAATTCTCTCAAAGACAATGCTTTATTATATATCGAAACATAGATACTACAAGACTTACATCTAAAACAAGCAGAGCGGAAACTAATCTTCGAGACTCCAAACTCCACAGGGACGGTTGACTGGGGGAACACTCGCCTAGAACTCTTGGAACATCTTCTGTAACTTCTCTCTTGAATCCACCATCTGGTACCCATCCGGGATTTTCATAGATTGTACGCAAAGCAAGGGTGAGCGCACCATACTCAACAAGTATAACATGAGGGATGCAAGGCTCAAAAGGCTAGACACGGCTGAACTGCGGTAAGCATTTTTAGTTGATCATGTTTTATTTATTAGACCTATGTCTCTATGTCATGCTTAAGCTCCCATGGTGAAAGTATAATTAAGTATCATCAAGATTATTATCACCCACATTATTCATAGATCTATCTCAAAAAGGATCCAGGCCGCTCATGACCGAGAGCACGGCTGATATATCAGTTTATAATTAACTCTGCAGAGTGTGTACAACTTTACCCACGAGTCGTGATTGCCCTTTTGCCCGAGGTGATCAGCCTCTTGACTCACTTCCTAGGTAAGTCGGCAGGGATCACTACGAAGCTTTTCCAAAGTTGGTCTAACAAGTCGTAGCCGCTAAGGTTTCAGTCTCCCAAGAGTTATGAACAGCCTCCCCACTAAGGTAACCCCCTGTCCTCCAAAGCCATTACCCTAGTGGGACCGGGCCATAACTACATGGTACCCACCTCTTGCCCTTTCGGTAAGCTACAGACGAGCTAGAACATTCAGAGTACTTGGCTAAGACCAGAGCCATGTAGTCCTCATGGTTGTACTGTAAATCCTGGGTTACCGCTTTAAGATTCAGAACCAACATTTGTTCCATAAGTCATTAATCAAGATTATCATTTTAATATATGGTATTTGCAAACTAAGCAGAACTACCCATATGTACAACCCAAGGTAACAAGGAATACAGGATAACAAGTTCTAGGTAAATCTTTAGGGGTTCATCATATTAGACACATGCATATGAAAAGGTGATTAAAAGTTGCTGGGTAACAAAGGAACTCATGTTACACTTGCCTTCCATTAACTCGTGTTGATGGTTCCACTTCTTTAGAGATCTTCTTCACGACCACCTTGGACTGCTCGAACTCTAAACGGGATCAAAGGCGAGTTCGGCCAAGAGCTCAACCATGGCGGAGGGAGCTCACCGCGGCGAATCGACGGCGATTGCGAACTGCAAAGGAAGATAGAGCTCGGGTGAGATCGGGTCCGCGCAAAACAACAAAAAGAGGGCACCAGAGCTCCACGGGAGGTCACAGCATCACCAGGGAAGGCTCGGGTATGCTCTTGGGCGGCCTGAGGGGTCCTGCAGCGGCGGCGCGGCAAGGGCAGAGAGCGAGGTTGGGAAGGGTGAGCACGGGGGTTCGCTCGGGGCTTTATAGGGCACGGGGAGGAGCGGAGGCGGCCGGGAGTGCGCCTCTGGCCATCAATGGATGGCCGAGTGGCCATAAAGGCCACTAGCTCGGGCGGTTTCAGGAAGGGAACGGCGGCGGCGGCGCATTGCGCATGCGGGAGGAAGGAGAAGGGGTGCGACGCTGACGAGTGGGGCCGGCTTGCAGGCGGACGCGGTGCGGCTGACCGGTGGGGACGGCGTGTCAGCGGGCGAAGGCGGGCTGCGGTGCGGCGAGGCACGACGCGAGCGGGCCGGCAGGGAAAGGGAGAGAGCGGGGCGAGCTGGGCCACGACTGGGCCGGTGCGAGCGTGGGGAAGGGAAAAAGAAAAGGCAGGGGCGAGCGGGCCAAGCGCGAACGCGGGCCGCAGGGCGAGCGCGGGCTGGCGGGAAGAGAGGAGGGAGGGAGCAGGCCAGGCCTGCTGCGCGGGTTGTGCCAGAAAGAGAGAAAGGGAGAGGAGAAAAAGAAAAGAGATTTTCTTTTGTCCCTTTTTGCAAACTTTGCCCAAATTCAAAACTAGTTTGAATTCAAGCCACTCAACTCTAGTCCTACACTCAAACAAAATATTATGCACCGGCATGAATGCAACAAAAATGTTTTTATGCCCCAACTAAATTTATTAATTCACCAAAAATTATTATTTAATCTAGGTGAAATGCTCAAAAAATTAAAATAAAGCTCAAATTTATTACTAAATTTCAAAAATGAAATTTTGGGGTGTCACAACTACACAGCTCAAGTTTAACTCAAAGTGCTATGAGAGACAGTCTCGATACTGTGATGTGTTGACAAGCAATCCCATCTCGATCTTTCCAATTCACTTAATCTTGGTTCAAATTTAAGCAGAATATGAACATACCAAGCAAGTGAATGACTCAGAACTAGAGACATAGCAACCTAGCATATATGAAAAGCACAAGTGATTTCAACACATTCTACACATGCTAGTTGCATTTCTCAATGGTAAACATTTTTAAGTTTTATGTTCATTAAGCAAATTCACCATTTATAAAATAGCTCAGCTCACAACATGTATCAGTGATCAGAAAGAGCATAAGCTACAAGCACCATCATAAAACATTGGAGCATACATTATACAGAGCATAGTCACATTCTAAAGATTATATACATGAAGCTCTGAATGTAAATATGCAAGATGAAATGCAAAGATGCATGATGAAACCAATTGAAAGAAAAATGAGTCAGTCTATAATACACGAACCAAAATGTTTCCCCATCTAAAAGGGGAAACACACACCAAACTCACCTCTCAACCTAGCAAAAGTTGATTGGTCTAAAGACTTGGTGAAAATATCAGCCAACTGATGATGAGTATCGACATGGTGAAGGTCGATATCACCCTTCTCATAGTGATCTCGCAAGAAATGAAAGTGCACATCAATGTGTTTGGTCTTAGAATGCAGCACGAGGTTCTTAGCAACGCTAATAGCACTCGTGCTATCACAAAGTAAAGGAACGCGAGAAAAGCTCAGACCAAAATCACGCAAAGTGGCCATCATCCAAAGCAACTAGGAATAGCAGCTAGCCGCAACAACATACTCAGTCTCTGTGGTAGACTGGGCGACACTAGACTGCTTGCGAGAAGACCAAGATACAAGAGAAGAACCAATAAACTGGCAAGTCCCAGAAGTGGACTTACGATCAAGTCGGCAACCAGCAAAATCGGCATCGGAATAACCGCAAAGGGAGAGGGTGGAGGAAGCAGAATACCAAATCCCAAATTCTGGAGTGAAGCATAAGTACCTCATAATGCGCTTGACTGCCTGACGGTGCAAGCTGCACGGCGATGACTGAAATTGCGCGCAAAGACACACCGCGAACTGGATGTCTGGGCGTGTCGCCATCAGGTATAGTAGCGACCCGATCATACTCCGGTACTCCTTCTGGTCCACAGCTTCTCCATCCACATCTGCATCTAGGGCCGTCGTGGTTGGCATGGGTGTTGGAAAAGGCTTGGCCTCACCCATATCGATCTTCTTCAGGATATCCTTGGTGTACTTGCCCTGGTGCACGAACGTCCCCTCTCGGGATTGCTTGATTTGCAACCCGAGGAAAAACGTCAACTAGCCCATCATGGTCATCTCAAACTCCCTGCTCATAGTGTCTGCAAACTTGGCAACCAAGGCGTGAGAAGAACCACCAAAAATGATTTCATCCACGTAAATCTGGACCAAGAGAGTGTCATTGCCTTGCTTGAGGAGAAAAAGCGTTTTATCCACACATCCCATTTTAAAACCCTTAGCAAGCAAAAAGGTTTTCAACCTATCTTACCAGGCTCTAGGGGCTTGTTTCAAACCATACAAAGCTTTGTGAAGTTTAAAAAGATGGTTTGGAAACTTGGGATTTTTGAAACTGGGGGGTTGTTTCACATACACCTCTTCTTCTATGTAGCCGTTTAAGAAGGCACTCTTGACATCCATTTGAAAAAGTTTAGACCCTTTGGATGCAGCAAAAGCCAAGAGTATCCTAATTGCCTCCAAACGAGCTATGGGAGCAAAAGTCTCCTCATAGTGTATCCCCTCCTTCTGACTATACCCCTGGGCTACAAGTCTGGCCTTATTTCTCACAACATGGCCATCCTCTCCTTGTTTGTTCTTGAAAACTCATTTTGTACCGATAGGGTGACACTCAGAAGGAGGTGTAACTAAAACCCAAACCCAATTTCTTTCAAATTTTTCTAACTCCTCATGCGTGGCATTGACCCAATCTGGATCAGATAAAGCATGTCCAACATCTCGGGGTTCAAAATCAGCAACAAATGCAGAATGATCAAAGTGAGAGATTTGTTGTGACCTTGACCGAGTGACACATTCGCCGATGCTGCCGATCATCTATTGAGACAGGTGCTGGCGCTGGATGTGTCGTGGCGCCTCCCGAACTGAAGAGACCTCCCCCTCAACAGCAGCTGGTGCCTCCTCGGGTACAAAAGGTACCGCTCGAGGTGGTGGATCCCACGGCCCCCAAGTAGTCGAAGAATAAGGATCGGGGCCGTGAGTGGTAGTAGAGGCCGCTCTTTGCGGCACAGCAGGTGGAGGTGGTGCTGGGTCATCCATCCCTTCAGCACCCTCGTCCTCATCATCAAAAAGAGGCTCGCCAACCTCATGATCACCTGCACGCTCAAAACGAGAAGAAGGACAAACCATGGTCTCGTCGAAGGTGACATCCGATGTCTCCATGACTCGGTTAGTATCAAGGTTAAGTACACGATATGCACGAGTATGAGTGCCATAACCCAAAAATACACCGTTAGAAGAACGAGACTCAAACTTGTCCAGGTTGCCTTTCCTGAGTATAAAACAGTGGCAACCGAAAACTCTAAAATAACTTACTTTGGGCTATTTTCCAAAAGGCAACTCATAAGAAGTCTTTTTCAAGAAAGCTCGGAGAAAAATGCGATTGGAAATGTAGCATGCAGTGCTCATAGCTTTGGCCCAATATCGCCTCGGAGTCCTATGCTCATCGAGCATCGTCCTGGCCATCTCAACAAGGGTCCGATTCTTTCTCTCTACAACACCATTCTATGGCGGTGTGTAGGGGGGAAGAAAACTGATGCTCTAAACCCAAAGAGTTACAAAACTTCTCAAAGTCCGAATTCTTGAATTCGGAACCATTATCACTATGAATAGCTCGCATCGAGTTCAAAGGGAACTCGTTCTGAAGACGCAAAATCAGATTGCGAGAAAAATGGAAAGTCTCAGTCTTCTCAGCTAAAAAGAAGACCCACGAATATCTCGAAAAAACGTCAACAACAACGAGCACATACCACTTCCCCCCAACCGAGCTCACCCGAGCCGGACCAACAAGGTCCATGTGCAAAAGCTCTCTAGGGTGCTTAGTCATGACCTGAGTCACTGGATGGTCGGGAGCGGTGACCATCTTCCCATATCTACAAGAATGGCAAACAAGATCCTTCTCCATGGATAACTTGGGCAATCCTCAGAATAGGCCAAGTGAACTAAGCCTTGCAAGCAAGTCGAAGCTCAAATGTCCTAGTCTCCTATGCCACTTCCAAAGATCAGAGGAGGAAGGTCCAGCCAAAAGACAACGAGAAACTCCAAACGACTCCGAGAAATTCGCACGAAAGACTTTCCCAAAGGGCGAAATCATACATACAAGATTGCCCTGAGGATCCAAAATGCGACTGAGATTCGGTTTAAAACGAATCTCATAGTCATCATCAAAAAGTTGCGAAATGAAAAGAAGGTTAAAATGCAAGTTAGAAACAAGAGCAACATCGCGCAACACAAAGTGCTCATTAACTTGCACCGACCCACGAGACAACACCTTACCTTTGCTATTTTCGCCGATGGTGATAATCTCCTTTCCGGCGACCGGACTAAGACTGGAGAACCACTTCGTGTTTCCGGTCATGTGTCTCGAACAACCGGAATCCACCAACCAAACGTTCTCCAATTGTTTTACCTACATCAATAAAAAGACATAGGGTGACCATACGGTCCAACACTAGGGTTAGTGAAGTATGAAGAATACCGGTGTTGGGCCGGCTACTCAAAAGAACGGTTAGCAGAAAAACCATTCCTAGCACGCCTACGGGAAGAGCGATCACCACGTAGAGGAAAACGTGGTCCGCTAAGGGAGGAGCGTCCATCGCGATACTAAAAACGCGGTGGAGGGAAACGCTCAACTACAAAGCCACCGCCACGGGGTCCATAGCTCACAACAGCAGGCTCCCACCAGGCACGTTCTCTTCGCGGCCTAGACCTAGGAACTTAAGGCTTTGGGCCTCTAGGCCTAGCAACACGCCTCTGAACATTTGGCACATGTACATCATGGAAAGGATGGTACATGTCCGTGTTGTTCATCTCCTTTGCACGACGCACCTCTCTCTTGCGCCGAAAGCAAAACTCACTCAAGTGTCCATCTCTCCCACAGTGCTCACAATGGTACCTCACCGCTCTCATAGGGGGTTGTTGGTACTCATGGTAGTGGGTGTGGATCACTTTGCCCTTCTGTGGCATGAGCTCCTCTTGGATGGGTTCTTGAGGTGGTTGGGCTTAGGACACCATGTCTGTTTCTTTGGTGGAGCTCTTGGAGGTTCCACAAACACTCCATCCCTGGTGTTAGGTTTGAGAGGCTCTTTGGGTGGAATCTTGGTCAGCTTGGGAGTAGTGGTGGAGTTGGGCTTCTCACTCGGATTAAGACCACTCGACTCTCCAATCTTACCAAACGATGAGGTGCACTCAACACCCTGAGCAAAACCAACACCAGGGCCTCCAGCAGCATGTTTGAATTGGCTCACCACTAGACACCCATGACAAGATGGTCCGAAGGTATGTGTTTTCCTCCTCAGTTTGCATCTTGTCATGCTTCACATTCGCAATCTCCATCTCCAAACCCTCACACAAAGCGCATCTAGACACACAAGTGCTACCCGAGTTGGCCTTCTCAAGAGACACAATCTTGGCATTCTTCTCTGCCAACTCGGATTGCAAGCCCGCACAGGACTTGCACGCACCCAACAGCGAGGATCTAGCCTTAAGCTCATCCACCTCTCCTATCAACACAGCATACTTACTTCTCAAAGTGAGAAGGTCAGTCATGTGTGTGGAGCACATCTCACACTCCTCCTCTGTGACAACAACGGTGGACTTGACAGATTCAAGTTCTTTCACCGTATCCTCCCACTTCTGCCTAAACTCCTTCCTCTCTCTAGCAGCGCACCTAAGCAACTTGTCTTGACTAAGGAGAGCGGTAGTAAGTTTCTCAACCTCAGCAGAAAGCTCATCGGGGGTCTGAGATACCTGGGAGGTGTCATCGTTGTCGTTCTGAGGGATCTCCTCCAGCTCGCCGTCAACCTCCTTGCCGAGGGCCATGGTGCAGAAGCCCTCGTTGTCGGCGAAGAAGCAGAGGTCGTTCAGCTTGTCCTCGATCCTCTTCTTCTTCTCGGACTCGTCGTCGCTTGAGGAAGTGGAGTCGTCATCCGAGTCATCGACGTCGCTGAGCGTGGCAAAGAATGCACGCTGCTCAGCCTGGGCCTTCTCCAAGTACTTCGTCTTGATGTACTCCTTGTTGAAGTCGCCCTTCCGCTTGTGCTTCGCGGGGATGTACTTCTCCTTGCGCTTGCCGGAGTCATACTTGTGCCCATGATCCGCCTTGCCAAAGACTTGCTTGTTCTTCTTCGGGCAATTGGCGATGAAGTGCTTGGGGTCGCCGCACTCAAAACAGCCCGAGCGTCCTCCTCCGCGGCGACGGTTCATGCGGTTGTTGTGGAAACGCGAGAACCGGTTGGCGAGCAAAGCCAACTCATCATCCCCCTTGAACTCCAGCTGCTCCTCTGTGACAGAAAGAAGGGAGGAAAGTGCAAAGCCTCCAGAGGGGTTAGCAGAAGAGCTAGAGAGCAAAGCCATCGACGGGCCAGAAGGATTTTCATAAGATGCCCTCGCCATGGCGTCAATCTCACTGGACTTGAGCTTACTAAAGAGCTCATCGCATGTGAGGGTCTCATTGTTAGGTGATTCGATGATCGCTTGAACCTTTGAGTCCCACACCGATCGATCAAGAGTATGCAAAAGCTTCAAAGCTCTCTCATGATCGTCGAAAGGCAACAACTCCTTGTTAGCCCTCATCCTGTTGACAATCACCTGAGCGAGCGAATAAACTCTCTATGCTCTCGCCAGGCATATGTCGAAAGTTCTCGTACTCTCGCTTGTGCGACTCGTAGAGACGGGTTTTGACTTGAGTGGTTCCCTCATGGAAGCGCGTGAGGGTAGCCCAAATCTCCCGAGCCGTAGCGAGGTGAGAAACGCGATCAAACTCAGTCATGCTCAAGCATGAGAAAAGAGCATTACGGGCTCGGCTATTGGCATCGTGCTCATCAATCTAATGCTGAGTAGCACAAGCAGCCAAGACCATGTCATCTGCAGAGTTGCAAATATCCCAAATGGAAGCACCCAAACTCTGAAGATAGACCGACATGCGTATCTTCCAATACGCATAGTTCATCCCATCAAAGAACGACGATTTGCCCACGCCGCGATCCATGTCGCCTTCTGTGGATCTGGAACCGGCTAAGGTGAAAGATCCTTAACCTGCTCCGATACCAATTGAAGGACCGAAAGTGCTACCAGAAAGCGACCAGAGGGGGGGGTGAATGGGAGCTTCAAATTTCTTTTCAGAAACTTGTTGCCGCTGTCCCAAGAATCAACCCCAAAAGCAAACTCCGAGCTTGCGAGTGTCCACGACCCTAGATGTAGGGTGGATGCTTCCAAGAAGCACAGCGAGACACTACACAACTCTAGAAACCCAACGCAAAAGCCGGAAATCAAAACCGACAACGGACAAATGAACTGCGAACGAAACAGTGCCGAAGAAACAGCATCGGATGCTGGAAGCGTCCGATGGTCACGCGTCGGAAGCTTCCGATGCAAAAAGGCCAAGTCTAGAACCTTACTGCATAGGCATCGGAGTACAGTGGAGCCCTAGCGTCCGATGCTCGACCCTCGGATGCTCCGATGGCAACAGAGGCGCCGATGGTCAGCGTCCGATGCTCCTTAGAAAACACTATCAGATGACACGTGGTGACTGAGCGTCCGATGTGACGAACTCAGCGTCCGATGCACCTGACGTCAGCGTCCGATGCCCCCGAAACTGCATAGTTCTTCCGTGGATTTAACCCGATCTCATCCGAATCAAAAGCTCTAAGGCTTAGACTTGGTATGAGGAGTTCCAAGGAGGTTAGTGAGCTATCCCAAAGAGATCATGGCTCGAACCAAACTCCAAATCGGTGAATCGGAAGAATTGGGGGCAAAAGGAACAAAACTCGATCCGAAACGAAAATCGACCGATCTACCAGCTCGTGAGGTTAGAGACTAATTCCTTCGGTAGAAAGATGCGCCTCACGATCTAGAACAACTCAGTTCAAATGGAATCACGAAAGACTCAACGTGGAGAGAGAACGAGTGACGGGAAAATCATGGAGAAAACGAAGAATGCGAAGAACATGTTCAAAACGCAAATCAAACCACGAATTGCAACCGTGTGGCTACCACACGCTACAACAGTGAGATTACGGTCTCACTTCCTCAAAATCTCACGAACACAGAGGTATGATTGTCTTCTCTATGGATCTCAGTTCGCTATAGCAGAGGATGGGCAGAGCAGGAAACCTAGAAGGCAAAATAGCAAATGACTGAGATAAGATGGGAGGTGGGTGTCTCCCTCTACTTATCCTAATTCTATTTCCCACTCTACCCCTAACTAATTACAGAGCGAGCCAGCTAAACCCTAGGGTTATTCTGGACCAACTCGTGGTAGGTGGTGATCCGACGGCCACGCCCGCACAACTGGTAGCGTTGCCTCGACGCAACCTCACCGATTGCCGCCACGTGCTGCCACCGTCTACTTGTCCTTTTCCCGGACTTCGCCCTCGGTTTTGAGGCCCAAACCGGGAAACCAGACGTCCATCGCCTGAGTTTTGTGGCCCAAACTCAGAAACCCGCAGCGCCCAGGTTTTGAGGTCCAAACCTGGAAACCGTCCTCAGGCCGAGTTTTGTGGCCCAAACTCGGAAACCATCAGGGTCCAGGTTTTGAGGCCCAAACCTGGAAACCATTCACTCGGTGGTTTTTCTGTGGCTCAACCACCAAACCGAGCCATAGAGGGGATGCACAGCCCGTGCACCCCGTCCACCGACACGTGTCCCTAGGTCCTCGATCCGAGCAACACTGTGCCCGCAAGTCTTCGGTCGCTGTCCCAGGCTGTCAGCCACCACAGCTGATCCTCAGGCCACCGGTCCCTCAGTCCAAGCCTCACGTCCGCCCTTCGCCACTCTCGGTCCATCGGCACGGCACGTCTCTACTTGACCTTCACCTTGCCTTCGATCACTGTATCCGTGCTCGACACCTGCATAACACAAGCCAAAGAACATGCGCATTATCCCAGTTGACAATCACTCATCACTCGAGACTCGGCATACACCCATGTATCCGCAGAAATAGAGTTTTATCTACCCGTCCCATTTTAAAACCCTTGGAGAGCCTAAATGTTTTCAAATGATCATACCAAGCTCTCGGGGCTTGTTTCAAACCATATAAAGCTTTTGTAAGTTTGAAAACATGGTTTGGAAACTTGGGAGTCTCGAAACCAGGGGGTTGTCTCACATAAACCTCTTCCTCTATATACCTGTTCAAGAAAGCACTCTTGACATCCATTTGGTAAAGCTTAAAACCCTTCGAAGCTGCAAAAGCTAGAAGAATCCTAATGGCTTCTAAATGGGCTACAGGGGCAAAGGTTTCCTTATAGTCGATCCCCTCCTTTTGGCAAAAATCTTGGGCTACTAGCCTAGCCTTGTTCCTTACTACCATCCCATCCTCACCCTGTTTGTTTTTGAAAACCCATTTGGTACCTATAGGGTGGCATTCTGGTGGAGGTGGAACTAGGGTCCAAACTTGGTTTCGCTCAAAGTTTTCTAACTCCTCATGCATGGCATTAACCCAGTTAGGATCAGAAAGAGCGTGTCCAACATCTTTGGGCTCGAAAGAAGCAACGAATGCAGAATGAGCAAAGTGTGAGATCTCATACGCTTGCGACCGCGTGACTCGCTAGTTGATGCCGCCGATCATCTGCTGCGGGGGGTGTGTTTGCTGAATGCTTCGGGGCGCTTGCCTCGCTGAAGTAGCCTCCCCCTCGCCAGATGCTGTTGCTCCCTCAGGTGTAGCGGTTGCTCGCTGGAGAGGTGGCTCTAGAGGACCCCAGGAAGAAGAAGTCGTGAGATCGGGTCCTCGAGCTGAAGTAGTTGTCGCAGGGTCGACAGGGGCAGCTAGTGGAGTTGGCTCGGGATCACCCCAATCGGCATCTTCCTGCTCCTCCTCCACAAAAATGGTCTCTCCTAGCTCCTGTTCTCCTGCAACATCAAAAACAGAAGAAACACAAGGCATAGTCTCGTCGAATGTGACCTCGCAGGTCTCCACTATCCGGTTAATCTCAAGGTTAAGAACTCGATAAGCATGCGAATGCGAAGCATAAGCAAGAAACACGCCGTCAGCAGAGCGAGATTCAAATTTGTCCAAATTACCTTGCTTCAGAAAAAAGCACTTGCACCCAAATACCCGAAAATGAGACACCTTGGGTACCCGTCCAAAACGCAACTCATAAGATGTCTTCTTCATGAAAGCTCGAAGAAAGATGCAATTTGAAACATGGCAAGCGGTGTTGATCGCCTTCGCCAAAACCGCATAGGAGTCCTATGCTCATCAAGCATCGTCCTGGCCATCTCAACAAGGGTCCGGTTCTTGCGTTCAACAACACCGTTCTGCTGGGGGACATAAGGAGAAGAAAACTGATGCTCGATTCCATGAGAAGAACAGAAAGAGGCAAACTGTGAGTTATCAAACTCAGTACCATTATCGCTACGAATAGCTCTAATAGTATCAGGGGGAAACTCAGTTCTCAACCTCAAAATCAAATCACGAGCAAAAGAAAAGGCATCATCCTTACCCTCCATGAAGAACACTCAAGAGTACCTCGAAAAATCATCAACGATCACTAGAACGTACCACTTCCAACCCGCTGAGCAAACCCGAGCTGGACCAACTGGTCCATATGTAAAAGCTCGCCGGGTCGCTTTGTCATCACCTCATTAACAGGTGGGTGAGAAGCAGCAACCATCTTCCCGTGTTGACAAGGATGGCAAACAAGGTCCTTCTAAAACTTAAGCTTGGGCAATCCTTGGATTAGGCCAAGTGAGCTAAGTCTTGCAAGCAAGTCAAAACTCAAGTGACCGAGCCTCTTATGCCACTTCCACAAATCAGAAGAAGTACCATCCATCAAACATCTAGCAGAGCCAAAGGAACGAGAAAAATTGGCTCTGAAAACACGGCCAAAAGGGACGATCCAACAAACAAGATCTCCCCGAGGGTCTAAAACACGACTCAGACCCTTCTTAAAACACACTTCAAAATCATCCTCAAGGAGTTGCGAAACAGAAAGCAAATTAAAATGCAAGTTAGAAACCAAAGCAACATCCTTAAGAACGAATTCCTCATTGAGCCGGATAGCTCCATGAGAAACAACCTTACCTCTTTTGTTATCCCCGAAAGTGATGTACTCTTTGTGCACCACGGGGTCAAGGCTGGAGAACCATTCCTTCTTTCCGGTCATGTGGCGCGAACATCCGGAATCCATGAGCCACATGTTCTCCAACCGAAGTTCCTGCATCAATAGAAAGGCAGGAAATGAGCGTATGGCACAACACTGGGGTTAGTATACTGAGAAGGATACCAGTGTTGTGTCATAGGCCCAGAAAAAGTGTTAGAAGCAATACCAAGATGTCCTCGTCCCATGGGTGGATAGCGATCACCACCAAACTGAAAAGGTGGCCCGCTATGGAACGGAAAACCTCCAAACTCACCATTATGTCCCATATGAGCAAAGCGATCACCACCAAGCTGAAAAGGTGGTCCGCTATGGGACTGTGCAGCAAAGCCTCTTACACCCGACTCATGATTGTATTGAGGACGACCGGAACCACGACGGGCACGACCACCACCCCGTGGTCTAGCTGCCTGGGCCTAGCCACCTGAGAGGGTGCACCTTCAGGTCTAGCACCCTGCCTCTGAACTCCCCGACCTTGCATACCATGGAGAGGGTGGTGTCGGGCCTGGTTGTCTAGTTCTAACTCCTTCCTAGCATGTCTCTTCCTCCGAAAGCAAAACTCAGCTAGGTGACCCTCACGATGACAGTACTCGCACTCGAACCTCACCACTCTCTTGGGTTGTTGGTTCCTATGGTTGCGAGGGTTGTGCACTCTAGCCGGCTGCTTGCCTCTCGGAAGGGGATCACTAGAGACGTCAGGAAGGGTGTCAAGTGTGTTCCTAAGATGGTTAGGTTTGGGAACCCACACTTGCTTGCGAGGTGGAGCCTTGGGAGATTCATCAAGGATGCCATCCTTGGTGATAGGCTTGGGAGGCTCAGGTGGGGTGATCTTGGTAAGCTTAGGGATAGCGGATGGCTTCTCACTAGGGCTCACTCCACTAAACTCACCGATCTTGCTAAAGACACTAACTCCCTTCCCACCTGAAGCAAAGCCTACTCCCGAGCAATCAGTTCCCCTCTTGAACTGACTGATCATCATGCCCAACTGCGGCTCACTGCATGACACCCAACTCAGGATGGACCGAAGGTATGTGGTTTCCTCCTCGGTTTGCATCATGTCATGCCGACAGTTGGCAATCTCAAGCTCCATCCCCACGCGTCGCTCACATGGAGCGGGCAAGGTGCTAACTGAGCTGGCCTTCAAGGCTTCAGCAAGCTTGGCATTAACTCTTGCCAACTCAGTTCGCAAGCTAGGACAAAGCTTGCACGCACCCAGCAAAGAAGGCCTCGCCTTTACTTCCTCCAGCTCCTGCTTCAGGGAGGCACACTCATGACAATCACCCACCAAGTCTAGCCTACTCTTCAGCTCATCATACACCTCGATCAAAGAGGCATACTTGGTCTGTAGGGTGGAAAAGTTTGTCATGTGTGTGGTGCACTCATCGCACTCCTCCTCCTCGGTCACCTTCACCTCAGACTTAACGAACTCAAGCTCCTTAAGCGCATCATTCATCTTAGCCTTAAACTCATTGCTCTCTCGGTTAACAAGCTTGAGTTTCTTCTCTAGACCCAAGACCAACTCGGCAAAGCCATCGCGCTCTTCGGTGAGATGATCAACAAGAGAAGAGGTTGATATCTCGGAACCGTTGTCGTCGTCGTCATCATTGTCGGCGTCCTTCGCCTGACACTTGCGGTCCTCTTCGTCCAGGGCCATGGTGTAGAAGCCCTTGGAGGAGTTGCCGAAGAAGCAAAGTCCGTTGAAGCGATCTTCCGTCTTGTGCTCGGACCCGTCGTCGCTGGAGTCGCTGTCGAAGGTCTTGTCCCCATCGCTTGTGGTGGTGAAGACGGCACGCCGACCGGCATCAAAAGCCTTCTCCAAGTCCTCCCGGCGAAAGCTATCCTTCTTCTTCTTCTCGGTCTTGTACTCCGACTTCCCCTTGCGCCTGGAGTTGCGAGCGTTGCCGGAATATTTCTTGTTGTTCTTGGGGCAGTTCACGATGAAGTGATCTGGATCACCGCACTTGTAGCAGCCCTCACGTGCGCCACCACACTGGCGATTCAAGCGGTTGTTGTGAAATCGTGAGAACCGGGTGATGATGAGGGCGAGCTCGTCATCTCCCAACGCCTCCAACTGCTCCTCCGTAACTGCAAGCAAAGAGGACAAAGCAAAGAGAGGAGGTGAAGCGTCAGCAGGAAAACTCGATCTACCCTTGCCTGAGACCAAAGACATGGAATGTGAAGATGGGTTCTTCAGCTTGGCCAGAGTCAGGTGATCGATCTCGGTAGACTTGAGCTTGCTGAACGGCTCGTCCATGGTGAGGGTGTCATAAGATGGAGACTCTATGATAGTCGACACCTTCACCTCCCATACCCTCCGATCCAGGGCGTATAGCAACTTGAGAGCCCTCTCATGATCATCATAGGGTAGGTTCGCCCGATTGGCACACATCCTGTTCACAATCATTTGGAAACGAGCGAACATAGCATCAATCGTCTCTCCCTCCAACTGAACAAAGTTCTCGTACTCGCACTTGTACGTCTTGAAGAGTCTGGTCTTGACCTGAACGGTCCCCTCGTGATAGCTCTGAAGCTTCACCCAAATCTCTCGTGCCGTCTCAAGCTCAGAGACACGCTCGAACTCAGGAAGGGAGATGTTGGACAGAAGAGCGTTACGGGCCTTAGAGTTGGCCTCGTGTTGGTCAATCTGGATCTGACCCACACGAGCCGCAAGGACCTCGTATTCAACGTTCTCACATATCTCCCAAACAGAAGATCCGATGCTGTTGAGATAAGCACGCATCCAAATCTTCCAATAGGGATAGTTCGTCCCATCGAACCAAGGAGCCTTGCCATTCCCTCAATCCATGTCGCCCTTAGGATCCGAAACCGATTAAGGTAGAGAAGATCCTTAACCGGCTCTGATACCAATTGAAGGACTGGATTGGCGACCAGAGGGGGGGTGAATGGGAGCCTCAAAATTCAACTCGTGAATTGAATGGCCCTTGTTTCAGAAAATCACCCCAAAAGCGAAGACTTGAAACAACCAGTGAGTTCATGACCTATGAGTAGGTGGATACCCTAGGAGATGTCCTAGTGGTACAGCAGAATCCCCGGAGAAACACCAAAACCAACTGCCAAAGCCTCAGAGCAAAACTGCACAAGCTGCAGAATCCCGGACATTCTGCCGTCTGGCTCCCGGACTGTCCGGTGAAGGCCGGACTGTCTGCCACAAGGGGTCCGGACTGTCCGTCGGCAAAAAGACCCAAAATGAACTGTTCTGCAACAGCCCTGGACGATTCCCGGACAATCCGTGGTTTGAACGCCGGACTGTCCGCGGTTCACGTGAACAGTGAAACCCTAGCATCCGATGGCACAACTGTGCAGCGTCCGATGTGACCCTGGACTGTCCGCGGGTCACTGGCGTACTGTCCGCCCGTCATGAGACCGAGAACAGTGTCACGTTGGGCTGATCTGACCTTGCCGAGTCCCGAGCCCCGGACTGTCCGCTGCTGGGGGCGCGGACTGTCTGCGGATGAACAGAGAGCAGAAAAACTGCTCGGGACAAAAGCCAATTCGATCGAAACTTCACCAAATCAAAAGGGACTTCGATCTAACTCCACCCAGATGTTTCTCTACGTATTGGGGTGCTAATCCTAATAAATCATCGCACCAAACCAAGTCAATTGTGAGTAACTCGAAGAACACCGGAAAAGGGAAAAAACGAAGAACCAACACGAAATCAACCTGATCTATGGATTTGTGAGGTTAGGAGAGAATTCCTTCGGTGAAAAGAAATAGCTCATGACCAAGAACAAATTGATTCAAGTGGAATCGAAAATCATCTCACGGAGAGGGAGAATGAGGCAAATCTTCGGGAGATGAAAAACCAAAACGCGAAGAACACTATTGATGGTCCTTAAACACCTGTTTTACCATCAACAATTTACCCTTAAGTCCACCAAAAAGGCATGAAATGTAGTCAAATAGGTTTCAAACTAACCAAATTCCACATGTCCATAGATTTTTATTTGAATGCAGGATTTGGACCAAATTTGGAGAATAGACCCACCAGGAGACGAGCCCACTCACCAGGACCCATTTGGGCCCGAGTGGGGTGGCGCCCACCAACCAGAGGTGGCGCCCGCCACCCAAATGTGGCGCCCACCACATGGAGAGGCCTAATTCTCCCCCTTTGCCACGCCACTGATCCGTGTGACCATCCCAAGGCCAAATCTTGGCCCTTGGTCACTAGGTCAGTGGCATCGGACGACTCAGGAGGGAGTGGCGTGGATCAAGGCCGAATGGCGGTTACTTGGACATGCAACCGACCTACCAACCGCCTCTCTGGAGCTCCTGGATGCCGTTGAAGCAAAGGCGGTGCATCTAACGGTGATGGGGGCGGCGGCCGCCACCTAGGGCTGGCGCCCGCTACTAGGGTTATCCATAGGTCGGTTGGCTGCCCCCTATAAGTACCCCCCTCACTCCTCAAGACTATAAATACCCCCCTGGTGGCACCACTTCATTAGTCCCACCACACAAAGCAACACACAAAGCAAGAGAAGCAAGTGAGAGTTAGGTTAGAAGCTCAGAGAGCTTAGGCAAGTAGGTAGCTAGTAGAGCAAGGCATCTTTGCCCTCGCGGAAGCGCTGCTCAAGGCTTAGCTCAAGAGTAGAGGCGTGCGAGTGAACGGTCCTGGAGCTGGGAAGAGTCTTCCTTCATCTCCAGTTCAGGTTTTGCTCTTGTTACTCAAGCACTTTACTATATTCTATTTCATCATTTCAAGTATTACTTTATTCTACTTATCAGTATTGAGTGGTATACTTGATTGATTGCTTGAGTGCCTAGCTATCCTACAGATCAATTCACTTAGCCATAGTAGTTAATCTCTAGTGAGCTTAGTGTTTGATCTTTGCCAATAGGTTGCTTAGTTAGTTTAGTGTTTATCTTATTAAGTCAAGTATTTGCTCTGACGCCCGCAAGGGTGTCTCTATTCAAAGCTAGGGTAGAGATAGTTAGAATATACTTAAGCTTGGTGCTTAGTTATAGACTTACCTTCACATACGACTAGACCCCCGGATAGCTATGGTAGCAAGCAGGTGGTGACAGCCCTGTGCGCCTTGAATTCCACCACGTAGTCCCAGTTTAACAGTAAGGCTCGTTGTGCTAGCGTTCAACCTAAGTCAGTGGTAAAGGCTAGTACGTCTCGATACTTGATAAGATAGGAATAAAACTATACTTAACTTAGTTGCTTTATTGACATTTGCCTGTCTTGCTTCGTAGTTATCTTGCTTCGTGGTCATCTAGGAGTAGTTATTAGTTAGTAGTTAGATATCTTAGTTACCCTTAGTTACTCTCTATCTATCTATCCATCCACCTTACCTTAGCCATCCATTTCATCCTTACCTATCCACCCACATATTCTTTCTAGCCTTTCATCATCCCCTCTCTTCCCTTCTCCCCTTTTTCCTTTTCTCATTTCTTCGACTCTCATCCCCTCCTTGACTCGACTCATACACCACCCTAGCCTTCCCTTGGGATCAAATAAATCGACACCTGGTACTTCCAGGCGAAGTGCTACTATGATAGTTCTGTGCGCTTGTAGAATCTCCTCTTGGTAGATTGCAACCTCTCTAGCTAGCTCCTACTACTGTCAGGATTGACAACCCCATTTGACATTAGTAGATAGCTGCTTTAGCTTCATTCCTTTAGGTATAGTGACCGGACTTGCTACAAGCACTTCTAACACCATTGCCGGGAATAGATTTCATAGTCTACTCCTAGTAACAACGTTAGTAAGTGCCAACAAGCATTTTTGGGCCGTTACCAGGGATAGTTGCCTAACTCTATCTTTAGTGAAGCTAAGAACTACCAACAAGAATTTCTGGCGCCGTTGCCGGGGAAGGCAATCGGTGTATCGGTTGAGTCCGTGTTGAATTTATCTTCGCTTAAGCTCTCGCTTAGCAAATCCCATCTTACCCCATTCTTTCTTTCCTTAGTACTTCTTATCTTTTTCCTTCATCTTCTTCAACTTCTTTCTTTCTTATCTCATTTTATCTTCACGATGGCCAACAAGACCATTTGTGAGTTTTCTACTCCTTCTGCCGCCAATGTAGCGATAGGACCAGACGTGATCGATGCCAACCTCAATTTTGAGTTGAAACCGGCTCTGATCACGATGGTCAAAGCTAGCCCGTTCTGTGGCAAAGCTCATGAGGATGCCAATGCTCACCTCCAACAATTTTTGGAGATTTGCGGCACCTTCACCATTAAGGGGATAACCCAAGAAGCCATCTGTCTTCGTCTCTTTCCTTTCTCTTTGCTAGGAAAAGCGAAGCAATGGTTCTATACCAGTCGCAATGCTGTAGACACATGGGACAAGTGTTCCAATGCTTTTCTCGCCAAATTCTTCCCGATGGGCAAGACGAATGCTCTTCACAACAAAATCTCTAGCTTTACGCAAAAAGCTGAGGAATCTATTCCCGAGGCTTGGGAGAGGTTGCAAGAGTATGTCGCTGCTTGTCCACACCATGGTATGGAGGACTGGCTATTGATCCAGAACTTCTACCATGGCCTAACCCCACTCTCTAGAAGCCATTTGGATGTCGCCGCTGGCGGTGCATTCTTTTCTCTGAATGATGCAGATGCTAAGGCTCTCATAAAGAAGATGGTGTCGAACCAAGGATGGAATGACGAGAGACTGCAGCCCCGTAAGCGAGGTATGCATTCTCTTAAGGTGGCCGACATGATCGTGGCCAAGATGGACCTGCTGGCAAAGAAGCTGGAAAGCTGTGAGAAGATGAACCAACAAGAGAGTGTCCAATCTTTGGAATCCTACATGACTTGTGAAGTCTGTGGAGAAACCAGACATTCTGGGAGCCACTGCCCGGAGCTACATGAAGATTTGAACTTCATCATCAACAACAACGGTTTCCGTCAACAGAATCAATGATGGAATCAGCCTGCAAATTCTCAAGGTAACAATTCATTCCCCCGCTCTAATTTTCAGAATTCTGATAATTTCTCATTCTTGAAAAATTTAGTTTAATCACAAGGTAGAACTACTGATTTCTTGAATAAGAAATTAATGTCGAATGATAAAACCCTTGAGAATATAAATGCTAAATTGGAAGATTTCTCATCTGCTCTGAAAAATCAATTAAGCTTTAATAAGGTGTTAGAAACCCAATTAGCTCAACTTGCTGCTATCATACCATCTTTTGAAACTGGCAAAATTCCTGCTAAACTTGACATGGAAACTACAAATATGGTTGAAATAAAACATTTTAACTATTATGAAGATCAAACCATGACTGTTAAAAAGGGTGATCCTGGTAGTCCCATAATTAGATGCTCAATCTTTGGTGAAGTCTTTAAAAATGCCATGTGTGATTTAGGATCGAGTGTGAACATTCTATCTAAAGATTTTTATGAAAACTCATTCTTTCCACCCATGTCATCCACATCTGCCTATGTTGTGCTAGCTGATCAATCCACTTGCTATGTAGAAGGAATAGCTAATGATTTACCTGTTCATATTAGAGGTTCCTATGTTCCTGTTGATTTCATAATACTAGATATGGGAAATAGGAAAGATGTGCCTCTAATCTTAGGTAGACCCTTCTTGAACACTGTTGATGCTTGCATATATGTGGGAAGTGGTAAAATGCAAATGACATTAGGAGGGAGGAAGGAAATATTCTCCTTTTCCCGTGGTCCCGCATATGCCGCTAACATGCAGGTAGCAAAACCCGTTCGTACCAAGAAAAGGCGCCCAAGAACAAGGTGGAACATAAAGAAAGAACCACCTCCTTCTGAGTTGTGTAATTCACATAACAAAGGAGAGGTGCCAAAATAAGAAGAACCTGATGAAGTACTGAGAGAAGAAGTGCCCAAGGAAGAAGAAGATCCACCTGATAAGGATGAAATTCCATGGACCTAAGGTATGGTTTTACTTTTAATTTTCCCTTTTTTGATTAAATAACATATGTCATGCATGAAACTAAAAAAATCAGTTATCATTAGTTATATGCATAGGTATATGTTAACTTAGCTAGAATAATAAAATATCACAATAGGATAGTTTCCCTTTTCACAACATTAGATAGTTTTCCTTTTTAAGAAAATGAGAACAAGAGCTCCGACTGAGAAGAAGAAGATCCTTCACCGAGCAAGAAGCCAGCTTGGGGGAGACTCCCGCTCCAATAAGGTATGTCTCAAGCCTACACTTTATATTCAGTTCTTAAATTCTATATCTTTTGAATGTCACATGCTTGCCTAAATAACCATTCCATGAATAAAATTGATAAAATCTGCTTAAACAAGTTGAAACCTGAATAAGATTTGAAATATGTCATGCAAATGCTATTGTTATGGTTTGAATAACTGGTCTTATCTAAGTTGTAGTTTTTGTGGGTTGCACATGCTTTAACTGAAATCATGCTTAGTGAATAAAGTTAGTAAGAAATGGAGTAATTCTTTAAACTTGCTAAGGTGAAATTAGGACCTAATCTGGAGGATTTCTTTTAAAAATTATGAAAACCTTGCTAAAAGTTCCTCCTAGATTTTATCCCATCCCACCACCAGCCACATATTTGTTAGTCAAAACCACAAAGAGCTTTGTCTGTGTTGAGCTTTGTTAGACCTCATAGATCTTAGTAGAGAAGCTTATCATATCTTTTGAATCAAGATTCACACACCCACCATAAATTGCCTACTTTCCACTTTGGAAGTTTGCAACCACCAAATAAATTGCTCATTCTCTACACTGGAGATATGCAATACCTTGCCAAACGTCCCATTGCTAGCCTTATGCTATTCCTACACTGGGAATAAGCATTTCTCTCCCTTTCCCTACTCATTTCAAAAATCCTTTCCTATAGATAACCTGGGGAAATCTAGAGCTAAAAAAAAGAGAGAAAAATGAGCAAAGTAGCTCAAGAAAGGACTATGTCCTGAAAAAAAAGTGAGCAAAGTAGCTCAAAAGAGGACTATGTCCTAAGAAAATGTGAGGACACATCTTTTGTCTACTCACTATGTATTCAAAAAAGAGAGAGAGAGAGAATTATCATTAGCTCTAGACCCCAGAAATTAACTAGGAAGGATTATGAAATATCTCTCTATACACTTCCACATAACCACACATGCACATCTTGATCAATTTTTATGATTTGCTGCTCCTTATGATCTGAGTGTCTAGCTTAGCAATAAACATCAGGCAATTTGCTCATGATTCTTAGCCTTCCTTTAACTCTACATATCATTCTTTAGAAGTAGGAGATGCTACATTTTGGCCTAAGTGAGGATTTAAACACCATTGAGTGATTGAGTGAATCTTGGAGGACTTAAGCAAGATGTTATCTTTTGAAAACCTTGAAAAAAAACCTCCAGACAGAATCCTAGTCAAACCTAAGCAAGATAAAAGTTTCCTATCTACTGCTTTATTTCACTCTTGCATGTTTGAAGTGAAAAGCTATAAGCCCCACATTGCTATGATTAATGATATATGTTAAGTTATTTCTCACTATACAATATGCACTTGCATACATCTTAAGTTGCTATCCATTTCATGCTCAATGCTTAAACCGCATTGTTGCTCGAGGACGAGCAACAGGTTAGGTTGGGGGAGCTTGTTGATGGTCCTTAAACACCTGTTTTACCATCAACAATTTACCCTTAAGTCCACCAAATAGGTTTCAAACTAACCAAATTCCACATGTCCATAGATTTTTATTTGAATGCAGAATTTGGACCACATTTGGAGAATAGACCCACCAGGAGACAAGCCCACTCACCAGGACCCATTTGGGCCCGAGTGGGGTGGCGCCCGCCAACCAGAGGTGGCGCCCGCCACCCAAATGTGGTGCCCGCCACATGGAGAGGCCCAACTCTCCCCCTTTGCCACGTCACTGATCCGTGTGACCATCCCAAGGCCAAATCTTGGCCCTTGGTCACTAGGTCAGTGGCATCGGACGACTCAGGAGGGAGTGGCGTGGATCAAGACCGAATGGCGGTTACCTGGACATGCAACCAACCTACCAACCGCCTCTCTGGAGCTCCTGGATGCCGTTGAAGCAAAGGCGGTGCATCTAACAGTGATGGGGGTGGCGGCTGCCACCTAGGGCTGGCGCCCACCACTAGGGTTAGCCCTAGGTCGGTTGGCTGCCCCCTATAAGTACCCCCCCACTCCTGAAGACTATAAATACCCCCCTGGTGGCACCACTTCATTAGTACCACCACACCAAGCAACACACAAAGCAAGAGAAGCAAGTGAGAGTTAGGTTAGAAGCTCAGAGAGCTTAGGCAAGTAGGTAGCTAGTAGAGCAAGGCATCTTTGCCCTCGCGGAAGCGCTGCTCAAGGCTTAGCTCAAGAGTAGAGGCGTGCGAGTGATTGGTCCTGGAGCTGGGAAGAGTCTTCCTTCATCTCTAGTTCAGGTTTTGCTCTTGTTACTCAAGCACTTTACTATATTCTATTTCATCATTTCAAGTATTACTTTATTCTACTTATCAGTATTGAGTGGTATACTTGATTGATTGCTTGAGTGCCTAGCTATCCTACAGATCAATTCACTTAGCCATAGTAGTTAATCTCTAGTGAGCTTAGTGTTTGATCTTTGCCAATAGGTTGCTTAGTTAGTTTAGTGTTTATCTTATTAAGTCAAGTATTTGCTCCGACGTCGGCAAGGGTGTCTCTATTCAAAGCTAGGGTAGAGATAGTTAGAATATAGTTAAGTGTGGTGCTTAGTTATAGACTTACCTTCAGATACGGCTGGACCCCCAGATAGCTATGGTAGCAAGCAGGTGGTGATAGCCCTGTGCGCCTTGAATTCCACCACGTAGTTGGCCCAGTTTAATAGTAAGGCTCGTTGTGCTAGCGTTCAACCTAAGTCAGTGGTAAAGGCTAGTACGCCTCGATACTTGATAAGATAGGAATAAAACTAAACTTAGTTGCTTTATTGACATTTGCCTGTCTTGCTTCGTAGTTATCTTGCTTCGTGGTCATCTAGGAGTAGTTATTAGTTAGTAGTTAGATATCTTAGTTACCCTTAGTTGCTCTCTATGTATCTATCCATCCACCTTACCTTAGCCATCCATTTCATCCTTACCTATCCACCCACATATTCTTTCTAGCCTTTCATCATCCCCTCTCTTCCCTTCTCCCCTTTTTCCTTTTCTCATTTCTTCGACTCTCATCCCCTCCTTGACTCGACTCATACACCACCCTAGCCTTCCCTTGGGATCAAATAAATCGACACCTGGTACTTCCAGGCGAAGTGCTACTATGATAGTTCTGTGCGCTTGTAGAATCTCCTCTTGGTAGATTGCAACCTCTCTAGCTAGCTCCTACTAGTGTCGGGATTGACAACCCCATTTGACATTAGTAGATAGCTGCTTTAGCTTCATTCCTTTGGGTATAGTGACCGGACTTGCTACAAGCACTTCTGACACTGCTGCCGGGAATAGATTTCATAGTCTACTCCTAGTAACAACGTTAGTAAGTGCCAACAAGCATTTCTGGGCCGTTACCAGGGATAGTAGCCTAGCTCTATCTTTAGTGAAGCTAAGAACTACCAACAAACACGAACACGAAATGCGAATCGATTCAATTCCAGCCAAAACTCCTCCACACGAGGAGACAACGAGATTACGGTCTTGTTTCCTCAAAAGATCCAAATGCACAGAGGTATGATTCCCGTCTCTGCGGATCACAGGCAGTGAGGTATGATTAGATCCTAAGCGAGGGCTAGAGAGAGAGAGAGAGAGCTCAGGAACAAATGACTGCCAGGATAGAGAGAGAGGAGGGGCGCCTCTCTTATTTATAGCCTAATAACAATAGTCCCCTTCTACTCCTAGATACAAGAGTGAAGCGGCCAACCCTAGGGGTATCCCGGTCCAACTCTGATGGTTGACGATCCGATGGCCACGCGCCTTCCTCATCCTTAGCTTTGCCTCGACGCAAGCCTCAGGATGCCGCCACGTGCCGCCCTGTCGACCGCCGCGCCTTCCTCGCGGATAGAGGCACCGCCGCGCCAGCGTCTCCACGCCGCCACGCGTCGACCGTCCTTTTTGCCGGACCTCCCCCTGGTTTTGATGCCAAAACCGGGAAACCTGGGCCTTCCCCCGGTTTTGAGGCTGAAACCGGGAAACCTGTCCTCCGGCTGAGTTTTGTGGCCCAAACTCAGAAACCCGCGCGCCCAGGTTTTGAGGCCCAAACCTGGAAACCGTCCACGTCGAGTTTTGAGGCCCGAACGCGGAAACCCGCCACCCCGAGTTTTGAGGCTCAAACTCGGAAACCATTGAGGGTAGTTTTTCGAGGCTCAACTACCAAAACCGCGCCATGGACGGGATGTGGTTCGCACACCCCGAGTTCCAGCACCGATGTCGGAGCATGTCCAGCCTCCACACCGGGCACAGTGCATTCGCCATCCTTCTCGGTCTCCTGCCAAGTGTCACGACGCCATCACCTTCCTCCCGACTCGGCCGATGCACCGCAGATCCCCATGTGCTCTTGCTTGCCGATGCCACGTGCCAGCTACCACAGCTGGTCCTCAGGTCTTCTGGTTCGTCGGTCCAAGCCTCACGTCCGCCCTTCACCACTCCCGGTCCGTCGGCACGACACGACTCTACTTGATCTTCACCTCACCTTCGACCACTGTCTCCGAGCTCCGCACCTGCACATCCACACAACCAAGAGACATGTTGCCCGTTGAGCGATCACTCATCACTCAGGAAGGGAACCACAAGGGCACATATCAACCTTGTGTTCGCGAAAACACCATTTTGAGCAACAAACACTTTGCCCTCTGAGCGGTTGTAGAAGTAATACCCTAAAGTTTCCTTTGGGTATCCCATGAAAAAGCACTTGTCCAACTTGGGTGTTAGTTTATCTGATATAAGTTGTTCGACATAAACTTCACAACGCCAAATCTTTAGAAAAGACAAACTGGGACTCTTACCAGTCCACATATCATATGGTGTCTTAACTACAGACTTAGACGGTACCCTATTTAATGTGAAAGAGGTTGTTTCTAGAGCGTATCCCCAAAACGATAACGGAAGGTCCGACTGGCTCATCATAGACCTTACCATGTCTAACAGAGTTCGGTTACGTCGCTCGGACATGCCGTTTCTCTGAGACATTCCGGGTGGCGTAAGTTGTGGAATAATTCCGCAACTCTTAAGATGATTGCTAAATTCGTGGCTCAAATATTCGCCTCCACGATCAGATTGCAAGGCCTCAATTTTCTTGCCACGTTGATTCTCTACCTCATTCTGAAATTCTTTGAACCTTTCAAATGTTTCAGATTTATGCTTCATTAGATAGACATAGTCATATCTGCTAAAATCATCAGTGAAGGTTATGAAGTATTAAAATCCGCCTCTAGCTGTCGTACTCATTGGTCACATACATCAGTATGTACAAGTTCCAACAAGTTAGTCGCCCTCTCAGGAAAACCTGTGAAAGGCAACTTGGTCATTTTGCCCAGCAAACATGCCTCACATGTCTCGTATGATTCAAAATCAAACGAAGTTAGAAATCCATCAGCATGGAGCCTCTTCATGCGATTCTCACTTATATGACCCAAACGTTAATGCCACATATAGGTAGGACTTAACTCATTAAGCCGAGAGCTTTTAGCAGTAATATTACAGATAGACATAGGTGCATCATCAAGATTTAAAATAAACAACCCATTCACAATGGATGCAAAAACCACAAACATATCATTCTTGGAGATTACACAACCATTGTCTTTACTCACAAATGAATAGCCATCTTTCATCAAACATGAAGGTGACACAATGTTTCGACTTAAACTTGGAACAAAATAACAATTATTCAACTCCAAAATAAATCCTGATGGGAGGTGTAGTTGCATCGTCCCGTCGTTCAACGCAGCAACTCTTGCATTATTGCCCACGCGGAAATCAACCTCCCCTTTTCCAACGCGTCTACCTCTTATCATTCCCTGCATCATATTACAAATATGAGCAACCGAGCCGGTATCAAATACCCAAGAATTAATATAAGAGATAGCGAGGAAAATATTTGTAATATAAACAAGTGTATGAGCAGCGGGAGTACCTTTACCACCGTCATCCTTCTTCAAGGATGCTAAGTACACCTTGCAGTTTCTCTTCCAGTGACATTTTCCCTTACAGTGGAAGCACTCAGAATCAGCAGTTGGTCCAGCAGCATCAGGCGCAGGAGGGTTTGGCTTAGAGATCACATCTTTGGCCTTGCCCTTGCCCTTCCTATTCTTCCAAAAGTTGCCCTTCCTTTTAAAGTTAGGCTTGTTTTGGATCGCCATCACATGGCTGCTGCCAGCACCTTTCTTGATGTCTGCCTCTGCTGTCTTAAGCATGCCACATAGCTCATTCAAGCCCCTCTCCGCACCATGCATATGGTAGTTCGATATGAAGTTCCCGTAGCTAGGTGGGAGAGAAGAGAGAATGAAGTCAGTAGCCAGTTCTGGACCAATTGGGAAGCCTAGCTTCTCCAACCTCTGAGTGTAACCAACCCTCTTGATCACATGTGGTCCAACTGCTGCACCCTCTGCTAACTTAGTCTCAGCAAGAGACTTAGAAACATTGAACCTTTCAGTTCTAGCCTGAGTCTGGAACATCTCATCTAGCGCTACGATCATATCGTAGGCTGTATGGTTATTATCAAACTGCATCTGCAGATCTGGTTCCATACTAGCAAGCATTAGACATCCCACTTCAAGATCAGCATCACATGCTTTCTTGTAAGCGGTTTTCTCAGTAGCAGGTGCATTATCAGCAGGTTCCTCTAGTAGTGGGGTGTCTAGAATATCTTCCTTTTTCTCAGCCCTGAGAACAATTCTCAGGTTGCGGATCCAATCCGCATAGTTTGTTCTAGTCAACTTATCTTTCTCAAGTATTGAACGTAAAGTAAATGGTTGAGGTGCGGGTGCCATTTATCTACAACAAAAGTAAATGCAAAATACTATGACAATGTATCCAAGACAGAGCAAATGATATTAAAACTTTAATAAAATTTACTCCCACTATTGGATTCACACCTGCCCTACCTCCGCACTTGTGCAGGGGAGTGGCGAGGGTGGTCAACTATCGGAAACAAAGGCGAAGGTGCTGGAAAATAAATGCTGGAGATGTTTTACTATTTCCAAAAAACTCTCCCCTTTACACTGTTCATCCCATGGTATTTATAGGGAATACCAAGGGACGCTGGCCAAATTACAATAGGGTACAGGAAAGATTCCCTATCACCGTACAGAGAAAGGGCAGAATCGTACAAACACGGGCAGAGTGAAAACCCTAGTTCGTCTTCCACCTATCCGCCGCCACCCGGTTCCCGCACACCTTCGCAGGAACGTAAGGGTCAACTTCTCGGCTTTGCCAGTCGCGAGGCCCGCGTTCGCTCACCACCCGTTGAGCTTGACATCTCCAGCGAAGGAGCAACGGAGCGCACGAGGGTCACTTTCTGTGTCCTTCGCGCCCCCTGCCTGCAGGAAACACAAAGTTTGCGAGGGTCAAGCTAGTATCCAAAGGTTAGAAAACAATCCGAGGGACTCAACAAATGTCAAGAAGAAAGTTTGCAAAGGCGCGTGGGTCGCGCGAAGGTCGTCTTTGAGCCAGCCAGCGTGGTGCCACTGTCGAGGGTCCCTTCCCCCAACAGTAGCCCCGCGATGCCTTGGATCTAAAGAACAATACTTAGGCCCAAGCAGCGCTCTTTGATGGGAAACGTAACGTGACGCTTGGCAGCGATGCCCGCGGCTGCTTTTGGGCCGGGCCGTTGTAATTTTGCTTGTACTATTGAGGTCCATCTCGTTTTTTGCTTCGTGGGTTTCGGGGGCCGCGCCGGTTTTGTCAGGTGGGATGGCTTGTCTCCCGGCCTATAAATAGTTGGGGTTGGTGGAGGGTTTGAAATTGTGCCATCCTTTTGCTCTAGCCAACTTGCTGCTGCGCGTTGCTTGTTACGAAGGTTTATATTGTCTAGTTATGAGGGTTGAGTGAGTGATTTGTTTTTGCGAAGGTTCTGAGTTCGAGAGATGGCTCGGTCTAAGCAAACCGCTCGTGTTGCCTCTCCGTTTGCTACGGATGAAGGAGTGACGTTTGAGTTTGGACTCAGCCGGGTTTGCAGTTTGGAATTGGCAGCTTATGTCAAACGAGGTTGGATCGAGGATGGAAAGGCCAAGATCGGTGCTGGGGAGACTGTCCCGAAGCCGGATGCTGATGAGGTTGTTGTGTTTGAGGAGTTTCTTTTCAGCTGGTTTGCGTTTCCCGGTTGATTCCTTTGTGACTTCGGTTCTGCAAAGTTCAATTTGAAGTTTCATCAGGTCACACCATCATGCTTCACGAAGCTTTCAGTATATGTTTGGGCATGTCGTTCCCAGGGCGTTATCCCTCACGTCGAGGGTTTCGTCCGAACTCATCGTGTGCATATGCAGCCTCGCAAAATAGTGGGTGGTGAAGGTAACGCCAGCCTTGGCCAGTTTGCGGTGTACACTTTTTGCCATCGCGCTGGGGTGGAGTTGCCGATGCAGGCTTAGAAAAACAAATGGACCAGTGGGTGGCAAGAGTTCTGGTTTTACTACAAGATTAGTGGAGCAGCCGAGCTTTGTGGCGAGCTTCCGCCTCTTGGTGACGTGAGCGTCGAAGCTAAGATGAGCGCCGAGGCGCATGCCTCAGTTGACTGCCTGAGGGTGGTTGCGCGCTCTCAGTGTGCTCGTGACTTGGTCGAAGAGTATTGCTGTGCGAAAGTGTGGCCCCTTAGCCGGAGACAAATCTGGTTTCCAGTTGAGGATGACCCAAAGCACGAAGGTAAAGGTTTAAAGAAACCGAAGTTGGATTTGAACAGGGTTTGGGAGAATGTCCTTAGGAAGTTTCCCAGACGTGAAGACGGTATCGAGGCTATTTATAAGCGGGTTCAGCAGAGGGCGAAGGACCTCGTTGGAAAGCTCTCTACGCTGGAGGTTAAGGCTATCCATAGCTCGGTGGGTAGCGGAGGTCGAGTTAACAGGCTCTTCGACATTCTTGAGATCCAGTATGCTGACTGGCAAGCACCTTCAAGCGAGGATGCGCCGAAGAAGAGGAAACGCGCTACCACTGAGGAGAAGGGGGTTGTCTCGCGGCCGAAAAGGGGTCGAGGTCGAGGCCGCGGTGGAGCCGGTGGCCGAGTGAAAACGCTTGCGACGAAGGTCGCTGTGGGTTCGGGCGCTGCCGACACTTCATCGTCGTTGTCCATTATTTCGTTGTCGAGTGGCCGAGGCCTTGCGAGGGTCGGAGGGCGGGTACCCCGCATCGGCGGGATTGGCGCTCTGATCCATGTTTCGGACGACGAAGATGTCTCCGACGATGATGAGAAGGAGGAGGAGAAGGAGGCAGAAAAAGAGGCCGACACTGAAGATGACTCATCTGATGATGTTAGTGACACATCCAGTTGCGAAGGTGACTCTGATGATGAAGTGTCCATCGGTGATGACCGTGGGAAGGCGGTTGCCTCGTCCAGTGCTGACGCTGCTGCTGCTCGAAATATCGATGAGACTATCCGGGACTTCGAGCCTGAGAGTCCCCCGCGAGGGTCAATTCCCACGTTTGCGGGGGCGCATATCTGGGTTGATGGGTTCGAGGTGACCGGAGACCTTGAATCAGAACAAAATCCTGGGAAGAGACCGTATGTTGAAGCCAGCCGATCAAGTCTTCCTTATTTTGCTAAGAAGATCGGGGTCTCTGATCCGGCGACGGACCTTCGGGAGTGCCACCTGCAATGTGCTCCGGAGGAAAGTCATTTTCTTGGTCGGGTGTTTGGTCGGATTTGTGTGCCGGAGGCGGAGCTTCGACTGGCCCATGAGCCTTTGGACAACCTTCATGATGACATTGATGTCAAGGTGGCTGAACTAATGCTCCTTAACCGTTCGGCTCGCCGGAGGGCGAGTTACAAGCTTAATTATCTGAATGACCGGCTTGCCGAGGTTGAGAAGGATAATAAGGACCTTCGGAAGAGTTTGGAAAATAAAGAGATTGAGCTTAAAGCTGCTATGGAGAAGGTTACTAAATATTGGGAGGAGGCGCAAGAGGATGCAAATAGTAACGCTGAACTCCTGTCAGCTTGCCGTCAGAAGGATAAAGATTTGTTAACTGCGAACAGTCGCATAAGTGAACTGTCCTCAGAGTTGTCTTCTCAATCCGAGGTGTGGCAGAAGAGCATGGGAAAGATTAAGGATAAAGTTGACACCTGCTTGACTGAAGCCGGTGGCTCTGCTGGGGAGTCGCTACCTGTTGTTAATGCTAAGGCGTTCGAGGGTTGGCTTAATAATGAGATGGATGTTTTTAGCTCATTGGTTGATAACGCAGCCGACTTTGGTTGCTACGCCGGAGCTTTGGCCATGGCCGGTACCCTTCGTCAAGCTGATTGCGAACACCTTCGGAAGATCAGGAAACCGAACCACGTTTTCCCATCAGTTGACGAGGTGCGTAAAATGAAGATTGATGATGCGGAGGCTCGGAATTGCGCGATGCGCTTGCTCCGCAGATTTTGGATCATCGGTGGCGGTCGCGCCCTTGCCTTCGAAGAGGCGGCCGAAGCTACTCGTCAGGTAAAGATTGTATGAGGTGTCAGTTTCTTGTTTTGATTCATTGATGAACATGTTGGTATTCAATTTAGTGTCCTTTTTGTAGGCTTCGAAAGATGCTCTACCCTCGCCGACTGCAACGAATGACGCTGCCGGTTGCTCTCAGTCTGCACTCAGGCGCAGTTCCGCGGAGGTTCCGCTGGTTGAGACAAATCCTTTGGCCGAAGAAGAGGCTGAAGTTGAGGAAACAGCTGGGGTCGAAGCGTCTGCTACTGACCAAACAGCAGGAGGTGCTGCTGCAACTGGGGGGACTGATGATGCAGCTGGCGAGGTTGGAGCAGAGGGGCATGAAACCGAGCAGGTGTGAGAACTGGGGGTGGTTTTTTGAGGGGTTCATCTTGTAATATTTTGCGAGGGGAAGTTGCTGATGTAAAATACTGTTATTTTGTTTGGTTATTTGACAATGCAGGTTCCTGATGGAACCGTGCTCGAGGCTTATGACGTGACGCCTCTCACGTTAAATTATCAGGATATTTTTATTAATGGTGAGTCGTGGGCTCGGGCGAAGCTCAGGCACCCCTCGCTGTCTTTCGAACGTTTTTGGTGGTCTAAAGTGCAAAGATATGATTTGAAGAATAGTCGATCAACCCGATTTTGGCGTAACGCGGACTATACAGATCGGCAAGCTGTGCGATTTTTGTTTGGTTCTTCTTCTTCTTCTTCGCTGCCAGTTTTTGAAGATGACATCGATGAGAATACGGCCTTGGACTACTTGTTTGGGCGATGCAATCTTGATCTGGGTCCGGATGGTTCACTTGTGATTCCGAAAGAGATGCCTTCAAAAGTTAATGATATAGGTCGGAGATATATGTATAGGGCGAGGGTTTTGTCCGGGGAACTGCCCATGGTTCCTGCAGTTCCTTTGTTGTGGGGACCCATAGTTCCGATGGAAACAGGATTTGAGGAGGGTAACGAGGGTTTTGAGGATTTAATGATGATTGAGAATGGTGATGGTTCCTTGTAATTTTATACTTTCTATTGAGAGTGTACCATACTGTGTTTGATTTGTACATGAGTGAAAAATTGTAAGATTGTTCTGTGCAGATGCGATTCATTTTTGTAAATTGAGAAAGAAATATATTTGACCCTCGCTGTCAATTGGCTAGGCTCGTTTTTCGTTTGTGTATAATAATTGTTTGTGTAAGCTGTTTGGGAAAGCGGCGACGTTCCCCTTTTCTTTTTTGCGATGGTTGATTTCCGCTGAAGAAAGGTGTTTAGGAAAATAGTGATGCTCCCATTTCTTTTTAGCGAGGCTCGCTTTTTCGCTTAAGAGAGTTGTTTAGTAAAACAGCGACGCCGCCTTTTCTTTTTGCGAGGCTCGCTTTTTCGCTTAAGAGAGATGTTTTAGCAAAACAGCGACGCCCCCTTTTCTTTTAGCGAGGCTCGCTTTTTGTTTTAAGATAGATGTTTAGCAAAAAAGCGACGCCCCCTTTTCTTTTAGCGAGGCTCGCTTTTTGCTTAAAAGAGATGTTTAGTAAAACAGCGACGCCCCCTTTTCTATTTGCGAGGCTCGCTTTTTTGCTTAAGAGAGATGTTTAGCAAAACAGCGACGCCCCCTTTACTTTTAGCGAGGCTCGCTTTTTGCTTAAAAGAGATGTTTAGTAAAACAACGACGCCCCCTTTTCTATTTGCGAGGCTCGCTTTTTTGCTTAAGAGAGATGTTTAGCAAAACAGCGACGCCCCTTTTTCTTTTAGCGAGGCTCGCTTTTTGCTTAAAAGAGATGTTTAGTAGAACAGCGTCGCCCCCTTTTCTTTTTGTGAGGGGAAGTAATGTTTGCCTTTTGATCCCCCGGCCTGTCTTGCGAGGTTTGTTCGACTTTTATACTTCGCGCCTCCCCTTGTTTGAGGTGGAGGTGAAATTTGCTTTGTGAGCCCCTAGCGTTTTTTGCGAGGGTGCTCGACTTTTTGGATTTCGTGCCTCCCCTTGTCTGAGGTGGAGGTGAAAGTTGCTTTGCGAGCCCCTGGCGTTTTTTGCGAGGGTGCTCGACTTTTTGGACTTCGTGCCTCCCCTTGTCTTAGGTGGAGGTGAAGTTTGCTTTCCGAGCCCCTGGCGTTTTTTGCGAGAGTGCTCGACTTTTTGGACTTCGCGCCTCCCCTTGTCTTAGGTGGAGGTGAAGTTTGCTTTGCGAGCCCCTAGCGTTTTTTGCGAGGTTGCTTGACTTTTTTGGACTTCGCGCCTCCCCTTATCTTAGGTGGAGGTGAAGTTTGCTTTGCGAGCCCCTGGCGTTTTTTGCGAGGGTGCTCGACTTTTTGGACTTTGCGCCTCCCCTTGTCTTAGGTGGAGGTGAAGTTTTCTTTTCCCAAGTTTGTTTCGAAAAAAATTTGTGTTTTGAAACAATCTTCGGGGGTTTTCATCGATTATAAGCGCTCTTGATGAAGAGTTGCTTTTTTCGATGTTTATGGAGAAAAGAAACATTTTGGAGTTTTGCTTTTTTCGGGGGTTGATGATTGTATTAAGGATTTGGATGCTGCCTCGTTAAAAAACCTTACGCCCCTTCGTAAGGAAAAAGAGTGCAGCTCCTTTGTTTTTGTTACAAGCAAGGTACTGAAAAAGACAAGAGAGAAAAAAGGCAAATTACATGTTGCGAGAGCTCACTAAGGCTCCGCTATGGATAGAATTTGCGAAGGTCATCAACATTCCAGGTGTGAGGCAGGCGGTTTCCCTCACTATCAGAGAGGTGATAGGAGCCAGGACGATTGCATTCTACTATCAGGTATAGACCCGTCCATTTTGGCTGAAATTTTCCCGCCATGTTGGCATTTTGTTTCCGAATGAGGACGAGGTCACCCTTTTTCAAATCTTTGATTCTTACCTTTTTGTCTCTCCATTTTTTGGTTTCTTCTTGATACTTGTGAAGGTTGTGCACTGCGTTGCATCTCGTTTCTGTGAGTAGGTCTTTATCAAGCAGCTGGTTTTGTTCATCTGATTCGAGGGTTGTTCTGAGAGAGCCATATTTCAATTCTTTTGCTAACACAGCTTCTTCCCCAAATAGGAGCCTAAAAGGTGTGAATTTGGTAGCTCTGCATTCCGAAGTGTTATGGGACCAGGTGGCCAAGGTTAGCTCTTCCGCCCACTTTCCCTTGGGCCTGCCTTGCAGTTTTTTGGATATAGCTTTGAAAATTGTTGCATTAGCTCTTTCAACTAGGCCGTTAGATTGAGGGCGCCGGACTGAGGCGAAGCACAAAATTGTTCCAATTTGAGTGCAGAATTCTTTGAAGACTTCGCTGTCAAACTGAGTGCCATTGTCGACGGTTAGGTGTTTGGGAACTCCGAATCGACAAACTATTTGCTGCCAAAAGAACTTTTTCACGGCTAAAGAGGTGATAGAAACCAACGGTTTAGTCTCAATCCACTTCGTGAAGTATTCCACAGCTACCACCACGTAGCGGAGGTTTCCTGGAGTTGCTGGTAGAGGACCAACGAGGTCCATTGCCCATCTATGCAATGGCCATGTTGAGCATATCAGAGTTGTTGGGGCTCCTGGGGCGTTTTGTGTTTTTGCTATTAGTTGGCAACCCTCGCAATGTTTGACGATATCTTCTGCATCTCGTAAAGCTGTTGGCCAATAGAAACCTTGACGGAAAGCTTTCCCAACTAGCGCCCTCGGGCCGTTATGTGAGCCGCAGATACCTTGGTGAATAAGTTTGAGAATATCCTTTCCTTGATCCTGTGACACGCATTTCAGCCATGGCGAGGTCACCGAGTCTTTGAACAAAATGTTGTCCACTATTTTGTACCCTCGAGTTCTTTGTTTGAGTCTGTTTTCTTCCTCTTTGGAATCGGGCTCGTGCAACCCGTTGATGTAGGCCATGATTGGAGCTCTCCAATCTTTGCTTTGAATTGCATTGATCAGCTTCGCTATTTTTTCGGAAGCTTCGATGGCTGATTGTGTTGCTGCTCCATAGAAAACGTCCGGCGGCAACTGTAGTTGTTGTGCTGCCGCTTTGGCCAGATTGTCTGCCTCGTTGTTCTCTGACCTCGGTATTGCTTTCACTGTTATGCCGAGGAAAAAAGATTCTAACCTTCGGACATATTGTAAGTATTTGTGTAGCTCTGGATCTTTTGCTTTGTAATTTTTCTCAATATGACCCGCGATGACTTGGGAGTCTGTGTTAATGACTGCCCTTCGGACTGATAATGCTCGAAGCCTTGATAGAGCCAGTATTACAGCTTCATACTCTGCGAAATTGTTTGTGCACTTGAAGTCAAGTCTTTTTGCGTATCGTAGCTTCGATCCAGATGGCGAAAGTAGGATAGCCGAGGCCCCTGCTCCAGCTGCTCCCCAGGCTCCGTCGACGTACACTGTCCAAAATGGATCTTTTTCGACTCAACCTCTGCGAGGGTCTGGAGTCCATTCGGCTATGAAATCTGCTAGGGCCTATGATTTGATTGTTGTTCTACCCACGAAGGTTATGGTGTAGCTGTTCAATTCGACTGCCCATTTTGCTATTCTGCCGACTGCCTCATTGTTCTTGAAAATGGTTTCGAGGGGGTATGCTGAAGGTATATGGATCTCGTGTTCCTGGAAATAATGTTTTAACTTTCTTGACGCCATGACCACGACGTATGCTATCTTCTCGAGCTCTGAGTAGTTTCGTTTGGGACCCTTGAGAGTTTCTTATACATAGTAGATTGAGGCCTGCCTGGTTCTGTTGTTTTCGTGCAACTCTTGGATCAGTACTGCGCTGGCTGCATGAGGCGAGGCTGCGACGTACAGCAGTAGCAGGTCCCCGTTGTTAGCGCTTGTTAAGATGGTCATGTTGGTGAGATACTTTTTCAGATCCTCGAAAGCTTTCTGCTGTCGAGGTCCCCAATTGAATGGAGCAGTGCTTCTCATAGTTTCGAAGAAAGGTAAACCTCACTCAGCTGATCTGGAGATAAATCTGCTGAGTGCTGCTAAGCGACCTGACAAACGCTAAGCTGCTTTTTTTTGTTGTCGGGGGTTCCATGTTGATGATGGCGTCAATTTTCTTGGGGTTGGCTTCAATTCCCCTTGCTGAGACGATGCATCCTAACAGTTTTCCTTCGCTTACCCCGAAAACACATTTTTCGGGGTTTAGTTTTAATCCGGCTAAACGAAGGTTGTTGAACACTCTTGCTAAGTCTGAAATGTGGTTTTCTTTTTGTTTGCTTTGAACAATCAAATCATCGACGTAGGCAGAGATGGCATGTTTCATCTTTGAAGACTTCGGATGTCATGCGGGCGAAGGTAGATCCTGCGTTTCTCAAGCCTTCTGCCATTCTTCGAAAGCAAAAAGTGGCCGAAGGTGTGATGAAGCTTGTTTTTTCCTCATCTGCTTGATTCATCCAGATTTGATGGTACCCCGAGAAACAGTCGAGGATAGAAAGTATTTGGCAACCAGCTGCTCTGTCAACCAAGGTGCTTATGTTTGGTAGGGGAAAGTCATCCTTCGGGCAAGCTTTGTTCAAGCATGTGAAATCTACGCACATTCGCCACATCTTGTTCTTTTTCTGGACTAAGACCACATTTGAAAGCCATGTTGGGTATTTGACTGGGCGGATGACCCCTGCATCCAAGAGTCTTTTTACTTTTGCCCTCGCTGCCTCTTTCCTTTCTTCTGACATTTTGCGAAGCTTTTGCTTGACTGGGCGATAACCTTGCTTTATTTTTAGGCTATGCTCTATCAAAGTTCTGTTTACTCCCTTGAGGTCCTCCGCAGACCAAGCGAAGGTGTCAGAGTTTTCTTTGAGGAAACGGATGAGGTTATTTTTTGACTGGGGGTCTAAGTTGGCTGAGATGAATACTTTTCTTTCGAAGTTGCCTTCAAGGAGTTGGACTTGTTTGGTTTCTTCTTTGGGTAATGCTCTTTTTTGGTCGTTGATTGCTTCGCCTTCGCTATGGTGCTTTGTCATTTGTTGGTTTGTTAAATTGTGCACATTGTGTTGCCCAGGTGCTACTGTTCCTTCAGCGGCTCTTGCAACGTCTTGATCTCCATATACTGCGATGACCCCCTTCGGAGCAGGAAGCTTCATGCAGAGGTATGCAGGATGGATGACAGCGTAGAATGCATTGGTGACTCCTCGGCCAAATATTGCATTGTAAGGATAGAACATGTCAACCACATCGAAGGTTATGTGCTCAGTTCTGCAGTTCACTTGATCTCCGAAGGTTATAGGTAAAGAGATCTTTCCTATGGCTCTTACTTGCTGGCTACCGAAACCGTATAGGGGGTTACCGGCGGGTTGCAAGTGGTTTCTGTCAAGTTTCATGCTGTCGAAGGTTGTGGCGAACAGGATGTCTGCGGAGCTTCCTGTGTCGACCAGGATTTTGGTGACTGTCCACCCTGCTAGATTAGTTTCAATCACCATAGCGTCAGTGTGTGGGTAATCCCTTAACTTCATGTCACTAGAGTCGAAGGTTATTGGGATATGAGACCATCGACCAAATTTATGCGGTCCTTCGACGGCTACATGGTGTACTCTTCTATTATGTTCTTTCCTTTGCCTCTTGTTGCCATGATCTTCGTTGGAGCCTCCGATGATAGCTAATATCACACCGAAGGTTGATGTTGGGTTATTGATGGTTGTCTCGGTTTGGGCTTCGGATTTGACAGGTTGGGGGGCTGGCAACGCTGGTATTGGTGGTGGTGGTGGTAAAGCGTTGCTCGCTTGTTGGTTGATTTGGGTTTGAGGGGTTGTTGGGTATGTGACAGCGTATGGTGTGTTTTGTCGTTGAGGGATGGAGGTTGGTTGATATGAAGTGTGGTTGTAGTGTGGGTGATGAGTGTAGAATGGTTTATGCGAGGGTAAGCCATAGTTTATTGGGGTGTACTGGTATGGGGGATGGGTTGGGTTGTAGTTTGGCTTGCTGGTGTGATTGATTGTTCGGTTTTCTGCCGATGTGGCTCTTTTGGATTCCTGGTACTCTTTTTCCTTGGTGAAACACTCGCATTGTTTGGTGGAGTGGCCTTTTCCTGGACCACAAAAATGACAATACATTTTTGCGGGATCCTTCTGTTGGTTTCTTTGGTCAGGAGGAGGTGGGAATCCTTGCGGATTTTGGTTGCCTGAGGGCTGAGTGCCCCTTCTCAGATCTTCGAGTGGATTTGCCCTATTGATTGCGCCAATGTTATTTTGATCTTGGCGAGGGTTGTTTTCTCTCGCTTGGGGCCGCAACTATGGTTTCTGCTGTGACCTTCGGGTGTCGGGCTTTGCCCTGAAGTCCATGTCCGCTCTACAGTATCTCTCCATTGTCTCATGTAGTTCTTCAATTGTGTTTGTCAGCTTCCTAGCAAACTTCGAGGAGCAGGGTCCTGGGCGCAGACTGCTTACGGCCGCGAGGATTACGACTTCGTCAGATATCCCAGAAGTTCTTGCTCTGATTTGGATGAACCTTCGCCAGTAATCTTGCAGTGGTTCACGCTCTTCTTGTTTGCAGTTGAACAGGTCGATAGGGTTTGATGGGGCTGCTGTGATTCCTTTGAAGTTTGTGCAGAGCCTATCTCTGAGATTGGCCCAGGAGTCCACAGTTCCGGGGCGCAGGTTGCTGTACCAAGTCTGGGCGATGTCGCGAAGGATAATCACAAAGGACTTCACCATTGTTGATTCATCTCCCCCTGCTGTGGCCACTGCCGCTTCATAGTTCATTATGAATTGACGAGGGTCAGTGAGTCCGTCATAACGGGGCAGATTTTGTGGATTGTAGCATGGTGGCCAGGGTTGCGTTTGTAGTATCTGGGATAGTGGTGATCTTGGGTCGTAGGGCATCTGGTGTTGTTGAGCCCTTCGCTGAATGCGAAGGTTTGGCTCTCGCTCTTATGGGTAAAGTTGGCGAAAATTTGGTAGTGGTGGGGGTGGTGGTGGCTGACGAGCGTTGCCTTGACCCTGCTCGACATTCTCCTCTTGGGGTGGCGGCATTCGCCTATCATTCCATTCCTCGGCTTCGGCCTCAGCTGCTGCGAGGGACTCCTCCATTCGGCGAAGCTGCTCTCTTGCTTCATCCGCCTTTTGCCTGATGAGGCGCAGCCGGTTGTGCCTTTCAAGCTGGTCTCGATGTCTCTTCTTCTCCTGCAACTCAGCTTGAAGTCTCTCTAAAGCCTCGAGGCCCAACTCCTCTTCATCTCCTCCCCCACCTCCTCCGGAGGTGTGCGGGTGTGGCTGTGATACCAGCCGAGTGTGAGGGCCCGGGACCTCCGTCCCTGGAGCAACTTCTTCTGTTTTTGAGGGTTCTAAATTCTCTTCTACAGGCTGAACCGTCGCTGTGGCCTCTCTGGGCACGCGATGGTCTCTAGTTGAGGACGTTCTTCTGTTTCCAGCCATTACAAACTCCGTTCCCCACGGACAGCGCCAAACTGTTGGATTCACACCTGCCCTACCTCCGCACTCGTGCAGGGGAGTGGCGAGGGTGGTCAACTGTCAGAAACAAAGGCGAAGGTGCTGGAAAATAAATGCTGGAGATGTTTTACTATTTCCAGAAAAACTCCCCCCTTTACACTGTTCATCCTGTGGTATTTAGAGGGAATACCAAGGGACGCTGGCCAAATTACAATAGGGTACAGGAAAGATTCTCTAGCACCATATAGAGAAAGGGCAGAATCGTACAAACACGGGCAGAGTGAAAACCCTAGTTCGTCTTCCACCTGTCCGCCGCCACCCGGTTCCCGCACACCTTCGTAGGAACGTAAGGGTCAACTTCTCTGCTTCACCAGTCGCGAGGCCCGCGTTCGCTCGCCACCCGTTGAGCTTGAAATATCCAGCGAAGGAGCAACGGAGCGCGCGAGGGTCACTTTTTGTGTCCTTCGCGCCCCCTGCCTGCAGGAAACACAAAGTTTGTGAGGGTCGAGCTAGTATCCGAAGGTTAGGAAAACAATCTGAGGGACTCAACATATGTCAAGAAGAAAGTTTGCAAAGGCGCGTGGGTCGCGCGAAGGTCGTCTTTGAGCCAGCCTGCTTGGTGCCACTGCCGAGGGTCCCTTCCCCCAACACCCACTAAGATCAATATCCCTCTATTGAGTTTTAGTGATTCAAGACCCAAACTAACAAGTCTACTAGTGAGCTTTAGCATCACCGCTAGTGGACATGGTAGATCGGTAAGCAACTCTTTGCTAATCATATCACATATGACTCTTATTGTTGGCCAGCATCTCTATGTGTGCTCAACTCCTTATGCTTCAAGGTCCCTAACCGTTAGGATGACCTTGTTCAAGCAACCAACCCTTCTGCAGTAAGTATCCGATACGAACCTGCCTGGTCAAGGAAAATCAGTGACACCCTAATTTCATAGGCACGCCACCGATTGTACAAGACATATGACAGTGCAAGGTTTGGGGAAGCATATGGCTTGAACATTACTGAGGGATCGTTCTACACTTTCACTACCGCATGTAGACAATAAACATGAATCATATGTGAAAGTAGAACATAATAAGAGAATAGCATCAACACAGATATGACTTGGTATAGCCCAGTGTCCCTTTGGAGATTTCCATCTCCGCCAATCTATTCACCATGATGATCTCCATCTACATGGTTCATGCACGCCATCCTCCAATGATGAATCCACCAAGACTAGCTACAACTAGCGTAATTAATAAAGTAATTACATAGTCGTGTGTAGGATCATCATAATTTTGGCACGCATGCCATTACATCAAATGGACAATATATATGTGGTTCCAGCCATATTGTCATAATCACGAAATGCATGTCATGAAATAATTACATACATGCATCACATACACATAAGGGCTATACCAGTCATCAATCCCTGCAAAACAGAGTTAAACGTTCCCGATGTCTAATCTTGAAGCACAGAAAACGTAATTTTCCCGGCCTTTTTTCGCAAATCTAAATTTGACAAAACCAGCCAAGGCTAGTTAAAATCGGATGTAAAATTTTCTATAGATCGATTTTCGTTTAAAGATCATCTTAATCCGAGGTCGTATGCAAAAGTTACGGCCGTTTTACCAAACAACGTGCTTTTGCAGATGCCGCGGTACATCTCATGCACCCGGCTCTTGACCTAGATTCGATTCAATCAATCTGATTGATCTCCATACTTCCATGATTGGATTTACACGTACCACTTAACTCCGATGGCGGAATTCCGACCGGTAGGAGTAGATCGTTACATGACCAACACGGCAAGATCATGAATCAAGATCAGAGACTGATCTACAACTGCGCATATCTCTATATGCACACAACCGAATCTATAACGAGGCAGTAACGGCTCTGATACCACTGAAGGGTTACGAGGATGCTACGCTAGCTGGAAAAACAAAATTTTTCAACCTCATAAACCAGGAACTACTGCTAGTTATAGATCACAGGATTACCACTAGATGCGCAGATGCAGCGGAAGACGTCTCGGTGTAGACGTGCGCGTCGCAGCGATGCCGTGTAGATGTTCACATCCGTCCTTCACGTCTCCACGTGCGGTTCATCCTTGTGCTCCAGATGCAGCACCTCCGAGGTATCCCACACGTACAGGGAGGAAGCGTCACGCCTCCAGACTGCTAGGTCTGCGAGGAGGAATAGGCGCGGGCGACGGCTGTCTAATGACGTAGTCAAAACCTTGGTCGCCCCACCCCTCTATTTATAGGTGTCCCTAATGAGCCTGCCAACGTGGAGGCCCATTAGCAAACCCTAATCCCGGTCTGATTCGAGTGCAACTCGAATCAGGCTTCCAGCCCCTTAAGCGTCCGACCCTATGGGTTCACGCACACATAGACACGGCCCGAGTACTCCTACTCGCCCGATAGTTGATAGCGGCCTGTAGCAAGATGTGTCAACTCCTATGTATACGCAAAGATCATATCTGACGAACCACCACGATCACATATACGTAATTCCCTTGCCACACAATATTTGGTCCAACTCATAGGTTAACACTTAACCTAAGCACGGCCATGCATTTTATGATGCAATCATTTGAGTGGTCCAGTGATATATCTCTCTCACGGAGAGGGGCAAATCCCATCTTGATCGTCTATGTCTCACAACATATTTCCTGACAAACCCGAAGACTATCTTTATAACTACCCTGTTACGAAGTAGCGTTTGATAGTCCCTAAGTTAGTCGATTCATATTTTGAGTACATACCACAATCTCAGGTCTAAGGACATAACGTACATGATGTGTAAAGAGATAATAAGAACATCTCATGTTGGGTCAGTCCAGCCCCATGTCATACATGTGCCCACATTATTAGTTTGACATCTCCATGTCTATGACTTGTGAAACATAGCCATCAACTAATACATGTGTTGATCTAATATTCATATGTGTCCTCACATGAACTCTGATCAGGGACAACTGTTGAATAACCATACAAGTAAAAGAGTTTCACAGACAATTCACATAATTGCCAATCAATACAAGTTGTCTTTAATGGATATTCAATGAACATATAATAAATCATGGATACAATAGAAATATCATCATCTCTATGATTACCTCTAGGGCATATTCCCAACACTTGGTTGATTGCATTTTGATATGTGCACATTCATGTGACTTGCTTGCATAATGCATATGTCTTACATTTGATATGTATGCTTGTGTGCAATACTTGCTAGAGCTAAGACTTGGATGATGATTGTTTTTCCTTCTATTGGTATTTAGAGCTTAGTCTTAGTGTAGCAAGTGGTAACTAGAACCTTGATTATAATGTTGATCTCACGTGGTATCTAGTTTCACTTGTTTCTAGCAAGGTTGATGCTAAGAATGAATTAAAATGTGGTATACATGCTACAAAGGTATAATTCTATCTTGTATACCTTAGCATCACTTAGTAGTGCTAACACTCCCACAAATTTCATATTTATGCATGTGTGCAAGCTTGAAACCAAACCATTTGAGCATACATGTAGGGGGAGTTAACACTACAAAGTCGGGTTGTATGGTACTTATCCAAATTTTCATATGTGATCTTAATGTTGGATAAGTAACATAGAATCCAAATAAGCTTAATTTCCATATCTTTGTAGAGTTGTCATCAATTACCAAAAAGGGGGAGATTGAAAGGTCCTAGTTTGGTTTTGGTAATTGAGTGACAACTTTAGGTGGACTAATATTGTTTATGTGAGATACACATGTGATTAGTTCATAGGTGATCGTGTGTGAGCAACATATGCCATAGAGGTAAAATGGCTTGGAGGATGTTGAAATGCTCATGTATGTGATGATGAAGGAGCTTATTGCATATGTGACATGATATATGGTCATGTGGCTAAGATGGTGAAGATCAAGGCAAGGCTTGGCTTGATGGACCGGTTGCGATGGTGAAGGGCAAGTTGGAGGCTTTGAAGTCGTTGGTACCGAGTGTCGAGAGGCTTGAGCAAATACTTGGCGCTGAAGGACCGAAGCAATGGTGAAGAGCAAGCGAGGTCAAGATCGATGGACCATGGAGGCCATGTGATGATATGAAGTGGATCATATCATTTGATCTAGGTTGGTGCATGTGTTGCATCAACACCGGAGGAGATAGAATGGAATGCGCAAGGCAAAGGTATATTTGTAGGGCATTTCATTTCACCGGTCATAGGTGTGTAGAGAAGATTATGACTGAGTTTAGGATAGATGGCCGTACTATCAAGAGGAGCAAACTTGTTTGCATATCGGTCATCTAGTGCCACTTGAGCGATCTAACTTTGCGATGTTACTAGGATCGAGTGGCGTGGTGAGTAAAAGTGAAAATCCTTTGAAAATGATTGTGAAAATGCTAACACACATGCACATGATGATGTACACTTGGTGCTGTTGGCATATTTGCAAAGGAGAAGGTGTTAGAGTTGGTTTGGATCAACTCGGAGAAGTTTTGGAGAAAGCTTTGGTTGAAAAAGAGAAGCGATGGATCTTGGATTGGAAATCTGTTCTAATCCTTTGTGTTTTGGATCTTGTATTCATGTGGGTTGTGTAGCCCTCTGAATATGTTTTCCAAAATGTCCAAGATCATCGAAATCGGAGTTCGGAGCTAAGAGTTATGGTCGTTTGAGCATGGAGCTCCGGCTGGTAGCGGGACTACCGGGGGACGGGCGGTAGTACCGGTCCCAGGGGCAGTAGTACCGGTCCGGGGGCCGGTAGTACTGATCGGGGCTCTGGAAGTCCAGTTTCATGCGTAGTTTCTTCCAACGGGCACCTAAGGGGTTGACCGGTAGTACTGGCCCTGTGAGCGGTAGTATCGGTCAAGGACCGGAGGTACCGCTTAGGTGAAGTAGCCGTTGGGCTGAGGTTCGAAGCCGGGCGGTAGTACCGACCCTGTGGCCTTTTGGTCAATCGGGAGCAGTGAAGTGTGAAGCGAAAGTACTAGTTCGGGACCGGTAGTACCTGCCCGCTGACCGGTAGTACCGGTAGTGCGCACCGGTTGTACCGGTGGTCTTCGTGAAGCTCGGAAAAAGTGGGGAACAGCTAGTTGTTTTCCCCTCCTCTATATATATGAGGCCGGCCGTGGGCTGGCTGCTGAGAGCACTCCAAAGCCTCTGTGGCTTGTTGAAAGGTCCTAAATGGCTAGAGGGGGGGGGGGTGAATAGCCTATAAAAAATTTCTACAACACCACTTAAACAAACTAGTTAGACAATTAAATGGCGAAGCGAAGTTTGCGCTAGCTCTACACAGATGCAAGCCACCGATTCACAATTCTAGATAACCACAAACTCTAAGTCACACGAGATCAAAGAAACTATTCAACAACTAAATAAGCAATAATGTATATCACTACACAAGATAAGAGAATGTAACTAACAACAAGGTATAAAAATAACTTGCGGAAAGTAACAAATGTAAGTACAAGAGATAGAGGTGTGTATACCGAGCCGGCAAGAGATTAATAAATGAATATCAAAGAATACCACAGAGACAGGTTGACACAATAATTTTTCCTCCGAGGTTCACTTGCCTGCCAGCAAGCTACGTCCCCGTTGTAGCGATACACCCACTTGGAGGTTCACGCGCTAATAGGCATCACACGCCTAACCCTCAAAAGGATGCCGCACAACCAACACAAGATGGGGATCCACAAGCTACGAGCAATCCACTAGAGTTACCTTTGGCGCTCCGCCGGGGAAGGTACAAGAAACCCCTTACAAATCACTGGGAGATGGCCATGAACAATCACCACTCGTGCCTAATCTCCTCCGCTGCTCCAAACCGTCTAGGTGGCGGCAACCACCAAGAGTAATAAGAATATCCGCAGCAACAACAATCGCCAAGTGCCACTAGATGCAAACTCACAAGCAAATGCACTTGGATCTCTCGATCTCACTTGGATTCGCACTAACAAGCAAAGAGATCGGAGGGAGGGATTAGATCTTGCTCAAGAGGATGTTCAAGAAGTCGGAAAGTCAAGAAGACCTCCCCAAAAGAGGCCACGGCCAATTTATAGAGAGGGGAGGACGACAGCCCGAACCCCACTTTTCTGCGCTTGGTCGGTAGTACCGACCCCTCCTGGGCGGTAGTACCGACAAAGTCAAACTAGCCGTTAACACACGACCCGCTGATTTAGGCGAAGCACTCCGAAGTCGGTAGTACCGGCCCTATGGTGGTACTACCGGCAGGCTACTTTCGGATCTACACAGAACGCATTCAAAAAAACTTCCTCCAGACCTTTGAACTACCGATCCCCTGGTCGGTACTTCCGAGCCCGGTGGTACCGATCCTATGGCGGTACCACCGCCAGGTCAACTTCCACTCAACTCAGAGAGCTCCGCAAGCTTGCCAATCACCGGCCTTGGGTCGGTAGCACCGGGCGCGGTACTACCGAGGATATGGCGGTACTACCGGTAGGTCTTTTTCAAAACCACACAGAGAGCTCTGCAAAGACTCCTCAGGGCCACGGTACCACCGACCATCCGGTCGGTACCACTGCCGGCGGTAGTACCGAGCTTATAGCGGTACCACCGCCAGGCCAAAAACACCCCTACACAGAGAAGGCTGCACGCAGCACCTATGGGCGGTACCACCGACCACCCTGGTCGGTACCACCGACCATACACAGAAAACTTCATTTTCTTCTCTGTGTTGATCCAACACTACTTCAACAACTTCTCCTTTGCAAAAGTGCTAACACCACCAAGTGTTCATCATCTTGTGCATGTGTGTTGGCATTTTCACAAACATTTTCAAAGGATTCGAGTTAGCACACTAGGTCCTAATGCATATGCATGTATGAATCCATCTAGTGGCACTTGATAACCGTGATCACTGAGATATTCCCCTCTTAATAGTACGGCTATCTATCCTAAATGCACTCACACCCTCTATGGTGTCTTGAGTGCCAAAACAAAATTCCTATTTATACCTTTGCCTTGATCTCCATAGGATTTTGCTTTTCTCTTCTTCTTCTTCCAAAAGTGGAGCACTTGATCTATCTTTTGGTCACCACCACCAACACATGTTTATTGTATAGCTCCTGCACTTGGTGTGTACCAACCTAGCTCATAAACACTTCATGACAAGGTTAGTACACTAGGTGACATCAATTACCCAAAAACAAACAGGGACTTTCACTTGTGTGGATGTGCTAGAGAGCCCTCTAACTCGCTCGTGCTTGCTAGTGTGCTAATCCATTGCGAGTGAGTGATCGCTAGTCCGTTGCTTTGAGAGATAGCATCGAGTGGCACTAGGTGGTCGAGTTGCAAGCCGGTGGTGCTTATTACTCTTGGAGGTTGCCACCTCCTAGACGGCTTAGTGTTCGAGTCTCCGTCGTGAAGTCCGCGTAAAGATTGTGCGTGGCTCCGGAGAAGCTTTGTGAGGGGCATTGTGCTCGCCCCGTAAGGATCGCGAAGAGCAACTCTAGTAGAGCGTGTCATTGAGTTACCCTCACTTGTGGGTGAGTTCTTGCGGCGCTCGAGTGTCGAGCTAGGTGTGGTGCCTATTAGCCGCTGAACTACCAAGGTGTGTGGTCGACACAACGGGGACTAGCTTGGTGGCAACCAAGTGAACCTCGAGATAAAATCACCGTGTCAACTTTGTCTACATCTTCTCGGTGGTTTGCTATCTCTATTCACTAGCTTGTATTTACTTGTTCACATACTTGTGCTAGTGTAGTTTGCTCTCGCTCCTCTACTTAGCTTGTGTAGCTTGCTAGTTACATTCTTTGCTTGTGTAGCATAGAAGTTGATCCCGTGAGTGACTAGTTGACTTGTAGTCTTGCTAGTCACATTGCTTAGTTTATGTAGCTAAGTTGAGCTCTCTAATTTGGCTTGTGTAGCCTTGTTATTGAGCATTGCTAGTGAGCTTAGGAGCTTTGTGCTTTTGGTTACTAGATTGTGTAGGAGCTCCCCGGTGCTTGAAGTACTAGTTGCATAGGTTTGTGTGACCTTGCAAGCTAGATTTATTAGGTGAGCTTTAGCTAGCCCGACACCTTATATGCTTGTTTAGGATCTTTTGTAAAGTGTCATAGAGTATAAGTAGAGGGGTGTAGTCTTGGCTAGACCAATAGTTTTCATTCCACATTTGTTTCGGTTAGCCGGTACGATTATTTTTTAGAAAGGACTATTCAACCCCCCTCTAGTCCGCCATCTCGACCCTTCAGCCATTCCGGAGCCATCCTGGCAGGCACAGGTACCGGCCACCACGCGTGCCTAGGAGGATAGGGGCCATCGCCGCCCGGCTGCGACCACCTGTGGGCGCACCTTGCTACCATGAAAAGGGGACTCCTCGATCTGCCTTCCAATTTGCGATCCTGCAACTGCCCTCCCACGATGCCAGGTGCGACATCAATTCCAGCTTCTTCCCACCTCCCCTGCCATCCATCGACCCCCATGCGGTTCCCTCGTTTCCCCTTTCTTCCTGTGCGTTCTTCCAGCAGTACGCAAAATCTCCTTCCAGCCTGTTCTTCCTGCGGGCGTCCTCTCCTACCCTCCCGTCTGCCGCCATCCCAGCATCTCCTCATGATGTCCGTGGGCGTCCCCACCTCTCCTCGCAGCATCCTCTTTGATCTCACCGTAGTTAGTGGAGTCCTCTGCGCTCGCGGCATCCTCTCTGACCTCGCTGTAGTCAGCGGAGCCCTCTGCGATGGCTTCTCCTCACCTCGGCCCCCTCCTTCCCGGTGCCAGACCACCCTCCCTTGATTACGGAACTCTCCCGAGCGAACGAGGCAGGCCTCGATTACGGAACTCTCCTGAGTGAATGAGGCAGCCCTCGATTATGGAACTCTCCCGAGCGAATGAGGCAGGCCTCGACCGCCTCGCCGCACACCTCCTCGGGCACCCCTCGAGGGGCACCCCTTGAGGAGCATCCCTCGAGCATTCCTCGGGCACCCCTCGAGCACCCCTAAAAGGGAACCCCTTGAGCATTCCTCGGACACCCCTCGAGCACCCTCAAAGGGCACCCCTCGAGCACCCCTCGGGCCTCGACGGCTCAGTCCGCAACACCCTCGAGGAGTTCCTTATCGGGAGAAAGTCAGTCCACCTGAGCGAACAAGGCAGCCACGAAACTCTTCCGAGCGAATGAGGCAGGCCTCGATTACAGAACCCTTCCGAGCGAATGAGGCATCCCTCGATTACGGAACCCTCCCGAGCGAACGAGGCAGCCCTCAATTACGGAACTCTCCCGAGCGAACGAGGCAGGCCTCGATTACAGAACCCTCCCAAGCGAACAAGGCAGACCTCGATTACGGAACTCTCGTGAGCGAACGAGGCAAGCCTCGATTACGTAACTCTCCCGAGAGGACGAGGTAGCCCTCAATTACGGAACCCTCCCAAGCGGACGAGACAGCCCTCGATTACGGAACTCTCCCGAGCGAACGAGGCAACCCTCGATTACGGAACTCTCCCGAGTGAACGAGAAAGCCCTCGATTACGGAACCCTCCCTCGCCGCACACCTCCTCGGGCACCCCTCGAGGGGCACCCATCGAGCACCCCTCGAGGAGCATCCGTCGAGCATTCCTCAGGCACCCCTCAAAGGGCACCCCTCGAGCGCCCCTTGGGCCTCGATGGCTCAGTCCGCAACACCCTCGAGGAGTCCCTTATCAGCAGAAAGCCAGTCCGCCCGAGCGAACAAGGCAGCCCTCGATTACGGAACTCTCCCGAGCGAACGAGGCAGGCCTCGATTACGGAACTGTCCTGAGCGAACGAGGTAGCCCTCGATTACGGAACTCTCCCGAGCGAACGAGGCAGCCCTCGATTACGGAACTCTCTCAAGCGAACGAGGCAGCCCTCGATTGTGGAACTCTCTCGAACGAATGAGGCAGGCCTCGACCGCCTCGCCGCACACCTCCTCGGGCACCCCTCGAGGGGCACCTCCTCGAGGAGCATCCCTTGAGCATTCTTCAAGCACCCCTCGAGCACACCTCAAAGGGCACCCCTCGAGCATTCCTCGGGCACCCCTCGAGGAGTATCCCTCGAGCATTCCTCGGGCACCCCTCAAAAGGGCACCCCTCGAGTATTCCTCAGGCACCCCTCGAGCATCCCTCAAAGGGCACCCCTCGAGTACTCCTAGAGCACCCCTTGAGCACTCCTAGGGCACCCCTCGGGTACCTACCCCCTGCCAGGAGCATTAAATGCGCACTACCTACTCTCTATACGGCTGTAGGGGCATTTAATGCGCTCCACCTGCTCCCATCCAAATTGTATGGCTACAACGAGCACCACAATGAGTCGTACCCAGGTCAAATCTAACTTTTACCGCTCATACCCGGGAAACAAGTAGCTCGTACAACACTATTACGTCCTACCGCACATTGTGCCTCGTCAGGCATCCCCTCGAGGCGCAATCGTCAGCACATTCCCCGTATTTCCCGGGGTCCTATCTTGTCAAGTACGGGCCTCGACCGTCTCGACCACTCCCTCGAGCATGGCTACAACAAGACCAGTCAGCACCCCAACAACTCCCGACGCGACGTCTCCGACATCTCGGAGCCCGTGCATGTGCGTCGTCCTCCATCGGCATCAACCGCATCATCGCAAGGACGACCGTGACAACACGGAGCACGTCGCTACAGGACGGCCACAACGCGACGGAGCACGCCGTGCGTCGTCCTTCATCGGCATCAACCACATCATCGCAAGGACGACCGCGACAACACAGAGCACGTCGGTACAGGACGACCACGACGCGACAGAGCACGCCGCTACAGCGGTACCGACATGATCTGCATCGCCTCTCCAGCGTCATTGTCTACGCCAGCCCAAGAGCTCATGTACCCTGTGCCTCCTCTTCGCCTATAAAAGGGGACGCTAGGGCATAGGTCCCATACACGAGAAGCCGACCAGCCTGCCAGCCTGCCAGCACACAAACTCTCAAACTCTCAAGCGCACGAAAGAAATGGATATCGAAGATATCTTTCTGTCGATATAAAATATTATCTTAGTCGTATCACAGAAAGATCTATACAATAGCGTTTGTGAGTAAATTAGTCGTTATTATACGTAATTAGTTTTGTAATTAATATATGTTTAATACTTTAGATTAGTGCTTAAATATCCGATGTGACAGGAACTCAACTTTAAACACCGCTTAGCTTGGGTCAAGTCATTTCTGATTCCACCTCTCTACTCGGGGACGGGTCCTGTATTTACTGTGGAGTTATCCGATTCATTTGTTGCAGAGACCCTACCACACAGAATATGGTCGTAACTTTTCTTTTTATAAAATATATTAAGGAAAGAAAAATGTAGACATGATTTGATCGACCTTTTTCAAACCCTGATACTATTATATGTCTAGCATGTGAAATTTATAGTTCGATGGTAAAAAAATGTTAAGACATAAGGTTTAACAAAACAATTCACCTAAATGCTCTCAGCGTTCCTTCATCACTTTGACATCTAAGAGCATCTCCAACAGTTTTTCTTTTCTTACTCTTAATAAGAAAAAATGTTATATTAGAGATTTTGTAGTTCGGGTAGTTTTCTAAACTCAACCCTAATAAGAAAAAATTATCAGTCCTTAAATTATAGCCTCCCACACATCAAATAAAATGGAGACCTCTTCTCCACCAATCCACTGTTTTATTTTAATTGGGAAAAGGATTTTCTCGTTCCGTTGAAGAAGAGACCATCAAAACCTCAATATACTTTTTTTTATCTCCTTCAATATCTAGTTTTTGGGGTTAGTTTTTTCTCATACTGCTGATGTTATAAGAACTTTTGAAACTACAAATACCAAGCTTCATGAAATCCACAAATTTCTTGGAGCTGTACCTATAACAAACATAGCTTATGGATACAATCAGGAAGGCATGACCATAGAACGATGTTGAAATTATATGACGCGCGGTAGCCATGAAAAGCAAAATAGATAAAGAAGTAGGCAATAATGGGTCTCTTTGGAACGATTCCATGCCATCTTTTTTCTACTTGGGTTCTTAGATTATCGTTAATACCTAGTACCTTAGAAAACTTAGCTCCAGATTAGAATGAAATGACCTTTTGTTAGAAGATTTGGGCTTGACTCAAATGAATATTCCAAATAAATCCCAAAGGCTCACTCACACATGCATGGTATGGTGGGGGACTTTAGTCTCACATTGCTACTATAGAACGAGGGAGACCAACTTATATAGTTTTAGTTGAGCTATCTCCAACTAGTTGAAGCTATTGAGAAGAGGTAAAGGAAGAAACCAACGCGCGCTCGCTTGCCTCGCCGGGCGGGGCATGACGACTCGCGCCGGGTGCACGACATGCACGTGAATGGTCCGACCGAGGCCTTGCGGGTGTGCGGTTTCCTTTTGCCACTCGATATTTTTGTATGCATGGAGAAAATTGCGCTGGCCTGTTTTAGCAAGCAATTATTCTCGTATTAATGGTGATTGACTAGTACACTAATGGTAGGTTCAATCACATCAATATTGTGATTACGCGGTTGTCTCTTTGTAAGAATACAGCTGCAGCGTGTGTATAAAAGAGGGACGAGACGTCGTCCTCTTTACACGACATTTCTCCTCCTCCTCTGCTCTAGTGCTGCGCTGCTGCTGTCGACCCCATCCCGCCGCCGACGTGCCATCGGTGCCGGGAGAGCACATCTCCGAAGCCCGTGTCTCCTCGTGTCCCTGTACGGGGTAGGGGACGTATAAGGTTTTTGGGAAGCGCCGTCACGACTGCTCGCTGTACGTCTTCTTCTCTTTACACCGACTTCACCGGTCTTTATCAACAGTCTGCTTTGTCTTCTCTTGCGCTAGTTCCTAGTGCCGACAACCCCACTGCAAGTATGCCTTCAATCTCACTATTCTTCTATTTCTTGTTCTTTGTGTTATTAGCGATTCATAGCCTGGATATGTCTCGGATCATACTGCTAGTGGTAGATTTCACATCTACGATACATGTTGTTTATCTTTTCCTAATTGTCGGAATTAATTTATGAATCACTAAATTGCTATTTTTTCCAACACGTTTGCCCGCAGAAAGCATGATTAACTGAGGCTTTTGTTGGAGGTGGTCGCCGTGCCTGCCTTTGTAAATAAAAAATGATCATCAAAAGGTGATAAAGGAAGATTTCTAACTATTCACAACAAAAGGTGGACAACATTTAGATCATCAAGGTTCAAGCTCAGATGATAAAAAACAGATTTTGGGCACAATCAGTCAAAACCGACTAGTTCAGTTTTGAAAGGATCAAGACGACCAAGAGGGGGGGTCAATTGGGCTAATCTAAAATCTCTTGTAAGAATTAAATCCTACACTAGCCCATTTCACCTCTTGTGCCTAAAAATGTGTCTTAACTATTCTACCGCACAAAAGGACTTGCACCTAGGTTCTAATCCTACTCTAGCATGGCAATTCTACGAATGTAAAAGACAAGAATTGAAATGCTCAAAGTAAATACGAAATGTAAAGAGAGGATAGAAACACTGTGATGTTTCCCTGAGGTATCGAGGTGTCAGCACATCCTCTAGTCCTCGTTGGAGCATCTTGGAAGGTCCAACTGGCTAGAGGGGGGTGAATAGCCTAATTAAAAATCTATAAAACACTTAGGCAAACACTATTAGCAACACAAATGGTGAAACTTTTTGCACTAGCCTAATGAGTGTGTTGCAAGCCACCTATCTAATAATTCTATCTAATATCTCTATGTCACACAAGCAATTAAACAACACTGGAGATATTGATATGGCACAACTAAAAGAAGATGTAATCCACACAAAGTATACTATGATCAATGAGGAGAAATATGATCAACAAACTATCTATACAATATATATGTGTACACAAGATGAAATATCTACACAAGATATATCTATCAAATGAATATCACAAGATATACAAATAATTAGCTTAAATGAATATGATTGCAATGAGTAAATGAGCTAGTTTAGGGAGTGTATCATCGAGCCTTCGGGAATGCCTTTAGATGAACCAATCACTGGTGAAGATGCTTGATGAAGATCCAATCACTAAGATATAGAATGAAGTCCAATCACCGAGAAGGCCGATGGACCACAATCAAGCATGCGGGACATAGATTTATCCCGAGGGTCACGTGCTTGCCAGCACCCTACTCCCCGTTGTGTCGACCAACTCTTGGTGATCCGGTGGGTAATTGGCACCACACCAAACTACACAAGCCCCACGAGAATCTGCCACAAGAGAGTGTTGGTATTTCTTAGCGTCGCAACTAAGAATAGAGTTTTAATCTATCCCCAGCAACGGCGCCAGAAATGCTTGTTGGTATTTCTTAGCGTCGCTACTAAGAATAGAGTTTTAATCTATCCCCGGCAACGGCGCCAGAAATGCTTGTTGACACTTCTTAACGCAATCACTAGAAGTAGACTATGGAGCCTAACCCCAGCAACGGCGCTAGAAGTGTCTGGTTGGTAAAACTAATGACTATTCGATAATTCCGTAAGCGCACAGAAATTACCGATGTAGCACTTCACCCGGGAGTATTCCAAGGTTTTGTATTTATTTTATCCCAAAGGAGGCAATGACTAGATAGATTAACAAGAAAAGGGATCCTATCTTAGATTAGCTACAATTAATGTAGAGGGTGATAAACGAAGGGTAAAGGAAGGTGATGATTCAGGACAATCAAATGAGATAATTAAAGGTAACTAGTGTAGTATAGCTAGGTGGGAGGACAACGAGTGAGAAAGGTTCCTGTGAAATTCTTAATCCACTCCCGTGTTCTAACTAATCAAATAGTAGATACTACTAGGATTGATTACCTTCAACTTGGTTGCCAGGGATAAACGAGAGAGTAGTGCGATAGAAGGTTTTTCACCTAACCCACTACTCAAGCGGATATTTGGCTTATGGATGCCTTACCTTTTAAAAACTAGCCTGAGTTCACGTGAGGGGATCTAGGTAGCCAGGCAAAATCTGTCACCTTTTGCCCATGCGCCCCTACTGTCCGTGCAAGCCAGCGGCAACCAAAGATAAGTCTTAGCCTAAGCACTTATGCTAATCCTTATTACTCTAGCTAATATATGATTAACTAAAGCACCGTTTTACGGGCGATGATAGACAACCAAGATGTTTGTGTAAGCATCACAATCTAGTACGTAACTACTACAAGACTAACTAGAGCACTACAATACTATTGCAAGAATAATATTGCACAAAGGATAACACTTTGAAATGCAGAAGAAGAATACATATAATAAATAATTATGGAAAGAGAAAGATAACACTTTGAAATGCAGAAAAAGAATGCACCGCCGGCGGCGACATCCAAATGGCTTCTAGAGAATGGGGTTAGGCCATGGTAGAAGTTATGGATCAATAGCCAGTCCTCCATACCTTGGTGCGGACAAGCGGCGACATACTCTTGCAACCTCTCCCAAGCCTCGGGAATAGATTCCTCGGCTTGTTGCGTAAAGCTGAAGATTTTGTTCCGAAGAGCATTCGTGTTGCGCATCGGAAAGAATTTAGCGAGAAAAGCATTGGAACACTTGTCCCATGTGTCTACAGCGTTGCGATCGGTATAGAACCATTGCTTCGCTTTTTCTAGAAGAGAAAAGGGAAAGAGATGAAGACGGATGGCTTCTTGGGTTATCCCCTTAATGGTGAAGGTGCCGTAAATCTCCAAAAATTGTTGGAGGTGAGCATTGGCATCCTCATGAGCCTTGCCACAGAACGGGCTAGCTTGGACCATCGTGATCAGAGCCAGTTTTAACTTAAAATTGAGGTTGGCATCGATCATGTCTGGTCCTATCACTACATTAGAGGCAGAAGGAGCAGAAAATTCACGAATGGTCTTGTTGGCCATCGTGAAGATAGAACGAGATAAGAAAGAAAGAAGTTGAAGAAGATGAAGGAAAAAGATAAGAAGAACTAAAGAAAGAAAGAACGGGGTAAGATGGGATTCGCTAAGCGGGAGCTTGAGCGAAGATAAATTCGACACGGACTCAACCGATACACCGATTGCCTTCCCTGGCAACGGCGCCAGAAATGCTTGTTGGTAGTTCTTAGCTTCACTAAAGATAGAGCTAGGCAACTATCCCCGGTAACGGCCCAGAAATGCTTGTTGACACTAGCTAACGTCGTTACTAGGAGTAGACTATGGAATCTATTCCTGACAACGGTGTCAGAAGTGCTTATAACAAGTCCAGTCAATATACCTAAAGGAATGAAGCTACAACAGCTATCTACTAATGTCAAATGGGTTTGCCAATCCTGACACTAGTAGGAGCTAGCTAGAGAGAACGCAATCTACCAGGAGGAGATTCTGCAAGCGCACAGAACTATCGTAGTAGCACTTCGCCTGGGAGTACCAGGTGTTGATTTATTTGATCCCAAGGGAAGGCTAGGGTGGTGTATGAGTCGAGTCAAGGGGGGATGAGAGTCAAAGATAAGAGAAAAGGGAAAAGGTGAGAAGGGAAGAGAGGGGATGAAAGGCTAGAAAGAATATATGGGTGGATAGGTAAGGATGAAATGGATGGCTAAGGTAAGGTGAATGGATAGGTAGATAGAGAGTAACTAAGGGTAACTAAGATAACTAACTACTAACTAATAACTACTCCTAGATGACCACAAAGCAAGATAACTACGAAGCAAGACAGGCAAATATCAATAAAGCAACCTAGTTAAGTAAAGTTTTATTCCTATCTTATCAAGTATCGAGGCGTACTAGCCTTTACCACTGACTTAGGTTGAACGCAAGCACAACGAGCCTTACTGTTAAACTGGGCCAACTATGTGGTGGAATTCAAGGCACACAGGGCTGTCACCACCTGCTTGCTACCACAACTATCCGGGGGTCTAGCCGTATCTGAAGGTGAGTCTATAACTAAGCACCACGCTTAACTATATTCTAACTATCTCTACCCTAGCTTTGAATAGAGACACCTTTGCGGACGTCAGAGCAAATACTTGACTTAATAAGATAAACACTAAACTAACTAAGCAACCTATTGGCAAAGATCAAACACTAAGCTCACTAGAGATTAACTACTATGGCTAATTGAATTGATCTATAGGATAGCTAGGTACTCAAGCAATCAATCAAGTATACCACTCAATACTGATAAGTAGAATAAAGTAATACTTGAAATGATGAAATAGAATATAGTAAAGTGCTTGAGTAACAAGAGCAAAACCTGAACTGGAGATGAAGGAAGACTCTTCCCAGCTCCAGGACCGATCACTCGCACGCCTCTACTCTTGAGCTAATCCTTGAGCAGCGCTTCCGCGAGGGCAAAGATGCCTTGCTCTACTAGCTACCTACTTGCCTAAGCTTGGCTAAACCCTAAGCTATCAGCTCTCTGGCTCTAGCCTTGCTTCCCTTGCTTATGTGTTGCTTGGTTGTGGAGTGAGGGGGGAATTTATAGGGGGCAGCCAGCCGACCTAGGGCAAACCCTAGTGGCGGGCGCCAGCCCTAGGTGGCGGCCGCGACCCCCATCACCGTTGGATGCACCGCCCTTGCTTCAACGGCATCCAGGAGCTCCAAAGAGGAGGTGGTTAGGTCGGTTGCATGTCCAAGTAACCGCCATTTGGTCTTGATCCACGCCACTCCCTCCTGAGCCGTCCGATGCCACTGACCTAGTGACCAAGGGCCAAGATTTGGCCTTGAGAAGGTCACACGGATCGGTGACGTGCCAAGGGGGAAGTTGGGCCTCTCCATGTGGCGGGCGCCACCCCACTTAGGCCCATTTGGGCCCTACTGAGTGGGCTCGTCTCCTGGTGGGTCCATTCTCCAAATTTGGTCCAAATCCTGCATTCAAATAAAAATCTATGGACATGTGGAATTTGGTTAGTTTGAAACCTATTTGACTACATTTCATGCCTTTTTGGTGAAGTTTAGGGTAAAATGTTGATGGTAAAATAGGTGTTTAAGGACCATCAACAAGCTCCCCCAAGCTAACCTGTTGCTCGTCCTCGAGCAACAATGCGGTTTAAGCATTGAGCATGAAAAAGATAGCAACTTAAGATGTATACAAGTGCATATTGTATAGTGAGAAATAACTTAGTATATATCATTAATCATAGCAATGCGGGGCTTATAGCTTTTTACTTCAAACATGCAAGAGTGAAATAAATTAGTAGATAGGAAACTTTTATCTTGCTTAGGTTTGACTAGGATTCTGTCTAGAGGTTTTTCAAGGTTTTCAAAAGATAACAACTTGCTTAAGTCCTCCAAGATTCACTCAGTCACTCAATGGTGTTTAAATCCTCACTTAGGCCAAAATGTAGCCTCTCCTATTTCTAAAGAATGATATGTGGAGTTATAGGTAGGCTAAGAATCATGAGCAAATTGCCTAATGTTTATTGCTAAGCTAGACACTCAGATCATAAGGAGCAGCAAATCATAAAAATTGATCAAGATGTGCATGTGTGGTTATGTGGAAGTGTATAGAGAGATATTCCATAATCCTTCGTAGTTAATTTCTGGGGTCTAGAGCTAATGATAATTCTCTCTCTCTCTCTTTTTGGATACATAGTGAGTAGACAAAAGATGTGTCCTCACATTTTCTCACGACATAGTCCTTTCTTGAGCTACTTTGCTCACTTTTTCTTAGGACATAGTCCTTTCTTGAGCTACTTTGCTCACTTTTTTTAGCTCTAGATTTTCCAAATATCTATAGGAAAGGATTTTTGAAATGAGTAGGGAAAGGGAGAGAAATGCTTATTCCCAGTGTAGGAATAGCATAAGGCTAGCAATGGGATGTTTGGCAAGGTATTGTATATCTCTAGTGTAGAGAATGAGCAATTTATTTGGTGGTTGCAAACTTCCAAAGTGGAGAGTAGCTAGGCAATTTATGGTGGGTGTGTGAATCTTGATTCAAAAGATATGATAAGCTTCTCTACTAAGATCTATGAGGTCTAACAAAGCTCAACACAGACAAAGCTCTTTGTGGTTTTGACTAACAAATATTTGGCTGGTGGTGGGATGGGATAAAATCTAGGAGGAACTTTTAGCAAGGTTTTCATAATTTTTAAAAGAAATCCTCCAGTATAAGTCCTAATTTCACCTTAGCAAGTTAAAAGAATTACTCCATTTCTTACTAACTTTATTCACTAAGCATGATTTCAGTTAAAACAAGAGCAACCCACAAAAACTACAACTTAGATAAGACTAGTTATTCAAACCATAACAATAGCATTTGCATGACATATTTCAAATCTTATTCAGGTTTCAACATTTTTAAGCAGATTTTATCAATTTTATTCATGGGATAATTACTTAGGCAAGCATATAGTATTCAAAAGATATAGAATTTAAGAACTGAATATAAAGTGTAGGCTTGAGACATACCTTATTGGAGCGGGAGTCTCCCCCAAGCTGGCTTCTTGCTTGGTGAAGGATCTTCTTCTTCTCAGTCGGAGCTCTTGTTCTCATTTTATTAAAAAGGGAAACTATCTAATGTTGTGAAAAGGGACACTATCCTATTATGATATTTTATTATTCTAACTAAGTTAACATATACCTATGCATATAACTAATGATAACTGATTTTTTTAGTTTCATGCATGACATATGTTATTTATTCGAAAAAAGGAAAAATTGAAAGGGAAAAATTAAAAGTAAAACCATACCTTAGGTCCATGGAATTTCATCCTTATCAGGTGGATCTTCTTCTTCCTTAGGCACTTCTTCTCTTAGTACTTCATCAGGTTCTTCTTCTTTTGGCACTTCTCCTTTGTTATGTGAATTACACAACTCAGGAGAAGGTGGTTCTTCCTTTATGTTCCACCTTGTTCTTGGGCGCCTCTTCTTGGTACGAAAGGGTTTTGCTACCTGCATGTTAGCGGCATATGTGGGACCTCGGAAAAAGGAGAATATTTCCTTCCTCCCTCCTAATGTCATTTGCATTTTTCCACTCCCCACATATATGCAGGCATTCACAGTATTCAAGAAAGGTCTACCCAAAATTAAAGGCACATCTTTCCTATTTCCCATATCTAGTATTATGAAATCAGCAGGAACATAGGAGCCTCTAATATGAACACGTAAATCATTGACTATTCCTTCTACATAGCAAGTGGACTGATCAGCTAGCACAACATAGGCAGATATGGATGACATGGGTGGAAAGAACGAGTTTTCATAAAAATCTTTAGATAGAATGTTCACACTCCATCCTAAATCCCACATGGCATTTTTAAAGACTTCACCAAAGATTGAGCATCTAATTATGGGACTACCAGGATCACCCTTTTTAACAGTCATGGTTTGATCTTCGTAATAGTTAAAATATTTTATTTCAACCATATTTGCAGTTTCCATGTCAGGTTTAGCAGGAATTTTGCCAGTTTCAAAAGATGGTATGATAGCAGCAAGTTGAGCTAATTGGGTTTCTAACATCTTATTAAAACTTAATTGATTTTTCAGAGCAGATGAGAAATCTTCCAATTTAGCATTTATATTCTCAAGGGTTTTATCATTCGACATTAATCTCTTATTCAAGAAATCAGTAGTTCTCCCTTGTGAGTAAACTAATTTTTTCAAGAATGAGAAATTATCAGAATTCTGAAAATTAGAGCGGGGGAATGAATTGTTACCTTGAGAATTTGCAGGTTGATTCCATCCTTGATTCTGTTGACGGAAACCGTTGTTGTTGATGAAGTTCAAATCTTCATGTAGCTCGGGGCAGTGGCTCCCAGAATGTCCGGTTTCTCCACAGACTTCACAAGTCATGTAGGATTCCAAAGATTGGACACTCTCTTGTTGGTTCATCTTCTCACAGCTGTCTAGCTTCTTGGCCAGCAGGTCCATCTTGGCCACAATCATGTCGGCCTCCTTAAGGGAATGTATACCTCACTTCTGGGACTGCAGTCTCTCGTCATTCCATCCTTGGTTCGACACCATCTTCTCTATGAGAGCCTTAGCATCTGCAACATTCAGAGAAAAGAATGCACCGCCAGCGGCGGCATCCAAATGGCTTCTAGAGAATGGGGTTAGGCCTTGGTAGAAGTTCTGGATCAATAGCCAGTCCTCCATACCATGGTATGGACAAGCGGCGACATACTCTTGCAACCTCTCCCAAGCCTCGGGAATAGATTCCTCGGCTTGTTGCGTAAAGCTAGAGATTTTGTTGCGATGAGCATTCGGCTTGCCCATCGGAAAGAATTTAGCGAGAAAAGCATTGGAACACTTGTCCCATGTGTCTACAGCGTTGCGATCGGTATAGAACCATTGCTTTGCTTTTCCTAGAAGAGAAAAGGGAAAGAGACGAAGACGGATGGCTTCTTGGGTTATCCCCTTAATGGTGAAGGTGCCGCAAATCTCCAAAAATTGTTGGAGGTGAGCATTGGCATCCTCATGAGCCTTGCCACAGAACGGGCTAGCTTGGACCATCGTGATCAGAGCCGGTTTTAACTCAAAATTGAGGTTGGCATCGATCACGTCTGGTCCTATCGCTACATTAGAGGCAGAAGGAGCAGAAAATTCACGAATGGTCTTGTTGGCCATCGTGAAGATAGAACGAGATAAGAAAGAAAGAAGTTGAAGAAGATGAAGGAAAAAGATAAGAAGAACTAAAGAAAGAAAGAACGGGGTAAGATGGGATTCGCTAGGCGGGAGCTTGAGCGAAGATAAATTCGACGCAGACTCAACCGATACACCGATTGCCTTCCCCGGCAACGGCGCCAGAAATGCTTATTGGTAGTTCTTAGCTTCACTAAAGATAGAGCTAGGCAACTATCCCCGGTAACGGCCCAGAAATGCTTGTTGACACTAGCTAACGTCGTTAGTAGGAGTAGACTATGGAATCTATTCCCGACAACGGTGTCAGAAGTGCTTATAGCAAGTCCGGTCACTATACCTAAAGGAATGAAGCTACAGCAGCTATCTACTAATGTCAAATGGGGTTGCCAATCCCGACACTAGTAGGAGCTAGCTAGAGAGAATGCAATCTACTTGGAGGAGATTCAGCAAGCGCACAGAACTATCGTAGTAGCACTTCGCCTGGGAGTACCAGGTGTCGATTTATTTGATCCCAAGGGAAGGCTAGGGTGGTGTATGAGTCGAGTCAAGGAGGGGATGAGAGTCGAAGATAAGAGAAAAGGGAAAAGGAGAGAAGGGAAGAGAGGGGATGAAAGGCTAGAAAGAATATATGGGTGGATAGGTAAGGATGAAATGGATGGCTAAGGTAAGGTGGATGGATAGGTAGATAGAGAGTAACTAAGGGTAACTAAGATAACTAACTACTAACTAATAACTACTCCTAGATGACCACGAAGCAAGATAACTACGAAGCAAGACAGACAAATGTCAATAAAGCAACCTAGTTAAGTAAAGTTTTATTCCTATCTTATCAAGTATCGAGGCGTACTAGCCTTTATCACTGACTTAGGTTGAACGCTAGCACAACGAGCCTTACTGTTAAACTCAGCCAACTACGTGGTGGAATTCAAGGTGCATAGGGCTGTCACCACCTGCTTGCTACCACAGCTATCCGGGGGTCCAGCCGTATCTGAAGGTGAGTCTATAACTAAGCACCACGCTTAACTATATTCTAACTATCTCTACCCTAGCTTTGAATAGAGACACCCTTGCGGACGTCAGAGCAAATACTTGACTTAATAAGATAAACACTAAACTAACTAAGCAACCTATTGGCAAAGATCAAACACTAAGCTCACTAGAGATTAACTACTATGGCTAAGTGAATTGATCTGTAGGATAGCTAGGTACTCAAGCAATCAATCAAGTATACCACTCAATACTAATAAGTAGAATAAAGTAATACTTGAAATGATGAAATAGAATATAGTAAAGTGCTTGAGTAACAAGAGCAAAACCTGAACTGGAGATGAAGGAAGACTCTTCCCAGCTCCAGGACCGATCACTCGCACACCTCCACTCTTGAGCTAAGCCTTGAGCGGCGCTTCCGCGAGGGCAAAGATGCCTTGCTCTACTAGCTACCTACTTGCCTAAGCTTGGCTAAACCCTAAGTTATCAGCTCTTTGGCTCTAGCCTTGCTTCCCTTGCTTGTGTGTTGCTTGGTTGTGGTGTTTTCTGAAGTGAAGCCTCAGGGGGTATTTATAGCCTTGTGGAGTGAGGGGGGTATTTATAGGGGGCAGCCAGCCGACCTAGGGCAAACCCTAGTGGCGGGCGCTAGCCCTCGGTGGCGGCCGCCACCCCCATCACTGTTGGATGCACCGCCCTTGCTTCAACGGCATCCAGGAGCTCCAGAGAGGCGGTGGTTAGGTCGGTTGCATGTCCAAGTAGCTGCCATTTGGTCTTGATCCACGCCACTCCCTCCTGAGCCGTCCGATGCCACTGACCTAGTGACCAAGGGCCAAGATTTGGCCTTGAGAAGGTCACACGGATAGGTGACGTGGCAAGGGGGGAAGTTGGGCCTCTCCATGTGGCGGGCACCACCTAGGGGTGGCGGGCGCCACCCCACTTAGGCCCATTTGGGCCCTGCTGAGTGGGCTCGTCTCCTGGTGGGTCCATTCTCCAAATTTGGTCCAAATCCTGCATTCAAATAAAAATCTATGGACATGTGGAATTTGGTTAGTTTGAAACCTATTTGACTACATTTCATGCCTTTTTGGTGATGTTTAGGGTAAAATGTTGATGGTAAAACAGGTGTTTAAGGACCATCAACATGCTCCCCCAAGCTAACCTGTTGCTCGTCCTCGAGCAACAATGCGGTTTAAGCATTGAGCATGAAAAGATAGCAACTTAAGATGTATACAAGTGCATATTGTATAGTGAGAAATAACTTAGTATATATCATTAATCATAGCATATTGTATACAGTGTAGCCAGGGCCCACCAAGGAGGGGTCGGCCGACCCCCTATGATAGGGCTGGCCCACCAACTTGTGTCCCCTGATGTCCCCACATGTCATGGAGCATGGTGTCATATGTTGGTTGCATTTGCTTCCTTGTGTGGGCCCATGGATCCATGTGCTTCTCATCTTTCACCGTTGAATGCAAACACATTTCTGATCTGATGGTGGAACGTAGCTTGGTGAAGCTTCACTTGGATAGTGCCACATCACCATGCCCGAGGAGCTCCCATGGTGGGGTCGGCCGACCCCACCTTGGGTGGGTCCAAGTGTCCATTTCCTTCTTATTCTGTTATACCTGCAAATCAAATACTAAGAGTACAAGTGGAACCTTTTATTGATAAAACATGTCTATGTCATGTCATTTTTCTCTATTTTCGAGCCTGTTGATGACATTTTGATATGTATTTTTATGCTATAATTATCGTCAACAAGATCCCCCAAGCTTAACCTTTGCTCGTCCCGAGCAAATAATCAAACTTAGTCTCGGTGGATCAGGAGTTGCTACAATGTTTATATTTCAAGAGTACCATGTATTCAACAAGATATTTCTCTTAAGCATGGAAAATTTAGCTAGGTAAAACTCACCCATATTACCTTAGTCTTTCGTGGGGCTTATGGCCTTTCCTTTGTCTTGGGGAGTTGAGAGACGGAACAGTTAAACTTGAGCACTACTTTCTCATTCTTTGCAAGTTTCATACCGGAGATTTTTGCAATATTTTCAAAAGAAATTTTAATGTTCCTCATATGGTTCTCTCATGTCACTCAAAGGGTGTATGATTCCTCACCAAGGAATATGGTAAGTGTTGTCTTCTCTAATTCATCTTACTTCTAAAAAGGTTTATATGGAGCTTAAGGTAAGAGTGACAAAGAATAGCATACTTACTGAGCATGTATTGTCAAGTTAAAGCTTGGATCCAAGAAGAGAAGTGTCATACCCCAGATCAAGATGTGCAAGTGTGTGATATGTAGTGGACTAGAGTGCTTCTCTATTTGATAAGATCTCTCTCCCTCTTTTTTTTATTGAGACATGGCTAGCATTTTTTTTCTCTGTTTTTTCTCTTTTTCTTTTTTTTTGCATGGATTCTCATATGTCCATAAATATTTATTTTGTCTAGCCTTTTGTGTCTCATTTATTGATTCATACTTGGAGAGAGATATACTAAAAACATGAAGCACTCTATTTTTGTGTAATGGATAAATGACATGTTTGTGCGTACTTCCAGTGTAGAAGCAGCAAGGATATATATATGGTGTGTGTACGTGATCTTGATCTTAGGAGTATGAAAAACCTCTTAACACGGATCAACAAGACTTAACAAGACTCAACACTCAGCAAACAGCTTATGTGGAAGGTTTTTTCACTACATCATATATATATAAGGCTGTGGTAGGAACTTATCACCATTGAGGAACAATTAAGGTTTTGATTATTTTAAGAATAAATTCTCCGGTAATCATGCATGCTTAGCATAATATTATAGCAGCTCTTGTTTCACTATATCATGTCTCATAACAACTTAGACTTAGTTCTAGCACTTACTACCCACAAAAGTGTTCAAGTTCATGGCGGTCTTATGTGAGCTAAGTGATCCATACTTAGAAAATAGCAAGTTGTATACTGGGTACTAAGGAAATATTAACAGAGCAACTGTTCATCATTTCCAAGAAAAGTAGACATGCATGACATATGAGAAAACATAAATAAGCATGAGAATTTTTTTTTGGCATTTTCTTCTTATTTATTTATTTATATTATTAAGATACGATAAAAGAAATAATAAAAATGCTAAGATAAAATACTTACCTTAGTGGAGGAGAGAATCTCCCCCAAGCTTGTCTCTTTGTTATGATTTTTTTTTACTGGGGTGGATATGGTGGATAGTATGGCGGGTATTATGGAGGATACTGTACGTGGAGGATATTGCGGAGGCAGGTATGGATGTGGATGCTGTGGTGGATACTGGGGAATATATGGTGGTACGGGAATATTGTGGTGTGCATAAAGGTTGGCCTAGTTTCGACCACTAGCTTCCTGGAGACTCATGAGCTGCTGCTGGGTTTGGACTGCAGTGTTGTGTATGGCTTCATGGCTGGTGCGCAGCATGCTGAACGGGTTATTAAACAGCTCCATGTCATGACGCTCGCTGTGGGACCTAGTTTCCTGCGAAGAAGACATAGAAACTCGGGCACTCTGTACCCCAGACCTGCGTCTACTTTCGGGCTGTGAAGTGTGCATGGCGTCTCTCTCGTAGTCGCTGTCATCATCAGAGTCTTGGCGTTGAGCTGCCTGAGACTTCCCACGTGTGTATGGTCCTGAAAAACTCTGACGACCTCCCACTCCAGGAATGTTAGGGATTAGCGGTTGACCTCCATATAATTTTAATTCCGGACATGGCAAAGTAAGTCTTGTTTCCGATATACGGAACTTGAATTCAATGGTGTTGTTGGGACCACTCGCAATGACAAGTGCTTGGATGAAGTGCTCTTTTCTTAAGATGGTTCTAGGAGTTCTTATGAAATCATTAAACCCATCAAGAATGTTTGCTTGACTACAAAATTTTGTGATTATGGATGTGAAATCAAAGGATCCTAATCTTGATGGTGCACTTAACCAATGTTGTACCATGGCTTTTACCGGAGCTATTCGAATTTGATTAATCATGGCATATAGAATCCTAGCATCAATCTCCCTAACAATTCTTATGTCATCTCTAGGAAACAATGTGATGCCTATCCACCTATGCATGAATCTTAAAGTGGGGTGGCAAATATGACTTGTGCGTGGTTGTGCTTTTCCAATTATGTTATCCCCAGTTATATCATACCAAAACTCTAATTTGTCAAAGTCTGGCGTGGCTAGCTCAATATTTGTTGCACAGTTAACAAAGCCCAGACATGTTGCAAATTGATCCCAGCTAAAATTAAATTCATTACCGCACAACCGAAAATAGATGGTAGTTTGAGTTATTTTTGCGGTGCTCATGAACTCTAGAGTAAGAAGCTTACTGCCCGGATACTGAGAAAAATCCCAGAAATCACCCCAACCTATTGCAGTAAAAACATCGGAGAACTCCTCATCCATACCTGTGCCGTAGAGGAGATCGGGATCGAATACCTTGGTGTGCTCGAAGTTGCGGTTGCGAATGGAGTTGAGAGTGGCTAGTTCTTGGGCGGTTAGCCATAACCCAGTTCCTGGGTCTTGAATCCTCAGGGGCTGCACCTCTTTGTCGGGTTGTTGCTGCGAGTCCTCTATGTCATGCACCGACTGCCCACTGGAGCTGGTGGTTTGAGAGGGTCTTGATGAGGAGCTCCTGCTGAGAGCTGCACGCAATTTCTTTGCAGCGGACTTGAGTGGGTTCTTCATGCCTGGTAAAATGATGAACGCTAATCGAGCAAGAGAGGTTAGTGGTAAGTGATAACCCTTCTTACCCGCCAATTACCTCTCTTGATTTCGTTGAGTGTTGATCACTAAAACAACGAACAAGAGTGTCGAAATTTTCTGCTGGTGGCTCTGGTGAAGCAACATAGGAAGGAGTGTGTGAATAAAAAGGAGGGAGGAGAGAGTGTTGCAGGTGCAAGACAAGGGGTTGGGCGACCCCGGGGTACTCCCCCCATTTGCATGTACCAAGCTTGAGTTAGTGGGTGTCAATCCTTGCCTAGCATCTTTGCAAAAGAACATGTCTCCTTGGATGCTTGCTCTTCTTTCTTGAAGTGAGTGATGGGTGGAAGAAAGAACAAAAGGAGGGAGCAAGACATGACCTTGGTTAGTTGGCATGATGTGCATGGTGTGCTCGCGGGGTGCATTGTCCAAATGGTGGTTTGCTCAAGGAGTTAAGCAAATGTCTTAACCAAGGTTGGCAAGGAGTGATAGAATTAAGAGCTGCATGAGTGAAATTAGGAAGAGGGACTTACCTACTTCCTCAGGTTACTCATGAATGATTGAGTATGTGCACTCCTCTCATCAAGTTTATTTAAGCAAGAGATGAGAGAGAGATCATTATTCTTGGTCCTAGAATGCAAGTCGACAAGTCTGTTGATTCTTGCATCTCTATCTAGATGGCTCATGCCAGAAGGTGAGATTATGTGGGGCCTACCTTGGGGTCGGCCGACCCCATCATCCCCACTTAAATTGTTCTGAGCAGAGTATACTAGTACTAGAATATGAAAGTGCACACAGAGTGACTGAAAATATTTTGAAAGATTAGCATAATGGCTTTATTTACATGTTCAATTAGAGCAATGTAGATTATCATGCAATTTCTTAAGTGTTGTCGTGGATGTAACAAATGTTGCACTGGGAAGCATCTCATGACATGCAAGTTGGTAGGTGACAAGCACCTGGGTGGGGTCGGCCGACCCCACCATACACCCTGTGAGATGCTGCCCATAATCTAGGTGCACTAAGACATGTGTATGCTTTGGGAAAAGACTAAAAGAAGTTGAGAGGTTGCCATGCTAGGTTCATTTTAATGATCAAAAAGGCTAAGTGAAGTGACATGCTATGTGGTAGGCTATGTAATGAAAGAAGCATATCATGGCATGTCATAGATTTAACATAGACAAAAGTTGGCAGGTGATGGTCACCAGGGTGGGGTCGGCCGACCCCCCCTTAGGCCCACTTGGTGTCCAAGTTTCAGTGGTGTTAAACTAGATGATTAAGTTAGTTTTATATTTTAACTAAAGCCAACAGAAAAAGGTAGTGAGAAATTAATGAAAAAAGTAAATGAAAGTTAAATTAAGTGTTAGTGTACTTGCCTTGATGGAAGAGTGATTTCCTCAGGTTCCTGTAGCAGGTCCTTGGACTGGGGCAGGAATTTTCTTCGGAAGTGTTGCCGGTTGTGTCACCTTTTTCTTCCATATTCGCTTGCTTTTTGCTGTGGTTTTGGATTGGCCTTCTTGTTTATACTATACATGAGACTGACTACCTCCACGTCCACGGCCATGATTAGTGAGCATTGTGCAAGCTTGGGTTTGAAGTTGAATTTCTCTTGGGTCCCATTAATATTGAACTGAATTTCTTTGGCTCCAACATCAATATGTGCATTGGCGGTGCTGAGAAATGGTCTTCCGAGGATAAGTGAATTCTTCTTGTCTACCTCCATGTCCAGTACCACGAAATCCACGAGGATGAAGAATTCACGTATCTTGACTGGAATATTCTCAGCTATCCCCGCCGGATGGCGAATTGATTGATCCGCTAACTGCAAATATATTGATGAAGGGGACAAAACAGCATGGCTTAGTTTATCAAAAATTACCTTTGGCATGACACCGACGCTTGCTCTCAATTCGCACAGTGCATGCTCGAAATGCTGTGTTCCAATGGAGCATTCAATGGTGGGACACCCTGGATCCTTCTTCTTTTCTGGCACTTGGTTTAATATAGCCGCGCTGCATTCTTCGGTTAGTTTAATTACCTCAGTTGTAGGCAGTGGGCGCTTGTTGTTGAGAATGTCTCTTAGGTACTTGGCATATGTTGGAACCTGCATTGCATCAAGTAATGGAATATTGACATACAACTAACGAATTACCTTGACGAATTTGCCGAATTGTTCGTTGGTTGTTTGTTTCCTCGTCCTTGGAAAGGGCAACAATCTACTGGTGTCGTAGAACTCGTGTGGAGCCGTCTTTCCATGAAACTTGGTGTTTGTCGGTGTTTGTTAACCGGCAACTCGTCATGAGTAATCTCAGATGATTTGTTCGGTGGGGATCGGCGTTCGTAGGACTCGGCGAGTACACAGGGACAGCGATTTATACTGGTTTAGGCCGCTAGATAGCGTAATACCTTATGTCCAGTGCGGCATATGTCTTGTGTATGATTATGATTCAATGTTCCATTCTCGGAGCCCGCACCTGCTTCCCCTTATATATCCGGGTGAAGCATAGCACAGACCGAGTCCTAGTCGGTTACAATAGAGGAGTCCTATTCTAATTACAAGACTTCCTTTAAGAACTCGACTAAGTTACAACGAGAGTCCTAATCCAAGTACACTTCGTAACAAGTCTTCGGATCTCACGTGTCGCCTGGGATTAGTCGGAGTAATCATCAACTGATGCTATCTCAGACATCCTGGTCCGTCAAGCCCCCGAGCTCTTCGTCATTTCTTCACGACATTATCTTCCCATTTCTTCTTGAGAATCTCCGAGTAATGTCTTGAGAAATCTTGAAGTGCTCCGAAGTTAAAGAATTTCCATGGTGTGCACTTTTTCCAAAAAGTGCACCCATAGGGTGTAGCCCCTGAGCCTCTTGTTATTTATAATAACTTTGAGGATCTTTGAAGCCTTTTCTGAGTAATTCTCAAATAAGAAAAAACATTTTCTTTATAGATTATACCCTGCAGCCCCTGAGCCTAAGTTCCGAGTACTAAAGTAGTCGGTGCTTGGGATCTTCTAAATACAGGACCGGGTAATCCATAAAGGTTTTAAGGAGTCGGAACATGCCACCAATTCTTTGCCTACTCCATCTGAGTAATAGATATTCAGCTTCAGGTGGGAAATGTTTTCAACAAACATCCCTTATCACCCCCACTGATTTAAAAATTACTATGAAGTCAGCAATAACTGCTCAATGACTATTCCAGCTGTACGCATTAATGATTTTTGTCTTGTTCTACAACTGCAAACTTTGTCGTCTTCCTCTTGAAGTGCGCATGAGAATCAATCACAAGTGCCAGGCTTCACATGTGGCACAATGCATAGGTTGAATTATTGGTCCGTCAATCGCTTTTGTCCATGAACATAGTCTATAGACCAAGAGGATCCGTCTATAAATACCCTGCCTGGAAAGCGAAAGACTCATATCCCTTTGAGTGTAGAACTTCTCTTAGTTCCATAAATATTGTAGCATCAGTAGTTGAAATGGCCGAGCCCCCGGGTGTCTTCCTTCTGTAAAATAGATGAGGTGCCGAGAAGAACTCTTGTGAAAGGACCATCCGCCAGGGTGGTTTCCAAGTGGTCGCGAGCAGAGGGATACAGAGGTGCGCCTAAAAGAACTCTTGTGACTACAACTCGTTGATAACCTCGGAGTCACAGGTTGTCAAAAGGGCGGCGAGGGTGATGGTCTTTCCCGGAGTTCCTTGAGCATTGGGGTGGTGCCTGAGACCCACCTTGGGAGGCACTGAAAAGGCTCATGTGTCTACCCAAGGTTCTGTGTCTGCTTTACTGCGTCTCACTGAACCCAGTCCTTGGTGCAATAAGCATCAAGGCTCTGTACCTTGATGACACTAGAGTAGCGTTTTACATCCTGATTGTGCTTGCGCTGGTAATTGCTGTATCTCAAGATGTTGTCATGTATCTCTGTTATAATTCCGAGTAATAATAAATAAGATCCGGGTACTTGGAATATTTTCCGAGTCCTCTGTCTTGTTCTCCGAGTACTAAATGTGTCTTGTGAAAGAAGGAAGCTTGTCTGTTTGTTGTATGCCTGTTCACTGCTGCTGACGCCGTCCAAAACGTTCTCCCAGCCGTTAGGGTTTTGAATGGTTTCATAACGCCGTCTGGAAAAGATGAACGGTTACCAAAACAGATCTATAATAAGCCACCGTCGAGCCTGTATTTTCCTCATGCTTTCATCAAACCATTGCTTGCAGAGCTAGAAATCCTCTAGCCAAATCCTCAGTTGATGCGCAAAAAATCTCTCGTCATCAACATGGGTCCCAAAAGGCAAACTGCGGCGGAGAAGAAGAAGCCTAGGATCACCACTACTGGGAGACCGTGTCATCCTTGCCCGCCTACTGATGTCTTGGCGTGGAAAATGCCGGATACCAGGCAGACAGAGTTGGCGTACTTGGCGCAGCTAGGACTTCTCCGAGCACAGCCGCTTGATGGATGGAGGGTACCGACAGATCATCGCGCTCCCGCCCCCAACCCACGGAGATAGTCCTGTTCAAGTCCTTCGTAGAGCGGGGATTGGGACTTCCGGCGTCTGATTTCCTACGAGGGTTGCTCCATTACTATGGTTTGACTCTCAACCATATCACTCCCAACGCCTGCTTCCACATTGCAATTTTTACCCATCTGTGTGAAGCTTTTCTGGGTATCTGCCCTTCCTTTACTCTCTTTCGCTATTTCTTCTAGGTAAAGTGTCAACCCAGCGATGCTAGCATAGAGGTAGTCAAAGGGGCTAGCATCCAGCTTAGACTAGAGGTAGCTAGTCAATACATAGTTGTAGAGTTGTCGGAGTCTGTCCGGGATTGGGCTGCCAGGTGGTTTTATATGGCCAACCCTCCGCCAGCCCTTCGCCGTCATGATGGATGGCCTCCACGGAAGTGCCGGGAATGGAAGGACAAGATTACCGCCGTTGAGGTAGAGGCTGTCCAACCCTTCATTGATATGATAGAAGGGTTGAAGTTTGGCGGATTGAACGGGTACACTGTTGTCCAAGACTTCGTCGCACGCCGCATCCATCCTCTTCAACAGCGAGCCAACTTTGGCTTTGAGTACCTAGGTGCGAAGGACCCGGGTCGTCATGGCTCCGAGCAATTGCCTGATCATGAGATCCTGAGAAGGGTGAACCGACTACTCAAGAGCCGTGAACACCTTGTTCTGGTGATGATGACATTCTCTGCCATCAACCCACCTCCTCAGGTGAAGAGTTGTCTTGTCTTTAGGATTCTTAGTAGATGTCGTTCAGACTTGACTGATTTTTCTTCTTTATAGGGCCAGGGGAGGGATAACAATGATTGTCCGCCCCTGCCTCCGGCGACTAAAGAAGGCGGAGGCATCGCTCTCGGGGGTCCTATAAGAAGTGAGGACTTCCCAAACAAGTCGAGCTCTCCTGGTGACTTTGACTGGCTTGACTCAGATTCAACTGATTCTGATATCATGCTCATAGATCCGGAAGCCGAAAGTAGCCAGAAGAGGTCTCCGACTCCACTGCAAGAAGCCGGAGAACCTGTCCCAAAGAAGGCTCGCACCGGTAATCACCGTGCTTGTCGAAAAATTCTTTTATCATAAGAGTTGTCTGAAAAGCACTATAATCTGGGTGCTCCTGGTAAGGGGAAACCCGAGTACTTTGTAGTCCTCTTGGATTTTGATAAACTCTTGTCTTATAAGTGTCTATGTCCTAGATGCTGAAACGACCCAAGGGGCTTCAAGTGGTGCAATCCCTGAAGAAACTCCGATTCTGGATCCACTACTGAAGCAGCCTCTCTTGAAGTTACCGGGGACATTGAAGCTCGTGAAGTAAGTTACACTACTTTACTGTCAAAGTACTTGCATATTTCTGGAACTAACATGACTATTTGTCTGTTGTAGAAAAATGAAGCCGTCTGTAGCGGCCTCGAGTACCGTCCCTGATCCCCAGGCGGTAGAGGAGTCAGAGGCGCCAGACAAAGATGAATCTAGCGTTTTGCCGTCCTTTAGCCAGGTAGATCCGCTGCCCAACTCCTCTCCGTCGAAGTCACAGGCCGAAGCGGCACCTGATGCAGATGTTCTCCCATTGCCTCAGGTTGGTGTGCCCTTCTCCATTTTTCATTCTCCTGCTCAGTTGGAGTTTGACCGGGTACTCAATGACTGGTTTTTCCGCACACGACAGCAGGATGAACCATCCCTGGAGATGGTTTTGGCGGATATCCGTGTAGAAGCTTCAACTCATCAATAGGGAGGGTCTGTAGATGCGCCCGAGTCCTCACGCCAGGGGGCGAGTCTCGACGTATCCGGGTATAATTAGGACCTCACCCGGTTGAAGGAGCTGAGCGATCAAGTGAGAGCTCCTGTTGAAGCTCTTCACCAATTTGTTAAGGTAAGATTCTCAATTTCTTCTTATTGTACTGTAGTCGCATCCGAGTACTCACAGTAGTGTTTTTATGTAGGCCTTTTGCGGATACATGGGTGTATGCCGAGTCTCTGAGTGATGAGTGATTGTCAACGGGTTTGATGCGCATGTTCTTTGGCTTGTGTTGTGCAGGTGTCGAGCACGGAGACAGAGATCGAGGGCAAGGTGAAGGTCAAGTTGAGACGTGCCGTGCCGATGGACTGGGTGCGATGAAGGATGGGCGTGCCGTGCGGCAGACGTGCCATGCCGATGGATCGAGCAGTGAAGGGCGGACGTGAGGCGTGGACTGAGGGACCGGAGTGCCTGAGGATCAGCTGTGGTGGCTGGCAGCCTGAGACAGCGACGAGCAGAGACTTGCGGGGCACGGTGTTGCTCGGGTCGAGGACCTGGGGACACATGTCGGTGGACGGGGTGCACGGGCGGTGCATCCCCTCTACAGCTCCGGTTTGGTGGTTGAGCCAGGGAAAAACCACCGGGTGGACGGTTTCCGAGTTTGGGCCTCAAAACTCGGGTGCTCGGTTTCCAGGTTGAGCCACAAAACCTGGGCGCGGACGGTTTCCGAGTTTGGCCACAAAACTCGGGCGATGGGCCGGTTTCCGAGTTTGGGCCTCAAAACTCGGGCGCTGCGGGTTTCTGAGTTTGGGCCACAAAACTCAGGCTGGTGGGCTGGTTTCCCGGTTTGGGCCTCAAAACCGGGGGTTGCTGGAAAAGGCTGGTTTCCCGGTTTGGGCCACAAAACCGGGGGTGCAGAGCGAGGACGGCACGTGGCGGCAATCGGAAGGTTGCGTGGAGGCAACGCGGACGAGTTGTGCGGGCGTGGCCGTTGGATCTACCTACCACTTGAGTTGGTCCAGAATAACCTTAGGGTTTAGCTGGTTCGCTCTGTAATTAGAATAGAGAGGGGTAGAGTAGGAAATAGACTTAGACTAGAATAGGATAAGTAGTCAGGGGAGACACCCTCCTCCCGCATCTCAGTTTTAGCCATCTCATTTGCTTCCTGCACTTAGGGTTTCCTGCTCTCCCATCCCCTGCTGTAGCTGAGATCCGCAGAGAGACTTGCAACTCTTTGTACTGTTGATTTTGAGGAAAGGAGGCCGTAACCTCCTTGTCGTAGCATGTGTTTGCGCTTCGGCTTGCAATTCGTGGGTGTGATTCGCGTTTTGTTCGTGTTCTTCGCGGAATCCCTTTTCCCCACGATTTTCCCGTCGCTTGATCTCTTTGCTCGGTTCATTTTTTGCAATTCCGTTTGAACTGGTTTGTTCTAGATCGTGAGGCACTTCTTTCCACCGAAGGAATCATCCTCTAACCTCACGGTCTAGGAGATCGATCGATTTTTTGTTTCGGGTCAAGTTTTCTCCCTTCCCCTGAAATTCTTCGATTCATCGATTTGGAGATAGGTTCGAGCCATGATCTCTTAGAGATAGCTCACTATACTCTTTGTGACTCTTCTCACCAAGTTTGATCCCTAGAGGATTTGTTTTGCGTGAGATCGAGTCGAATCGGTGAACGAACAGCCTGAATCGGGGTGACCGGACGCTGCCCGTTCAACGACCGGACGCTGTCAGTGAGTCCGGTCGATGAACACCTTCGCTGTGTTCGGTTCGTGACTTGACCGGACGCACCTTTCGCTAAGTGACCGCACTCGCTCATTGTACTGTTCACTTGGCTTGTATTTTGTGACCGGACGCACTGCTCTCGACCGGACGCTCGTCTCTGGTGAGTCCGGTCAGAAACAGTAAGCTCCGAAAACTGTTTTTGCACGACCGGACGCGTCCGGTGGTCAGCGACCGGACGCAGGCAGAGTCCGGTCAGTGCTGATTCGACGCGTTTTCGTCCGCAGTTTGTTCGTTCGTCTTTCGATTCGAGATTCGTTTGTTGCGTTGGACTCCTAACTTCGTGCTCTACAGAATTTGGGCTTCCCGCTTTACAAAATAGCCTGAATCCCCCTCGCGTTGCTCGGGGGAGGTTGAGGTTACCCAAAAACCCATTCCGTCACTAGTTGACTTGCGTGAACTTGGGTGAGGAAGTTTTTGTGGTGCCTCGCTGTGATCCCAGGGATCATCCACCCTCTTCCAAGGGTCGTGGGCATCACGTTTTTGGTAGTAGCTCTTGGGGATTGATTCTGGGACACTTGGCCAAAGTTTCGTGAGAAATTTTATTGGCTCCCATTCACCCCCCCTCTGGTCGCCTTGCTTTTGCATTCTCGGTCCTTCAATTGGTATCAGAGCAGGTTAAGGATCTTCCACCTTAGCCGGTTCCAGATCCACCGAAGGTGACATGGATCGCGGCGTGGGCAAATCGCCGTTTTTCGATGGGACGAACTATGCGTATTGGAAGATACGCATGTCGGCCTATCTGCAGAGCTTGGGTGCTTCCATCTGGGATATTTGCAACTCTGCTGATTACGTGGTCTTGGCTGCTCATGTGACTCAGCATCAGATCGATGAGCACGAAGCCAATAGTCGAGCCCGTAATGCTCTCTTTTCGTGTTTGAGCATGGGAGAGTTTGATCGCATTTCTCACCTCTCTACGGCTCGGGAGATTTGGGCCACCCTCATGCGTTTTCATGAGGGCACCTCTCAAGTCAAAACCCGACTCTACGAGTCGTTCAAGAGAGAGTATGAGAACTTTAGACATCAACCTGGCGAGAGCATAGAGAGTTTATTCGCTCGCTTTCAGGTGATTGTCAACAGGATGAGGGCTAACAAGGAGCAGTTGCCTTTCGACGATCATGAGAGAGCCTTGAAGCTTTTGCATACTCTTGATCGGTCGGTGTGGGATTCCAAAGTTCAGGCGATCATCGAATCGCCTAACTATGAGACCCTCACGTGCGACGAGCTCTTTAGTAAGCTCAAGTCCAGTGAGATTGATGCCATGTCGAGGGCTTCTTATGCGAATCCTTCTGGCCCGACTATGGCTTTGGTTTCTGGCTCTTCTGCTAATCCCTCTGCTGGCTTTGCACTTTCTTCACTCTTTTCTGTCACAGAGGACCAGCTTGAGTTGTTGGGGGATGACGAGTTGGCAATGCTCGCCAACCGGTTCACGCGGTTCCACAACAACCGCATGAACCGTCGCCGCGGTGGAGGACGCTCAGGATGCTATGAGTGCGGCGACCCCGACCACTTCATCGCTAACTGCCCCAAGAAGAAGCATTCATCTGGGAAGGGCGATCATGGGCACAAGTACGACTCCGGCAAGCGCAAGGAGAAGTACGTCCCCGCGAGGCACAAGCGGAGGGGCGGCTTCGACAAGGAGTACATCAAGAAGAAGTACTTGGAGAAGGCCCAGGCTGAGCAGCGTGCGTTCTTCGCCACGCTTAGCGATGTCGACGGCTCGGATGACGACTCCGCTTGCTCAAGCGATGACGAGTCCGAGAAGAAGAAGAGGATCGAAGACAAGCTGAACGGTCTCTGCTTCTTCGCCGACGACGATGGCTTCTGCACCATGGCGCTTGGGGATGAGGTCGATGGCAAGCTAGAGCACACCCCTCGGGACGACGACGACGACGACACCTCCCAGGTAAGACGGTTGGAGGACATTTGGTTGGTGGATTCCGGTTGTTCGAGGCACATGACTGGAAACGCCAAGTGGTTCTCCAGCCTTAGCCCGGTCGCTGGAAAAGAGTACATAACCTTCGGCGACAATAGTAAAGGTAAGGTGTTATCCCATGGGACGGTGCGGGTTAATGAGCACTTTGTGTTGCGCGATGTTGCTCTTGTTTCTAACCTGCATTTTAACTTGCTTTCTGTTTTGCAACTTTTTGATGATGACTACGAGATTCGTTTTAAACCGAACCTTAGTCGCATCTTAAATCCTCAGGGCGATCTTGTATGTCTGATTTCGCCCTTTGGGAAAGTCTTTCGCGCGAATTTCTCGGAGTCGTTTGGTTCTTCTCGCTGTCTTTTGGCTAGTCCTTCTTCCTCCGATCTTTGGAAGTGGCATAGGAGGCTCGGTCATTTAAGCTTCGACTTGCTTGCAAGACTTAGCTCACTTGGCCTAATCCGAGGATTGCCCAAGCTTTCGATGGAGAAGGATCTAGTTTGCCATTCTTGCAGACATGGGAAGATGGTTGCCGCTCCCCACCATCCAGTGACTAAGGTCATGACCTCGCACCTCGGAGAGCTCTTACATATGGACCTTGTTGGTCCGGCTCGGGTGAGCTTGGTTGGTGGCAAGTGGTATGTTTTGGTTGTTGTTGACGACTTTTCGAGATATTCGTGGGTCTTCTTTTTGACTGAGAAGACTGAGACCTTCTCCTTCGCTCGCAATCTGATTTTGCGTCTTCAGAACGAGTTCCCTTTGAACTCGATGCGAGCTATTAGAAGTGAAAATGGTTCCGAATTCAAAAATTCGGATTTTGAGAAGTTTTGTGACCGCCTTGGTTTGGAGCATCAGTTTTCTTCCCCCTACACACCGCCCCAAAAAGGTGTCGTAGAGAGGAAGAATCGGACCCTTGTTGAGATGGCCAGGACAATGCTCGATGAGCATAGGACTCCTAGGCGCTATTGGGCCGAAGCTATGAACACTGCATGCTACATTTCAAATCGCATTTTTCTGAGAGCCTTTTTGAAGAAGACCTCTTATGAGTTGCGTTTTGGTCGCCAACCCAAGGTGAGTTATTTTAGAGTCTTCGGTTGCCACTGTTTTATATTGAAGAAGGGCAACCTGGACAAGTTTGAGTCTCATTCTTCTGACGGGGTATTTTTGGGTTATGGCACTCACACTAGAGCATATCGTGTACTTAATCTTGATACTAACCGAGTCATGGAGACATCAGATGTCACCTTCGACGAGACTCTTGTTTCTCCTTCTTCTCGTTTTGAGCGTGCAGGTGATCATGAGGTTGGAGAGCCTCTTTTTGATGAAGAGGACGAGGGTGCTGAAGGTATGGATGATCCAGCACCCCCTCCACCTGCCGCGCCGCAAAGAGCGGCCTCGACGACGACTCACGGCCCCGACACCTCTTCTTCCTGGGGGCCGTGGGATCCTCCACCTCGTGCGGTACCTTTTGTACCCGGGGTGGAACCAGCTGCTGTTGAGGGGGAGGTCACCTCATCCCGGGAGGCGCCACGACACATCCAGCGCCAGCACCCCCCTCAGCAGATGATCGGCGACATCGGCGAGCGAGTCACTCGCTCCAGGTCACAGCACATATCTCATTTCGCTCACTCTGCTTTTGTTGCTAATTTTGAGCCACGAGATGTTGGACACGCATTGACGGATCCGGATTGGGTTAATGCCATGCATGAGGAGTTAGAAAACTTTGAGCGAAATCAGGTTTGGGTTCTAGTTCCACCTCCACCTGTCTGTAAGCCTATTGGGACAAAATGGGTTTTCAAAAACAAGCAAGGAGAGGATGGCCACGTTGTGAGAAACAAGGCCTGGCTTGTAGCGAAAGGTTATAGTCAGAAGGAGGGGATAGACTATGAGGAGATGTTTGCTCCTGTAGCTCGTTTGGAGGCAATTAGGATACTCTTGGCCTTTGCTACATCCAAAGGTTTCAAACTTTTTCAAATGGATGTCAAGAGTGCCTTCTTAAACGGCTACATAGAAGAAGAAGTTTATGTTGAGCAACCCCCCGGTTTTGAAAATCCCAAGTTTACAAACCATGTCTTTAAACTTCACAAAGCTTTATATGGTTTGAAACAAGCCCCTAGAGCCTGGTATGATAGGTTAAAAACCTTTTTGCTTGCTAAGGGTTTTAAAATGGGATGTGTAGATAAGACGCTTTTTCTCCTCCGGCAAGGCAAAGACACGCTCTTGGTCCAGATTTACGTGGATGATATCATTTTCGGTGGTTCTTCTCATGCGTTGGTTGCCAAGTTTGCAGATACTATGAGCAGGGAGTTCAAGATGAGCATGATGGGCGAGCTGACATTCTTTCTCGGGTTGCAAATTAAGCAATCCCGAGAGGGGACATTTGTGCACCAGGGCAAGTACACGAAAGACTTGCTGAAGCGGTTTGATATGGTTGAGGCCAAGCCTCTTCCAACACCCATGTCGACGACGACTGCCCTGGATGCGGATGTGGAGGGAGAAACAGTGGACCAGAAGGAGTACCGCAGCATGATCGGGTCGCTGCTCTACCTGGCGGCGACACGCCCGGACATCCAGTTCGCGGTGTGTCTGTGCGCGCGCTTTCAGGCGTCGCCGCGCACTTCTCACCGTCAGGCGGTGAAGCGCATCTTCAGGTACCTTCGTTTCACTCCTGAGTTTGGGATTTGGTATTATGCTTCCTCCACCCTCTCGCTTTGCGGTTATTCCGATGCCGATTTTGCTGGTTGTCGCATTGAGCGCAAGTCCACTTCTGGGACTTGCCAATTTATTGGAACTTCTCTCGTATCGTGGTCTTCTCGCAAGCAGTCTAGTGTCGCCCAGTCTACCACGGAGGCTGAGTATGTTGCTGCGGCTAGCTGCTGTTCCCAGTTACTCTGGATGATGGCCACTTTGCGTGATTTTGGTTTGAGCTTTTCTCGCGTGCCTTTGCTTTGTGACAGCACGAGTGCTATTAGTGTTGCTAAGAACCCCGTGCTTCACTCGAAAACCAAACACATTGATGTGCGCTTTCATTTCTTGCGAGACCACCAGGAGAAGGGTGATATCGACCTTCGCCATATCGATACTCATCACCAACTGGCTGATATTTTCACCAAGCCTTTAGACGAATCAACCTTTAATCGGTTGAGGGGTGAGCTTGGTGTGTGTTTCCCCTTTTAGATGGGGAAACCTTTTGGATCTTGTATAGACTGACTCTTTTATTTTGAGTTTCTTTTCTTTGCATTTGTGCATACGCATTTACATTCTGAGCTTCATGTTTATAATCACTAGAATGTAACTATGCTCTGTTTAGTATGCTCCGATGCTTATGTTGATGCTTGTAGCTTATGCTCCTTCTGATCACTAGTACATGTTATGAGCTGAGCTATTTCGGAATGGTGAATTTGCCTAATGTATATAAATCTGAAAATGATCACCATTGAGGTATGCAACTAGCATGTGTAGGGTGTGTTGAGTCCATTCCTGCTTTTCGTATATGCCAGGTTGCTATGTCTCTAGTTCTGAGTCATTCACTTTCTAAGTTTGTTCATATCATGTTTAAAATTTGAACCAAGTTTTAGTGAATTGAAAAGATCGAGATGGGATTGCTTGTCAACACCTCACGGTATCGAGACTGTTTCTCATTGCACTTTGAGTAAAACTTGAGCCGTGTAGTGTATGACCGAAACCGTAGCTTTAAGCTTCTGATTGTTTCGGCATAGGCTTCGCTCGGTTGAAAAGTTAGGCAATGACAAGCTTTCAACCTCTCGCAATCACATGCTAAATTTGAACTTGTGTAATTTCACCGCTGCAAACTCCGATATAAAACTGAAATCACAAGTATATGCTTCATTCCTATGCATGATGATTGAACTTTGCTAGGGGTGGTTCACCTTGTATACATGTTTAGCACTTGTTTGGATTCCTATCTATACATGTGTAGTGCTATTTTGATGGTGACTACCTTTTTGGCTAAAAACTGCTCACTTGCTCATATGCTTCATATTTCGTATGTGTGATCAGTTTGACCCTTTGCTATTTGAGTGCTTAGTTGTGCCATTGGAGCTATACCGATTAGAGCATTTTTGCACTCTTTTGATTATATGCCTGAAGCCCCTAACTTGCATTTCTGACTTCATATGCACTTTTGAAAAGGGGGAGATTTTGTTGAGGGGGAGACCTTTACTCGGTTCCTGGTTCTTGACAAGTGCATTTTCAACTAAGGGGGAGAAATGACAAATCATATGTCTCTTAGGGGGAGTTTTTGCTAAGGGGGAGTCCCTGGTTGCTTGTCGAGGGGGAGTTTGCTAGTTGTGTTGAGCCGTTGCCTCTATTTTGAGGGACTAGCAAACATTTTCCTCATTTGGCATCGAGTTTGATTTCGATTGGTTCGAAGACCTTTCGATTGTTTTTCAATTGGTTCGGAGTGGTTTTCGTGCTAGTTGTGTTGAGCCTCTGTGCCTCTATCTTGAGGGACTAGCACTTTGCCATTTTTTAGCTCCGATTTTCAATTGGTTTTCTGCTAGCGGTGTTGAGCCTGTTCTACCTCTTCTTGAGGGCTAGCTTTGCTTTGCTTGGTCGCGTCGAGCCGTTGCCCATGTCTTTGGGGACCAAGTTCTCGCTTCTTACACTTGACCTTCTTCGGCTTTGCTATGCTTTTGGGTCATTTGGTTGAGTTCTCTCTTCTCCTTCCTCCTACCTTCTTCTTTCATTATGATTTGTGTGTGTAGTTGACAATGCACTCATCAAGGGGGAGATTGCGGATACATGGGTGTATGCCGAGTCTCTGAGTGATGAGTGATTGTCAACGGGTTTGATGCGCATGTTCTTTGGCTTGTGTTGTGCAGGTGTCGAGCACGGAGACAGAGATCGAGGGCAAGGTGAAGGTCAAGTTGAGACGTGCCGTGCCGATGGACTGGGTGCGATGAAGGATGGGCGTGCCGTGCGGCAGACGTGCCATGCCGATGGATCGAGCAGTGAAGGGCGGACGTGAGGCGTGGACTGAGGGACCGGAGTGCCTGAGGATCAGCTGTGGTGGCTGGCAGCCTGAGACAGCGACGAGCAGAGACTTGCGGGGCACGGTGTTGCTCGGGTCGAGGACCTGGGGACACATGTCGGTGGACGGGGTGCACGGGCGGTGCATCCCCTCTACAGCTCCGGTTTGGTGGTTGAGCCAGGGAAAAACCACCGGGTGGACGGTTTCCGAGTTTGGGCCTCAAAACTCGGGTGCTCGGTTTCCAGGTTGAGCCACAAAACCTGGGCGCGGACGGTTTCCGAGTTTGGCCACAAAACTCGGGCGATGGGCCGGTTTCCGAGTTTGGGCCTCAAAACTCGGGCGCTGCGGGTTTCTGAGTTTGGGCCACAAAACTCAGGCTGGTGGGCTGGTTTCCCGGTTTGGGCCTCAAAACCGGGGGTTGCTGGAAAAGGCTGGTTTCCCGGTTTGGGCCACAAAACCGGGGGTGCAGAGCGAGGACGGCACGTGGCGGCAATCGGAAGGTTGCGTGGAGGCAACGCGAACGAGTTGTGCGGGCGTGGCCGTTGGATCTACCTACCACTTGAGTTGGTCCAGAATAACCTTAGGGTTTAGCTGGTTCACTCTGTAATTAGAATAGAGAGGGGTAGAGTAGGAAATAGACTTAGACTAGAATAGGATAAGTAGTCAGGGGAGACACCCTCCTCCCGCATCTCAGTTTTAGCCATCTCATTTGCTTCCTGCACTTAGGGTTTCCTGCTCTCCCATCCCCTGCTGTAGCTGAGATCCGCAGAGAGACTTGCAACTCTTTGTACTGTTGATTTTGAGGAAAGGAGGCCGTAACCTCCTTGTCGTAGCATGTGTTTGCGCTTCGGCTTGCAATTCGTGGGTGTGATTCGCGTTTTGTTCGTGTTCTTCGCGGAATCCCTTTTCCCCACGATTTTCCCGTCGCTTGATCTCTTTGCTCGGTTCATTTTTTGCAATTCCGTTTGAACTGGTTTGTTCTAGATCGTGAGGCACTTCTTTCCACCGAAGGAATCATCCTCTAACCTCACGGTCTAGGAGATCGATCGATTTTTTGTTTCGGGTCAAGTTTTCTCCCTTCCCCTGAAATTCTTCGATTCATCGATTTGGAGATAGGTTCGAGCCATGATCTCTTAGAGATAGCTCACTATACTCTTTGTGACTCTTCTCACCAAGTTTGATCCCTAGAGGATTTGTTTTGCGTGAGATCGAGTCGAATCGGTGAACGAACAGCCTGAATCGGGGTGACCGGACGCTGCCCGTTCAACGACCGGACGCTGTCAGTGAGTCCGGTCGATGAACACCTTCGCTGTGTTCGGTTCGTGACTTGACCGGACGCACCTTTCGCTAAGTGACCGCACTCGCTCATTGTACTGTTCACTTGGCTTGTATTTTGTGACCGGACGCACTGCTCTCGACCGGACGCTCGTCTCTGGTGAGTCCGGTCAGAAACAGTAAGCTCCGAAAACTGTTTTTGCACGACCGGACGCGTCCGGTGGTCAGCGACCGGACGCAGGCAGAGTCCGGTCAGTGCTGATTCGACGCGTTTTCGTCCGCAGTTTGTTCGTTCGTCTTTCGATTCGAGATTCGTTTGTTGCGTTGGACTCCTAACTTCGTGCTCTACAGAATTTGGGCTTCCCGCTTTACAAAATAGCCTGAATCCCCCTCGCGTTGCTCGGGGGAGGTTGAGGTTACCCAAAAACCCATTCCGTCACTAGTTGACTTGCGTGAACTTGGGTGAGGAAGTTTTTGTGGTGCCTCGCTGTGATCCCAGGGATCATCCACCCTCTTCCAAGGGTCGTGGGCATCACGTTTTTGGTAGTAGCTCTTGGGGATTGATTCTGGGACACTTGGCCAAAGTTTCGTGAGCAATTTTATTGGCTCCCATTCACCCCCCCCCCCTCTGGTCGCCTTGCTTTTGCATTCTCGGTCCTTCACCTTTGACTTCTAGGTTAGGGATCAGGTCACTCGGATTCGCTAGGAGATGTCCCGTGAGAACGAAGAGCTCTGGGACTACATTGCCCAGGACCAGATCAGTCAAAAAGTAGCCACCCAGCTTTTGCATAACTGCATCAATGAACTTCAGGGCAGCCTCAAGGAGGTGGTAGCGGAGCGTGACGCTGCAAACGACCGTGAGGTTGGGCTGATAGCTAAGACCACCTCTATGGAGTAGAAGATGAAGGAGCTGAAGAAGGCTTCCAAAAAGCAGCTTGAGGGTAAACTTTGAAGTTTTTTGTGCTAGTCGGTTCCATAGTGTCAATCTGATTGTATGATAACCGACTCATATTTATGCAGATGCGAATAAGCTGGCTTCTGGGTGGCAGAACACATTCAACTAAAAGCAGGCGGAGCTTGAGAAGATATTTGCTAATGCGCAAAGTACTCTTCAGGAAGCCAAATTGATGCGTGAGGGTGCTGACCGGGACCTTCTGCAGGCTTTGAAGTCTACCAAGGAGTCGCGGGAAGCTCTCGAGTCTTCGCAAGCTTCCTTGGAAGCCTTGGAGCATGCCGTCGAGCCCATCCTAAACATGATTCCGGTATCAGAAGAAGTCGAGGAGACATTGATTGATCGGGCCAAGGATGCGCCTGGACGGCTGGCTCAATATATCAATGATATGTCAATTTCTGTGGTGCAAGGTCTGATGGCGACGCTGCAGTTGCATCTGCCATCTTTCGACTTATCTGCTCTGATGACCCTCCCTGAAGGCAAAGGCGACAAGGACCTTGCAGCGATGCAAGAGGAGGTGAAGACCGCGGCGGAGGAGTACGCACAGATTCTAGATCTTGTAGAGTAATTTAGTCTCCTTCATTGTTGAACCGCCGCTTGTATTCCCTCGAACACTTATTATCAAGTGTAAAGAATCATAGTATCAGCTAATTTTGAGTCTTGTGCAATTCAAATATAATCGACTCGGTATTGCAAGAGATTCCTTGTCAATTGGTCATTTTTGTTTGATGTGGATGTGTGACCAGGCGTCTGACTAGACGGGTCTATTCAAGTGCTCTCTAGCACTTTGATTTGGGTCGTGTGACTTCGTTTCTCTAACGATCATATTTAGAGAACTTGGTCTTGCCCGAGTACTACTCTTAGTACCCTTGTTCAAGGGATAAAGTTGATCAAGCACCTCTTGGAGGACCGTGATAATGGTTCCTTCAGGGTGAATCATATCCTCTTGGTACTCGCAGCTTGAGTGCGATAGTGGATGGACCTATGTCCAGTAAATACTTAACAAGGTGAGTATTACCCGACCTTGTTATGCCTTATAGGAACTAGTGTCTACTTTTGTAGATGCCATATTCGCTATAGGCTGATAGCCGGGTGTTATGCCGTACTACCTTGTGAGTTGTATTGAGCTCGAAGCTCGTAACTCGAGTATGGTTACCTCTGAACCAATCCATCCGAGTAATATTAAATATTAGTCGGTGGAGAGCCCTGCCATTGCAGAGACTTTTTGCGACTGAATAGTCGTGATGAAATGTATGGAAAGCCTGGATAATTTGAAGGTTCTTATTTTCTAATGAACTCCAAACATTATTAATATCCGACTGATAAATACAATTGCCCTGAGTCAGGTTTGTAGCATAGTCCCTAGGTATGGAATTTCTTCAAGTGCTCAATATTCCATGAATTTGGTAGTGGAGATCCATCTTCAGTGACTAGCTCAAATGACCCGGGTCTTGTTACTTTGGATACAATGTAAGGTCCTTCCCATGGACTCATAAGCTTGTGGCGCCCTGCATTCTTTAACCCAAAGGACATGGTTTTATAACATTAGGCGTCGAAAGGAGTTATAAACGATGTCTTGGGTTGGTCTTCTTCCTTGAGGGCAATCTGATGGTACCCAGAGTAGCAATCCAAAAAGGACAATAGAGCGGAGCCTGCGATGGCGTCAACTATTTGATCTATCCTTGGTAATCCGAAAGGATCTTTTGGACAGTGTTTGTTGAGGTCTGTGTAGTCGACACACATGCACCACTCGGTAGAGTTCTTCTTCTTGACTAGCACTGGGTTAGCTAACCACTCGGGGTGGAGGATTTCTCTGATGAATCCGGCTGTGAGTAGTTTGGCTATTTCCTTCTTGATTGCCTCTTTTTTCTCTGGTGAGAACCGTCGTAGTCTTTGCTTGATAGGTCTAGAGCCTTCTTTTAACTCCAATTTGTGCTCAGCCAAGTTCCTTGGGACTCCCGGCATGTCAGCCGGTTTCCAAGCAAATATATCTTTGTTTGCTCTAAGGAACTTGGTGAGCGCGAATTCCTATTCTTCGGATAGATGACCGCTAATAACTGCCGTCTTGGAGGGATCACCAGTTTCTAGGTCGATGCTTTTTGTAAAGACTTTTGTTGATGGTTGGATAGTACCCGCCTTCTTGGTTGGGATTTTTGAATCTCCAGGCTTGGTATTATGCACCATCTGAGCGAGTTCTTGTAACTCCCAGGTGAGTTGAGCCTTTTCAGCGATTTGGACAGCCTCTGTGTCACAATCAAATGATCACTTTAAGTCACCTCTGAAAGTTAGGATTCCTTTAGGACCCGGCATCTTCAGGAGAAGGTACGGGTAGTGAGGTACTGCCATAAACTTGGCGATGGCTGGTCGTCCAAATATGGCGTGGTATGATGACTCGAAGTCGGCTACCTCGAAGCTGATGTACTCAGTTCGGTAATTGATCTGAGTTCCAAAAGTTACGGGTAATATGATTCTTCCGAGTGGTACAGCCACCTTTCCGGGTACTATGCCGTAGAAGGGGGAACTTGATGGTGTGAGCTGTGTTGTGAGATCCAGATTCATCTTGCGCAGGGTGCTTGCAAAGATGACGTTAAGTCCTGCCCCTCCGTCGATGAGTACTCTACTCAATGTAAACCCGGCGACCGTGGGATCCAGGACTAGCGGGTAGTGCCCTGCATTGGAGACGCTGGTCCATTGGTCCGCTTGGGAGAAGCTGATCGGATGCTTGGACCAGTCAAGGTATCTAGGAGTCGCTGGTTTTGTAGACATGATCTCCCGTAGGGAAAGCTTCTGGAGCCTCTTGCTGTCGCTAGTAGTTACTCCCCCGAAAATGACATTGATAGTCCTTTTGGGGTGTTGGAAACCACCGGTGTCTTGCGGAGGGTCCTCAGCTGTCTTCTTGCCTTTGTCCTTCTTGTTTTTGTTGAAGTCGGAGTTCAAGCCTCGCTCCTTGAGTTGTCGACAGTGCCTTGCCTGATGTCCAGCTTTCGGATGAAAGGGGCACGGTCCGTCGAGTAAGTCATCAAAAGTGAATGGCTTGTTCCCCTTCTTCTGAGGCTCCATGGCAGCAACAGTATTGTCTCCTGCCCTTTTCCGGGTGTTTTGCTGTGGTGCCTGGTTGCCTCTCTGGTTGTTCCCTCGATCACCTTGCGTGTTTCTATCGGGGAAACGTTCCTGTGTTCGTTCTTCTGTCACCATCATGGAGTTTACGACCCGATGGAACTCGTCAGCGGTGGTCGGGTCCTGCTTGATGAAATCTTTGTAATTGTACCTTTCGCAAATGTCGTTGCCAAAGAGGTCAATTACTTCTCTGTCTGTGATGTCGGATACTGTGGAGCGGATCTCTGAGAAGCGCCTATAGTATTCCCGCATTGATTCATTTTTCTGTTGCTTACAGGTTCTGAGCTTAGTCCGGGTATCTGATCTCTCTGGGACACCCGCGAAGTTTTCAATGAAGATACGATGGAGTTGTTCCCAGGAGTCGATGGACACGGGTTTAAGCCTGTCGAACCAAGCAAGGGGCATTGTTTCTAAAGCCATTGGGAGATAGAGTGCTTTGACGTCGTTGCTTCCACCGGCCAACTCAACTGCTTGAGCATACATCCTGAGCCATCGTTTAGGTTCTGTCTTCCCGTCGTACTTTGAATAGTTCCTGGGTTTGAATTTTCGCGGGAACGAGACTACTCGGAGCCTTTGGGAAAAGCAGGGGAAATGATCGACTGCGTCGGATGTTGCGTCCGTGATTCCTCTGTATGAAGATTCAGCTCCTCCCTCAGCTTGATCAGGTACTCGGTGGCCCAGACAACTCCTTGCTGGGATTCAACCGAGTCGCTCTTGAACAGTCCTGAAGGACCGAGAAGCAACCAGAAAGCGACCAGAGGGAGGGTGAATGGGAGCTTTAAATTTTCCTTTCGGAAACTAGTAGCCACTGTCCCAAGAATCAACCCCAGAAGCAAACCTTAGAGCTTGCTAGTGTCCACGACCCTAGATATAGGGTGGATGCTTCCTAGAAGCACAGCGGGACACTACACAACTCTAGAAAGCCAACGCAAAAGACGGAAACAAAATCTGAGATCACACGAACGAACAGCGAACGAGACTGCGCAGTCACAGCAGCATCGGACGCTGGCAGCGTCCGATGCCCAACCAACGGACGCGTCCGATGCGAAAAGTGCAAAACAGAAACCATACTGCATACGCATCGGACGCTGTGAACAGTGAACTCTCAGCGTCCGATGGTCACACTCCGGCGCGTCCGATGCACAACGGAGCGTCCGGTGGTAGCGTCCGATGGTCCTTAGAAAATGTCAAATCCTGACACGTGGCAACGGAGCCTCCGATGCCAAAGGGGTCAGCGTCCGATGCTACGAACTCGAGCGTCCGATGCCCCCGATGCAGTGCAGTTCTTCCATGAAATCCACTCGATCTCCTCCGAATCAAAAGCACTAAGGCTTAGACTTGGTGTGAGGAGTTCCAAGGATGTTAGTATCCCATGGGAATCATGGCTCGAACCTAACTCCAAATCGAGGAAATGGAAGAAATCGGGGCAATGGAGCAAAAACTGATCCAACACGAAAATCGTTCGATCTCCTAGACCGTGAGGTTAGGGGAGAATTCCTTCGGTGGAAGGAAGTGCCTCACGACCTAGGACAACTTGGTTCAAACGGATTTGCGAAAGATGAACTGAGCAAAGAGATCGAGCGATGGGAAAAACGTGGAGAAAAAGGATTCCGCAAAGAACACGAACAAATCGCAAATCACAACCACGAATTGCAACCGTGTGACTACCACACGCTACAACAGTGAGGATACGGCCTCACTTCATTGTAATCAATAGTACACAGAGGCGAGTGTCTCTGCGGATCTCAGCTAGCTACAGCAGGGGATTGGGAGAGCAGGAAACCCTAAGTGCGAAAGAGCAAATGACTGAGATGAAGGGGAGGAGGGTGTCTCCCTACTACTTATCCTAACTCTAACCTAAGTCTAATTCCTACTCTACCCCTCTCTATTCTAATTACAGAGCGAACTAGCTAAACCCTAGGGTTATTCTGGACCAACTCGGTGGTAGGTGTATCCGACGGCCACGCCCGCACAACTCGTCCGCGTTGCCTCCACGCAACCTTCCGATTGCCGCCACGTGCCGCCCTCGCTCTGCACCCCCAGTTTTGTGGCCCAAACCAGGAAACCAGCCTTTTCCAGCTAACCCCGGTTTTGAGGCCCAAACCGGGAAACCAGCCCACCAGCACCTGAGTTTTGAGGCCAAACTCAGCAAACCCTCAGAGCCCAGGTTTTGAGGCCCAAACCTAGAAACCGTCCTCAGCCCGAGTTTTGTGGCCTAAACTCAGAAACCGTCAGCCCGAGTTTTCTGGCCAAACTCGGAAACCGTCCACGCTCAGGTTTTGAGGCCCAAACCTGGAAACCGTTCATCCGATGGTTTTTCCCTGGCTCTACCACCAAACCGAAGCTGTAGAGGGGATGCACCGCCCGTGCACCCCGTCCACCGACACGTGTCCCTAGGTCCACGACCCGAGCAACACCGTGCCCCGCAAGTCTTCGCTCGTCGCTGTCCCAGACTGCCAGCCACCACAGCTGATCCTCAGGCACTCTGGTCCCTCAGTCCAAGCCTCACGTCCGCCCTTCACCGCTCGGTTCATCGGCATGGCATGTCCGCCGCACGGCACGCCCATCCTTCACCGCACCCGGTCCGTCGGCACGACCCGTCTCAACTTGACCTTCACCTTGCCCTTGATCACTGTCTCCGTGCACGACACCTGCACAACACAAGCCAAAGAACCTGCGATCAAACCCGTTGACAATCACTCATCACTCAGAGACTCGGCATACACCCATGTATCCGCAATCTCCCCCTTGATGAGTGCATTGTCAACTACTCACACAAATCATAATGAATAGAAGAAGGAAGGAAGAAGAAGAAGAGAAAACTCGACCAAATGACCCAAAAGCCTAGCAAAGCCGAAGAAGGTCAAGTGGAAGAAAGCGAAACAACTTGGTCCCCAAAGACATGGGCAACGGCTCGACGCAACCAAGCAAAGCTAGCCCTCAAGAAGAGGTAGAACAGGCTCAACACCGCTAGCAAACATCAATTGGAAACTCCAAAAAAAGAGCTCGACACCAACTGAAAAACGAAGCAAAATGCTAGTCCCTCAAGATAGAGGCACAGAGGCTCAACACAACTAGCAAAGAAAGCTCGATACCAATGCCCTTCGGGCAAACATGCTCCGAAACAATTGGAATGACTCCAAACCAAAAGAGAACCAATCGAGATCGAAAAACCCTGAAAATGTTTGCTAGTTCCTCAAGACAGAGCCAAAGGCTCAACACAACTAGCAAACTCCCCCTCGACAAGTGCAAACAACTAGGAAAATTCCCCCTTAGGTCCAACATGAGAAGAGCACAAAGATTTGAAATTCTCCCCCTTAACGAAAACTCCCCCTTAGTTGGACACTCAGGAGCATATGATTTGCAATTTCTCCCCCTTAGTTGAAAATGCACTAATCAAGAAAAAGCATCAAGGCAAGAAACTCCCCCTTCCAACATGCATATGAAGTCAGAAATGCAAGTTGGCAGCTTCAGGCATATATTCAAAAGAGTGCAAAAATGCTCTAAACAGTATAACTCCAATGACTCAACTAAGCACTCAAATAGCGAAGGCTCAAACTGATCACAGATACGAAATATGAACATATGAGCATGTGAGCAGTTTTTAGCCAAAAAGATAGTCACCATCAAAATAGCACTACACATGTATAGACAGGAATCCAAATGAGTGCTAAACATGTATACAGGGTGAACTACCCCTAGCAAAGTTCAATCATCATGCACAGGAATGAAACATACACTTGTGATTTCAATTTTATATTGGAGTTGCAGCGGTGAAATTTCATAAGTTTAAATTCAGCATGTGATTGCGAGAGGTTGAAAGCTTGTCTTTGCCTAACTTTTCAACCGAGTGAAGCCTATGCCGAAGCAATCAGAAGCTTAAAGCTACGGTTTCGGTCATACACTACACGGCTCAAGTTTAACTCAAAGTGCAATGAGAAACAGTGTCGATATCGTGAGGTGTTGACAAGCAATCCCATCTCGATCTTTTCAATTCACTAAAAATTTGGTTCAAATTTTAAACATGATATGAACAGACCAAGCAAGTGAATGACTCAGAACTAGAGACATAGCAACCTAGCATATATGAAAAGCACGAATGGACTCAACACATCCTACACATGCTAGTTGCATATCTCAATGGTGAACATTTTCAGATTTTATATACATAATACAAATTCACCATTCAAAATAGCTCAGCTCACAACATGTACTAGTGATCAGGAAGAGCATAAGCTACAAGCATCCATATAAGCATCGGAGCATACTAAATAGAGCATAGTTACATTCTAGTAATTATAAACATGAAGCTCAGAATGTAAATGCGTATGCTCAAATGTAAAAGAAAAGAAAGACAAAAGAAAAGAGTCAGTCTATCATACAAGATCCAAAATGTTTCCCCCATCTAAAAGGGAAAACACACACCAAGCTCACCCCTCAACCTATTAAAGGTTGATTCGTCTAAAGGCTTGGTGAAAATATCCGCCAGTTGATGATGAGTTTCGACATGGCGAAGGTCGATATCACCCTTCTCCTGATGGTCTCGCAAGAAATGAAAGCGCACATCAATGTGTTTGGTCTTCGAGTGAAGCACGGGGTTCTTAGCAACGCTAATGGCACTCGTGCTGTCACAAAGCAAGGGCACGCGAGAAAAACTCAGACCAAAATCACGCAAAGTGGCCATCATCCAAAGCAACTGGGAACAGCAGCTAGCCGCAGCAACATATTCAGCCTCTGTGGTAGACTGAGCGACACTAGACTGCTTGCGAGAAGACCACGACACAAGAGAAGAACCAATAAACTGGCAAGTCCCAGAAGTGGACTTGCGCTCAATGCGACAACCAGCAAAATCGGCATCGGAATAACCGCAAAGGGAGAGGGTGGAGGAAGCAGAATACCAAATCCCGAACTCAGGCGTGAAACGAAGGTACCTGAAAATCCGCTTCACCGCCTGACAGTGAGAAGTGCGAGGCGACGCCTGAAAGCGCGCGCACAGACACACCGTGAACTGGATGTCCGGGCGTGTCGCCGTCAGGTAGAGGAGCGATCCGATCATGCTGCGGTACTCCTTCTGGTTCACTGCTTCTCCATCCACATCCGCATCCAGGGCAGTCGTCGTCGACATGGGTGTTGGAAAAGGCTTGGCCTCAACCATATCGAACCACTTCAGCAAGTCCTTGGTGTACTTGCACTGGTGCACAAACGTCCCCTCTCGGGATTGCTTGATTTGCAACCCGAGAAAGAATGTCAACTCGCCCATCATGCTCATCTCGAACTCTCTGCTCGTAATATCTGCAAACTTGGCAACCAAAGCGTGAGAAGAACCACCAAAAATGATATCATCCACGTAAATCTGGACCAAGAGAGTGTCTTTGCCTTGCCTGAGGAGAAAGAGTGTTTTATCTACACATCCCATTTTAAAACCCTTAGCAAGCAAAAAGGTTTTCAACCTATCATACCAGGCTCTAGGGGCTTGTTTCAAACCATATAAAGCTTTGTGGAGTTTAAAAACATGGTTTGGAAACTTGGGATTTTCAAAACCGGGGGGTTGCTCAACATAAACTTCTTCTTCTATGTAGCCGTTTAAGAAGGCACTCTTGACATCCATTTGAAAAAGTTTGAAACCTTTGGATGCAGCAAAGGCCAAGAGTATCCTAATTGCCTCCAAACGAGCTACAGGAGCAAACGTCTCCTCATAGTCTATCCCCTCCTTCTTACTATAACCCTTCGCTACAAGCCTGGCCTTGTTTCTAACAACGTGGCCATCCTCTCCTTGCTTGTTTTTGAAAACCCATTTTGTCTCAATAGGCTTACAGTCTGGAGGAGGTGGAACTAGAACCCAAACCCGATTTCGCTCAAAATTTTCTAACTCCTCATGCATGGCATTGACCCAATCCGGATCCGTCAAAGCGTGTCGAACATCTCGGGGCTCAAAATTAGCAACAAAAGCAGAATGAGCGAAGTGCGAGATTTGCTGTGACCTGGACCGAGTGACTCGTTCGTCGATGTTGCCGATCATCTGCTGAGGCGGGTGCTGGCGCTGGATGTGTCGTGGCGCCTCCCTTGCCGAAGTGACCTCCCCCTCAACAGCAGCTGGTGCCTCCCCGGGTACAAATGGTACCGCTCGGGGTGGCGGATCCCACGGCCCCCAGGAAGAAGAGGTGCCGGGGCCGTGAGTCGTCGTAGAAGCCGCTCTTTGCGGCACAGCAGGTGGAGGCGATGCTGGGTCATCTGTGCCTTCAGCATCCTCGTCCTCATCATCGAAAAGAGGTTCACCAACCTCATGATCACCTGCACGCTCAAAACGAGAAGAAGGACAAACCATGGTCTCGTCGAAGGTGACATCTGATGTCTCCATGTCTCGGTTAGTATCAAGGTTAAGTACACGATATGCGCGAGTGTGAGTGCCATAACCCAAAAATACTCCGTCAGAAGAACGAGACTCAAATTTGTCCAGGTTGCCTTTCTTCAATATAAAACAATGGCAACCGAAGACTCTAAAGTAACTTACCTTGGGCTGTCTACCAAAACGCAACTCATAAGAAGTCTTTTTCAAGAACGCTCTGAGAAAAATGCGATTGGAAATATAGCACGCAGTGTTCATAGCTTCGGCCCAATACCGCCTAGGAGTCCTTTGCTCATCGAGCATCGTCCTGGCCATGTCAACAAGGGTCCGATTCTTCCTCTCTACGACACCATTTTGAGGCGGTGTGTAAGGGGAAGAAAACTGGTGCTCCAAACCCAAAGAGTTACAAAACTTCTCAAAATCCAAATTTTTGAATTCGGAACCATTATCACTCCAAATTGCTCGCATCGAGTTCAAAGGGAACTCGTTCTGAAGACGCAAAATCAGATTGCGAGCAAAGGAGAAAGTCTCGGTCTTCTCAGCTAAAAAGAAGACCCACGAATATCTCGAAAAGTCATCAACAACAACAAGCACATACCACTTCCCCCCAACCGAGCTCACCCGAGCCGGACCAACAAGGTCCATGTGCAAAAGCTCTCCAGGGCACTTGGTCATGACCTGAGTCACTGGATGGTGGGGAGCGGCAACCATCTTCCCATGTCTACAAGAGTGGCAAACAAGATCCTTCTCCATATGCAACTTGGGCAATCCTCGGATTAGGCCAAGTGAACTAAGCCTTGCAAGCAAGTCGAAGCTCAAATGTCCAAGTCTCCTATGCCACTTCCAAAGATCAGAGGAGGAAGGTCCAGCCACAAGACAACGAGAAGTGCCAAACGACTCCGAGAAATTTGCACGAAAGACTTTTCCAAAGGGCGAAATCAAACACACAAGATTGCCCTGAGGATCCAAAATACGACTGAGATTCGGTTTAAAACGAATCTCATAGTCGTCGTCAAAGAGTTGCGAAACAGAAAGAAGGTTAAAATGCAAGTTAGAAACAAGAGCAACATCGCGCAACACAAAGTGCTCATTAACTCGCACCGATCCGCGAGACAATACCTTACCTTTGCTATTGTCGCCGAAGGTTATGTACTCCTTTCCGGCAACAGGACTAAGGCTGGAGAACCACTTGGCGTTTCCGGTCATGTGCCTCGAGCAACCGGAATCCACCAACCAAATGCCCTCCAACCGTCTTACCTACATCAATAAAAAGACATAGGGTGAGCATACGGTCCAACACTGGGGTTAGTGAAGTTGGAAGAATACCAGTGTTGGGTTGGTTGCTCAAAAGAACGGTCAGTGTAAAAACCATTCCTAGTCTTTCTACCGGGGTAGCGATCACCACGCACAGGAAAATGTGGTCCGCTGGGGAAGAAGCGCTCACCACGATACTCAAAACGCGGTGGGGGAAAGCGCTCAACTACAAAGCCTCCGCCACGGGGTCCATCGCCTACAACTGCAGGCTCCCGCCGGGCACGCTCTCTACGAGGCCTACGCCTAGGTACTTGAGGTTCTGGACCTCTAGCCCTAGCCTCTCTCCTCGAAGCCCTCCTCTGCCTAGGCCTGGGAACTTGACCTCCGGGCCTAGCAGCTCTCCTCTGGACGTTCGGTCCATGCACACCATGGAAAGGGTGGTACATGTCCGGGTTGTCCATCTCCCTCGCATGGCGCGCCTCTCTCTTGCGCCGAAAGAAGAACTCGACTCACAGGACCATCCCTCCCACCGAAGTCACACTGGTACCTCACCGCACGCAAAGGGGGGTGTTGGTACGCTGGGCTGTGGGTATGGTTCACTTTGCCCTTCTGTGGCAAGCACTCCTCCTGGATGGGTGGCATTGTGTCAGCTTGTTCTTGAGGTGGTTTGGCTTGGGTACCCACACTTGGTTCTTGGGCGGAGCTCTCGGGGTTCCTCAAATACCCATCCTTGGTGGTAGGCTTAGGTGGCTCTTGGGTGGAAGCTTGGTAAGTTTGGGAGTAGTGGTGGAGTTGGGCTTCTCACTCGGGTTCAGACCACTCGACTCTCCAATCTTCCCAAAAGCAGAAAGATCAACACCCGGAGCAAAACCTACACCAGGACCTCCAGCAGCTCGCTTGAATTGGGAAATCATCATCCCGAGCTGTGGCTCACTACAGGAGACCCATGACAAGATGGTCCGAAAGTATGTGTTTTCCTCCTCGGTTTGCATCTTGCCATGCTTCACATTGGCAATCTCCATCTCCAAACCCTCACACGAGGCGCACCTAGACACACAAGTGCTACCTGAGTTGGCCTCTTCAAGAGACACAATCTTGGCATTCTTCTCTGCCAACTCAAATTGCAAGACAGGACAAGTCTTGCATGCACCCAATAGGGAAGGTCTAGCCTTCAGCTCATCCACCTCTCCTACCAACGCAGCATACTTACCTCTCAAAGTGAGAAGGTCAGTCATGTGCGTGGTGCACATCTCACACTCGCTCTCCTCAGACACGATCACGGTGGACTTGGCAAACTCAAGCTCCCTCACCGTGTCCTCCCACTTCTGCCTATACTCCTTGCGCTCTCTGGCGGCACGCCTAAGCAAACTGTCCTGACTAAGGAGCGCGGCAGTAAGCTTCTCGACCTCAGCAGAAAGCTCGTCGTGCGTGAGAGATACCTGGGAGGTGTCGTCGTCGTCGTCATCCCGAGGGGAGTGCTCCAACTTGCCGTCGACCTCATCACCAAGCGCCATGGTGCAGAAGCCGTCATCGTCGGCGAAGAAGCAAAGACCGTTCAGCTTGTCCTTGATCCTCTTCTTCTTCTCGGACTCGTCATCGCTTGAGCAAGCGGAGTCGTCATCCGAGCCATCGACGTCGCTGAGCGTGGCGAAGAACGCACGCTGCTCAGCCTGGGCCTTCTCCAAGTACTTCTTCTTGATGTACTCCTTGTCGAAGCCGCCCCTCCGCTTGTGCCTCGCGGGGACGTACTTCTCCTTGCGCTTGCCGGAGTCGTACTTGTGCCCATGATTGCCCTTCCCCGAATGCTTGATCTTCTTGGGGCAGTTGGCGATGAAGCGGTTGGGGTCGCTGCACTCATAGCATCCTGAGCGTCCTCCTCCGCGGCGACGGTTCATGCGGTTGTTGTGGAACCGCGTGAACCGGTTGGCGAGCATAGCCAACTCATCATCCCCCAACGACTCAAGCTGGTCCTCTATGACAGAAAAGAGTGAAGAAAGTGCAAAGCCAGCAGAGGGGTTAGCAGAAGAGCCAGAAACCAAAGCCATAGTCGGGCCAGAAGGATTCTCACAAGAAGCCCTCGATATGGCGTCAATCTCACTAGACTTGAGCTTACTAAAGAGCTCGTCGCAAGTGAGGGTCTCATAGTGAGACGATTCGATGATCGCCTGGACCTTTGAGTCCCACACCGATCGATCAAGAGTGTGCAAAAGCTTCAAAGCCCTCTCATGATCGTCAAAAGGCAACAGCTCCTTGTTCGCTCTCATCTTGTTGACAATGACCTGAAAGCGAGCGAATAAACTCTCTATGCTCTCGCCAGGCATATGTCGAAAGTTCTCATACTCCCGCTTGTGCGACTCATAGAGGCGAGATTTGACCTGAGTGGTTCCTCATGGAAGCGCATGAGGGTCGCCCAAATCTCGCGAGCCGTGGGAGGTGAGAAACACGATCGAACTCGGACATGCTCAAAGAGGAGAACAGGGCGTTACGTGCCCGGCTATTTGCCTCGTGCTCATCGATCTGGAGCTGAGTGAAATGAGCAGCCAAGACAACGTAATCATCCCTGTTGCAAATCTCCCAAACAGAAGAGCCCATGCTCTGGAGATAGGCCGACATGCGTATCTTCCAATACGCATAGTTCGTCCCATCAAAGAACGGTGGTTTGCCCATGCCGCGATCCATGTCGCCTTCTGTGGATCTGGAACCGGCTAAGGTGGAAGATCCTCAACCCGCTTCGATACCAATTGAAGGACCGAGAAGCAACCAGAAAGCGACTAGAGGGGGGTGAATGGGAGCTTTAAATTTTCCTTTCGGAAACTAGTAGCCACTGTCCCAAGAATCAACCCCAGAAGCAAACCTTAGAGCTTGCTAGTGTCCACGACCCTAGATGTAGGGTGGATGCTTCCTAGAAGCACAGTGGGACACTACACAACTCTAGAAAGCCAACGCAAAAGACGGAAACCAAATCCGAGATCGCACGAACGAACAACGAACGAGACTGCGCAGTCACAGCACCATCGGACGCTGGCAGCGTCTGATGCCCAACCAACGGACGCGTCCGATGCGAAAAGTGCAAAACAGAAACCATACTGCATACGCATCGGACGCTGTGAACAGTGAACTCTAAGCGTCCGATGGTCACACTCCGGCGCGTCCGATGCACAACGGAGCATCCGGTGGTAGCGTCCGATGCTCCTTAGAAAATGTCAGATCCTGACACGTGGCAACGGAGCCTCCGATGCCAAAGGGGTCAGCGTCCGATGCTACGAACTCGAGCGTCCGATGCCCCCGATGCAGTGCAGTTCTTCCATGAAATCCACTCGATCTCCTCCGAATCAAAAGCACTAAGGCTTAGACTTGGTGTGAGGAGTTCCAAGGATGTTAGTGAGCTATCCCATGGGATCATGGCTCGAACCTAACTCCAAATCGAGGAAATGGAAGAAATCGGGGCAATGGAGCAAAAACTGATCCAACACGAAAATTGTTCGATCTCCTAGACCGTGAGGTTAGGGGAGAATTCCTTCGGTGGAAGGAAGTGCCTCACGACCTAGGACAACTTGGTTCAAACGGATTTGCGAAAGATGAACCGAGCAAAGAGATCGAGCGATGGGAAAAACGTGGAGAAAAAGGATTCCGCGAAGAACACGAACAAATCGCAAATCACAACCACGAATTGCAACCGTGTGACTACCACACGCTACAACAGTGAGGATACGGCCTCACTTCCTTGTAATCAACAGTACACAGAGGCGAGTCTCTCTGCGGATCTCAGCTAGCTACAGCAGGGGATTGGGAGAGCAGGAAACCCTAAGTGCGAAAGAGCAAATGACTGAGATGAAGGGGAGGAGGGTGTCTCCCTACTACTTATCCTAACTCTAACCTAAGTCTAATTCCTACTCTACCCCTCTCTATTCTAATTACAGAGCGAACCAGCTAAACCCTAGGGTTATTCTAGACCAACTCGGTGGTAGATGTATCCGACGGCCACGCCCGCACAACTCGTCCACGTTGCCTCCACGCCCGCACAACTCGCTCTGCACCCCCGGTTTTGTGGCCCAAACCAGGAAACCAGCCTTTTCCAGCTAACCCCCGGTTTTGAGGCCCAAACTAGGAAACCAGCCCACCAGCATCTGAGTTTTGAGGCCAAACTCAGCAAACCCTCAGAGCCCAGGTTTTGAGGCCAAAACCTGGAAACCGTCCTCAGCCCGAGTTTTGTGGCCTAAAGTCGAAAACCGTCAGCCCGAGTTTTGTGGCCAAACTCGGAAACCGTCCACGCCCAGGTTTTGAGGCCCAAACCTGGAAACCGTCCATCCGATGGTTTTTCCCTGGCTCTACCACCAAACCGAAGCTGTAGAGGGGATGCACCGCCCGTGCACCCTGTCCACCGACACGTGTCCCCAGGTCCACGACCCGAGCAACACCGTGCCCCGCAAGTCTTCGCTCGTCGCTGTCCCAGGCTGCCAGCCACCACAGCTGATCCTCGGGCACTCTGGTCCCTCAGTCCAAGCCTCACGTCCGCCCTTCACCACTCGGTTCATCGGCATGGCACGTCCACCGCACGACACGCCCATCCTTCACCGCACCCAGTCCGTCGGCACGACCCGTCTCAACTTGACCTTCACCTTGCCCTTGATCACTGTCTCCGTGCACGACACCTGCACAACACAAGCCAAAGAACCTGCGATCAAACCCGTTGACAATCACTCATCACTCAGAGACTCGGCATACACCCATGTATCTGCAAGTCCGCCTCTGGCTTGGGTGAGATGAAGCTTGCTCATCGGCTAGGGACTCAAGATTCCGTCCTCGGAGTTGAAGCGTGGTAGTTTGAAGCATGACTAATCGTCGTTCTTCGTCGGGGGTGCAGTTGGCCTTGGCCCCCATCTCCGTAGCTAAAGCCAGGATGTTTTGGTACGGAGTCTGGAAGACTTTGTGGCTGGCGACCCTCATAAACTCAGGCTCGAGGTTACAGGAGCAATCGGCTCGTCTATGATTGTGCTCATTTTGTGACTGATATTCCTGGTCACGTTGAGCGCGAGCTTGATTTTCCGCGTCCTCCTCTAGACGCCTCCGAGTATTATACTCCTCGAGTCGTACGTTGTAGTGGTCTACGGCTTCCTTGCGATGAGTTGCTCGCCTTCTACGAGCTTCTTTAGCTTGATTCCTCCTGATTTTCTCAGCCTTCACTAACTCAGTTTCTCTGAGTCCTTCTGGGTCGTTATCAGATGTCATACTCAGGGTTTCATCATCCTGGAAGACATCTGGGGGGGTTGGAGGTCGTAGGGATGACTGATGCCCTGCCATGAAGACTTCACGAGTGTAGCCCTGGTTTGTTGATCCTGGCGTAACCGATTCCAAAGTAGAAGTGCTGGACATTAGTTCTGTTGAGGTGTCGTGCTCCTCAAAGGGGAGCTGATGTCCGTGCTGGTATGGAAGTTGCTAGTCGATTGTGCCAATCAGTCTAGCCGGAGCGGACTGAATTGGCCAATGGACAATGTTACCCTCCTTAGTAGAGCTGAAGACGAGTCCTTGTTGAGCTCCTGTCAAAGGTATCTGTTGATACTCTTTGAATTTTGCATCAATCAAGTCTTGAAAGTTTTCAGCAGAATTCCGCATGCCAAAGCTAGTGCCGTGAGTAGCATCCAGGAACTTTTCCTCGGGACTTGAGTTTGAGTAGGAGTCGAATGCCTCTAGTTGGTCTTCGGAATCTTGCGGATCCTGAATTGCGAGATCCGCTAAGTTCTGGGTGATGTCATTCATCTTTGGCGTGACTTGCGCTTCTGATTCTATGTGAAGTTGCCGATGTAGCTTTCCTTGATCATCCGCAACGCAAGTCCATGAGCCAAAAATGAAAATTGCCCCCGCTGAGAACATGTTGTCATGGTTCGCCGGGCTCTTGGTCGTCGAATCGCCAAAAGCCCCTACCTGGCGCGCCAGCTGTCGGTGTTTGTTAACCGGCAACTCGTCTTGAGTAATCTCAGACGATTTGTTCGGTGGGGATCGACGTTTGTAGGACTTGGCGAGTACACAGGGACAACGATTTATACTGGTCCAGGCCGCTAGATAGCGTAATACCTTATGTCCAGTGCGGCGTATGCCTTGTGTATGATTATGATTCAATGTTCCATTCTCCAGCATGTTCCATTCTCGGCCGCACTAGTATATATCCGGGTGAAGCATAGCGCAGACCGAGTCCTAGTCGGTTACAACAAAGGAGTCCTATTCTAATTATAAGACTTCCTTTAAGAACTCGACTAAGTTACAACGAGAGTCCTAATTCGAGTACACTTCGTAACAAGTCTTCGGATCTCACGTGTCGCCCGGGATTAGTCGGAATAATCATCAAATGATGCTATCTCAGACATCCTGGTCCGTTAGTGTCATCTTCCTTGGATGGTTGTTCCTCTTCTTCTTCTTCTGCCTCATCTTCCTTGTCTTTTCTCATACTCCTCCTTGTTGTTTATATTAGGATTTGGTGGATCACGAGTGGTCTTACCCCCTCTCGTGGTCACCGCATTTAAGGTGTGCAAGAATTTATAGAAGATGGAATAGTAGCAGCTATTTGTGCTAATTGAGACTCTAATATTTTATTAAAGTTCAATTGATCTTTGACAGAAGAAGCAAGAGAATCAGTTTTATAAGTTAAAGACTCAAGAACCTTGTCATTAGCTAGCAATCTTTTATTCATTTCTTCATTGATTTTAGCTTGCTTTATGACAAGATCTTTAAGTGAAGGCCAATTGGGGTTACCTTGACCTTTGAAGCGTGAAGTCGTTCCTCCTTGTTGAGGTTGCCCGTTGTTGGTGGCATACACAACTTCATGGCTTACATTTTGCACCTCACTCTCTTGATTTGATTTGTATGCATGTGTTGAGGCGTACTGTTGGATGGCCTCTCGATCTTTCTTGAACTTGGCTCGTTCGTCTAATTTCTTCATCAAGAGATCCATCTTGTTGGAGATGGCATTCACTTCTTCAATGGTGTTTGTGCCTCTCTTCTTATGTTGAGTACGTTCTCCACTCCACCCTTGATTTGTCACTATTTTCTCAATGAGATTCTTGGATTGAGTGATATTCAGGGAGGTGAACGATCCTCTTGCAGTGGCATCAAGGTGACTACGGGCTACTGGAGTTAGCCCATGATAGAAACCTTGAATTAGGAGACATTCCTTGATTCCATGATGTGGACATTCTCGGATGTATTCCTGAAGACGTTCCCATGCTTCGGGAATAGTCTCGTCTGCTCGCTGTTGGAAGCTCGAAATCTTGGCCCGTAGAGCAGATGTCTTGCCCATTGGGAAGAATTTCATGAGAAATGCATTGGCACACCTTCTCCAGGTGTTAACATCATCGGGTTGAGCGTAAAACCATTGCTTCGCTTTCCCAGTCAAAGAGAATGGGAATAAGCGAAGACGGATGGCGTCAGTTGTGACCCCTTTGATGGCAATGATGCCACACACCTCTAGAAAGTGCTGGAGATGTGCATTTGCATCCTCATGTGGCTTTCCACTAAATGTACTGGCTTGCACCATAGAGATTAGCGATGGCTTAAGCTCAAAGTCTACTTCTTCTACTTCTACTCTCGGTCCTAAGGTTATTTGGGTGACTGAGGGAGATGAGAAGTCAGAGACTGAGGGGTTAGCCATTAGCTTCTTGAACGATGGTGCTGACCCTCCTTCCTTGAGTGAATCCAAGTGTGAGCTAAATCTCCGATGGGACACTAGACGACGTCTAATTCTCCTTCGGGATATCTCAGGGTTTTGTAATGCGGTTGCCTTGAATTGGTACTCACTCATACACTACCTTGCTTCGCAAAATTAGAGAAGCAAAGGCAGAGGGGTAAACCCCCCACAACTAATTGATACTAAACTAAAGATAGATTTCCGGATTCGTTCTTATTAAAAATTTATAGGCTATGCTTCCCCGGCAATGGCGCCAGAAATGTTTGTTGGTATTTCTTAGCGTCGCTACTAAGAATAGAGTTTTAATCTATCCCCGGCAACGGCGCCAGAAATGCTTGTTGGTATTTCTTAGCGTCACCACTAAGAATAGAGTTTTAATCTATCCCCGACAACGGCGCCAGAAATGCTTGTTGACACTTCTTAACACAATCACTAGAAGTAGACTATGGAGCCTAACCCCAGCAACGGCGCTAGAAGTGTCTGGTTGGTAAAACTAATGACTATTGGACAATTCCGCAAGCGCACAGAAATTACCGATGTAGCACTTCACCCGGGAGTATTCCAAGGTATCGTATTTATTTTATCCCAAAGGAAGTGATGACTAGAAAGACTAACAAGAAAAGGGATCATATCTTAGATTAGCTACAATTAATGTAGAGGGTGATAAATGAAGGGTAAAGGAATGTGATGATTCAGGATAATCAAATGAGATAATTAAAGGTAACTAGTGTAGTATAGCTAGGTGGGAGGACAACGAGTGAGAAAGGTTCCTGTGAAATTCTTAATCCACTCCCGTGTTCTAACTAATCAAATAGTAGATACTACTAGGATTGATTACCTTCAACTTGGTTGCCAGGGATAAACGAGAGAGTAGTGCGATAGAAGGTTTTTCACCTAACCCACTACTCAAGCGGATATTTGGCTTATGGACGCCTTACCTTTTAAAAACTAGCCTGAGTTCACGTGAGGGGATCTAGGTAGCCAGGCAAAATCTGTCACCTTTTTCCCATGCGCCCCTACTGTCCGTGCAAGCCAGCGGCAACCAAAGATAAGTCTTAGCCTAAGCACCACGCTTATGCTAATCCTTATTACTCTAGCTAATATACGATTAACTAAAGCACCGTTTTCGGGCGATGATAAACAACAAAGATGTTTGTGTAAGGATCACAATCTAGTACGTAACTACTACAAGACTAACTAGAGCACTACAATACTATTGCAAAATAAATTGCACAAAGGATAACACTTTGAAATGCAGAAGAAGAATATATATAATAAATAATTCTGGAAAGAGAAAGATACAAGAGCAATACCAGATTCCTAGAAGACGACTCCGGAGACCTGAGCTTCGCCCGACTCAACTCTAACTCCCACACTAGACTACACTACAACTAGAAGGCTAACACTTTGAAGGACCGGATTGGCGACCAGAGGGGGGTGAATGGGAGCCTCAAATTCAACTTGTGAATAGAATTGCCCTTGTCCCAGAAAATCACCCCAAAAGCAAAGACTCGAGACGACCGGAGAGTTCATGACGTAGGTGGATACCCTAGGAGATGTCCTAGTGGTACAGCGGAACCCCCGGAGAAACACCAAAGCCAACTCCCAAACCCTCAGAGCAAAACTGCACAAACAGCAGAATCGCGGACTGTCCGGGGTTAGGGTCCCGGACTGTCCGCCGTTGAAGCCCGGACTGTCCGCGACTAAGAGCCGGACTGTCCGCCGGCCAAAACGCAGAAACCAAACCGTGCTGCAAGTCTGCAGGATAGGTCCCAGACTATCCGCGGGTTTGTACCGTGGACTGTCCGTCGTTCACTCGACAGTGAACAGTCAGGGGACTGCGCCTGACTAACCTGGCCGAATCCCGAGTCCCGGACTGTCCGCCGCTGGGGGCGCGGACTGTCCGTGGATGAACAGAAAGCAGGAAAACAGCTCGGGATAAAAGCAAATTCGATCGAAACTTCACCAAACCAAAAGGGACTTCGATCAAACTCCTCCCAGGTGTTCCTCTAATCCTAAGAAATCATCGCACCAAACCAAGTCAATCAAGAGAAATCCGAGGATCACCGGAAAGGGGGAAGAACGAAGAACGAATGCGAAATCAGCCCGATCTATGGATTCGTGAGGTTAGGAGAGAATTCCTTTGGTGGAAAGAAGGGGCTCACGACCAAGAACAAATTGATTCAAGTGGAATCGAAAATCATCTCACGAAGAGGGAGAACGAGGCAAATCCCCGGGAGATGAAAAACCAAAACGTGAAGAACACAGAACACAAGACACGATTCGATTCGATTTCAGCCGAAATTCCTCCACACGAGGAGACAACGAGAATACGGTCTCGTTTCCTCAAAGATCCAAAATACACAGAGGTATGATTCCCGTCTCTGTGGATCGCTTGCAGCGAGGTGTGATTAGAACCTAAGCGAGGGCTAGAGAGAGAGTGCTCAGGAACAAATGACTGCAAGGATAAAGAGAGAGGAGGGTGCCTCTCTTATTTATAGCCTAGAACAATAATCCCCTTCTACTCCTAGATACAAGAGCGAAGCGGCCAACCCTAGGGGTATCCCGGTCCAACTCTGCTTGTTGACGATCCGACGGCCACGCCCATCTCATCCTTAGCTTCGCCTCGACGCAAGCCTCAGGATGCCGCCACGTGCCGCCCTTGTCGACCGCCGCGCCTACCTCATGGATAGCTTCGCCGCCGCGCCAGCTCTCCACGCCGCCACGCGTCGACCGTCCTTTTTGCGGACCTCCCCCCGGTTTTGAGGCCGAAACCGGGAAACCTGGGCCTTCCCCCGGTTTTGAGGCTGAAACCGGGAAACCTGTCCTCAGGCTGAGTTTTGTGGCCCAAACTCAGAAACCCGCGAGCCCAGGTTTTGAGGCCCAAACCTGGAAACCGTCCACGCCGAGTTTTGAGGCCCAAACTCGGAAACCGGCCACCCCGAGTTTTGAGGCCCAAACTCGGAAACCGTCGAGGGTAGCTTTTTGAGGCTCAGCTACCGAACCCGCGCCGTAGACGGGATGTGGTTCGCACACCCCGAGTTCCAGCACCGATGCCGGAGCATGTCCAGCCTCCACGCCGGGCACAGTGCATTCGCCATCCTTCTCGGCCTCCCGCCAAGTGTCACGACGCCATCACCTTCCTTCCGACTCGGCCGATGCACCGCACATCCCCATGTACTCTTGCTTGTCAACGCCACGTGCCAGCTACCACAGCTGGTCCTCAGGTCTCCGGTCCGTCGGTCCAAGCTCCACGTCCGCCCTTCACCGCTCCCGGTCCGTCGGCACGGCACGTCCCTACTTGACCTTCACCTCACCTTCGACCACTGCCCGAGCTCCGCACCTGCACATCAACACAGCCAAGAGACATGTTGCCCGTTGATCGATCACTCATCACTCAGGAAGGGAACCACAAGGGCACATATCAACCTTGTGTTCTCAATCTCCCCCTTGATGAGTGCATCGTCAACTCATAGTAACCGTAACCAAAATAAAGAAAAAGCAGAATTAGATAGAAGGAGAAAACTCACTCGAGATGTCCAAAAGCCAGAAAAAGGCCGAAGAAGCAAAATCGAGATAAGCGAAGCTTGGTCCCCAAAGACATGGGCAACGGTTCGACACAACCAAGCAAAAGATCGGAGCAACAACTCATCAGAGAGCAAAACTCGATCAAAATCAGAGCACAAGACTTGGTTCCCAAAGACATGGGCAACGGCTCGACGCAACCAAGTCAGAAACAAGCTAGTCCTCAAGAAGAGGCAGAAAGGGCTCAACACCACTAGCTGAAAGCTCGATACCAAATGAAGACTGCATAAGAAGCAGCTACTGCTAGTCCCTCAAGATAGAGGCACAGAGGCTCAACACAACCAACAGTAAGCCGATACCAATCAAGAACCATCAAAACATGATGAAAACAGCTAGTCCCTCAAGACAGAGGCACAAAGGCTCGACACAACTAGCTGAAATGATCGATATCAAATAAAAACCGACTCGGAGCAGCAGAAGAACTCCCCCTCACTAAAGAAAACTCCCTCAGCAAGTGAAGCATAAATTGCAAATTGCCACTCACTCAAAAACTCCCCTCAGCAAGTGAAGCAAATAATGCAAATTGACACCACCGGAAACATTCTCCCCCTTGGGGCAAATGCAATCAAAAGAGAGGGGAAAGGACTCAAGTAAGTCAAACGGAGCTAGGTCATGCCTATCGGAGTCAAGCAAATGCACATGAGTCAAAAATGCATGTTAGCAGCTTCAAGTATATACTCGAAAGAGTGAAAGAATGCTCTAAAGAGTGCTGATCCGACTACAAAGCAACAGCAAAAGTGCTAGCAAAGGCTCAAACTGATCACCGAATACAAGATATGAATGCATAAGCCAAGTGAGCAGTTTTAAGCCATTCAGAAAGGAGTTTCACCATCAAAATAGCACTGAACATGTATAGACAGGAAGTCAAACAAGTGCTAAACATGTATACAAGGTGAACTACCCCTAGCAAAGTTCAATCATCATGCTATAGAGTGAAACATAGACTTGTGTTTTCAGATTTTATCAGAGAATTGCAGCGGTTATTAACACAAGTTTAAATTCAGCATGTGATTGCGAGAGGTTGAAAGCTGTCATTGCCTAACTTTTCAACCGTGCTAAGCCTATGCATATGCAATCAGAAGCTTAAAGCATCGGTTTCGGTCTTACACTACACGGCTCAAGTTTAACTCAAAGTGCTATGAGAAACAGTCTCGATACCGTGATGTGTTGACAAAGCAATCCCATCTCGATCTTTTCAATTCACTAATACTTGGTTCATTTTAAACAGAATATGAACAATCCAAGCAAGTGAAAGACTCAGAACTAGAGACATAGCAACCTAGCATATATGAAATAGCTCAAGTGACCTCAACACATCCTACACATGCTAGTTGCCAATCTCAATGGTGAACATGTATCAAATTTTAAGTTCATTAAGCATGTTCATCATTCTGAAAAATATAGCTTAGCTCACAACATGTATCAGTGATCAAAAGGAGCCTAAGCTACAAGCATCATATATCATCGAAGCATACACTAATCAGAGCATAAGTTCATTCTAAGAATATAGACATGAAGCTTGAAAATGCAAGATGCATATGATGATGAAGTCAGAATCGGAGCCAAAACAAAACCAGAAAGACTCAAGACCCAAAAACAAAAAGGATCAGAAAGTCAGTCTATGGTACAACAACAAAATGCTTCCCCATCTAAAAGGGGAAACACACACCAAGCTCACCTCTCAACCTAGCAAAAGTTGAGAGATCCAAAGGCTTGGTGAAAATATCCGCAACCTGGTTATGGGTGTCTACATGCCTAAGATCAATGTCGCCTTTCTCATAGTGATCACGAAGAAAGTGAAAGCGAACATCGATGTGTTTGGTCTTGGAGTGAAGAACAGGGTTCTTTGCTACACTAATGGCAGAAGTGTTGTCGCAAAGCAAAGGAACCCGACTGAAATCTAGACCAAAATCACGCAATGTAGCAACCATCCATAAAAGCTGCGAAGCACAAGAAGCAGCGGCAACATACTCACTCGGCTTAGTAGTAGACTGGGCTACGTTCGACTGTTTGCGAGAAGACCACGAAACAAAGAAGAGCCAAGAAACTGACAAGTCCCAGAAGTAGACTTGCGCTCAAGCCGACAGCCGGCAAAATCCGCATCGGAATAACCACAAAGCGAGAGAGTCGAAGAAGAAGAGTACCAAAGTCCGAACTCAGGAGTGTATCGGAGGTACCTCATGATGCGCTTGACTGCTTGCTTGTGGGAAGTCCGAGGGGACGCCTGAAAACGAGCGCACAGACACACAGAAAACTGTATGTCGGCCTCGTGCCGTCAGGTACAGAAGCGAGCCAATCATGCTTTGTACTCCTTCTGGTCAACCGGCTCTCCGTCCTGGTCCGCGTCCATCGCCGCAGTCGTCGGCATGGGCGTCGTAAGAGGCTTGGCCTCGCCCATGTCGAACTCTTCAGGATGTCCTTCGTGTATTTCCTTGATGCACAAACGTCCATCTCGGGTTTGCTTAATTTGCAACCCGAGGAAGAAAGTCAACTCGCCCATCATACTCATCTCAAATCCCTGCTCATAGTATCTGCAAACTTGGCAACAAGTGCGTGAGAGGAGCCACCAAAGATGATATCATCCACGTAAATCTGGACTAACAGGGTATCGTTGCCTTGCTTGAGGAGAAACAAAGTTCTATCGACCCGTCCCATTTTAAAACCTTGGAGAGTAAAAGGTTTTCAAACGATCATACCATGCTCTCGGGGCTTGTTTCAAACCATACAAAGCTTTTGAAAGTTTATAAACATGGTTTGGAAACTTGGGATCCTCGAAACCAGGGGGTTGCCTAACATAAACCTCTTCCTCTATATACCCATTCAAGAAGGCACTCTTGACATCCATCTGGTAAAGCTTAAAACCCTTCGAAGCAGCAAAGGCTAGAAGGATTCTAATGGCTTCTAAACGGGCTACAGGGGCAAAGGTTTCCTCATAGTCTATCCCCTCTTTCTGGCAGAAAACCCTGGGCTACTAGCCTAGCCTTGTTCCTCACTACCATCCCATCCTCACCCTCTTTGTTTTTGAAAACCCATTTGGTACCTATAGGGTGGCATTCTGGTGGAGGTGGAACTAGGGTCCAAACTTGGTTTCGCTCAAAGTTTTCTAGCTCCTCATGCATGGCATTGACCCAGTTAGGATCAGAAAGTGCGTGTCCAACATCTTTGGGCTCAAAAGAAGCAACGAATGCAGAATGAGCAAAGTGAGAGATTTCATACGCTCGCGACCGCGTGACTCGCTGGTCGATGCCGCCGATCATCTGCCGCGGGGGTGAACTTGCTGAACGCTCGGGGCGCTTGCCTCGCCGAAGTCGCCTCCCCCTCGCCAGATGCTGTCGCTCCTCAGGTGCAGCGGGTGCTCGCTGGAGAGGTGGCTCTAGAGGACCCCAAGAAGAAGACGTCGTGGGATCGGGTCCTCGAGCTGAAGTAGTCGTCGCAGGGTCGACGGGGGCAGCCAGTGGAGTTGGCTCGGGATCACCCCAATCGGCATTCTCCTGCTCCTCCTCCACAAAGATGGTCTCTCCCAGCTCCTGTTCTCCTGCAACATCAAAAGCAGAAGAAAACAAGGCATAGTCTCGTCGAATGTGACCTCGCAGGTCTCGTTAGTCACACTATCCGGTTAGTCTCCAGGTTAAGACTCGATAAGCCGTGAATAAGAAGCATAACCAAGAAGCACTCCAAAGATCAAATTTGTCCAAATTGCCTTGCTTCAGGATAAAGCACTTGCACCCACAAAACACCCACAAAGAGAAACCTTGGGTACCCGTCCAAAACGCAACTCATAAGAAGTTTTCTTCATGAAAGCCCGAAGAAAGATGCGATTTGAAACATGGCAAGCGGTGTTGATCGCCTCGGCCCAAAAATGCCTAGGAGTCCTATGCTCATCGAGCATCGTCCTGGCCATCTCAACAAGGGTCCGGTTCTTGCGCTCAACAACACCGTTCTTGGGGGACATAAGGAGAAGAAAATTGATGCTCGATTCCATTAGAAGAACAGAAAGAGGCAAACTGAGAGTTATCAAACTTAGTACCATTGTCGCTATGAATAGCTCTAATGGTATCAGGGGGAAACTCAGTTTTCAACCTCAGAATCAAATCGTGAGCAAAAGGAAAGGCTTCATCCTTACCCTCCATAAAGAACACCCAAGAGTACCTCGAAAAATCGTCAACGATCACTAGAACGTACCACTTCCCACCCCGCTGAGCAGACCCGAGCTGGACCAACTGTGTCCATGTGTAAAAGCTCGCCAGGTCGCTTTGTCATCACCTGATTAACAGGTGGGTGAGAAGCAGCAACCATCTTCCCGTGACGACAAGGATGGCAAACAAGGTCCTTCTGAAACTTAAGCTTGGGCAATCCTTGGATGAGGCCAAGTGAGCTAAGTCTTGCAAGCAAGTCAAAACTCAAGTGACCGAGCCTCATATGCCACTTCCACAAATCAGAAGAAGGACCAGCCATCAAAACATCTAGCAGAGCCGAAAGAACGAGAAAAATCGGCTCTGAAAACACGGCCAAAAGGAACGATCCAACAAATAAGATCTCCCCGAGGGTCTAAAACACGACTCAAACCCTTCTTAAAGCGCACTTCACAATCATCCTCAAGAAGTTGCGAAACAGAAAGCAAATTGTAATGCAAGTTAGAAACTAAAGCAACATCCTTAAGAACAAAGTTCTCATTGAGCCGAATAGCTCCATGAGAAACAACCTTACCTCTACTATTATCCCCGAAAGTGATGTACTCCTTGTGCATCATGGGGATAAGGCTGGAGAACCATTCCCTCTTTCCGGTCATGTGGCGCGAACACCCGGAATCCATGAGCCACATGTTCTCCAACCGAAGTTCCTGCATCATAGAAAGGCAGGAAGTGAGCATATGGCACAACACTGGGGTTAGTATACTGAGAAGGATACCAGTGCTGTGTCATAGGCCCAGAAAAAGTGTTAGTAGCAACACCAAACTGTCCTCGTCCCATGGGTGGATAGCGATCACCACCAACCTGAAAGGGTGGTCCGCTATGGAACGGAAAACCTCCAAACTCACCACTATGTCCCATCTGAGCAAAGCGATCACCACCATACTGAAAAGGTGGTCCGCTATGGGACTGAGTAGCACAGCCTCTTACACTCAGCTCATGGTCGTATTGAGGACGACCAGAACCGCGATGGGCACGACCACCACTGTTGATGGTCCTTAAACACCTGTTTTACCATTAACATTTTACCCTAAAATTCACCAAAAAGGCATGAAATGTAGTCAAATAGGTTTCAAACTAACCAAATTCCACATGTCCATAGATTTTATTTGAATGCAGGAATTTGGACCAAATTTGGACATTTGAACCACCAGAGGCCAAACCCACTCAGCAGGGCCCAATTGGGCCTTAGGGGGGTGGCGCCCGCCACCCCTAGGTGGCGCCCGCCACTTGGGTTGGCCCAAACCATCCCCCTGCCACGTCACTGATCCATGTGACCACCCCAAGGCCAAATCTTGGCCCTTGGTCACTAGGTCGGTTTGATCGAAGGGCTACGGAGGGCAGTGGCATGGATCATGACCTAAGTCGGTTGCTAGGACATGCAACCGACCTCCAAACCGCCTTGGACAACCACCTGGAGGCCGTAGGATCAATGATGATGCATCCAACGACCAGGGGACTGGCGCCCGCCAGTAGGGGGTGGCGCCCGCCACCTGACCTAACCCTAGGTTGGTTGGCTCCCCCCTATAAGTACCCCCCTCACTCCACAAGGCTATAAATACCCCCCTGAGGCATCACTTCATTCATATCCCAGTACCATCACACACCAAAAAGCAACACAAGCAAGAGAAGCAAGTGAGAGTTAGGTTAGAAGCTCAGAGAGCTTAGGCAAGTAGGTTAGCTAGTAGACAGAGTATAGCTCTAGTGCCCTCGCTACAGCGCGGCTCTTAGTTTAGCACAGCTCAGCCTAAGTTCTTGGTAAAAGGAGCGTAGAGCTTGCTAAGAGAGAAGCGGGTGCGAGCGACTGGCATCGGAGGTCGGTTGATTTCCCGGCGTCTCTGGTCTCGTTTGCTCTCTTGTATCTCAAGTACATTTATCTTTATCTCAGTATTACTTTAAGCATTACTTTCAGTATTACTTTATCAAGTACCTTGAGTGTGACCTAGCTATCCTACAGTTCAATTCACTTAGCCATAGTAGTTAATCTCTAGTGTGCTTAGTGGTTGATCTTTGCCAATAGGTTGCTTAGTTAGTTTAGTGTTTATCTTATTAAGTCAAGTATTTGCTCTGACGTCCACAAGGGTGTCTCTATTCAAAGCTAGGATAGAGATAGTTAGAATATAGTTAAGCGTGGTGCTTAGTTATAGACTTACCTTCAGATACGGCTGGACCCCGGATAGCTGTGGTAGCAAGCAGGTGGTGACAGCTCTGTGCGCCTTGAATTCCACCACGTAGTTGGCCCAGTTTAACAGTAAGGCTCGTTGTGCTAGCGTTCAACCTAAGTCAGTGGTAAAGGCTAGTACGCCTCGATACTTGATAAGATAGGAATAAAACTATACTCAACTTAGTTGCTTTATTGACTTTTGCCTGCCTTGCTTCGTAACTATCTTGCTTCATAGTATCTTGCTTTGTAGTTATCTAGGAGTAGTTAGTAGTTAGTTATCTTTAGTTACCCTTAGTTACCCCTTATCTACCTATCCATCCACCTTACCTTAGCCATCCATTTCATCCTTACCTATCCACCCATATACTCTTTCTAGCCTTCCATCCCTTCTCTTCCCTTCTCCCCTTTTCTCTTTTCTCTTTTTTGACTCTCATCCCCTCCTTGACTCGACTCATACACCACCCTAGAATTCCCTTGGGATCAAATAAATCGACACCTGGTACTCCCAGGCGAAGTGCTACTATGATAGTTCTGTGCGCTTGCAGAATCTCCCCTTGGTAGATTGCAATCTCTCTAGCTAGCTCCTACTAGTGTCGGGATTGACAACCCCGCTTGGCATTAGTAGATAGCTGCTTGAGCTTCATTCCTTTAGGTATAGTGACCGGTCTTTCTTCGAGCACTTCTGACACCATTGCCTGGGATAGATTCCATAGTCTCCTCCTAGTAACGACGTTGGCTAGTGTCAACAAGCATTTCTGGGCCGTTACAGGGGATAGTTGCCTAGCTCTATCTTTAGTGAAGCTAAGAACTACCAACAAGCATTTCTGGTGCCGTTGACGGGGAAGGCAATCGGTGTATCGGTTGAGTCCGTGTCGAATTTATCTTCACTTAAGCTCCCGCTTAGCGAATCCCATCTTACCCCATTCTTTCTTTCCTTAGTCCTTATCTTTTTCCTTCATCTTCTTCAACTTCTTTCTTTCTTATCTCGTTCTATCTTCACGATGGCGAACAAGACCATTCGTGAGTTTTCTGCTCCTTCTGCCGCTAATGTAGCGATAGGACCAGACGTGATCGATGCCAACATCAATTTTGAGTTGAAACCGGCTCTGATCACGATGATCCAAGCTAGCCCGTTCTGTGGCAAAGCTCATGAGGATGCCAATGCTCACCTCCAACAATTTTTGGAGATTTGCGGCACCTTCACCATTAAGGGGATAACCCAAGAAGCCATCCGTCTTCATCTCTTTCCTTTCTCTTTGCTAGGAAAAGCGAAGCAATGGTTCTATACCGATCGCAATGCTGTAGACACATGGGACAAGTGTTCCAATGCTTTTCTCGCCAAATTCTTTCCTATGGGCAAGACGAATGCTCTGCGCAACAAAATCTCCAGCTTTACGCAACAAGCCGAGGAATCTATTCCCGAGGCTTCGGAGAGGTTGCAAGAGTACGTCGCTGCTTGTCCGCACCATGGTATGGAGGACTGGCTATTGATCCAGAACTTCTACCATGGCCTAATCCCTCTCTCTAGAAGCCATTTGGATGCCGCCGCCGGCGGTGCATTCTTTTCTCTGAATGTTGCAGATGCTAGGGCTCTCATAGAGAAGATGGTGTCAAACCAAGGATGGAATGACGAGAGACTGCAGCCCCGTAAGCGAGGTATGCATTCCCTTAAGGAGGCTGACATGATCGTGGCCAAGATGGACCTGCTGGCAAAGAAGATGGACAGCTGTGAGAAGATGAACCAACAAGAGAGTGTCTAATCTCTGGAATCCTACATGACTTGTGAAGTCTGTGGAGAAACCGGACATTCTGGGAGCCACTGCCCCGAGCTACATGTAGATTTGAACTTCAACAACAATAACGATTTTCGTCAACAGAATCAAGGATGGAATCAGCCTGCAAACTCTCAAGGTAACAATTCATTCCCCCGCTCTAATTTCACAATTCTGATAGTCTCTCATTCTTGAAAAATTTAGTTTACTCACAAGGTAGAACTATTGAATTCTTGAATAAGAAATTAATGTCGAATGATAAAACCCTTGAGAATATAAATGCTAAATTGGAAGATTTCTCATCTGCTCTGAAAAATCAATTAAGCTTTGATAAGATGTTAGAAACCCAATTAGCTCAACTTGCTGCTATCATACCATCTTTTGAAACTGGCAAAATAACTGCTAAACCTGACATGGAAACTGCTAATATGGTTGAAATAAAATATTTTAACTATTATGAAGATCAAACCATGACTGTTAAAAAGGGTGATCCTGGTAGTCCCATAATTAGATGCTCAATCTTTGGTGAAGTCTTTAAAAATGTCATGTGTGATTTAGGATCGAGTGTGAACATTCTATCTAAAGATTTTTATGAAAACTCGTTCTTTCCACCCATGTCATCCACATCTTCCTATGTCGTGCTAGCTGATCAATCCACTTGTTATGTAGAAGGAATAGATTTACCTGTTCATATTAGAGGTTCCTATGTTCCTGCTGATTTCATAATACTAGATATGGGAAATAGGAAAGATGTGCCTCTAATCTTAGGTAGACCCTTCTTGAACACTGTTGATGCTTGCATATATGTGGGAAGTGGTAAAATGCAAATGACATTAGGAGGGAGGAAGGAAATATTCTCCTTCTCCCGAGGCCCTGCATATGCCGCTAACATGCAGGAAGCAAAATCCTTTCGTACCAAGAAGAGGCGCCCAAGAACAAGGTGGAGCAGAAAGAAAGAGCCACCTCCAGAGTTGTGTGATTCACATGACAAAGGAGAGGTGCCAAAAGAAGAAGAACCCGATGAGAGTACTAGAAGAGAAGAAGCACCCAAGGAAGAAGATCCACCCGATAAGGATGAAACTCCATGGACCTAAGGTATGGTTTTACTTTTAATTTTTCCCTTCAAATTCCCTTTTTCAAATAAATAACATATGTCATGCATGCAACTAAAAAAATATCACCAGTTATCATTAGTTATATGCATAGGTATATGTTAACTTAGTTAGAACAATAAAATATCATAATAGGATAGTTTCCCTTTTCACAACTGCGGATACATGGGTGTATGCCGAGTCTCTGAGTGATGAGTGATTGTCAACTGGGATAATGCGCATGTTCTTTGGCTTGTGTTGTGCAGGTGTCGAGCACGGATACAGTGATCAGAGGCAAGGTGAAGGTCAAGTAGAGACGTGCCGTGCCGATGGATCGAGAGTGGCGAAGGGCGGACGTGAGGCTTGGACTGAGGGACTGGTGGCCCGAGGATCAGTTGTGGTGGCTGACAGCCTGGGACACCAACGAGCGAAGACTTGCGGGCATGGTGTTGCTCGAGTCAAGGACTTGGGGACACATGTCGGTGGACGGGGTGCACGGGCGGTGCATCCCCTCTACGGTTCGGTTTGGTGGTTGAGCCACAGAAAAACCACCGAGTGGACGGTTTCCAGGTTTGGGCCTCAAAACCTGGGCGCTGATGGTTTCCTAGTTTGGCCACAAAACTCAGGTTGAGGATGGTTTCCAGGTTTGGGCCTCAAAACCTGGGTGCTGCGGGTTTCTGAGTTTGGGCCACAAAACTCAGGCAATGGACGGCTAGTTTCCTGGTTTGGGCCTCAAAACCGGGGGTTGGCTGTGAAGGCTGGTTTCCTGGTTTGGGCCACAAAACCGGGGGTGCGACGTCCGGGAAAAGGACAAGCAGAGAGGTGGCGGCACGTGGCAGCGATCGGTGAGGTTGCGTCAAGGCAACGCTACCAGTTGTGCGGGCGTGGCCGTCGGATCACCAGCATGTTCGAGTTGGTCCAGAATAACCCTAGGGTTTAGCTGGTTCGCTCTGTAATTAGAGAGGGGTAGAGTAGGAAATAGAATTAGGATAAGTAGAGGGAGACACCCTCCTCCCATTCGATCTCAGTCATTTGCTCTTTGCTTCTAGGGTTTCCTGCTCTCCGAATCCCCTGTTGTAGCTAGCTGAGATCCGCGGAGAACCATACCTCTGTGTACTGGAGATTTTGAGGAAGTGAGGCCGTAACCTCACTGTTGTAGCGTGTGGTAGCCACACGGTTGCAGATCGATGTCTTGATTCGCATTTTTGTTCGTGTTCTTCGCGTTCTTCATTTCTCCGTGATTTTCCCGTCACTCGATCTCCCTCTCTAGTGCGTCTTTGCGAAATCCGTTTGAATCAACTTGTTCTTTGTTGTGAGGAGATCGTTTCCACTGAAAGAATTCATCTAACTCCTCACGAACAAGTAGATCGGGTTGATTTCATTTTCGTGGCGCTTTTTCGTTCATACTCCTCCCTTTCGATTTCCCGGTGATTAAGTCGATTTGAGCGGATGATTTCTTGGGGATAGTCTCCTAACTACCTCGTGGTCATCCTCTCCAAGTTGGGGAACGTGGGATTGTGAGTTGATTTGAATTCGGGGAGATTTGAGTTGAGGGCGACCAAAATTGCCATTTCTGGGCACTCGCGGACAGTCCGCCGTTGTGCCCGCGGATAGTCCGCGCGTCGGGCTTTGACCAAGGTAGTGGTCGTGCGGCTCGGCTGTGCTGTTTCAGTTTGACCGGTGGATAGTCCGCCGTTGGTTTTCGCGGACAGTCCGGGAACTGTCCAGGGGACTTTAGCAGCGTTGCGGTTTTGCTCTTTTGACTGGCGGACAATCCGCCACCTGAGCCCGAACAGTCCGCCGTTGGGCAGACAGTCCGCGACCGTACAGGCAGACAGTCCGGGATCCTCCTGTACCCTCTGATTAGTGCGTTTGCTCTCCCGGCTTGTTCGCTTGGTTTTCGGACTTCTCGTTTGGCCCTAGAGTTGATCAAGAAACCTCTCTAGGTATCTTTGCTACTTGTTAGCTTAGGTATTTGAGAGTTTCTAGACATAGCCATCTATCTACGATCGGGACATGGTTTTTGAGGGTCGAACTTGCTCTGGCGCTTTTGGCATTTGGTTCGCTATCGCTTTGTGGTGCCTCGCTGTGATCCTAGGGATCATCCACCCTCTTCCAAGGGTCGTGGGCATCACGGTTTCGGTCAAAGTTTTTCGGGGTTGATTTTGGGACATTTGGCCAAAGATTCGAAAGAATTTTTGTTGGCTCCCATTCACCCCCCCTCTGGTCGCCTTGCTAGTGCATTTTTGGTCCTTCAATTGGTATCGGAGCGGGTTAAGGATCTTCCACCTTAGCCGGTTCCAGATCCACAGAAGGTGACATGGATCGCGGCGTGGGCAAACCACCATTTTTTGATGGGATGAACTATGCGTATTGGAAGATACTGAAAGTCCTTGTTTGGTTTTGGGTAATTGATGTCACCTAGTGTACTAACCATGTCATGAAGTGCTTATGAGCTAGGTTGGTACACACCATATGTGGAAGCTAAATGACGATCATGATTGGTGGTGATGGCCAAAAGATAGATCAAGTGCCTCACATTTGGAAGACGAAGAAGAGAAAAGCAAAATCCTATGGAGATCAAGGCAAAGGTATAAATAGGAATTTTGTTTTGGCACTCAAGACACCATAGAGGGTGTGAGTGCGTTTAGGATAGATAGCCGTACTATTAAGAGGGGAATATCTCAGTGACCGCGGTTATCAAGTGCCACTAGGTGAATTCATACATGCATATGCATTAGGACCTAGTGTGCTAACTCGAATCCTTTGAAAATGATTGTGAAAATGCTAACACACTTGCACAAGATGATAAACACTTGGTGGTGTTAGCACATTTGCAAAGGAGAAGTTGTTGAAATAGTTTTGGATCAACTCAGAGATGAAAATGGGTTTTTCTGTGTGAAGCCGGTGGTACCGACCAGGAGGGGTCGGTGGTACCGCCCTAGGAGGCAGCGTGCAGACCTCTCTGTGATGGGGCGTTTTTGGCCTAGCGGTGGTACCGCCATTACCTCGGTAGTACCGCGCCCGGTACTACCGACCAAGGTCGGTGGTTGGCGAGTTTTTTGCTGAGCTCTCTGTTGTTTTTGAAAAATGGCTTGCCGGTAGTACCGCCATTACCTGGTACTACCGCCCACGGTGGTACCGACGCAACAGGTAGTGACGGTAGTGTAGTGATGGTTTTTCGCAGAGCTCTCTGGTCGCGGCGCCTTTTGGCCTGGCGGTAGTACCGCCATCACATCGGTACTACCGACCTCGGAGGAACCGACCAGGGGTCGGTGGTTTGCCGAAATCAGCGGGATATGGGAAAACGGCTAGTTTGACTCTGTCGGTGGTACCGCCCAGGAGGGGTCGGTACTACCGACCAAGCGCAGAAAGGTAGGGTTCGGGCCGCCGCCGCCCCTTCCCTATATATTGAACGTGGCCGCCTTTGGGGGGTGTTTTCTTGACTCTCTGACTTCTTGAACATCCTCTTGAGTAAGATCTAATCCCTCCCTCCGATCTCTTTGCTTGTTAGTGCGAATCCAAGTGAGATCGAGAGATCCAAGTGCATTTGCTTGTGAGTTTGCATCTAGTGGCACTTGGCGATTGTGGTTGCTGCGGATATTCTTATTACTCTTGGTGGTTGCCGCCACCTAGACGGCTTGGAGCAGCGGAGGAGATTAGGCACGAGTGGTGATTGTTCGTGGCCATCTCACGGTGATTTGTAAGGGGTTCTTGTACCTTCCCCGGCGGAGCGCCAAAGGTAACTCTAGTGGATTGCTCGTAGCTTGTGGATCCCCATCTTGTGTTGGTTGTGCGGCACCCTATTGAGGGTTAGGCGTGTGATGCCTATTAGCGCGTGAACCTCCAAGTGGGTGTATCGCTACAACGGGGACGTAGCTTGCCGGCAAGCAAGTGAACCTCGGAGGAAAAATTATTGTGTCAACTTGTCTCCGTGGTATTCATTGATATTCATTTATTAATCTCTTGCCGGATCGGTATACACACTCCTATCTCTTGTACTTATTTTTGTTACATTCTTGCAAGTATTATTTATATGTTGTTGCTATTCTAGTTTTCTATCTTGTGTAGTGATTCATATTGTGGATAGGTGGCTTGCACTTTTGTAGAGCTAGCGCTATCTTTGCTACGCCATTTAGTTGTATAACAAGTTTGTTTAAGTGTTGTTGTAGAATTTTTTATAGGCTATTCACCCCCCCCCCCTCTAGCCATTTAGGACCTTTCAAGTGGTATCGGAGCGAGGTCACCGTTTATTCAAGGCTTAACAACCTTCGGTGTCAAAATGGCTCATATCAACAACACTAAAAGGCCACCCCAATTTGATGGCACAAATTACAGTTATTGGAAGGCAAAGATGACTACTCACATCAAGTCAATCAATAGAAAAATTTGGAGTGTGGTAGAAACAAAGATTGAGATAGTCGATCCAGAGCATCTCACCAATGCCGAAGAAGAGAAGATGCAAAACAATGATATTGCTCTCAGTGCTATTCATGATGCTATTGATGCAAATGTGTTTGAGCAAATCAAGGGCATGGAACTGGCTAATGAGGCATGGAAGAAACTAGAAGAGTCATATGAGGGCACTCAAGCAGTCAAGGGAGCAAAGGCTTATATTCTCAAGGAGAAGTTTGCAAGCTTCAAGATGAAGGAAGATGAAAGTGTGCCGGAGATGTTCAATAGGCTACAAGTGCTAGTCAATGATCTAAAGGCACTTGGGGAAGAAGTGAAGGACAAGGACTTCTCACACAAGTTCTTGAGATGCCTCCCAAAGAGGTTTGGTATGTTGGTTACTTTGCTAGTAAGAAGTGGTTTGGACACAATGACACCAAACCAAGTACTTGGAGATGTGATGACCGATGACACATATAGAGAAGAAAATGAAGAAGAAGAGAAGAAGGATGAAAGAAGAAAAGTGTGGCATTCAAAGCCACAACATCATCATCCAAGACCAAGAGCAAGGAAAAGCAAAGAAGGAAGAATCAAGTGAAGATGATTGCTCAAATGCTAGTGACGATGAAGATGAAGAGATGGCCTTATTTGTTAAAAGATTTGGCAAATTCATGAAGAAGAAGGGCTACCGGGCAAGAAGGAAGAAGACATCATACAAGAATAAGGATGAACCAAGAAGGTGCTTCAAGTGCGGTAGCAAGGACCATCTCATTGCTCAATGTCCATACAACAGTGAAAATGATGACAATGACAACAAGAAGGACAAGAAGAGGGAGAAGAAAGACAAAGAAGAGTTACACGAAGAAGAAGAAGGGCAATCATACATGGTCACTTGGATAGTGAATGCTTCCACAAGTGATAGTATGAAGTGATAGTGATAATGAAGATCACAAGACAAGCAAGAAGAAGGCACTTGCAAGTATTGCTATCAACAACAAGCCTTCAATCTTCGATACTCCATCATGCTTCATGGCTAAGGCCACAAAGGTACTATCTGATGATGATGAGAGTGATAGTGATGATAGTGATGATGATGAACCCACTAAAGATGAATTAATTGAAATGCTTGATGATGCTAGAGAACATTTTGATAAAAAGAGAAAGGAGTGCAAAGAATTGCAAAAGAGACTAAAAGCTCTTGAGCAATCCTTTGAGGAGCTCAATGCTACTCATGAGAGGCTAGTGGAAGCCCATGAGGAGCTTGGCAATGCTCACACTAAGCTTAAGGAAGCTCACTCCTCACTTGTTGATCAAGCTAAAACTGAAAAAGTGGTTAAAACATGTGACATAGGCATAGCTTGTGATATAATTGATGAATCTTTCTATAAGCCTATTATTGTTGCTGCTACTAACCCTTCATGTAGCTCATCATCTACCACTACTACTTCATCTATGGATGATGGCTTCACTTGTGATGCCTCACTCATGGTTGAAATGAGACATTGAAGAAGGAGGTAAATGAGCTCACTCACGCCTTGGTAAAGCCTATGGTGGTGAGGCCCGCTTGCTTAAGTGCTTGGGTAGCCAACGCTTTCTCTCCACAAAGAGGGATTGGGCTATACCCCCAAGAATGGCAAGGCGGCTTTTGCTACTCACAAAACTAGTTTTGTGAAGAGCAATGGTCGGTTTTGCACTAGATGCAAGCAAAGTGGGCATATAGAGCTATATTGCAAAAACAAGAACAAGATTGCTAATGTATCCTCTATCAGTTTGATTCTTGCTATTTGCTTACCAAAGGTGTTAATGGTGTGAAAGCTAAATTCATTTGTGCACCAATTGTGGGCTCAAAGAAGAAAGCCATTTGGGTACCAAAGAGTTTGGTCACTAATCTTGGAGGACCCAAAAAGGTTTGGGTACCTAAAAAGAATTGATTTGTTCTTGTAGGTCAACTATAAAGCCGGAGGAAGGCATTGGGTGCTTGATAGTGGGTGCACTCAACATATGACAGGAGATTCAAGAATGTTCGATTCAATCAATTCAAGTGGCAATCATGGTTTTGACTCTATCACATTTGGTGACAATGGAAAGGCAAGGTTAAAGGGCTTGGTAAGATTGCAATATCCAATGACATGAGCATTTCAAATGTGTTGCTAGTTGAGAGCTTGAACTTCAATTTACTGTCAGTTGCTCAGTTGTGTGATCTTGGTTTCAAATGCATTTTTGGAGTTGATGATGTAGAAATCATAAGTGTAGATGGCTCAAATTTGATATTTAAAGGATTTAGATATGAGAACCTTTACTTGGTTGATTTCAATGCTAGTGGAACACAATTGTCAACATGCTTATTCACTAAGTCCAGTTTGGGTGGTTATGGCATAGAAGGCTTGGTCATGTTGGAATGAAACAGTTGAACAAAATAGTGAAACATGATTTAGTTAGAGGCTTGAAAGATGTCACATTTGAGAAGGATAAACTTTGTAGCTCTTGTCAAGCTGGAAACAAGTTGGTAACACCCATCCTAAGAAAAGCATGATGAGTACCAGTAAAGCATTTGAGTTATTGCACATGGATTTATTTGGACCAACAACATACACTAGCATCGGTGGAAGTAAATATGGCTTTGTGATAGTGGATGATTACACTAGATACACATGGGTTTCTTTCTTAGTGATAAAAGTGAAACTTTTGAGATCTTCAAAACTTTTGTCAGAGAGATGTCAGAATGAGTTTGAAACAACAATCAAGAAAGTTAGAAGTGACAATGGGAGTGAATTTAAGAATACAAGAATTGATGAGTTGTGTGATGACTTTGGCATTAGACATCAATTCTCACCCAAGTATACTCCTCAATCAAATGGGATTGTTGAAAGGAAGAACAGAACTTTGATTGATATGGCAAGGTCTATGCTCAGTGAATACAATGTCAGTCATTCCTTTTGGGCCGAAGCTATCAATACGGCTTGCTATTGTAGCAACCGTCTCTATTGCCATGGCATGCTAGAGAAGACACCATATGAGCTATTAAATGGAAGAAAGCCAAATATCGCATACTTTAGAGTTTTTGGATGCAAATGTTATATATTGAAGAAAGGTGCAAGATTGAGCAAATTTGAGAAGAAATGTGACGAAGGATTCTTACTTGGATATTCAACAACAAGCAAAGCATATAGAGTTTGGAACTTGGCTAGTGGTATTATTGAAGAAGTGCATGATGTTGAATTTGATGAAACTAAGGGCTCTCAAGAAGGAAATGAAAATCTTAATGATGTGAGAGGCACTCAATTGTCAAATGCAATGAAGAATATGGATATTGGTGATATTAGGCCAAGACAAGTGGATGATAATGAAGATGACCAGATGTTCTCCTCAAATGTGCAAGTTGATGCAAATCAAGCTAGTGGTTCTCATGATCAATCAAGTGCTAGTGAAGATCAACAAGCTAGTTCATCTCAACCAAGCAATCAAGTGCAAATCCTCCAACCAACCAATATTGCAAGAGATCATCCCATAGATCAAATTGTTGGGGGATTAGAAGTGGTGTGCAAACAAGATCGAGATTGGCATCTTTGTGAGCATTTTTCTTTTGTGTCATCATTTGAGCCAACCAAGATAGAAGATGCATTGATGGATGTTGATTGGGTAAACGCTATGCATGAAGAGCTAAACAACTTCACCCGCAACCAAGTTTGGGAACTTGTTGAGAGACCAAAGAACTACAATGTAATTGGAACAAAATGGGTATTTCGAAATAAGCAAGATCAAGATGGGATAGTAGTAAGAAACAAAGCAAGATTGGTAGCTCAAGGCTACACTCAAGTTGAAGGTCTTGATTTTGGAGAAACATATGCACGGTTGCAAGAATGGAAGCAATTAGAATTCTATTGGCTTATGCATGTGCTCATAATTCAAGTTATATCAAATGGATGTCAAAAGTGCATTTCTCAATGGGTATATCAATGAGTTAGTATTTGTAGAACAACCTCCCGGTTTTGAAGATGACAAGAAGCCCAACCATGTTTACAAGCTCAAGAAGGCGTTGTATGGTTTGAAGCAAGCACCAAGAGCATGGTACGAGAGGTTGAGAGATTTCCTACTCTCTAAAGGGTTCAAGATGGGCAAGGTTGATACTACTCTCTTCACCAAGAAGATTGGCAAAGACTTGTTTGTGTTGCAAATATATGTTGATGATATTATTTTGGGTCAACCAACCAAGAGTTTTGTGAAGAGTTGGGAATATGATGGCAAATGAGTTTGAGATGTCTATGATTGGAGAGCTTAGTTACTTCCTTGGTCTTCAAGTCAAGCAAATGAAGAAAGGTACTTTTGTGAGTCAAGGCAAGTACATCAAAGATATGCTTAAGAAGTTTGGTCTAGATGATGCAAAAGCTATTAGCACACCTATGGGAACAAATGGACATTTGGATAGTGATGCTAGTGGCAACATGGTGGATCAAAAGTTGTATCGGTCTATGATTGGAAGCTTACTTTATGTGACCGCTTCTAGGCCGGATGTGATGTTTAGTGTATGCATGTGTGCAAGATTTCAAGCTTCACCAAGAGAGGGTCACCTGAAGGCAACTAAAAGAATATTGAGATATTTGAAGCATACACCAAATGTTGGATTGTGGTATCCCAAGGGGTCAAACTTTGAGTTGATTGGATATTCGGACTCCGACTATGCAGGATGCAAAGTGGATAGAAAAAGCACATCGGCACATGTCAATTACTTGGAAGATCACTTGTATCATGGTCATCGAAGAAGCAAAACAGTGTTGCACTTTCAACCGCCGAAGCAGAATACATATCCGCAGGAAGTTGTTGTGCTCAATTACTTTGGATGAAAGCAACTTGGATGACTTTGGAATTAAATTCAAACAAGTACCATTGCTATGTGACAATGAGAGTGCAGTAAAGCTCACCAACAATCCAGTACAACATTCAAGAACAAAGCACATTGACATTCGCCATCACTTCATAAGAGACCATCACAAAAGGGTGATATTTCAATTGAGAGTGTTTACCGATGATCAACTTGCCGATATATTCACCAAGCCACTTGATGAAAAGAGATTTTGCAAGCTAAGGAATGAATTGAATATACTTGATTTCTCAAATATGAGTTGATGCACCCTCCGTTATATGACATGCCTCTCCTTCAACAAAGCAAAGGTAAAATTGTGTGGCATGACATTCATTCTTGCTAAGGATATGTTTAGTGCATTTAGTCATTCCTTGCATCTTATAGGCTCATTCATGAAAATAAAATACTTTGGATGTACATATGGTACCACTATTGCTTCTATGTTTGATATGATCTAGTGGTAGCATATGACATGTTTATGGGCTTGTGAACCTAGTGTTTGATCTTGGAAAACAAGCATTCAAGGGTTTAACCGACGTGAGTAAGATAACCATTGAAAGATGTGTGAAGAAGCTTACTCTAGAGCAAACCGTGTTAAATATCTTATGTTTGTTTGCTAGGTTGAACCAAACTTGATCACCTTTTGTTTAACTTAACTCCTACTAAAATTGGTGTGCCTTTTATGGTACTTAATGACAAAGGGGGAGAAATGGTAAAGATAGATATATATAACAAAGGGAGGATCAATTAAAATTTGAGCACACAAGTAGGGGGAGCAAGCTCATGAACTATTGTTGCATTTGAATGTGCATATTCATATGAGTGATTGCATTGCAAAAGTTAAATTCAATACACATGCTTGTGTGATGTATGCTAGAAATAAATTTTGAATGATGATTTGTGCACTAGCATGCATAAGTGGTAGCTAGATGTAAGTTGCTTTTACAGTGATACTAGATCCTTTCATATAATGTTGATCTCATGAGGTATCTAGTGTTTGTTTTTAAGTCTAGCTAACCATGGTGCTAAGGATGATGAAAATTGGCAACTCCGATTGGTATCACGCTTCAAAGGTCCATTCTTTACACCTTAGCATCATTTGAGAGTATTACTCTCCCACATTTCATATCTATGCATATGTGCCGAACTTGAACCAAACACTATAGCACATATGTAGGGGGAGCTAATACTAGTAGAGGTGTCAAATTTTCAAATATATATCTTTGTAAAAGGTTGTCATCAATTACCAAAAAGGGGGAGATTGAAAGTCCTTGTTGGTTTTGGGTAATTGATGTCACCTAGTGTACTAACCATGTCATGAAGTGCTTATGAGCTAGGTTGGTACACACCATATGTGGAAGCTAAATGACGATCATGATATTGGTGGTGATGGCCAAAAGATAGATCAAGTGCCTCACATTTGGAAGACGAAGAAGAGAAAAGCAAAATCCTATGGAGATCAAGGCAAAGGTATAAATAGGAATTTTGTTTTGGCACTCAAGACACCATAGAGGGTGTGAGTGCGTTTAGGATAGATAGCCGTACTATTAAGAGGGGAATATCTCAGTGACCGCGGTTATCAAGTGCCACTAGGTGAATTCATACATGCATATGCATTAGGACCTAGTGTGCTAACTCGAATCCTTTGAAAATGATTGTGAAAATGCTAACACACTTGCACAAGATGATAAACACTTGGTGGTGTTAGCACATTTGCAAAGGAGAAGTTGTTGAAATAGTTTTGGATCAACTCAGAGATGAAAATGGGTTTTTCTGTGTGAAGCCGGTGGTACCGACCAGGAGGGGTCGGTGGTACCGCCCTAGGAGGCAGCGTGCAGACCTCTCTGTGATGGGGCGTTTTTGGCCTAGCGGTGGTACCGCCATTACCTCGGTAGTACCGCGCCCGGTACTACCGACCAAGTCGGTGGTTGGCGAGTTTTTTGCTGAGCTCTCTGTGTTTTTGAAAATGGCTTGCGGTAGTACCGCCATTACCTCGGTACTACCGCCACGGTGGTACCGACGCAAGGCGGTAGTGACTGTTTTTCGCAGAGCTCTCTGGTCGCGGCGCCTTTTGCCTGGCGGTAGTACCGCCATCACATCGGTACTACCGACCTCGGAGGAACCGACCAGGGTCGGTGGTTTGCCGAAATCAGCGGGATATGGGAAAACGGCTAGTTTGACTCTGTCGGTGGTACCGCCCAGGAGGGGTCGGTACTACCGACCAAGCGCAGAAAGGTAGGGTTCGGGCCGCCGCCGCCCCTTCCCTATATATTGAACGTGGCCGCCTTTGGGGGGTTTCTTGACTCTCTGACTTCTTGAACATCCTCTTGAGTAAGATCTAATCCCTCCCTCCGATCTCTTTGCTTGTTAGTGCGAATCCAAGTGAGATCGAGAGATCCAAGTGCATTTGCTTGTGAGTTTGCATCTAGTGGCACTTGGCGATTGTGGTTGCTGCGGATATTCTTATTACTCTTGGTGGTTGCCGCCACCTAGACGGCTTGGAGCAGCGGAGGAGATTAGGCACGAGTGGTGATTGTTCGTGGCCATCTCACGGGATTTGTAAGGGGTTCTTGTACCTTCCCCGCGGAGCGCCAAAGGTAACTCTAGTGGATTGCTCGTAGCTTGTGGATCCCCATCTTGTGTTGGTTGTGCGGCACCCTATTGAGGGTTAGGCGTGTGATGCCTATTAGCGCGTGAACCTCCAAGTGGGTGTATCGCTACAACGGGGACGTAGCTTGCCGGCAAGCAAGTGAACCTCGGAGGAAAAATTATTGTGTCAACTTGTCTCCGTGGTATTCATTGATATTCATTTATTAATCTCTTGCCGGATCGGTATACACACTCCTATCTCTTGTACTTATTTTTGTTACATTCTTGCAAGTATTATTTATATGTTGTTGCTATTCTAGTTTTTCTATCTTGTGTAGTGATTCATATTGTGGATAGGTGGCTTGCACTTTTGTAGAGCTAGCGCTATCTTTGCTACGCCATTTAGTTGTATAACAAGTTTGTTTAAGTGTTGTTGTAGAATTTTTTATAGGCTATTCACCCCCCCCCTCTAGCCATTTAGGACCTTTCAGATACGCATGTCGGCCTACCTGCAGAGTTTGGGTGCTTCCATTCTAGGATATTTGCAACTCTGCGATTACGTGGTCTTGGCTGCTCGTGTCTCTCAGCTTCAGATCGATGAGCACGATGCCAATAGCCGAGCCCGTAATGCTCTTTTCTCATGTCTGAGCATGAGTGAGTTTGATCGTGTTCACACCTCGCCACGGCTCGGGAGATTTGGGCTACCCTCATGCGTTTCCATGAGGGAACCTCTCAAGTCAAAACCCGTCTCTATGAGTCGTTCAAGTGAGAGTATGAGAACTTTCGACATATGCCTGGCGAGAGCAGAAAGTTATTCGCCGCTTTCAGGTGATTGTCAACAGGATGAGGGCTAACAAGGAGCTGTTGCCTTTCGACGATCATGAGAGGCTTTGAAGCTTTTGCATACCCTTGATCGGTCGGTGGGGATTCCAAAGTTCAGGTGATCATCATCACCTAACTATGAGACCCTCACGTGCGACGAGCTCTTCAGTAAGCTCAAGTCCAGTGAGATTGACGCCTGGCGAGGGCTTCTTATGAAAATCCTTCTAGCCGTCGATGCTTTGCTTCTGCTTCTGCTATCTGGAGGTTCGCACTCTCTTCTCTCTTTTTTCTGTCACAGAGGAGCAGCTGGAGTTTGGGGATGATGAGTTGGCTATGCTTGCCAACCGGTTCTCACGGTTTCACAACAACCGCATGAACCGTCGCCGCGGAGGAGGACGCTCAGGATGTTTTGAGTGCGGCGACCCCAACCACTTCATCGCCAATTGCCCGAAGAAGAACAAGCAGACCTTTGGCAAGGCGGATCATGGGCACAACTACGACTCCGGGAAGCGCAAGGAGAAGTACGTCCCCGCGAAGCACAAGCGGAAGGGCGGCTTCAACAAGGAGTACATCAAGACGAAGTACTTGGAGAAGGCCCAGGCTGAGCAGCGTGCGTTCTTCGCCACGCTCAGCGACGTCGATGACTCGGATGACGACTCCGCTTCCTCAAGCGACGACGAGTCTGAGAAGAAGAAGAGATCGAGGACAAGCTGAACGGCCTCTGCTTCTTCGCCGACGACGAGGGCTTCTGCACCATGGCTCTCGGCAAGGAGGTCGACGGCGAGCTGGAGGACACCCTCGGAACAACGACGACGACGACACCTCCCAGGTATCTCAGACCCCCGACGAGCTTTCTGCTGAGGTCGAGAAGCTTACTGCCGCGCTCCTTAGTCAGAAGTTGCTTAGGCATGCTGCTAGAGAGCGCAAGGAGTTTAGGCAGAAGTGGGAGGATCGGTGAAGGAACTTGAATCTGTCAAGTCCACCGTTTTGTCACCGAGGAGGAGGAGTGAGATGTGCACCACACACATGACTGACCTTCTCACTTTGAGAGGTAAGTATGTGTTGGTAGGAGAGGTGGATGAGCTGAAGGCTAGATCCTCGCTGTTGGGTGCGTGCAAGTCCTGTGCTGGCTTGCAATATGAGTTGGCAGAGAAGAATGCCAAGATTGTGTCTCTTGAGAGGCCACTCAGGTAGCACATGTGTGGCTAGGTGTGTTCTTTGTGAGGGTTTGGAGATGGAGATTGCCAATGTGAAGCATGACAAGATGCAAACCGAGGAGGAAAACACATACCTTCGGACCATCTTGTCATGGGTGTCTGTGGTGAGCCGCAGCTCGGGATGATGATCTCCCAATTCAAGCGAGCTGCTGGAGGTCCAGGTGTAGGTTTGCTCCGGGTGTTGATGTTTCATCTTTTGGGAAGATTGGAGAGTCGAGTGGTCTTAACCCAGTGAGAAGCCCAACTCCACCACTACTCCCAGCTTACCAAGATTCCACCCAAAGAGCCTCTAAAGCCTAACACCAAGGATGGGATGTTTGTCGAACCTCCGAGAGCTCCACCCAAGAAACAATCATGGGCATCCCAAACCAAACCACCTAAAGAACAAGCTTGACACCATGCCACCCATCCAGGAGGAGCTTATGCCACAGAAGGGCAAAGTGATCCACACCCACTACCGTGAGTACCAACAACCCCCTTTGAGAGCGGTGAGGTACCATTGTGAGCACTGTGGGAGAGATGGACACTTGAGCGAGTTTTGCTTTCGGCGCAAGAGAGAGGCGCGCCGTGCAAAGGAGATGAACAACACGGACATGTACCATCCTTTCCATGATGTACATGTGCCTAATGTTCAGAGGCGTGCTGTTAGGCTAGAGGTCCAGAACCTCAAGTTCCTAGGCCTAGGCCGCGGAGAGGATCGTGCCCGGCGGGAGCCTGCAGTTGTAGGCTATGGACCCCGTGGCGGTGGCTTTGTAGTTGAGCGTTTTCCCCCACCGCGTTTTGAGTATCGCGATGGACGCTCCTCCCTTAGCGGACCACGTTTTCCTCTACGTGGTGATCGCTCTTCTCCGTAGACGTGCTAGGAATGGTTTTTCTGCTAACCGTTCTTTTGAGCAGCCGGCCCAACACTGGTATTCTCCCTACTTCACTAACCCCAGTGTTGGACCGTATGCTCACCCTATGTCTTTATTGATGTAGGTAAAACGATTGGAGAACGTTTGGTTGGTGGATTCCGGGTGCTCGAGGCACATGACCGGAAACGCCAAGTGGTTCTCCAGTCTTAGTCCGGTCGCCGGAAAGGAGTTTATCACCTTCGGCGACAATGCAATAAGGTAAGGTGCTGTCTCGTGGGTCTGTGCGAGTTAATGAGCACTTTGTGTTGCGCGATGTTGCTCTTGTTTCTAACTTGCATTTTAACCTTCTTTCTGTTTCGCAACTTTTGATGATGACTATGAGATTCGTTTTAAAACGAATCTCAGTCGTATTTTGGATCCTCAGGGCAATCTTGTTGTGTGATTTCGCCCTTTGGAAAAGTCTTTCGTGCGAATTTCTCGGAGTCTTTGGCACTTCTCGTTGTCTTGTGGCTGGACCTTCCTCCTCTGATCTTTGGAAGTGGCATAGGAGACTTGGACATCTGAGCTTCGACTTGCTTGCAAGACTTAGTTCACTTGGCCTAATCCGAGGATTGCCCAAGTTATCCATGGAGAAGGATCTTGTTTGCCATTCTTGTAGACATGGGAAGATGGTTGCCGCTCCCCACCATCCAGTGACTCAGGTCATGACCAAGCAACCTGGAGAGCTTTTGCACATGGACCTTGTGGTCCGGCTCGGGTGAGCTCGGTTGGGGAAGTGGTATGTGCTTGTTGTTGTTGACGATTTTCGAGATATTCGTGGGTCTTCTTTTTAGCTGAGAAGACCGAGACTTTCTCCTTTGCTCGCAATCTGATTTTGCGTCTTCAGAACGAGTTCCTTTGAACTCGATGCGAGCTATTAGGAGTGATAATGGTTCTAAAATGAAGAATTTCGGATTTTGAGAAGTTTTGTAACTCTTTGGTTTAGAGCATCAGTTTTCTTCCCCATACACACCGCCTCAGAATGGTGTTGTAGAGAGGAAGAATCGGACCCTTGTAGAGATGGCCAGGACGATGCTCGATGAGCATAGGACTCCTAGGCGATATTGGGCCGAAGCTATGAGCACTGCATGCTACATTTCCAATCGCATTTTTCTCCGAGCTTTCTTGAAAAGACTTCTTATGAGTGCGTTTTGGAAAACTCCCAAGGTGAGTATTTTCGAGTTTTTTGTTGCCATTGTTTTATACTCAAAAAGGGCAACTTGGACAAGTTTGAGTCTCGTTCTTCTGACGGGTGTTTTTGGGTTATGGCACTCACACTCGAGCTTATCGTGTACTTAACCTTGACACTAACCGAGTCATGGAGACATCCGATGTCACCTTCGATGAGACCATGGTTTGTCCTTCTTCTCGTTTTGAGCGTGCAGGTGATCATGAGGTTGGTGAGCCTCTTTTTGATGACGAGGATGAGGGTGCTGAAGGTATGGATGATCCAGCACCCCCTCCACCTGCTGTGCCGCAAAGAGCGGCTTCTACTACGACTCACGGCCCCGACACTTCTTCATCTTGGGGCCGTGGGATCCGCCACCCCGAGCGGTACCCTTGTACCCGAGGAGGCACAGCTGCTGTTGAGGGGGAGGCCACTTCGGCAAGGGAGGCGCCACGACACATCCAGCGCCAGCACCCGCCTCAACAGATGATCGGCAGCATCGACGAACCGTCACTCGGTCTAGGCAAAATCTCTCACTTTGCTCATTCTGCATTTGTTGCTGATTTTGAACCCCGAGATGTTGGACACGCTTGACGATCCGGATTGGGTCAATGCCATGCATGAGGAGTTAGAGAAATTTTGAAAGAAATCGGGTTTGGGTTCTTGTTCCTCCTCCTCCTGAGTGTCAGCCTATTGGGACAAAATGGGTTTTCAAAAACAACAAGGAGAGGATGGCCATGTTGTGAGAAACAAGGCCAGACTAGTTGCCCAAGGTATAGTCAGAAGGAGGGGATAGACTATGAGGAGACTTTTGCTCCTGTAGCTCGTTTGGAGGCTATTAGGATACTCTTGGCTTTTGCTGCATCCAAAGGTTTCAAACTTTTCAAATGGATGTCAAGAGTGCCTTCTTAAACGGCTACATAGAAGAGGAGGTTTATGTTAGACAACCCCCCGGTTTTGAAAATCCCAAGTTTCCAAACCCGTTTTTAAACTCACAAAGCTTTATATGGTTTGAAACAAGCCCCTAGAGCCTGGTATGATAGGTTGAAAACCTTTTTGCTTGCTAAGGGTTTTAAAATGGGATGTGTGGATAAAACGCTTTTTCTCCTCAAGCAAGGCAATGATACTCTCTTGGTCCAGATTTACGTGGATGATATCATTTTCGGTGGTTCTTCTCACGCTTTGGTTGCCAAGTTTGCAGATACTATGAGCAGGGAGTTGAGATGAGCATGATGGGCGAGTTGACGTTTTTCTCGGGTTGCAATTCAAGCAATCCCGGGAAGGGACGTTCGTGCACCAGGGCAAGTGTACCAAAGACATGCTGAAGAAGTTCGATATGGGTGAGGCCAAGCCTCTTCCAACACCCATGTCGACCACGACGGCCCTGATGCGGATGTGGATGGAGAAGCAGTGGGACCAGAGGAGTACCGGAGTATGATCGGGTCGCTGCTCTACCTGACGGCGACACGCCCGGACATTCAGTTCGCGGTGTGTCTGTGCGCGCGCTTTCAGTCGTCGCCGCGCACTTCTCACCGTCAGGCGGTCAAGCGCATTATGAGGTACTTATCTTCACTCCTGAGTTGGGATTTGGTATTCTGCTTCCTCCACCCTCTCCCTTTGTGGTTATTCCGATGCCGATTTTGCTGGTTGCCGCATTGAGCGCAAGTCCACTTCTGGGACTTGCCAGTTTATTGGTTCTTCTCTTGTTTCGTGGTCTTCTCGCAAGCAGTCTAGTGTCGCCCAGTCTACCACGGAGGCTGAGTATGTTGCTGCGGCTAGCTGCTGTTCCCAGTTGCTTTGGATGATGGCCACTTTGCGTGATTTTGGTCTGAGCTTTTCTCGTGTTCCTTTGCTTTGTGATAGCACGAGTGCGATTAGCGTTGCTAAGAACCCCGTGCTGCACTCGAAGACCAAACACATTGATGTGCGCTTTCATTTTCTGCGAGACCACTATGAGAAGGGTGATATCGACCTTCGCCATGTCGATACTCATCATCAGTTGGCTGATATTTTCACCAAGCCTTTGACCAATCAACTTTTGCTAGGTTGAGAGGTGAGCTTGGTGTGTGTTTCCCCTTTTAGATGGGGAAAACATTTTGGTTCTTGTATCATAAACTGACTGTCTTTTCTTCTTGCATCTTTTCTTTTGCATTTTAGCATACGCATTTACATTCTGAGCTTCATGTATATAATCTTTAGAATGTAACTATGCTCTGTATAGTATTTGCTCTGATGCTTTATGTTGATGATGTTGTAGCTTATGCTCTTTCTGATCACTGATACATGTTGTGAGCTGAGCTATTTATGAATGGTGAACTGTTAATGAACATAAAATCTGAAAATGTTCACCATTGAGATATGCAACTAGCATGTGTAGGATGTGTTGAGTTCACTCGTGCTTTTCATATATGCTAGGTTGCTATGTCTCTAGTTTTGAGTCATTCACTTGCTTGGTCTGTTCATATATTGCTTTAAATTGAACCAAGTTAAGTGAATGGAAAAGATCGAGATGAGATTGCTTGTCCACACATCACAGTTTCGAGACTGTTTCTCATTGCACTTTGAGTTAAACTTGAGCTGTGTAGTGTATGACCGAAACTGTTGCTTTAAGCTTCTGATTGCTTCTGCATAGGCTTCGCACAGTTGAAAAGTTAGGCAAGACAAGCTTTCAACCTCTCGCAATCACATGCTGAATTTTAACTTGTGTAATTTAACCGCTGCAAACTCCGATAAAATTTGATACACAAGTCTATGTTTCATTCTATAGCATGATGATTGAACTGTGCTAGGGGTAGTTCACCTTGTATACATGTTTAGCACTTGTTTGATTCCTGTCTATACATGTTAGTGCTATTTTGATGGTGAACCTTTTGGCTGAAAACTATTCTTTTGCTCTCATATTTCGTATCTGGTGATCAGTTTGAGCCTTTGCTAGCTTCTTAAGCATTTGTTGAGTCATCGGATCAGAAAAGTGTAGAGCATTCTTGCACTCTTTGATTATATTCTGAAGCTGCTAACTTGCATTTTGACTCATATGCATTTTGGAGGGAGTTCTTCTGCTAAGGGGGAGATTTGCTTGTTGGTGCACTTTTGCTTGATGGTGCATTTTCAACTAAGGGGAGAAATTGCAAATCATATGTTTCCCGAGTGTTCAACTGAGGGGGAGTTTGCTTGTTTTGCTTGATGCGAGTTCTTAAGCGTCTTCAGTTGGTTTGGAGCATTTGTGGTGGCTTGTTGTGTTGAGCCTTGCCTCTTTCTTGAGGGACTAGCACTTTTGCTTTGATGCTCTCAGCTGATGTCTAGCTTTCTTCAGTTGGTATGGAGCTTCCTGCTAGCGGTGGTTGAGCCGTTCTGCCTCTTTTGAGGGCTAGCTCTATTTTGCTTGATTTTCAGTTGATTCCAATTGGTATCGAGTTCTGCTAGCGGTGTTGAGCCTGTTCTACCTCTTCTTGAGGGCTAGCTTTGCTTTGTTTGGTTGCGTCGAGCCGTTGCCCATGTCTTTGGGAACCAAGTTGTCTTGCTCTTTCCACTTGACCTTCTTCGGCTTTGCTATGCTTTTGGGTCATTTGGTCGAGTTCTCTCTCTTTCTTCCTTCCTTCTTCTGCTTCCATTATGATTTGTGTTGAGTAGTTGACAATGCACTCATCAAGGGGAGATTGCGGATACATGGGTGTATGCCGAGTCTCTGAGTGATGAGTGATTGTCAACTGGGATAATGCGCATGTTCTTTGGCTTGTGTTGTGCAGGTGTCGAGCACGGATACAGTGATCAGAGGCAAGGTGAAGGTCAAGTAGAGACGTGCCGTGCCGATGGACCGAGAGTGGCGAAGGGCGGACGTGAGGCTTGGACTGAGGGACTGGTGGCCCGAGGATCAGCTGTGGTGGCTGACAGCCTGGGACAGCGACGAGCGAAGACTTGCGGGCATGGTGTTGCTCGAGTCGAGGACTTGAAGGACTGAGAAGCAACCAGAAAGCGACCAGAGGGGGGTGAATGGGAGCTTCAAAATTTCCTTTCGGAAACTAGTAGCCACTGTCCCGAGAGTCACCCAAAAGGACAAACCCTAGAGCTTGCTAATGTCCAAGACCCTAGATGTCGGGTGGATGCTTCCAAGAAGCACAGCGGGACACCTACACAACTCTAGAAAGCCACCGCAGAAGACGGAAACCAAATCCGACAACGAACTAACAAGCTGCGGACGAAACAACGCAAAACAGTCACGACCGGACTCTGGCCTGCATCCGGTCAGTGAGCACCGGACTCGTCCGGTCTGAAAAATTCCTCTCTCGAACCTTAACTGTTCCTGACCGGACTCACAAGCGAGGAGCGTCTGTCGGAGCATGCGTCCGGTCACTAAGCCAAGACAGTGAACAGTAGATCCTGAGCGTCCGTCAATCCAACAACCCAGCGTCTGGTCACAAGCGTCCGTCAATACTCAGATAAACCCGCGACACATTCAACACCGGACCGCGTCCCGGTCCTCCCCGACCTAGCATCTCGGGTCACCTCGTGACTTCACTGGTCACTCACCGATTCGACTCGATCTCACCCAAAACAAATCCTCTAGGGATCAAACTTGGTGAGAGGAGTCACAAGGAGGATACTGAGCTATCTTAAGAGATCATGGCTCGAACCTATCTCCAAATCGATGAATCGAAGAATTTCGGGGGAGGGAGAAAACTTGACCCGAAACGAAAATCGATCGATCTCCTAGACCGTGAGGTTGGAGGGGAATTCCTTCGGTGGAAAGAAGTGCCTCACGATCTAGAACAACTTGGTTCAAACGGATTTTGCAAAAGATGAACCGAGCAAAGAGATCAAGCGTGGGAAAATCGTGGAGAAAAAAGGATCCGTGAAGAAAACGAACAAAACGCGAATCAAAACCACGATTGCACAACAGTGAGATTACGGTCTCACTTCCTCACAATCAACAGTACACAGAAGCAAGTCTCTCTGCGGATCTCAGCTAGCTACAGCAGGGGATGGGAGAGCAGGAAACCCTAAGTGCGAAAGAGCAAATGACTGAGATAGATGGGAGGAGGGTTCTCCCGACTACTTATCCACAACTAGCCTAAGTCTATTTCCTACTCTACCCCTCTCTATTCTAATTACAGAGCAACTAGCTAACCCTAGGGTTATTCTAGACCAACTCGGTGGTAGGTGTATCCGACGGCCACGCCGCACAAACCGAAGTGTTTGCCTCGACGCAACCTCCGGATCGCCGCCACGTGCCGCCCTCGCTCTGCACCCCCGGTTTTGTGGCCCAAACCGGGAAACCAGCCTTTTCCAGCCAACCCCGGTTTTGAGGCCCAAAACGGGAAACCAGCCTATCAGCTCCTCTGAGTTTTTGAGGCCAAACTCAGCAAACCTCAGCGCCCAGGTTTTGAGGCCCAAACCTGGAAACCGTCCTCAGCCCGAGTTTTGTGGCCAAACTCGGAAACCCTCAGCCCGAGTTTTGTGGCCAAACTCGGAAACCGTCCACGCCCAGGTTTTGAGGCCCAAACCTGGAAACGTCCACCCGATGGTTTTTCCCTGGCTCTACCACCAAACTGACGTCGTAGAGGGGATGCCAGCCCGTGCACCCCGTCCACCGACACGTGTCCCTGAGTCCACGACTCAGGCAACACATGACCGCACTTCTTCACTTGTCGTCGTCACAGGCTGCCAGCCACCACAGCTGATCCTCGGGCCTCTGGTCCCTCAGTCCAAGCCTCACGTCCGCCCTTCACCGCTCAGTACCTCGGCATGGCACGTCCGTCGCACGGCACGCCCATCTTCACCGCACCTGGTCCATCGCACGGCACGTCTCAACTTGACCTTCACCTCGCCGTCGATCACTGTATCCGTGCTCGACACCTCTGCACAACACAAGCCAAAGAACATGCGCATCATCCCAGTTGACAATCACTCTCACTCAGACCCGACATACACCCATGTATCCGCAATCTCCCCCTTGATGAGTGCATTGTCACTACTCACACAAATCATAATGAACAGAATAATAAGGAAGAAGGAGGAAGGAGAAGGAGAAAACTCACCCAAATGACCCAAAAGCATAGCAAAGCCGAAGAAGGTCAAGTGGAAAGAGCGAAAGAACTTGGTCCCCAAAGACATGGGCAACGGCTCGACGCAACCAAGCAAAGCAAAGCTAGCCCTCAAGAAGAGGTAGAACAGCTCAACACCGCTAGCTAGCAAATACCAATTGGAAAATCGAAGCAAAATGCTAGTCCCTCAAGATAGAGGCACAGAGGCTCAACACAACTAGCAAAGAAAGCTCTATACCAATCTCGATACCAATGCCTTTCGGCCAGCAAGAGACAGCAAAACTCCCCTTAGATGAACATCCAAAGACATGCAAACTCTCCTCCTGGGAACTCCCCTCAAATGGACACTCGGGAAGCACAAATGATTTGCAAATTCTCCCCCTTAGTTGAAAATGCACTAATCAAGTAAAGACTCTTCCCCATCAGAAGGCACCAACAAAAAGTGCGAACATGGGAGATTCTCTCCCTTCCAACATGCATATGAGTCAAAATGCAAGTTAGCAGCTTCAGGCATATATTCAGGAGAATGCAAAGATGCTCTAAACAGTATAACTCCAAAGACTCAACACAGCATACAAGCTCAGCAAAGGCTCAAACTGATCACCAGATATGAAATATGAACATATGAGCAGAAATGAGCAGTTTTGAGTCAAAAGGTATTCACCATCAAAATCACTAGCAATGTATAAACAGGAGTCTGAGCAAGTGCTAAACATGTATAAGGTGAACTACCCCTAGCAAAGTTCAATCATCATGCTTAAGAATGAAACATACACTTGTGAATTCAACTTTAGATCGGAGTTGCAGCGTGAATTACACAAGGTTCAATTATTAGCATGTGATTGCGAGAGGTTGAAAGCTTGTCATTGCCTAACTTTTCAACCGAGCGAAGCCTATGCCGAAGCAATCAGAAGCTTAAAGCTACGTTTTCGGTCATACACTACACGGCTCAAGTTTAACTCAAAGTGCAATGAGAAACCGTCTCGATACCGTGATGTGTTGACAAGCAATCCCATCTCGATCTTTTCTATTCACTAAAACTTGGTTCAAAATTTATACATGATATGAACAGACCAAGCAAGTGAATGACTCAGAACTAGAGACATAGCAACCTAGCATATATGAAAAGCACGAGTGAACTCAACATATCCTACACTGCTAGTTGCATATCTCAATGGTGAACATTTTCAGATTGTAGTTATTAAGGAAATTCACCATTTCAAAATAGCTCAGCTCACAGCATGTGGTAGTGATCAGAAGGAGCATAAGCTACAAGCATCAAAATAAGCATCAGAGCATACTACATAGAGCATAGTTACATTCTAGTGATTATAAACATGAAGCTTAGAATGTGAATTCGTATGCTGAAATGCAAAAGAAAAGAAAGACAAAAGAGTCAGTCAAATATACAAGATCCAAAATGTTTCCCCCATCTAAAAAGGGAAACACACACCAAGCTCACCCCTCAACGGTTAAAGGTTGATTCGTCTAAAGGCTTGGGAAAAATATCAGCCAGTGATGATGAGTATCGACATGGCGAAGGTCGATATCACCCTTCTCCTGGTGGCTCTCGCAAGAAATGAAAGCGCACATCAATGTGTTTAGTCTTCGAGTGAAGCACGGGGTTCTTAGCAACGCTAATGGCACTCGTGCTGTCACAAAGCAAAGGTGCGAGAAAAGTTCAGACCAAAATCACGCAAAGTGGCCATCATCCAGAGCAACTGGGAACAGCAGCTAGCCGCAGCAACATACTCAGCCTCCGTAGTAGACTGGGCGACACTAGACTGCTTGCGAGAAGACCACGAAACAAGAGAAGAACCAATAAACTGGCAAGTCCCAGAAGTGGACTTGCGCTCAATATGGCAACCAGCAAAATCGGCATCCGAATAACCGCAAAGGGAGAGGGTGGAGGAAGCAGAATACCAAATCCCGAACTCAGGTGTGAAACGAAGGTACCTGAAAATCCGCTTCACTCCGCCTGACGGTGAGAGGTGCGCGGCGACGCCTGAAAGCGCGCACACAGACACACCGCGAACTGGATGTCCGGGCGTGTCGCCGTCAGGTAGAGGAGCGACCCGATCATGCTGCGGTACTCCTTCTGGTCCACTGCTTCTCCATCCACATCCGCATCCAGGGTAGTCATCGTCGACATGGGAGTTGGAAGAGGCTTGGCCTCTCCCATATCGAACCGCTTCAGCAAGTCCTTGTTTACTTGCCCTGGTGCACAAACGTCCCCTCTCGGGATTGCTTAATTTGCAACCCGAGAAAGAATGTCAGCTCGCCCATCATGCTCATCTCGAACTCCCTGCTCATAGTATCTGCAAACTTGGCAACCAAAGCGTGAGAAGAACCACCAAAAATGATATCATCCACGTAAATGTGGACCAAGAGAGTGTCTTTGCCTTGCTTGAGGAGAAAGAGCGTTTTATCTACACATCCCATTTTAAAACCCTTAGCAAGCAAAAAGGTTTTCAACCTATCATACATACCAGGCTCTAGGGGCTTGTTTCAAACCATATAAAGCTTTGTGGAGTTTAAAAACATGGTTTGGAAACTTGGGATTTTCAAAACCGGGGGGTTGCTCAACATACACTTCTTCTTCTATGTAGCCGTTTAAGAAGGCACTCTTGACATCCATTTGAAAGAGTTTAAAACCTTTGGATGCAGCAAAAGCCAAGAGTATCCTAATAGCCTCCAAACGAGCTACAGGAGCAAAGGTCTCCTCAAAGTCTATCCCCTCCTTCTGACTATAACCCTTGGCCACAAGACGCGCTTTGTTCCTCACAATGTGGCCATCCTCTCCTTGTTTGTTTTTGAAAACCCATTTTGTCCCAATAGATTACAGTTAGGAGGAGGAGGAACTAGAACCCAAACCCGATTTCTCTCAAAAGTTTCTAGCTCCTCATGCATGGCATTGACCCAGTCCAGATCCGTCAAAGCGTGTACAACATCTCGGGGCTCAAATTTAGCAACAAAAGCAGAATGAGCAAAGTGAGAGATGTGCTGTGACCTGGACCGAGTAACCCATTCGTCAATGCTGCCGATCATCTGCTGAGGCGGGTGCTGGCGCTGGATGTGTCGTGGCACCTCACGAGCTGAAGTAGCCTCCCCCTCAACAGCAGCTGGTGCCTCCCCGGGTACAAAAGGTACTCCTCGGGGTGGCGGATCCCACGGCCCCCAGGAGGAAGAGGTGTCGGGGCCGTGAGTCATCGTAGAAGCCGCTCTTTGCGGCACTGCAGGTGAAGGTTGTTGGGGGTCATCCAGCATCCTCGTCCTCATCATCGAAAAGAGGCTCACCAACCTCATGATCACCTGCACGTTCAAAACGAGAAGAAGGACAAACCATGGTCTCGTCGAAGGTGACATCGGATGTCTCCATGACTCGGTTAGTGTCAAGGTTAAGTACACGATAAGCTCGAGTGTGAGTGCCATAACCCAAAAACACACCGTCAGAAGAACGAGACTCAAACTTGTCCAATTGCCCTTTTTGAGTATAAAACAATGGCAACCAAAAACTCGAAAATAACTCACCTTGGGTAGTTTTCCAAACGCAACTCATAAGAAGTCTTTTTCAAGAAGCTCGGAGAAAATGCGATGAAAATGTAGCATGCAGTGCTCATAGCTTCGGCCCAATATCGCCTAGGAGTCCTATGCTCATCGAGCATCATCCTGGCCATCTCAACAAGGGTCCGATTCTTCCTCTCTACAACACCATTTTGAGGGGGTGTGTAGGGGGAAAGAAACTGATGCTCTAAACCCAAAGAGTTACAAAACTTCTCAAAATCCGAATTCTTTAATTCGGAACCATTATCACTCTGAATTGCTCGCATCGAGTTCAAAGGGAACTCATTCTGAAGACGCAAAATCAGATTGCGAGCAAAGGAGAAAGTCTCGGTCTTCTCAGCTAAAAAGAAGAATCACGAATATCTCGAAAAGTCATCAACAACAACAAGCACATACCACTTCCCCCCGACAGAGCTCACCCGAGCCGGACCAACAAAGTCCATATGCAAAAGCTCTCCAGGGCGCTTGGTCATGACCTGAGTTACTGGAGGTGGGGAGTGGCAAACCACTTCCCGTGTCTACAAGAGTGGCAAACAAGATCCTTCTCCATATGCAACTTGGGCAATCCTCGGATTAGGCCAAGTGAACTAAGCCTTGCAAGCAAGTCGAAGCTCAATGTCCAAGTCTCCTATGCCACTTCCAAGATCAGAGGGGAAGGTCCAGCCACAAGACAACGAGAAGTGCCAAAAGACTCCGAGAAATTCGCACGAAAGACTTTTCCAAAGGGCGAAATCAAACACACAAGATTGCCCTGAGGATCCAAAATGCGACTGAGATTCGGTTTAAAACGAATCTCATAGTCGTCGTCAAAGAGTTGTGAAACAGAAAGAAGGTTAAAATGCAAGTTAGAAACAAGAGCAACATCGCGCACACAAAGTGTTCATTAACTCGCACCGACCCGCGAGACAATACCTTACCTTTGCTATTGTCGCCGAAGGTTTATGTACACCTTTCCGGCAACAGGCTAAGGCTGGAGAACCACTTGGCGTTTCCGGTCATGTGCCTCGAGCAACCGAATCCACCAACCAAATGTCCTCCAACCGTTTTTACCTACATCAATAAAAGACATAGGGTGAGCATACGGTCCAACACTGGGGTTAGTGAGTAGGAAGAATACCAGTGTTGGGCCGACTGCTCAAAAGAACGGTTAGCGGAAAAACCATTCCTAGCACGTCTACGAGAGGAGCGATCTCCACGTAGAGGAAAACGTGGTCTGCTAAGGGAGGAGCGTCCCCGCGATACTCAAAACGCGGTGGGGGAAAACGCTCAACTACAAAGCCTCCGCCACGGGATCCATAGCCTACAACTGCAGGCTCCCGTCGGGCACGCTCTCTACGAGGCCTAGGCCTAGGGACTTGAGGCTCAACACCCTCTAGGCCTAGCGACTCTCCTCGGAGTTCTCTGCTGCCTAGGCCTAGGAACTTGAGGTTCTGGTCCTCTGGGCCTAGCTGCTCTCCTCGGAGCACTCCTCTGAACATTCGGCACATGTACATCATGAGAAGGATGGTACATGTCTGTGTTGTTCATCTCCCTAGCACGAGCACGGCGCCTCTCTCTTGCGCCTAAAGCAGAACTCGCTCAAGTGTCCATCTCTCCCAAAGAAGTCACAATGATACCTCACCGCACGCAAAGGAGGTTGTTGGTACCCATGGCTGTGGGTGTGGATCACTTTGCCCTTCTGTGGCAACTCCTCCTGGATAGGTGGCATTGTATCCAGCTTGTTCTTTAGGTGGTTGGGTTTGGGATGCCACACTTGGTTCTTGGGTGGAGCTCTCGGGGGTTCCTCAAATACCCCATCCTTGGTGGTAGGCTTAGGTGGCTCTTTGGGTGGAAGCTTGGTAAGTTTGGGAGTAGTGGTGGAGTTGGGCTTCTTACTAGGATTCAGACCACTCGACTCTCCAATCTTCCCAAAAGCAGAAAGATCAACACCCTGAGCAAGACCTACACACACAGAACCTCCAGCAGCTCGCTTAAATTGGGAGATCATCATCCCGAGCTGCGGCTCACTACAAGAGACTCATGACAAGATGGTCCGAAGGTATGTGTTTTCTTCCTCGGTTTGCATCTTGCCATGCTTGACATTCACAATCTCCATCTCCAAACCCTCGCACAAAGCACACCTAGCCAGACTAGTGCTACCTGAGTTGGCCTCCTCAAGAGACACAATCTTGGCATTCTTCTCTGCCAACTCAGATTGCAAGACAGGACAAGTCTTGCACGCACCCACAGAGAAGGTCTAGCCTTCAGCTCATCCACCTCTCCTACCAACGCAGCATACTTACCTCTCAAAGTGAGAAGGTCAGTCATGTGCGTGGTGCACATCTCACACTCAACCTCCTCCGACACGACCACGGTGGACTTGGCAAACTCAAGCTCCCTCACCGTGTCCTCCCACTTCTGCCTAAACTCCTTGCGCTCTCTAGCGGCATGCCTAAGCAACTTGTCCTGACTAAGGAGCGCGGTAGTAAGCTTCTCGACCTCAGCAGAAAGCTCGTCGTGGGTGAGAGATACCTGGGAGATGTCGTCGTCGTCATCGTCGTTCCGAGGGTGTGCTCCCAGCTTGCCATCGACCTCATCACAAAGCGCCATGGTGCAGAAGTCGTCGTCGTCGGTGAAGAAGCAGAGACCGTTCAGCTTGTCCTCGATCCTCTTCTTCTTCTCGGACTCGTCATCGCTTGAGCAAGCGGAGTCATCATCCGAGCCGTCGACGTCGCTGAGCGTGGCGAAGAACGCACGCTGCTCAGCCTAGGCCTTCTCCAAGTACTTCTTGATGTACTCCTTGTCGAAGCCGCCCCTCCACTTGTGCCTCGGGGGAACGTACTTCTCCTTGCGCTTGCCGGAGTCGTACTTGTGCCCATGATCGCCCTTCCCCGAATGCTTGTTCTTCTTGGGGCAGTTGGCGATGAAGTGGTCGGGGTCGCCGCACTCATAGCATCCTGAGCGTCCTCCTCCGCGCGGCGACGGTTCATGCGGTTGTTGTGAAACCGCGAGAACCGTTTGGCGAGCATCGCTAGCCTCATCATCCCCCAATGACTCAAGCTGGTCCTCTGTGACAGAAAAGAGAGATGAAAGAGCAAAACCTCTAGAGGGGTTAGAAGAGCCAGAAACCAAAGCCATAGTCGGGCCAGAAGGATTCTCATAAGAAGCCCTTGACATGGCGTCAATCTCACTAGACTTGAGCTTACTAAAGAGCTCGTCGCAGGTGAGGGTCTCATAGTTAGACGATTCGATGATCGCCTGGACCTTTGAGTCCCCACTGACCGATCAAGAGTGTGCAAAAGCTTCAAAGCCCTCTCATGATCGTCAAAAGGCAACAGCTCCTTGTTCGCTCTCATCTTGTTGACAATAACCTGAAAGCGAGTGAATAAACTCTCTATGCTCTCGCCAGGCATATGTCGAAAGTTCTCATACTCCCGCTTGTGCGACTCATAGAGGCGGGATTTGACCTGAGTGGTTCCCTCATGGAAGCGCATGAGGGTCGCCCAAATCTCGCGAGCCGTGGGGAGATGAGAAACGCGATCAAACTCGAACATGCTCAAACAGGAGAACAAGGCGTTACGTGCCCGGCTATTGGCCTCGTGCTCATCGATCTGGAGCTGAGTGAAACGAGCAGCCAAGACAACGTAATCATCCCTGTTGCAAATCTCCCAAACAGAAGAGCCCATGCTCTGGAGATAGGCCGACATGCGTATCTTCCAATACGCATAGTTCGTCCATCAAAGAACGGCGGTTTGCCCAAGCCGCGATCCATGTCGCCTTCCGTGGATCTGGAACCGGCTAAGGTGGAAGATCCTTAACCCCCCTCCGATACCAATTGAAGGACCGAGAAAACAACCAGAAAGCGACCAGAGGGGGGTGAATGGGAGCTTCAAAATTCCTTTCGGAAACTAGTAGCCACTGTCCCGAGAGTCACCCAAAAGGACAAACCCTAGAGCTTGCTAATGTCCACGACCCTAGATGTAGGGTGGATGCTTCAAGAAGCACAGCGGGACACTACACAACTCTAGAAAGCCAACGAAGAAGACGGAAACCAAATCCGACAACGAACGACAAGCTGCGGACGAAACAACGCAAAACAGTCACGACCGGACTCTGGCCTGCATCCGGTCAGTGAGCACCGGACGCGTCCGGTCTGAAAAATTCCTCTCTCGAACCTTACTGTTCCTGACCGGACTCACAAGCGAGGAGCGTCCGGTCGAGAGCAGTGCGTCCGGTCACTAGAGCCAAGACAGGTGAACAGTAGATCCTGAGCGTCCGGTCAATCCAATAACCCAGCGTCCGGTCACGAGCGTCCGGTCAATACTCAGAGAATCCTGCGACACATTCAACCACCGGACGCGTCCGGTCAGCCCGACCTAGCGTCCGGTCACCTCGTGACTTCACTGTTCACTCACCGATTCGACTCGATCTCACCCAAAACAAATCCTCTAGGGATCAAACTTGGTGAGAGGAGTCACAAGGAGGATAGTGAGCTATCTCTAAGAGATCATGGCTCGAACCTATCTCCAAATCGATGAATCGAAGAATTTCGGGGGAAGGGAGAAAACTTGACCCGAAACGAAAATCGATCGATCTCCTAAACCGTGAGGTTGGAGGGGAATTCCTTCGGTGGAAAGAAGTGCCTCACGATCTAGAACAACTTGGTTCAAATGGATTTGCCAAAGATGAACCGAGCAAAGAGATCAAGCGATGGAAAATCGTGGAGAAAAAAGATTCCGCGAAGAACACGAACAAAACGCGAATCACACCACGAATTGCACAACAGTGAGATTACGGTCTCACTTCCTCACAATCAACAGTACACAGAGGCAAGTCTCTCTGCGGATCTCAGCTAGCTACAGCAGGGGATGGAGAGCAGGAACCCTAAGTGCGAAAGAGCAAATGACTGAGATAGATGGGAGGAGGGTGTCTCCCGACTACTTATCCTACAACTAGCCTAAGTCTATTTCCTACTCTACCCCTCTCTATTCTAATTACAGAGCGAACCAGCTAAACCCTAGGGTTATTCTGGACCAACTCGGTGGTAGGTGTATCCGACGGCCACGCCTGCACAAACCGAAGCGTTGCCTCGACGCAACTCCGGATCGCCGCCACGTGCCGCCCTCACTCTGCACCCCCGGTTTTGTGGCCCAAACCGGGAAACCAGCCTTTTCCAGCCAACCCCCGGTTTTTGAGGCCCAACCGAGAAACCAGCCCATCGGCCTCTGAGTTTTGAGGCCAAACTCTGCAACCCTCAGCGCCCAGGTTTTGAGGCCCAAACCTGGAAACCGTCCTCATCCCGAGTTTTTGTGGCCAAACTCGGAAACCCTCAGCCGAGTTTTGTGGCCAAACTCAGAAACCGTCCATGCCCAGGTTTTGAGGCCCAAACCGGAAACCGTCCACCCGATGGTTTTTCCCTGGCTCTACCACCAAACCGACGTCGTAGAGGGGATGCACAGCCCGTGCACCCCGTCCACCGACACGTGTCCCGAGTCCACGACTCAGGCAACACATGACCGCACTTCTTCACTTGTCGTCGTCATAGGCTGCCAGCCACCACAGCTGATCCTCTCGGGCTCTGGTCCCTCAGTCCAAGCCTCACGTCCGCCCTTCACCGCGTACCGAACCTCGGCCTGGTCACGTCCGTCGCCCTTACGCCCTCCTTCCGCGCCCCCTTATCCCTCGTCACGGCACGTCTCAACTTGACCTTCACCTCGCCGTCGATCACTGTATCCGGCTCGACACCAATCACAACACAAGCCAAAGAACATGTGCATCATCCCAGTTGACAATCACTCATCACTCAGAGACCCGGCATACACCCATGTATCCGCAGGACTTGGGGACACATGTCGGTGGACGGGGTTGTAACACCTCTGGTGATTAATTTGTAATTAACCTGACATGTCATCATCTTAAGTCATAATCATTCTTGTCATGCATTAATGTTTGTCTAATGATTGCTTGCCTTTACCTTCCCTAAAGGTATTTTGTGTGTAGTGATTCCTTTTTCTAAAACCCTAAAAGCCCAAATCTTCCTATAAGGGCAAAATGGTAATTTCACCTCTGTGCCTAGCTTTGTGTAATTCTTGTGCAGTTTAGTGTCTTGAAGCTTTGTTGTGTTGTTCAAAAACCAAAATCAAAAACAGATTTCAATTCCTTTAAAAAAACCCTGATTTCCAAACCCTGGTTTTTACCCCTCTTTTATTAATTTAAAAACAATTCAAAATTTGGAGTTGGTCCAAAAAGCAAAGTTGTAGATCTGATCAAGAGAAACAACTTTGGTATTTACAAATTTTCAAGTTTCTGTACAAAGTTTGAAGTAATTTCAAATTCATCAAACTCCAGTTTTGTCCCCTTTTTAGTTTTCAAAATTATTTCAAAAACTAATGAGTTTCAGAAAAAGTGTATAATAGCAAAGTTATAGGTTTTGACAAAAGGAACAACTTGCATGTTTACAGATTTTCAACTTTCAATATAAAATCAAAAGTAATTTTGAATTTATTAAAATCCCAAAAGTGTCCCCTTTTCAAATTTCAAATGTGATTCAAAAAATTTTTGGATTTTGAAAATGTTCATATTGACAAAGTTGTAGATCTCCTTTTTCTGCACAACTTTGGTGTTTTGAGTTTTTGCTGCTCAGTTCAAATTTTGGGAGTAATTTACAAAATACTGAAATCCATTCAAAGTCAAACCCTACCCTAGTCTACTGTTCGTCTCCTACCTAGGGACAGGGGGGCCCCGCCGGCCATGGCCACCCCGCCGGAGCTGCGCGCGCCACGCGCCTGGCAGCCGCCCGCCTGCTCCCACCCGTCGCCCTCGACCGCGCCATCATGCCGCACCCGCACGCGCAAAGCGCTGACCCTCGCCCGTCCCCACTGCTCCCAGCACGCCGCCGCCGCGTGGCCCGCCGGCAAGCTCACGCCCGGCCCCTGAGCAGACTTCCGCCTTTCTTTCTTCATCATGCAAACGATCGCACGCGCCACGGGCATTCTTATCCACCCCCCGCGCTCCCCCTGCCTGCCTCTGGCCGCGGCTATAAGAAGCCGCCGAGCTCCGCCATTGCCGCCACCACCGCACCCCACCCCCCCCCACCCACCCCCCCCCGCGCCCGCCGAGCCCTCCACCGCCTTCGCCTTGAGCTCGCGAAGCTTCCCAGCCCCTCAATTTCACCTCTCCCGCCCTCCTCTCGCCGGCGCAGGAGCTTCGTCCCCGACTCCGGCAAACGGCCGCGTTTCGGCTAAGCGAGAAATTCGCCGCCGTGAGTGCTTCTCTCTTCCCTCCGACCCCCTGCCGCGCGCTCCTAACCGCACCCTCGGCGACCTCTTTTGGTGGACAGAGCCGCCGGACGCCGGTCGCCGCCGAAGAGATCCGCCACCACCGTCGGACTCCCTCCTCCGACCCTTGCACCGCCTCGCCGAGCCTCGCTCCCCCCTCACGGTGAGCCCGCGAAGCTTCCCCCCCTCTGCTTTCCCAGCGCAAGCCCGAGCGGCCGGTCCGCCGTGCGCCTCGCCTGCGATTCGCCCGAGCCCTCGGGGAAATGCACAGTGCATTTTTCCTTTTTCAGTTTTAAATGAATAGTGTTCAGTTTTCATCTTTTTGTGTGATTTTCTGTATGGTTCCAAAAATTCTGAAAAATTCGTGGTAGACTCTTTATACCTTGAAGTATTTTATAAAAATATAAAACTTGACTTTTCTGCAAGAATTTGAAAATGTAAAATCCCTCTTTTAATTAATAAATGGATGGTTTTGGATTTTTAGAAAATCATTTATAACTCCAAAAATCATGAGATAAATTTTTGTGAGTTTCCTATGCCATGTTTAGTCTCTGGTGAAATTTTGAAGTCTTTTGAACAAGTTGATTTTTGAGCATTTATTTTAATTGTAAATAGTGCCTTTTGTTAATTAATGACTGATTTTAATTGAGCACCTTAATGACCTCCAAAAATTATGAAATTTGTTTTGCCATCTTTTATACCATAATGAACTTATGAGATTAATTTGGTAATTTTTGGAGCAACTTCATAAAATGACCTTTTTAAATAATTAGAAAAATAGAAAATCATAGGGTTCATGTTGTATGCCCTGTGATGTGACTTTTGGGATTGTTTGCTGTTCATAGACCCCCCCCATTTGGTCTATGATGTTTGTGATGCCATGCATGATTTGTGTTTAGGTCGGATAAATGATGCTTAATAGGTTGATTAATTTTGCTTAGGGATAAAGATAAGTAACTTTATGTCCACACTAAGAAGTTACTTACGCGATGGAAAGTGTACTCTAGAATCAGTAGGTTTTGTCCTGCGTTTTAGCAAGCCTTTTGTTCATGTCAGCATCCTCATAAGCATACATCATTGCATCCGTATAGTGACCGAAGGAGAAAACGTCAAAGTCGAAGCAGCCGCTGACGGACCTACCCCTGAGGCGACCCCGAGCTCCGACACCTGCACTGCCGACCCCGAGCCTGTCCTCTTTGCTCTTCAAGGCAAGCCCCGTGCATTTTAACCCTTCCTTGTTTTTATAAAAGTTTACTTAAAATGTCTTTGAGTTAAACTACTGCATTAGGTTATAGGAGTTGTGTGATGACCTATTACCTGCACGGTTTACCTCCACCAGAAGATCCACCTGCCCTGTTTAAAAACTATTTGCAAATGCTTAGTGATGCTATACAATAGATTTGCAATAAAAATGCCAATTTCAAAAGTGTGATCACTTAAAGAAATTTTTATGGGAATTTGGTTTTACTCCCCGGCCATTGGCTAGGTATCTGATCCGTACCTAGTCAATTGCGAGGAGAGGTTGTCTGAGCGTACGGTGCCGTCATGTTGTAGTCCGGGACTCAACAGTTGACACCGACCGGGACAGGGTTGAAAAACTGACAGGACTATTACGCTTGGGTGCGATATAACAAGGTATAGTTCTGGCAGAAAAATATTAGGGACCATCCGTATGGGGGCCTGCTGGTCAAGACTTGTAACTATTCACATACTTCGGAAAGCTCTGGCTCCGAGGACTCCTTTATTGGGACCGACAACCGCGCACTGGGAGTGGCGAGATGGCGGAAGTAGCTTGTACCCACGTGGTCGTCGTACCTGGATATGAGTGGTGTACTGTACTTCCGGGTGGCGTAGGACCGGTCCAATCTTGGAGGAATCGTGGAAGACGAGTTGGCATATGCAAGCTTGGGTGCTACATATGCAGTGTGGATAGGGATCCTCAGCTGAGTATTATTTATCCGGATTAACGTTGCTCCTCGGTTATGGAGACTTGGTCACTGACTGTCAACGGAGAGTGGTTCTCAACTAGGAATGTTTTGAAAGGTAAAAAGAATCATGAGCAATGAAGAATTGAGAAATACTTGAACCTTTCCAAAAATAGAACAAGGTTTACAAAATGCTTTTTCTGCAAAATACTTGATCTTGCTTAAGCCTTACCTTGACTTCCTAAGCCTCTCATTCCTGAGTCTTCTTCCTTTTCTTTAGTCGGGTAAGTCTTGTTGAGTACCCCAGTACTCAGGGTTGTTACCCATGCTGCAGGTATGACTGAGTCCCCGATGTGTCTTGCGCCCTGCTGCATGACCATCGTCCAGGAAGAGGCCGATGAGGCCGAAGAATAGTTGTGCACCCTCGGGCTGGGTGATTACAAGTATCTTTATTTTGTTGTACTCCGCTACGCTGCCTATTTCTATTTCTAATTTCTATTATCCGAACTTGGTTTGTAATAACTGCACCTTTAATCTTATTTGGAAACTCGGTTTGTAAAACTAATGTTATTTAAGTCTTCCGCTCTGTATTCCGATGTTATTTAAAAAAAATCCAAGTGTTGTAACCGAATGGTGAGATGATCCTGCGGACAATGGGCGCTGATGCAGCCCGTGACGAACAGTCTTAATCACACGGAACATCAGTTCGGCTGTCAGTGGATGACAGGGACCGGTGGCCATGGGATTAGGGCCGTTACGCCACAGAGTGGTATCGGAGCATCTCACTATAACGTTGCAGTGTTCTTGCGAAAACTTCAAAAGATATTTTGAGTCCAAACAAACTAAACTTGACTATTTTGGGTCCAAATTGCTTCTCTTATCTTGTCTTGTATATGGCAACATTAGCTAGCGAGACAACATTTTTAAGCCCTATGTACCTTATTTAATTATTGCATTGCCTTGTTCCGTAGGAACGATTCATGCATCATGACATATTCACCTAAGCTAGATAATAACTTCCTCTCTAAGTTCGTTGGGTTAGTATGCCTTTACTTTTTCTTGCTAGCCTTTTCACTCCTCATCCATCTTATCCTATCCAGACATGGCTCGCATCAAGCTGACTGCTCGCAAGTCGACTGGACCCAATGGTGTGCCACGTCACCAGCTGGCACCACGCACTGGAGAAGAGACTGGCGAAGCCTCCAACGGTCGTCGCTTTCCCCGTCGCACCCGCAAACACCTAAAGGAGGAGATCAAGAACCTGAAGGCTGAGCTGAAGAACTTGGAGCATGACTTCTACCACTCACGTCTGGAGTTCTATGAGGCCCGAGCCTCCCTGGAGCAGGCCAACCGGAACGTGATTCGCGCCATCCAGCAGCGCGATGCCACTTGGATACGCGAGGACGTCACCAGAGCCGAGCTCCACGGACTGCGGCAGTACACAACTCAGATTGAGCAGTTCAACGATATGCTTCATGAGGAGGTACACCAGCTGTACAACCAACTCCACCCCGTGGTTCCCCCGGTTGTCGAGGACCCTGAGGACGGAGTAGTGGAAGAACCGGACGTGGAGCAGGAGCCAAGCATGAACGAGGAGATTGAACCTGCCGAGAACATCTACGCTGAAGACGAGGACGAGGAGGTTGAGCCTGAGCTCATCCTCGAGGAAGACGACGACGAGGACATGATCATCTTTGACGAAGACTAGACTCGTTGTTAGAGGATGGAGATCCCGTGTGTCTGTACCACCTGCTTACCTAAACCCTTAGTCTAGGTTTGGGGCGCTAGTCTGTCTTTTGCTAAGTTGGGTCTGTATCTTTCTTTTCGTACCTTTTCCCCTTATCAGTCTGTTGTTATCTGTCAAGTCATCTTTATCGGTCATCTACCTTTGAATCAGTGAAGCTTTTCAGTCAGTTGTTTTCAGAACCTTATCAATGGATGCTAAGTTCCAAGTTGCTTAACAGATGCCTGTGAACACTCGCACTGGAGCTGGAGGTTCTGAGGGTGCCGCCTTCCAAACCCTCCACCTGTACCTGCTACGCTAGCAGATGCCATCGCAGCCTTGGCAGCCGCTGCTAACCTGATGGCTCGAAACCAGGGGCAGCAGAACAATGGCCACCGTGGTCGCCATAACATCAACAACGAGACCACATATGTGGATTTCACCGAAACCCGTCCACCAGTCTTTACCAAGGCCGATGAACCCCTTGAAGCTGATGATTGGCTCCGCACCATGGAGCAGAAGTTTGGTCTTCTTCACTGCACCGACACCCAGAAGCCCCGGTTCGCTTCTCAGCAGCTTCGTGGTCCAGCAAGCGCTTGGTATGCCAACCTGTTGGCTGCCCAGCCAGAAGGTCATCAGTTGACCTGGGAAGAGTTCCGCACCGCTTTCCGTGCACATCATATCCCTTCCGGATTGATGAAGATGAAGCTTGATCAGTTTCTGGCACTGCAGCAGAAAGACTCCACAGTGATGCAGTATGTGGGTCAGTTCAACCACCTTAGCCAGTATGCCTCGGAATACGTCAACACGGACGAAAAGAAGAGGGACTGTTTCCTCAGGGGACTGCACCCCAAGATCCGCAGAAGTATGTCCAATAACCTGACCGGTTCGTATCATGATGCCGTTGACCGGGCTGTTGCTTTTGAGGAGAGCAATCGACAGTACCAAGAGGAAAAGAAGAAGAAGAAAGCAGGATCCAACAGTTTCTCTGGCAGTCACAAGCGCCAGAGGGTCATTTATCACCCTAGCCACCACCAAAATCGCCCACCTTACCCCCACCAGCAAGTGGTCGTCCGTACTGCGGCCACCACCCACAACGCCAACCAGCAAAGTGCCACGCAGCCGAACGCCCCAGTGTTCGTATCACCACCCCACAAACCGCTTACAACCATCCCTGCTACAACTGCGGCCAGACTGGCCACTGGGCTCGTGAGTGCCCAAAGCCCAAGAGATATGCTCAGAATGCTCAGAAGGGTCCTGGAGGATCTCAGCAGCAGCAGCACCGTGTCCAGCAGCAGCATGCTCAGAAAGGCAAAGTTGTCAAGAAGCACGGGCAAGTCTACTACACACACACTGTCGGCGACATCCCAGAAGGAGAGCCCGTCATGATCGGTAGGTTTCCCATTGCCAATCATCCCGCAGTCGTGTTGTTTGATTCTGGTGCATCGCATTCCTTCATCAGTCGTACATTTGTCTCTAAGCATGGGATATCAATTGGGGAGTTGAAAGAAAGTTTCTGTATATTTTCGCCTGGAGGGCGTATAAGTACTAAGGAAGTGGTTCGCAATATACCGGTGATGTTGGGGGAACATGTATTTCCTACCACCATGATAGTGCTACGTGATCAGGAGATAGATGTCATTCTAGGCATGAATTGGATGTGCCAGTATAAGGCCATGATTGACATCCTGAATAGGGTTGTGAGAGTGGACATTCCCAACAGTACCTCCAAACTCCTTCTCCAACTCCCAATGCCTCAAAAACCAGCAGCCACACAGTTGAATACCACCTATATTCTGGAAACCAGAGACATCCCCGTGGTCTGTGAATTCCCTGATGTTTTTCCAGAGGACTTACCTGGTCTGCCTCCTGACCGTGATGTTGAGTTTGCCATAGAGCTAAAGCCTGGGACTGCTCCTGTATCCCGCAGAGCTTATCGAATGCCTCCCAGAGAGTTGGCAGAGCTAAAAATCCAATTGCAAGAATTGCTGGATAAGGGCTTCATTCGCCAAGTTCGTCTCCTTGGGGCTGTCCTGCAATCTTTGTAAAGAAGAAAGACAAAAGTCTCAGGTTATGCGTTGATTATCGCCCACTCAACGAAGTCACCATCAAAAATAAATATCCCTTGCCTCGAATTGACCTTCTTTTTGACCAGCTAGCTGGAGCCAGAGTATTCTCCAAAATTGACCTCAGATCTGGCTACCACCAAATAAAAATACGTCCCGAAGACATTCCTAAAACCGCTTTCACCACCATACGGCCTATATGAGTACTTGGTCATGTCCTTCGGCTTGACCAATGCCCCTGCCCACTTCATGTACCTCATGAACTCTGTATTCATGCCAGAGCTTGATAAATTTGTGGTCGTGTTCATTGACGACATTCTTGTCTACTCAAAAACCCCGGAAGAGCATGCGAACACCTTCGTATCGTTCTAACCCCCGCCTCAGAGATCATCAGCTTTATGCCAAGTTCAGTAAATGTGAGTTCTGGTTAGATCAGATACAGTTCCTTGGTCATGTTCTATCCGCTGAAGGTGTGTCAGTTGATCCCGGAAAAGTGGCAGACATTCTGGATTGGAAGCCACCTACCACTGTTCACGAAGTCCGTAGCTTCATGGGAATGGCTGGATATTATCGCCGTTTCATCCCGGATTTCTCCAGAATCGCCAAGCCTATCACCGAGTTAGTAAAGAATTCTGTGAAGTTTGTCTGGTCACCAGCTTGTGAACAAGCCTTTCAGACATTGAAGAAACTGTTAACCACGTCACCAGTGCTAGCCCAGCCGAACATCGAAAAGCCCTTTGATGTCTACTGTGATGCATCTGGTACTGGTTTGGGCTGTGTTTTGATGCAAGAAGGACGAGTGATCGCTTATGCCTCACGGCAGCTTAAGCGACATGAAGAGAATTATCCAACCCATGATCTTGAGTTAGCAGCAGTGGTGCATGCCTTAAAGATCTGGCGTCATTATTTGTTGGGTAGTGCCTGCAATGTGTACACAGATCACAAAAGCCTGAAGTATATCTTCACTCAAGAAGAACTGAATATGAGACAGAGAAGATGGCTTGAATTAATTAAGGACTATGATCTCGAAGTACATTACCATCCGGGTAAGGCGAATGTGGTCGCCGATGCGCTCAGTCGCAAGTCATATTGCAGCTGTCTGGTAATGAAACCCTATGATTCTTCCCTGTGTTATGAACTAGAGAAGCTGGGTATTGAAATGGTTCCACAAGGAACTCTGAATAATATCAGGATAGAAACCCCTATCAGGGAACAGATCGTCACTGCACAGAAAGATAACCCTGGAATCAAGCACATCATCGAAAGGGTCCGAGCTGGAAAAGCGGATTGTTTCAGGATTGATGATGCAGGAGTGGTTTGGTTCAAGAACCGACTGGTAGTTCCCAAAGTGCCTGAGTTGAGACAGTTAATCCTTGATGAAGCACATTTGACTAGATTCTCCATCCACCCCGGCAGCAACAAGATGTACCAGGACTTGAGGCAGAGATTCTGGTGGACAAAGATGAAGATTGAGATCGCCCGATATGTCGCTCACTGTGATACTTGTCAGAAAGTCAAAGCTGTGCACATGAAGCCCGGAGGAGAATTGCAACCTTTACCTGTACCTGCTTGGAAATGGGACGATATCAGTATGGATTTTATCAATGGGCTACCCAAGACACAAAGAGGTTTTGATTCCATCTGGGTGATCGTGGATCGCCTCACTAAGCAAGCTCACTTCCTGCCAGTCAAAACCAGCTACACACACCGTCCCCACTTATGCCACTTTGTACAAGAACAACATAGTAAAACTCCATGGCATACCCAAGACCATTGTCTCTGATCGTGGTACTCAGTTTGTCGCAAAGTTCTGGAAAGCGTTCCATACCTCACTAGGAACCAAGCTACTGCATAGCACAACATATCATCCACAAACGGATGGACAAACTGAGCGAGTCAACCAAGTGTTAGAGGATATGTTGAGAGCCTGCGTGCTCACCTTTGCAGATACTTGGGATAACTGTTTGCCCTTGGCAGAATTCTCGTATAATAACAGTTATCAAGAGAGCATCAAAATGGCACCCTTTGAAGCACTGTATGGTCGCCGTTGTCGTACACCTCTCAGTTGGTCGGAACCTGGAGAAAGGGAATTCTTTGGGGTTGACCTAGTAAAAGATATGGAAGAAAAAGTCAAGCAAATACAAGAGAATATGAAGATTGCGCAGTCTCGACAGAAGAGCTATGCTGACAAGAGACGTCGACCTCTGAAGTTCCAGATCGGGGATTATGCGTACCTGAAGGTCTCACCCACCAAAGGAGTTACTCGTTTTGGAGTCAAGGGGAAGTTAGCACCACGCTATATTGGTCCCTTTGAATTTTGGAACGCTGTGGCAAGGTAGCTTACAAACTAAGATTGCCCGATCATCTTTCCGCCGTCCATAATGTGTTTCACGTCTCCCAACTCAAGAAGTGTCTCCGAGTACCCGAACACGTGGTGGAAGTTGAAGGTGTTGAATTAGAACCCGATCTGTCATACTCTGAATATCCAGTTCGTGTGTTGGATTACAAGGACCGTGTTACCCGGAGGACTACCACAAGATGGTACAAGGTCCAGTGGAACCAACACTCTGAAGAAGAAGCCACTTGGGAATCCGAAGACTTCTTAGCGAAGAGCTATCCCGACTTTCTCGATACTCTGTAGATGTAAAGTTTTGTCTTTGTCTTTCATAAGACGCAGAATCTCGGGGCGAGATTTCTTTTAGGGGGGAAGGCTGTAACACCTCTGGTGATTAATTTGTAATTTAACCTGACATGTCATCATCTTAAGTCATAATCATTCTTGTCATGCATTAATGTTTGTTTAATGATTGCTTGCCTTTACCTTCCCTAAAGGTATTTTGTGTGTAGTGATTCCTTTTTCTAAAACCCTAAAAGCCCAAATCTTCCTATAAGGGCAAAATGGTAATTTCACCTCTGTGCCTAGCTTTGTGTAATTCTTGTGCAGTTTAGTGTCTTGAAGCTTTGTTGTGTTGTTCAAAAACCAAAATCAAAAACAGATTTCAATTTCCTTTTAAAAAACCCTGATTTCCAAACCCTCGTTTTTACCCCTCTTTTATTAATTTAAAAACAATTCAAAATTTGGAGTTGGTCCAAAAAGCAAAGTTGTAGATCTGATCAAGAAAACAACTTTGGTATTTACAAATTTTCAAGTTTCTGTACAAAGTTTGAAGTAATTTCAAATTCATTCAAACTCCAGTTTTTATCCCCTTTTTAGTTTTCAAAATTATTTCAAAAACTAATGAGTTTCAGAAAAAGTGTATAATAGCAAAGTTATAGGTTTTGACAAAAGGAACAACTTGCATGTTTACATATTTTCAACTTTCAATATAAAATCAAAAGTAATTTTGAATTTATTAAAATCCCAAAAGTGTCCCCTTTTCAAATTTCAAATGTGATTCAAAAACTTTTGGATTTTGAAAATGTTCATATTGACAAAGTTGTAGATCTCCTTTTTCTGCACAACTTTGGTGTTTTGAGTTTTTTCTGCTCAGTTCAAATTTTGGGAGTAATTTGCAAAATACTGAAATCCATTCAAAGTCAAACCCTACCCTAGTCTACTGTTCGTCTCCTACCTAGGGACAGGGGGGCCCCGGCCATGGCCACCCCGCCGGAGCTGCGCGCGCCACGCGCCTGGCAGCCGCCCGCCTGCTCCCGACCCGTCGCCCTCGACCGCGCCATCATGCCGCACCCCCGTACGCGCAAAGCTGACCCTCGCCCGTCCCCCACTGCTCCCAGCACGCCGCCGCCGCGTGGCCGTCGCCGGCAAGCTCACGCCCGGCCCCTGAGCAGACTTCCGTCCTTTCTTCATCATGCAAACGATCGCACGCGCCACGGGCATTCTTATCACCACCCCCGCGCGCTCCCTGCCTGCCTCTGGCCGCGGCTATAAGAAGCCGCCGAGCTCCGCCATTGCCGCCACCACCGCACCCACGGCACCCCGAGCCACCAGACCCCCAGCGCCCGCCGAGCCTCCACCCCCTCCACCGCCTTCGCCTTGAGCTCGCGAAGCTTCCCAGCCCCTCAATTTCACCTCTCTGCCCTACTCTCGCCGGCGCAGGAGCTTCGTCGCCGACTCCGCAAACGGCCGCGTTTCGGCTAAGCGAGAAATTCGCCGCCGTGAGTGCTTCTCTCTTTCCCTCCGACCCCTGCCCTCTCTTCCTCCTCACCTCAGCGCGCTCCTAACCGCACCCTCGGCGACCTCTTTTTTGTGGACAGAGCCGCCGGACGCGCCGGTCGCCGCCGAAGAGATCCGCCACCACCGTCGACCTCCGCCTCCCTCCGCCGACTCCTGCACCGCCACCGCAGCCGCCAGCGCCTCCCTCCTCGACTGACGGGCGAGCCCTCGCGAAGCTTCCCCCACCCTCTGCTTTCCCAGCGCAAGGCCCGAGCGGCTGGTCCACCGTGCGCCTCGCCTGCGATTCGCCCGAGCCCTCGGGGAAGATGCACAGTGCATTTTTCCTTTTTCAGTTTTAAATGAATAGTGTTCAGTTTTCATCTTTTTGTGTGATTTTTTGTATGGTTCCAAAAATTCTGAAAAATTCGTGGTAGACTCTTTATACCTTGAAGTATTTTATAAAAAATAAAACTTGACTTTTCTGCAAGAATTTGAAAATGTAAAATCCCTCTTTTAATTAATAAATGGATGGTTTTGGATTTTAGAAAATCATTTATAACTCCAAAAATCATGAGATAAATTTTTGTGAGTTTCCTATGCCATGTTTAGTCTCTGGTGAAATTTTGAAGTCTTTTTGAACAAGTTGATTTTTGAGCATTTATTTTAATTGTAAATAGTGCCTTTTGTTAATTAATGACTGATTTTAATTGAGCACCTTAATGACCTCCAAAATTATGAAATTTATTTTGCCATCTTTTATACCATAATGAACTTATGAGATTAATTTGGTAATTTTTGGTAGAAACTTCATAAAATGACCTTTTTAAAAATAATTAGAAAATAGAAAATCAAGTAGGGTTCATGTTGTATGCCCTGTGATGTGACTTTTGGGATTGTTTGCTGTTCATAGACCCCCACCCATTTGGTCTATGATGTTTGTGATGCCATGCATGATTTGTGTTTAGGTCGGATAAATGATGCTTAATAGGTTGATTAATTTTGCTTAGGGATAAAGATAAGTAACTTTATGTCCACACTAAGAAGTTACTTACGCGATGGAAAGTGTACTCTAGAATCAGTAAGTTTTGTCCTGCGTTTTAGCAAGCCTTTTGTTCATGTCAGCATCCTCATAAGCATACATCATTGCATCCGTATAGTGACCGAAGGAGAAACGTCAAAGTCGAAGCAGCCGCTGACGGACCTACCCCTGAGGCGACCCCGAGCTCCGACACCTGCACTGCCGACCTTGAGCCTGTCCTCTTTGCTCTTCAAGGCAAGCCCCGGTGCATTTTAACCCTTCCTTGTTTTTATAAAAGGTTTACTTAAAATGTCTTTGAGTTAAACTACTGCATTAGGTTATAGGAGTTGTGTGATGACCTATTACCTGCACGGTTTACCTCCACCAGAAGATCCACCTGCCCTGTTTAAAAACTATTTGCAAATGCTTAGTGATGCTATACAATAGATTTGCAATAAAAATGCCAATTTCAAAAGTGTGACCACTTAAAGAAATTTTTATGGGAATTTGGTTTTACTCCCCGGCCATTGGCTAGGTATCTGATCCGTACCTAGTCAATTGCGAGGAGAGGTTGTCTGAGCGTACGGTGCCGTCATGTTGAAGTCCGGGACTCAACAGTTGACACCGACCGGGACAGGGTTGAAAAACTGGCAGGACTATTACGCTTGGGTGCGATATAACAAAGGTATAGTTCTGGCAGAAAAATATTAGGGACCATCCGTATGGGGGCCTGCTGGTCAAGACTTGTAACTATTCACATACTTCGGAAAGCTCTAGCTCCGAGGACTCCTTTATTGGGACCGACAACCGCGCACTGGGAGTGGCGAGATGGCGGAAGTAGCTTGTACCCACGTGGTCGTCGTACCTGGATATGAGTGGTGTACTGTACTTCCGGGTGGCGTAGGACCGGTCCAATCTTGGAGGAATCATGGATGACGAGTTGGCATATGCAAGCTTGGGTGCTACATATGCAGTGTGGATAGGGATCCTCAGCTGAGTATTATTTATCCGGATTAACGTTGCTCCTCGGTTATGGAGACTTGGTCACTGACTGTCAACGGAGAGTGGTTCTCAACTAGGAATGTTTTGAAAGGTAAAAAGAATCATGAGCAATGAAGAATTGAGAAATACTTGAACCTTTCCAAAAATAGAACAAGGTTTACAAAATGCTTTTTCTGCAAAATACTTGATCTTGCTTAAGCCTTACCTTGACTTCCTAAGCCTCTCATTCCTAAGTCTTCTTCCTTTTCTTTAGTCGGGTAAGTCTTGTTGACTACCCCAGTACTCAGGGTTCGTTACCCATGCTGCAGGTATGACTGAGTCCCCGATGTGTCTTGCGCCCTGCTGCATGACCATCGTCCAGGAAGAGGCCGATGAGGCCGAAGAATAGTTGTGCACCCTCGGGCTGGGTGATTACAAGTATCTTTATTTTGTTGTACTCCGCTACGCTGCCTATTTCTATTTCTAATTTCTATTATCCGAACTTGGTTTGTAATAACTGCACCTTTAATCTTATTTGGAAACTCGGTTTGTAAAACTAATGTTATTTAAGTCTTCCGCTCTGTATTCTGATGTTATTTAAAAAATATCCAAGTGTTGTAACCGAATGGTGAGATGATCCTGCGGACAATGGGCGCTGATGTAGCCCGGTGACGAACAGTCTTAATCACACGGAACATCAGTTCGGCTGTCAGTGGATGACAGGGACCGGTGGGCCATGGGATTAGGGCCGTTACGCCACAGGGGTGCACGGGCGGTGCATCCCCTCTACGGTTCGGTTTGGTGGTTGAGCCACAGAAAAACCACCGAGTGGACGGTTTCTAGGTTTGGGCCTCAAAACCTGGGCGCTGATGGTTTCCGAGTTTGGCCACAAAACTCGGGCTGAGGATGGTTTCTAGGTTTGGGCCTCAAAACCTGGGTGCTGCGGGTTTCTGAGTTTGGGCCACAAAACTTAGGCGATGGACGACTGGTTTCCCGGTTTGGGCCTCAAAATCGGGGGTTGGCTGTGAAGGCTGGTTTCCCGGTTTGGGCCACAAAACCGGGGGTGCGACGTCCGGGAAAAGGACAAGCAGAGCGGTGGCGGCACGTGGCGGCGATCGGTGAGGTTGCGTCGAGGCAATGCCACCAGTTGTGCGGGCGTGGCCGTCGGATCACCATCATCTTCGAGTTGGTCCAGAATAACCCTAGGGTTTAGCTGGTTCGCTCTGTAATTAGAGAGGGGTAGAGTAGGAAATAGAATTAGGATAAGTAGAGGGAGACACCCTCCTCCCATTCGATCTCAGTCATTTGCTCTTTGCTTCTAGGGTTTCCTGCTCTCCAATCCCCTGCTGTAGCTAGCTGAGATCCGCAGAGAACCATACCTCTGTGTACTGGAGATTTTGAGGAAGTGAGGCCATAACCTCACTGTTGTAGCGTGTGGTAGCCACAAGGTTGCAGATCGATGTCTTGATTCGCGTTTTTGTTCGTGTTCTTCACGTTCTTCATTTCTCCATGATTTTCCCGTCACTCGATCTCCCTCTCTAGTGCATCTTTGTGAAATCCGTTTGAATCAACTTGTTCTTTGTTGTGAGGAGATCGTTTCCACCGAAGGAATTCATCTAACTCCTCACGAACAAGTAGATCGGGTTGATTTCGTTTTCGTGGCGCTTTTTCGTTCATACTCCTCCCTTTCGATTTCCCGGTGATTAAGTCGATTTGAGCGGATGATTTCTTGGGGATAGTCTCCTAACTACCTCGTGGTCATCCTCTCCAAGTTTGGGAATGTGGGATTGTGAGTTGATTTGAATTCGGGGAGATTTGAGTTGAGGGCGACCAAAATCGCCCTTTCTGGGCACTCGCGGATAGTCCGCCGTTGTGCCTGCGGATAGTCCGCGCGTCGGGTTCCGACCGAGGCAGTGGTCGCACGGCTCGGCTGTGTTGTTTCAGTTTGACCGGCGAACAGTCCACCGTTGGTTTTCGCGGACAGTCCGGGAACTGTCCAGGGGACTTCATCAGCGTTGCGGTTTTGCTCTTTCGACTGGCGGACAGTCCGCCACCTGAGCCCGGACAGTCCGCCGTTGGGCAGACAGTCTGTGACCGTACAGACAGACAGTCTCGGATCCTGTTGTAGCCTCTGATTTAGTGCGTTTGCTCTCCTGGCTTGTTCGCTTGGTTTTCGGACTTCTCGTTTGGCCCTAGAGTTGATCAAGAAACCTCTCTAGGTATCTTTGCTACTTGTTAGCTTAGGTATTTGGGAGTTTCTCGACGTAGCCGTCTATCTACGATCGGGACTTGGTTTTTGAGGGTCGAACTTGCTCCGGCGCTTTTGGCATTTGGTTCGCTATCGCTTTGTGGTGCCTCGCTGTGATCCTAGGGATCATCCACCCTCTTCCAAGGGTCGTGGGCATCACGGTTTCAGTCAAAGTTTTTCGGGGTTGATTTTGGGACATTTGGCCAAAGATTCGAAAGAATTTTTGTTGGCTCCCATTCACCGGGCTAGTGCATTCTCGGTCCTTCAACAACATTAGACAGTTTCCCTTTTAATAAAATGAGAACAAGAGCTCCGACCGAGAAAGAAGAAGGCCCTTCACCAAGCAAGAAGCCAGCTTGGGGGAGACATCCGCTCCAATAAGGTATGTCTCAAGCCTACACTTTACATTCAGTTCTTAAATTTTATATCTTTTGAATGTTACATGCTTGCCTAAATAACCACTCCATGAATAAAATTGATAAAATCTGCTTAAACAAGTTGAAACCTGAATAAGATTTAAAATATGTCATGAAAATGCTATTGTTATGGTTTGAATGACTAGTCTTATCTAAGTTGTAGCTTTTGTGGGTTGCACATGTTTTAACTGAAATCATGCTTAGTGAGTAAAGTTAGTAAGAAATGGAGTAATTCTTTAAACTTGCTAAGGTGAAATTAGGACCTAATCTAGAGGATTTCTTTTAAAAATCATGAAAACCTTGCTAAAAGTTCCTCCAAGATTTTATCCCATCCCACCACCAGCCAAAAATTTGTTAGTCATTAGTCAAAACCACAAAGAGCTTTGTCTGTGTTGAGCTTTGTTAGACCTCATAGATCTTAGTAGAGAAGCTTATCATATCTTTTGAATCAAGATTCACACACACCCACCATAAATTGCCTACTATCCACTTTGGAAGTTTGCAACCACCAAATAAATGGTTTATTCTCTACACCGGAGATATGCAATACCCTGCCAAACATCCCATTGCTAGCCTTATGCTTATTCCTACACTGGGAATAAGCATTTCTCTCTCTTCCCCCTTTTTTCATTTCTGAAATCCTTTCCTATAGATATCTGGGGAAATCTAGAGCTAAAGAGAGAGAGAGAGAAAAATGAGCAAAGTAGCTCAAGAAAGGACTATGTCCTGAAAAAAAAGAAAAAATAAAGTGAGCAAAGTAGCTCAAAAGAGGACTATGTCCTAAGAAAATGTGAGGACACATCTTTTGTCTACTCACTATGTATCCAAAAAAAGAGAGAGAGAGAGAATTATCATTAGCTCTAGACCCCAGAAATTAACTAGAAAGGATTATGAAATATCCCTCTATACACTTCCATATAACCACACATGCACATCTTGATCAATTTTTATGATTTGCTGCTCCTTATGATCTGAGTGTCTAGCTTAGCAATAAACATCAGGCAATTTGCTCATGATTCTTAGCCTACCTATAACTCCACATATCATTCTTTAGAAATAGAAGAGGCTACATTTTGGCCTAAGTGAGGATTTAAACACCATTGAGTGATTGAGTGAATCTTGGAGGACTTAAGCAAGTTGTTATCTTTTGAAAACCTTGAAAAACCTCCAGACAGAATCCTAGTCAAACCTAAGCAAGATAAAAGTTTCCTATCTACTGCTTTACTTCACTCTTGCATGTTTGAAGTGAAAAGCTATAAGCCCCACGTTGCTATGATTAATGATATATGCTAAGTTATTTCTCACTATACAATATGCACTTGCAGACATCTTAAGTTGCTATTCATTTCATGCTCAATGCTTAAACCGCATTGTTGCTCGAGGACGAGCAACAGGTTAGCTTGGGGGAGCTTGTTGATGGTCCTTAAACACTTGTTTTACCATCAACATTTTACCCTAAAATTCACCAAAAAGGCATGAAATGTAGTCAAATAGGTTTCAAACTAACCAAATTCCAAATGTCCATAGATTTTATTTGAATGCAGGAATTTGGACCAAATTTGGACATTTGAACCACCAGAGGCCAAACCCACTCAGCAGTGCCCAATTGGGCCTTAGGGGGGTGGCGCCCGCCACTTGGGTTGGCCCAAACCATCCCCATTGCCACGTCACTGATCCATGTGACCACCCCAAGGCCAAATCTTGGCCCTTGGTCACTAGGTAGGTTTGATCGGAGGGCTATGGAGGGGAGTGGCGTGGATCATGACCTAAGTCGGTTGCTAGGACATGCAACCGACCTCCAAACCGCCTTGGAAAACCACCTGGAGGCCGTAGGATCAATGATGATGCATCCAACAACCAGGGGACTAGCGGCCGCCAGTAGGGGGTGGCGCCCGCCACCTGACCTAACCCTAGGTCGGTTGGCTGCCCCCTATAAGTACCCCCCTCACTCCACAAGGCTATAAATACCCCCCTAAGGCATCACTTCATTCATATCCCAGTACCATCACACACCAAGAAGCAACACAAGCAATAGAAGCAAGTGAGAGTTAGGATAGAAGTTCAGAGAGCTTAGGCAAGTAGGTTAGCTAGTAGATAGAATATAGCTCTAGTGCCCTCGCTACAGCGCGGCTCTTAGTTTAGCACAGCTCAGCCTAAGTTCTTGGTAAAAGGAGCGTAGAGCTTGCTAAGAGAGAAGCGAGTGCGAGCGACTGGCATCGGAGGTCGGTTGATTTCCCGGCGTCTCTGGTCTCGTTTGCTCTCTTGTATCTCAGGTACATTTATCTTTATCTCAGTATTACTTTAAGCATTACTTTCAGTATTACTTTCAGTATTACTTTATCAAGTACCTTGAGTGTGACCTAGCTATCCTACAGTTCAATTCACTTAGCCATAGTAGTTAATCTCCAGTGTGCTTAGTGGTTGATCTTTGCCAATAGGTTGCTTAGTTAGTTTAGTGTTTATCTTATTAAGTCAAGTATTTGCTCTGATGTCCGTAAGGGTGTCTCTATTCAAAGCTAGGATAGAGATAGTTAGAATATAGTTAAGCGTGGTGCTTAGTTATAGACTTACCTTCAGATACGGCTGGACCCCCGGATAGCTGTGGTAGCAAGCAGGTGGTGACAGCCCTGTGCGCCTTGAATTCCACCACGTAGTTGGCCCAGTTTAACAGTAAGGCTCGTTGTGCTAGCGTTCAACCTAAGTCAGTGGTAAAGGCTAGTTCGCCTCGATACTTGATAAGATAGGAATAAAACTATACTCAACTTAGTTGCTTTATTGACTTTTGCCTGCCTTGCTTCGTAACTATCTTGCTTCGTAGTTATCTTGCTTTGTAGTTATCTAGGAGTAGTTAGTAGTTAGTTATCTTTAGTTATCCTTAGTTACCCCTTATCTACCTATCCATCCACCTTACCTTAGCCATCCATTTCATCCTTACCTATCCACCCATATATTCTTTCTAGCCTTCCATCCCTTCTCTTCCCTTCTCCCCTTTTCTCTTTTTTCTTTTTCGACTCTCATCCCCTCCTTGACTCGACTCATACACCACCCTAGCCTTCCCTTGGGATCAAATAAATTGACACCTGGTACTCCCAGGTGAAGTGCTACTATGATAGTTCTGTGCGCTTGCAGAATCTCCCCTTGGTAGATTGCAATCTCTCTAGCTAGCTCCTACTAGTGTGGATTGACAACCCCGCTTGGCATTAGTAGATAGCTGCTTTAGCTTCATTCCTTTAGGTATAGTGACCGGTCTTGCTTTGAGCACTTCTGACACCGTTGCCTGGGATAGATTCCATAGTCTCCTCCTAGTAACGACGTTGGCTAGTGTCAACAAGCATTTCTGGGCTGTTACCGGGGATAGTTGCCTAGCTCTATCTTTAGTGAAGCTAAGAACTACCAACAACCACCCCGTGGTCTAGCTGCCTAGGGCCTAGCTACCTGAGGGGGTGCACCTCCAGGCCTAGCGCCCTGCCTCTGAACTCCCCGACCTTGCACACCATGGAGAGGGTGGTGCCTGGCCTGGTTGTTCAGCTCCAACTCCTTCCTAGCGTCTCTCTTCCTCCGAAAGCAAAACTCAGCTAGGTGACCCTCACGGTGACAGTACTCGCACTCGAACCTCACCACTCTCTTGGGTTGTTGGTTCCTAGGGTTGCGAGGGTTGTTCACTCTGGCTGGCTGCTTGCCTCTCGGAAGGGGATTACTAGAGATGTCAGGAAGGGTGTCAAGTGTGTTCCTAAGATGGTTAGGTTTGGGAACCCACACTTGCTTGTGAGGTGGAGCCTTGGGAGGTTCGTCAAGGATGCCATCCTTGGTGATAGGCTTGGGAGGCTCAGGTGGGGTGATCTTGGTAAGCTTAGGGATAGCGGATGGCTTCTCACTAGGGCTCACTCCACTAAACTCACCGATCTTGCCAAAGCTACTAGCACCCTTCCCACCTGAAACAAAGCCTACTCCCGAGCAATCAGTTCCCCTCTTGAACTGACTGATCATCATGCCCAACTGCGGCTCACTGCATGACACCCAACTCAGAATTGACTGGAGGTATGTGTTTTCCTCCACGGTTTGCATCCTGTCATGCCGACAGTTGGCAATCTCAAGCTCCAACCCCACGCATCGCTCACATGGATCGGACAAGGTGCTAACTGAGCTGGCCTTCAAGGCTTCAGCAAGCTTGGCATTAACTCCTGCCAACTCAGTTCGCAAGCTAGGACAGAGCTTGCACGCACCTAGCAAAGAAGACCTTGCCTTCACTTCCTCTAGCTCCTTCTTCAGGGAGGGACACTCTTTGCAATCACCCACCAAGTCTAGCCTACTCTTTAGCTCATCATACACCTCAATCAAAGAGGCATACTTGGTTTGCAAGGTGGCAAAGTTTGTCATATGCATCGTGCACTCCTCACACTCCTCCGCATCGGTCACCTTCACCTCGGACCTAGCGAACTCAAGCTCCTTAAGCGCCTCATTCATCTTAGCCTTAAACTCGTTGCGCTCTCGGATAGCTCACTTGAGTTGCTTGTCCTGACCGAGAACTATGTCGACAAGAGAATCGCGCTCACCGGTAAGACGATCGACAAGAGAAGAGGTTGATACCTCGGAAGCATCGTCGTCATCGTCATCGTCGGTGTCGGCGTCCTTTTCCTGGCACTTGTGGTCCTCTTCGTCCAAGGCCATGGTGTAGAGGCCCTTGGAGCAGTGGCCGAAGAAGCAGAGTCTGTTGAAGCGTTCTTCTGTCTTGTGCTCGGACCCATCGTCGCTGGAGTCGCCGTGGGAGGTCTTCTCGCCGTCGCTGATGGTGGCGAGGAAGGCACGCCGACCAGCAACAAAAGCCTTCTCCACGTCCTCTCGGTGATAGCTGCCCTTCTTCTTCTTCCCGCCCTTGTACTCCGGCTTGCCCTTGCGCCTGGAGTTGCGGTTCTTGCCGGGGAAGCTCTTGTCGTTCTTGGGACAGTTCGCCATGAAGTGGTCTAGATCACCACACTTGTAGCAGCCCTCGCGTGCGCCACCACGCCGGCGATCCAGGCAGTTATTGTGAAACCGCGAGAACCGGGTGATGACGAGGGCGAGCTCGTCATCTCCAAACGCCTCCATCTGCTCCTCCATGATTGTACGCAAAGAAGACAAAGAAAACAGAGGAGGTGAAGCATCAGCAGAGAAGGTCGATCCACCCGTGCCTGAGACCAAAGCCATGGAATGTGAAGATGGGTTCTTCAGCTTGGCCTGAGTCAGGTGATCGATCTCGGTGGACTTGAGCTTGCTGAACGGCTCGTCCATGGTGAGGGTGTCATAAGATGGAGACTCTATGATAGTCGACACCTTCACCTCCCATACCCTCCGATCCAGGGCGTATAGTAACTTGAGAGCCCTCTCATGATCGTCATAGGGTAGGTTAGCCCGATTGACACACATCTTGTTCACAATCGTTTGGAAACGAGCGAACATGGCGTCAATCGTCTCTCCCTCCAACTGAACAAAGTTCTCGTACTCTCGCTTGTAGGTCTCAAAGAGTCTGGTCTTGACCTGAGCGGTCCCCTCGTGATAGCTCTGAAGCTTCACCCAGATCTCTCGTGCCGTCTCAAGCTCAGAGACACGCTCGAACTCAGGAAGGGAGATGCTGGCCAAAAGAGCATTATGAGCCTTGGAGTTGACCTCGTGCTGGTCAATCTGAATCTGACCCACACGAGCCGCAAGGACTACGTACTCAGCATTCTCACATATCTCCCAGATAGAAGATCTCATGCTGTTGAGATAAGCACGCATCCGAATCTTCCAATAGGGATAGTTCGTCCCATCGAAATAGGGAGCCTTGCCGTTCCCTCGATCCATGTCGCCCTTAGGATCCGAAACTGATTAAGGTAGTGAAGATCCCTTAACCGGCTCTGATACCAATTGAAGGACTGGATTGGCGACCAGAGGGGGGTGAATGAGAGCCTCAAATTCAACTTGTGTATAGAATTGCCCTTGTCCCAGAAAATCACCCCAAAAGAAAAGACTCGAGACGACCGGAGAGTTCACGACCTACAAGTAGGTGGATACCCTAGGAGATGTCCTAGTGGTACAGCGGAACCCCCTGAGAAACAACAAAGCCAACTCCCAAACCCTCAGAGCAAAACTGCACAAACAACAGAATCGCGGACAGTCCGGGGTCAGGGTCCCGGACTGTCCGCCGTTGAAGCCCGGACTGTGCACGACTGAGAGCCGGACTGTCCGCCGGCCAAAACGCAGAAACCAAACCGTGCTGCAAGTCTGCTGGACAGGTCCCGGACTGTCCGCGGGTTTGTACCGCGGACTGTCCGCCGTTCACTCGACAGTGAATAGTCAGGGGACTGCGCCTGACTGACCTGGCCGAATCTCGAGTCCCGGACTGTCCGCCGCTGGGGGCGCGGACTGTCCGCGGATGAACAGAAAGCAGGAAAACAGCTCGGGATAAAAGCAAATTTGATTGAAACTTCACCAAACCAAAAGGGACTTCGATCAAACTCCTCCTAGGTGCTCCTCTATGTATTGGGGTGCTAATCCTAAGAAATCATCGCACCAAACCAAGTCAATCAAGAGAAATCGGAGGATCACCGGAAAGGGGGAAAGAACGAAGAACGAACGCGAAATCAACCCGATCTATGGATTCATGAGGTTAGGAGAGAATTCCTTTGGTGGAAAGAAGGGGCTCACGACCAAGAACAAATTGATTCAAGTGGAATCGAAAATCATCTCACGAAGAGGGAGAGCGAGGCAAATCCCCGGGAGATGAAAAACCAAAACGTGAAGAATACAGAACACAAGACACGATTCGATTCGATTTCAGCCAAACTTCCTCCACACGAGGAGACAACGAGAATATGGTCTCGTTTCCTCAAAAGATCCAAATACACAGAGGTATGATTCCCGTCTCTGCAGATCGCTTGCAGCGAGGTATGATTAGAACCTAAGCGGGGGCTAGAGAGAGAGTGCTTAGGAACAAATGACTACAAGGATAGAGAGAGAGGAGGGGTGCCTCTCTTATTTATAGCCTAGATACAAGAGCGAAGCGGCCAACCCTAGGGGTATCCCGGTCCAACTCTGCTTGTTGATGATCCGACGGCCACGCGCCCATCTCATCCTTAGCTTCGCCTCGACGCAAGCCTCAGGATGCCGCCATGTGCCGCCCTTGCCGACCGCCGCGCCAACCTCGTGGATAGCTTCGCCGCCGCGCCAGCCTCTACACGCCGCCACGCGTCGACCGTCCTTTTTGCAGACCTCCCCCCGGTTTTGAGGCCGAAACCGGGAAACCTGGGCCTTCCCCCGGTTTTGAGGCTGAAACCGGGAAACCTGTCCTCAGGCTGAGTTTTGTGGCCCAAACTCAGAAACCCGCGAGCCTAGGTTTTGAGGCCCAAACCTAGAAACTGTCCTCGCTGAGTTTTGAGGCCCAAACTCAGAAACAGGCCACCCTGAGTTTTGAGTCCCAAACTCGGAAACCGTTGAGGGTAGCTTTGTGAGGCTCAGCTACCGAACCCGCGCCGTAGACGGGATGTGGTTCGCACACCCCGAGTTCCAGCACCGATGTCGGAGCATGTCCAGCCTCCACGCTGGACATACTACATTTGCCATCCTTCTCGGCCTCCCGCCAAGTGTCACAACGCCATCACCTTCCTTCCGACTCGGCCGATGCACCGCACATCCCCATGTACTCTTGCTTGTCAACGCCACGTGCCAGATACCGCAGCTGGTCCTCAGGTCTCCCAGTCCGTCGGTCCAAGCTCCACGTCCGCCCTTCACCACTCCCAGTCCGTCGGCACGGCACGTCCCTACTTGACCTTCACCTCACCTTAGACCACTGCGCGAGCTCCGCACCTGCACATCAACACAGCCAAGAGACATGTTGCCCATTGATCGATCACTCATCACTCAGGAAGGGAACCACAAGGGCACATATCAACCTTGTGTTCGCACACTTGTATCTCATATGAAGTGAATCCTCTAATGAACCATGTGTTGAGAGGGTGGATGAAGCCTCTATTTATAGGGGAAGGTGGAGTAGGGGCTACTCCGCGCCATGTCATCGATCCGCGTGCTCCCCATCTCTCATCCCTTGGATCCACCGTCATTGTAACCGCCATGGATGGATGGCCTTGATTTCTTCACGTGTGAAACATGTGCAAACAACCGACATTGGATGGGGTTCACCCTGGGGTCAGCCGACCCCAGCCAATGACAGGTGGGCCCACCACTTTGCTTCTAGAAGGTGTTGATGTCATCAGGCTGAACAGTGTAGCCAGGGCCCACCAAGGTGGGGTCGGCTGACCCCCCTATGACAGGGCTGGCCCACCAACTTGTGTCCCCTGATGTCCCCACATGTCATGGAGCATGGTGTCATATGTTGGTTGCATTTGCTTCCTTGTGTGGGCCCATGGATCCATATGCTTCTCATCTTTCACCGTTGAATGCAAACACATTTCTGATCTGATGGTGGAACGTAGCTTGGTGAAGCTTCACTTGGATAGTGCCACATCACCATGCCCGAGGAGCTCCCATGGTGGGGTCCGCCGACCCCACCTTGGGTGGGTCCAGGTGTCCATTTTCTTCTTATTCTGTTATACCTGCAAATCAAATACTAAGAGTACAAGTGGAACCTTTTATTGATAAAACATGTCTATGTCATGTCATTCTTCTCTATTTTCGAGCCTGTTGACGACATTTTGATATGTATTTTTATGCTATAATTATCGTCAACAGAGAGGTAGCTCAATGACATGAGCAATCCACTAAGGGTGCCTTTTGCCACTCCGCGCGGGGATTAGGCTCGAAAAACCCCCTCACAATCGAATGGTGGTGGCCAAGAACAATCACCAATCTTGCCAACTTCACCAAACCGCCTCCAAGCCGTCTAGGCATCAGCAAATGCCAAGAGTAACAAGAAACTCAATGACGATGCGAAGAACTAGTGCCACTAGAATGAACTCTTTCAAATCTTAGCACTTGATCAGTCAATCTCACTAGCAAATGATCAAATCAACACTAGAAATGAGTGGGAAGGCTTGGCTATGCTCACAAGAAAGCTTAGCCGATCAAAATATCGAAGACAGAACTCTAGTGAGCCGACCAAGCCACATTAATAGGCCACGCAAGTTGGCCTAGCCGTTGGATAGAAAACGCCAGCATCAGACGCACCGGTGTCGGGGCCATCGAACGCTGCCCCAACGCCGATGCTTCGATGAGCACCATGTGTCCGCTTCCTATGAATACGAGCTGCTCGATCCCAACGGTCGCATTGCTTCTCGCGTAGATTAAAGTGGCATCGGATGCACAAATGCCAGGGCATCGAACACTCCAATGCCAATTGCTCTTTTACTCACAGATCAGTGCCCCATCAGACGCTCCGAGTCCTTTGCATTGGACGCTACACCCCAACGTTCGATGACACACCAAAGAGGTTCCAGAGAGGTCAGAAACACATCGGACGCGTCCGATGGCCGATGGTTCCACGTCGAACGCAGGCTAGCATCTGATGCTCCCTACTAAGCTAGCTCATGCCACGTCACCAGCATCCAATGCTCTCTATTCGAGTCAGACTGAGTTAGGGTTTGCCATCGGACACGCCTAGCCAGCGTCCAATGCCCAAAACTCAGCACCTTTCACTTTCTAACTTCTACCCTTGCTCCCATGTGCTAACACTAAAGTGTTTCACCATTTGTGCACGTGTGTTAGCATTTTGCAAAGCATTTCCTAAGGGTTTTGTTAGTCACTCACTAGGTCTATATCATCAATATGTTAGAGAACTCCTAGTGGCACTTGAACACCACATAAGCCATGAATTGTCTCCTCTTCATATTATGGCTATCTATCCTAAATGTGATCACACTCACTAAGTGTCTTGATCACCAAAACAAAGAGCCCTATAGGTTATACCTTTGCCTTCGGGCCTCTTTGCTCCATTTCTTCCAATTCACCAATGGTAGAGCACTTGAGCACTTGTATGCTTGTGGCCATCACCATTTCCCATGGTTGTCAACTTGCTAGCTCCACCACTTGGCTTGGTCTTAATCCTTTTGAAGGACCGAGAATGCAAAAGCAAGGCGACCAGAGGGGGCGTGAATGGGAGCCTAAAAAATTTCTCTTGAAACTTCGGCCTTTGTCCCAAAAGTCAACCCCCAAAAGCTTCGATCGAAACTGTGATGCTCACGCCCCTTGGAAGAGGGTGGATGATCCCTAGGATCACAGCGAGGCACCACCAAGCAAGAGCGAAGCAAATACCAAAGGCTCCAGCACAAGTTCAACCCTTAAAAACCAACCCTCGAACATAGATGGAGAGCTACGTCGAGAAATCTCCAAACACCTATGCTAACGAGTAGCAAAGATACCTAGAGAGGTTCCTTGGTGAACTATAGGGCCAAACGAGAAGTCCAGAAACCAAGTGAAAAGGCCGGGAGAGCAAACGCACTAAAATGCAATACTCAGCCAATTCCCGGACTGTCCGGACTCTCAGTCCCGGACTGTCCGCGTCAGGGGCAGACTGTCCGCAGTCCCCTGGCGGACTGTCCACTGGCAAAAATCGCCAAACAACATAGTTGTTGAACACCCCCTGCACGACTCTCGGACTGTCCGCGGTCACCAACTGCGGACTGTTCGCCGGTCAAGTTGAGCCAACATAGCCGAGACTCGCGACCACTGACTCGGTCGGAGCCCGACGCGCGGACTGTCCGTGGGCACACTGGCGGACTGTCCACGAGTGCCCAGAAAGGATGATTTCAGTCGCCCTCAACTCAAATCTCCTCCAAATCGATCCAAAACAAAATCTCTTGATCCCAAACTTGGAGAGGATGATCACGAGGTAGTTGGGAGACTATCCCCAAGAAATCATCTGCTCAAATCAACTCAATCAACGGGAAATCAAAGGGGAAGGTGTATGAACTGAAAAAGCGCCACAAAAATTGAATCGACCCGATCTATTTGTTCGTGAGGAGTTAGATGAATTCCTTCGATCGAAATGATCTCCTCACTATAAAGAACAAGTTAATTCAAGTGGATTTCAAAAAGACATAGTAGAGAGGGAGATCGAGTGACGGGAAAATCACGGAGAAACGAAGAACGCGTAGAACAAAGTCAAAACGCGAATCAAGACACCGATCTGCGACCGTGTGGCTACCACACGCTACAACAGTGAGATTACGGTCTCACTTCCTCAAAATCTCATGAACACAGAGGTATGGTTCTCTGCGGATCTGAGTAGCTACAGCAGGGGATTGGGAGAGCAGGAAAACCCTAAGTGGAGAATAGCAAATGACTGAGATGGTTTGGGAGGTGGGTGTCTCCCCCTACTTATCCTAATTCTAATTCCCACTCTACCCCTAATAATTACAGAGCGAACCAGCTAAACCCAAGGGTTATTCTGGACCAACTCGTAGTAGGTGGTGATCCGACGGCCATGCCCGCACAACTGGTAGCATTGCCTTGACGCAACCTCACCGATTGCTGCCACGTGCCGCCACCGCTCTGCTCGTCCTTTTCACGGACCTCGCCCCCTGTTTTTAGGCCCAAACCGGGAAACCAGCCTTCACGACCAACCCCCGGTTTTGAGGCCCAAACCGGGAAACCAGCTGTCCATCGCCTGAGTTTTGTGGCCCAAACTCAGAAACCTGCCAGTGCCCAGGTTTTGAGGCCCAAACCTGGAAACCGTCCTTAGCCCGAGTTTTGTGGCCCAAACTCGGAAACCGGTCGCACCCAGGTTTTGTGGCCCAATCCTGGAAACCATCCACCTGATGGTTTTTATGTGGCTCAACCATCAAACCGACGCTGTAGACGGGATGCACCGCCCGTGCATCCCGTCCACCGACACGTGTCCCCAGGTCCTCGACCTGAGCAACACTATGTCCCGCAAGTCTTCGCTCATCGCTGTCCCAGGCTGTCAGCCACCACAACTGATCCTCAGGCCACCGGTCCCTTAGTCCAAGCCTCACGTCCGCCCTTCACCGCTCTCGGTCCATCGGCACGGCACGTCTCTACTTGATCTTCACCTTGCCTTCGATCACTGTCTCTGTCCTTGACACCTGCACAACACAAGCCAAAGAACATGCGCATCAAACCAGTTGATAATCACTCATCATTCGAGACTCGGCATACACCCATGTATCCGCAATCTCCCCCTTGATGAGTGCATTGTCAACTTCCAACACAAATCATAATGAACGTAGAAGAAGGAATAAGAAGGAGAAGTAGAGAACTCGTCCAAATGACCCAAAAGCATAGCAAAGCCAGAAAAAGGTCAAGTGAAAGAGCAAAACAACTTGGTCCCCAAAGACATGGGCAACGGCTCGACGCAACCAAGCAAAGCAAAGCTAGCCCTCAAGAAGAGGTAAAATAGGCTCAACACCGCTAGCGAGAAAGCTCGACACCAATTGAAATTCAACCAAAATAGAGGCAAAGGCAAAGTGAAGAGTATATAGGCAAGCATATAGGCAAAGTCGCTAGTCCCTCAAGAAAGAGGCAAAGGCTCAACACAACTAGCTACCAAAAATGCTCCGAACCAATTGGAAATTCATCAAACAAAGCGAGCAAACTCCCCCTCCAATAGTGCACACAACTAGGATATGATTTTATGATTTCTCCCCCTTATGATTTGACAAATTCTCCCCCTTAGTTGATAATGCACTATCAGGCAAACTTCTCCCTTCCAAATGCATATGAGTCAAAAATGCAAGTTAGCAGCTTCAGGAATAGGGTCAATAGAACGAAAAGATGCTCTATAAAGTATAACTCCAATGACTCAACAATAAGCATACATGCCCGCAAAGGCTCAAGCTGATCACCAAATACGAAATATGAACATATGAGCAAAGTGAGCAGTTTTGGCCAAAAAGGTATTCACCATCAAAATAGAACTAAACATGTATAGACAGGAAGTCAAACAAGTGCTAAACATGTATACAAGGTGAACTACCCCTAGCAAAGTTCAATCTTCATGCTGCAGAATGAAACATATACTTGTGATTTCAGATGTTAATCAGAGTTGCAGCGGTGAAATTACACAAGTTCAAAATTCAGCATGTGATTGCGAGAGGTTGAAGGCTTGTCATTGCCTAACTTTTCAACCGAGCTAAGCCTATGCAGAAGCAATCAGAAGCTTAAAGCGCCGGTTTCGGTCATACACTACATGGCTGAAGTTTAACTCAAAGTGCAGTGAGAAACAGTCTGGATACCGTGTTGTGTTGACAAGCAATCCCATCTCGATCTTTCCAATTCACTTAACTTGGTTCAATTTTATGACAGAATATGAACATACCAAGAAAGTGAATGACTCAGAACTAGAGACATAGCAACCTAGCATATATGAAAAAGCACAAGTGAATTCAACACATTCTACACATGCTAGTTGCATATCTCAATGGTGAACAATTTAAAGTTTTATGTTCATTAAGCAAATTTACCATTCATAAAATAGCTCAGCTCACAACATGTATCAGTGATCAGAAAGAGTATAAGCTACAAGCATCATCATATAGCATCAGAGCATACTAGATAGAGCATAATCAAATTCTAAAGATTATATATATGAAGCTCAGAAAGTAAAGATGCATGATGAAATGCAAAGACTAACTTATCAGAAATGAAAACAAAACGAAAGAAAAAGAGTCAGTCTATGATACAATACCCAAAATGTTTCCCCCATATAAAAGGGGAAACACACACCAAGCTCACCTCTCAACCTAGCAAAAGTTGATTGGTCCAAAGGCTTGGTAAAAATATCTGTCAACTGATGATGAGTATCGACATGGCGAAGGTCGATATCACCCTTCTCATAGTGGTCTCGCAAGAAATGAAAGCGCACATCAATGTGTTTGGTCTTAGAATGCAGCACGGGGTTCTTAGCAACGCTAATAGCACTCGTGCTGTCACAAAGCAATGGAACTCGAGAAAAGCTCAGACCAAAATCATGCAAAGTGGTAATCATCCACAGCAACTGAGAACAGCAGCTAGCCGCAGCAACATATTCAACCTCTGTGGTAGACTGAGCGACACTAGACTGCTTGTGAGAAGACCAAGACACAAGAGAAGAGCCAATAAACTGACAAGTCCCAGAAGTAGACTTGCGATCATGTCGGCAACCAGCAAAATCAGCATCCGAGTAACCGCAAAGGGAGAGGGTGGAAGAAGCAGAAGACCAAATCCCAAACTCAGGTGTGAACCATAAGTACCTCATAATGCGCTTGACCGCCTAACGGTGAGAGGTGCGCAGCGACGACTGAAATCGCTCGCAAAGACACACTGCGTACTGGATGTCCGGGCGTGTCGCCGTCAGGTACAGCAGTGACCCGATCATACTCTGGTACTCCTTCTGGTCCACAGATTCTCCATCCTTGTCCGCATCCAGGGCCGTCGTGGTCGACATGGGTGTTGGAAGAGGCTTGGCCTCACCCATATCGAACTTCTTCAGGATGTCCTTGGTATACTTGCCCTGGTGCACAAACGTCCCCTCTCGGGATTGCTTGATTTGCAATCCGAGAAAGAATGTCAACTCACCCATCATGCTCATCTCAAACTCCCTGCTCATAAGATCTGCAAACTTGGCAATCAAAGCGTGAGAAGAGCCACCGAAAATGATATCATCCACGTAAATCTGAACCAAGAGAGTGTCATTGCCTTGCTTGAGGAGAAAGAGCGTTTTATCCACACATCCCATTTTAAAACCCTTAGCAAGCAAAAAGGTTTTCAACCTATCATACCAGGCTCTAGGGGCTTGTTTCAAACCATACAAAGCTTTGTGAGGTCTAAAAACATGGTTTGGAAACTTGGGATTTTCGAAACCGGGGGGTTGTTTCACATACACCTCTTCTTCTATGTAGCCGTTTAAGAAGGCACCCTTGACATCCATTTGAAAAAGTTTAAACCCTTTGGATGCAGCAAAAGCCAAGAGGATCCTAATAGCCTCCAAACGAGCTACAGGAGCAAACGTCTCCTCATAGTCTATCCCCTCCTTCTGACTATACCCCTGGGCTATAAGTCTGGCCTTGTTTCTCACAATGTGGCCATCCTCTCCTTGTTTGTTTTTGAAAACCTATTTTGTACCAATAGGGTGACACTCAGGAGGAGGTGGAACCAAAACCCAAACCCGATTTCTTTCAAAATTTTCTAACTCATCATGCATGGCATTAACCCAATCAGGATCAGATAAAGCGTGTCCAACATCTCGGGGTTCAAAATCAGCAACAAATGCAGAATGAGCAAAGTGAGAGATTTGTTGTGACCTTGACCGAGTGACACGTTCGTCGATGCTGTCGATCATCTGTTGAGGCGGGTGTTGGCGCTGAATGTGTCGTGGCGCCTCCCGAGCCGAAGAAACATCCCCCTCAACAGCAGCTGGTGCCTCCTCGGGTACAAAAGGTGCAGCCCGAGGTGGCGGATCCCACGGCCCCCAAGTAGTCGACGAAGAAGGGTTGGGGCCGTGAGTCGTCGTAGTAGAAGTCGATGCTTGCGGCACAGCAGGTGGAGGTGGTGCTGGATCATCCATCCCTTCAGCACCCTCGTCCTCGTCATCAAAAAGAGGCTCGCCAACCTCATGATCACCTGCACGCTCAAAGCGAGAAGAAGGACAAACAATGGTCTCGTCGAAGGTGACATCAGATGTCTCCATGACTCGGTTAGTATCAAGGTTAAGTACATGATATGCACGAGTATGAGTGCCATAACCCAAAAATACACCGTCAGAAGAGCGAGACTCAAATTTGTCCAGGTTGCCTTTCTTAAGTATAAAACAGTGGCAACCAAAAACTCTAAAATAACTCACCTTGGGCTGTTTTCCAAAACGCAACTCATAAGAAGTCTTTTTCAAGAAAGCTCGGAGAAAAATGCGATTGGAAATATAGCATGCAGTGTTCATAGCTTCGGCCCAATACCGCCTAGGAGTCCTATGCTCATCGAGCATCGTCTTGGCCATCTCTACAAGGGTCCGATTCTTCCTCAATACAACACCGTTTTGTGGCGGTGTGTAGGGGGAAGAAAACGGATGCTCTAAACCCAAAGAGTTACAAAACTTTTCAAAATCCGAGTTTTTAAACTCAGAACCATTATCACTCCGAATAGCTCGCATTTAGTTCATAGGGAACTCATTCTGAAGACGCAAAATCAGATTGCGAGCAAAAGAGAAGGTCTCGGTTTTCTCAGCTAAAAAGAAAACCCATGAATATCTCAAAAAATTGTCAACGACAACAAGTACATACCACTTTCCCCCAACCGAGCTGACCCAAGCCGGACCAACAAGGTCCATGTGCAAAAGCTCTCCAGGGCACTTAGTCATGACTTGGTTCACAGGATGGTGGGAAGCGGCAACCATCTTCCCATGTCTACAGGAATGGCAAACAAGATCCTTCTCCATAGACAACTTGGGCAATCCTCGGATTAGGCCAAGTGAACTAAGCCTTGCAAGCAAGTCGAAGCTCAGGTGACCGAGTCTCCTATGCCACTTCCAAAGATCAGAGGAGGAAGGACCAGCCAAAAGATAGCGAGAAATTCCAAATGACTCCGAGAAATTCGCGTGAAAGACTTTCCCAAAGGGCAAAATCAAACATACAAGATTGCCCTGAGGATCTAAAATGCGACTGAGATTCGGCTTAAAACGAATCTCATAGTCATCATCGAAAAGTTGCAAAACAGAAAGAAGGTTAAAATGCAAGTTAGAAACAAGAGCAACATCACGCAACACAAAGTGCTCATTAACTCGCACCGACCCACGAGACAACACTTTACCTTTGCTATTGTCACCGAAGGTAATAAACTCCTTTCCGGCAACAGGACTAAGACTGGAGAACCACTTGGCGTTTCCGGTCATATGCCTCGAGCACCCGGAATCCACCAACCAAACATTCTCCAATCGCTTTACCTACATCAATAAAAAGACATAGGGTGAGCATACGGTCCAACACTGGGGTGAGTAAAATGGGAATTATACCAGTGTTGGGCTGGCTGCTCAAAAGAACGGTTAGTAGAAAAACCATTCCTAGCACGCCTACGGGGAAAGCGATCACCACGTATAGAAAAACGTGGTCCGCTAAGGAAAGAGCGTCCATCGCGATACTCAAAACGTGTTGGAGGGAAACGCTCAACAAAGCCACCGCCACGGGGTCCATATCCTGCAAAAATAGGATCCCACCGGGCAACACCTCCCTAAGGCCTAGGACCTTGAGGCATTGGACCTCTAGGCCTAGCAGCTCTCCTCTGAACATTCGGCACATGTACATCATGGAAAGGATGGTACATGTCCGCATTGTTCATCTCCCTGGCACGACGCTCCTCTCTCTTGCGCCGAAAGCAAAACTCCCTCAAGTGTCCATCTCTCCCACAGTGCTCACAATGGTACCTCACCGCTCTCATAGGGGGGTTGTTGGTACTCACGGTAGTGGGTGTGGATCACTTTGCCTTTCTGTGGCATGAGCTCCTCTTGGATAGGTGGCATGGTGTCTAGCTTGTTCTTGAGGTGGTTTGGTTTTGGAGCCCATGTCTGTTTCTTGGGTGGAGCTCTCGGAGGTTCAACAAACACCCCATACTCAGTGTTAGGCTTGAATTGGGCAATCATCATCCCAAGCTACGGCTCACCACAAGACACCCATGACAAGATGGTCCGAAGGTATGTGTTTTCCTCCTCGGTTTGCATCTTGTCATGCTTCACATTCGCAATCTCCATCTCCAAACCCTCACACAAAGCACATCTAGGCACACAAGTGCTACCCGAGTTGGCCTTCTCAAGAGACACAATCTTGGCATTCTTCTCTAACAACTCGGATTGCAAGCCTGCACAAGACTTGCACGCACCCAACAACACGGGTCTAGCCCGGAGCTCATCCACCTCTCCAACCAAAGCAGCATACTTACCCCTCAAAGTGAGAAGGTCAGTCATGTGCTTGGAGCACATCTCACACTCATCCTTCTCAGTTACGACAATGGTGGACTTGACAGACTCAAGCTCCTTCACCGTATCCTCCCACTTCTGCCTAAACTCCTTCTGCTCTCTAGCAGCACGCCTAAGCAGCTTATCTAGACTAAGAAGGGCGGCAGTAAGTTTCTCGACCTCAGCAGAAAGCTCGTCGGGAGTCTGAGATACCTGGGAGGTGTCATCGTCGTCATCGTTCCGAGGGGTCTCCTCCAGCTGGCTGTCGACCTCCTTGTCGAGGGCCATGGTGCAAAAGCTCTTGTTGTCGGCGTAGAAGCAGAGGCCGTTCAGCTTGTCCTCGATCTTCTTCTTCTTCTTCTCGGACTCGTCATCGCTTGAGGAAGCAGAGTCGTCATCCGAGTCGTCGACGTCGCTGAGCGTGGTGAAGCAAGCACGCTGCTCAGCCTGGGCCTTCTCCAAGCACTTCTTCTTGATGTACTCCTTGTTGAAGCCACCCTTCCGCTTGTGCTTCGCGGGGACATACTTCTCCTTGCGCTTGCCGGAATCGTACTTGTGCCCATGATCGCCCTTCCCAAATGCTTGCTTGTTCTTCTTGGGACAGTTGGCGATGAAGTGGTCGGGGTCGCCGCACTCAAAGCATCCAGAGCATCCTCCTCTGCGGCGATGGTTCATGCGGTTGTTGTGGAACCGCGAGAACCGGTTGGCAAGCAAAGCCAACTCGTCATCCCCCATGAACTCCAGCTGCTCCTCTGTGACAGAAAGAAGAGAAGAAAGTGCAAATCCTCCAGAGGAGTTAGCATAAGAGCCAGAAAGCAAAGCCATAGACGGGCCAGAAGGATTTTCATAAGAAGCCCTCGCAATAGCATCAATCTCACTGGATTTGAGCTTACTGAAGAGCTCGTCGCATGTGAGGGTCTCATAGTTAGGCGATTCGATGATCGCCTGAACCTTCGAGTCCCACACCGACCGATCGAGAGTATGCAAAAGCTTGAGAGCCCTCTCATGATCGTTGAAAGGAAACAGCTCCTTGTTAGCCCTCATCCTGTTGATAATCACCTGAAAGCGGGTGACTAAACTTTCTATGCTCTCGCCAGGCATGTGTCGAAAGTTCTCATACTCCCGCTTGTGCGACTCGTAGAGACGGGTTTTGACTTGAGTGGTTCCCTCATGGAAACGCATGAGGATAGCCCAAATCTCCCGAGTCGTAGCGAGGTGAGAAACGCGATCAAACTCCGTCATGCTCAAACATGAGAAAAGAGCATTACGGGCTCGACTATTTGCATCGTGCTCATCGATCTGATGCTGAGTAGCACGAGCAGCCAAGACCACGTAATTAGCAGAGTTGCAAATATCCCAGATGGAAGCACCCAAACTCTGAAGATAGGCCGACATGCGTATCTTCCAATACGCATAGTTCGTCCCATCGAAAAACGGCGGTTTGCCCACGCCACGATCCATGTCGCCTTTGATGGATCTGGAACCGGCTAAGGTGGAAGATACTTAACCCGCTCTGATACCAATTGAAGGACCGAGAATGCAAAAGCAAGGCGACCAGAGGGGGGGTGAATGGGAGCCTAAAAAATTTCTCTCGAAACTTCGGCCTTTGTCCCAAAAGTCAACCCCCAAAAGCTTCGATCAAAACTGTGATGCTCACGACCTTTGGAAGAGGGTGGATGATCCCTAGGATCACAGCGAGGCACCACCAAGCAAGAGCGAAGCAAATACCAAAAGCTCCAGCACAAGTTCAACCCTTAAAAACCAACCCTCGAACATAGATGGAGAGCTACGTCGAGAAATCTTCAAACACCTATGCTAACAAGTAGCAAAGATACCTAGAGAGGTTCCTTGGTGAACTATAGGGCCAAACGAGAAGTCCGAAAACCAAGTGAAAAAGCCGGGAGAGCAAACGCACTAAAATGCAATACTCAGCCAATTCCTGGATTGTCCGGACTCTCAGTCTTGGACTGTCCGCGTCAAGGGCGGACTATCCGCAATCCCCTGGCGGACTGTCCGCCGGCAAAAATCGCCAAACAACACAGTTGTTGAACACCCCCTGCACGACTCTCGGACTGTCCGCGGTCACCAACTACGGACTGTCCACCGGTCAAGTTGAGCCAACACAGCCGAGACTCGCGACCACTGACTCGATCGGAGCCCGACGCGCGGGCTGTCTGCAGGCACACTGGCGGACTGTCCGCGAGTGCCCAGAAAGGACGATTTCGCTCGCCCTCAACTCAAATCTCCTCCAAATCAATCCAAAACAAAATCCCTTGATCCCAAACTTGGAGAGGATGATCACGAGGTAGTTGGGAGACTATCCCCAAGAAATCATCCGCTCAAATCAACTCAATCAACGGGCAATCAAAGGGGAAGGTGTATGAACCGAAAAAGTGCCACGAAAATTGAATCGACCCGATCTACTTGTTCGTGAGGAGTTAGATGAATTCCTTTGCTGGAAATGATCTCCTCACTATGAAGAACAAGTTAATTCAAGTGGATTTCAAAAAGACGCAGTAGAGAGGGAGATCGAGTGACGGGAAAATCACGGAGAAACGAAGAACGCAAAGAACAAAGTCAAAACGGGAATCAAGACACCGATTTGCAACCGTGTGGCTACCACACGCTACAACAGTGAGATTACGGTCTCACTTCCTCAAAATCTCATGAACACAGAGGTATGGTTCTCTGCGGATCTCAGTAGCTACAGCAGGGGATTGGGAGAGTAGGAAAACCCTAAGTGGAGAATAGCAAATGACTGAGATGGTTTGGGAGGTGGGTGTCTCCCCCTACTTATCCTAATTCTAATTCCCACTCTACCCCTAATAATTACAGAGCGAACCAGCTAAACCCTAGGGTTATTCTGGACCAACTCGTAGTAGGTGGTGATCTGACGGCCACGCCCGCACAACTGGTAGCATTACCTCGACGCAACCTCACCGATTGCCGCCACGTGCCGCCACCGCTCTGCTCGTCCTTTTCATGGACCTCGCCCCCTGTTTTGAGGCCCAAACCGGAAAACCAGCCTTCACGACCAACCCCCGGTTTTGAGGCCCAAACCGGGAAACCAGCCGTCCATCGCCTGAGTTTTGTGGCCCAAACTCAGAAACCCGCCAACGCCCTGGTTTTGAGGCCCAAACTGGAAACCCTCCTCAGCCCGAGTTTTGTGGCCCAAACTCGGAAACCGGTCGCACCCAGGTTTTGTGGCCCAAACCTGGAAACCGTCCACCCGATGGTTTTTCTATGGCTCAACCATCAAATCGACGCTGTAGACGGGATGCACCGCCCGTGCACCCCGTCCACCGAAACGTGTCCCCAGGTCATCGACCCGAGCAACACCATGTCCCGCAAGTCTTCGCTCGTCGTTGTCCCGGACTGTCAGCCACCACAGCTGATCCTCAGGCCACCGGTCCCTCAGTCCAAGCCTCACATCCGCCCTTCACCGCTCCCGGTCCATCAGCACGACACGTCTCTACTTGACCTTCACCTTGCCTTCGATCATTGTCTCCGTCCTTGACACCTGCACAACACAAGCCAAAGAACATGCGCATCAAACCAGTTGACAATCACTCATCACTCGAGACTCGGCATACACCCATGTATCTGCACCTTTCTAATTAGCTACACATATGCTTAGCAATAGGATTAGACCAAATAGGTTTCATCAATTAACCAAAACCAAACTAGGGCTTTCAATCTCCCCCTTTCAGTAATTGATAACAACTTATACAAAGATATGTGATTTAAATTTGAGTAACCACATTGATAGTATTAGCTCCCCCTACATATGTGCTATAGAGTTTGGTTCTAAATTTGGCACATATGTATAGATATAAAATGTGGGTGAGCAATACTATCAATAATGATGCTAAGGCATAAGAAAGGACCTTTGAAGTGTGATACCAATCAGAGTGCACATGTTATACCATCCTTAGCACCATTTGTCACTAGACATACATCAAAACTCAAGAACCCCGTGAGATCAATAATTATAAAAAGCTATTGATCCACTTTGAAAAAACAAGTATGTCTAGTTGCAATCCTATACATGCTAGTGACTCATACTAAACATGTTCTATTACTAGCATTCGCCACATAAGCATGAAGATCAACTTAAATAGCTTATGTAATGCAATCAATCATATCAAACATATGAATATGCACATTTCAAATGCAACATACATGTTTATGAGCTTGCTCCCCGTATATGTGTGCTCAAATTTTAATTGTTCAAGCTCCAAAACACTTGAAACTTTCAAACTCATTTGTTTCCCCCTTAGTCATAATCTCCCCCTTTTACTATCTTTGTACACTTTCTTTCTCCCCCTTTGCCCATTGAGTTATCTTTGTAACATTCTCTCCCCCTTTGTCAACAATTATCATAAAGGTTCGGCAAACTTTTAATGGAAGGAGACATCTTATCACGAGATTCATATAAGGAGATCAAACTAGGTCAAATTGTGGCTTAATCTAGCTTATGAGCATAAGATATTTAACACGGTTTGCTCTAGAGTACGCTTCTTCACACATCTTTCAATGGTTATCTTACTCACTTTGGTTAAACACTTATTGCTCAGTTACTAGATCAAACACTAGAGTTATAAGCTCACAAACAAGTTATACGCTACCACTAGATCAAGTCAAACATAGAAGCAATAGTGGTACCATATATACTTCAAATTCATTTGATTTGCCATGAATGAGCCTATTTAAGCAAAGTGATGTCTATATGAACCAGAACACATCCTAATAAGAATGAATGCACATGCCAAGCAATTTCACCTTTGCTTTGTTGGAGGAGAGCATGTCATATGTGAGGGTGCATTTAACTCATGTTGGAGAAGTCTAGGATATTCAATTCATTCCTTAGCTTGCAAAATCGTCTCTCATCTAGTGGCTTAGTGAAGATGTCGGCAAGTTGATCATCGGTGCCAACACTTTCAATAGATATATCCTTCTTTGCTTGATGATCTCTAATGAAGTGATGCCTTATATCAATGTGCTTAGTCCTTGAATATTGAACCAGGTTGGTGGCTATTTTTACGGTTCTCTCATTATCACAAAGCAATGAGACTTGTCCAAATTTGACTCCATAATCTTGCAATGTTGCTTTCATCCATAGCAATTGTGCACAACAATTACCCGCGGATATGTATTCGGCTTCAGCGGTAGAGAGTGCACGGGTTGTGAGCTAGGGTTTCGGGGAAAGGAGTGGCTCGGCAGGGGACTATGGGAATGGAACCAGGGACTTCGTTGGGGCTTTATAGGGTTCGGGGCGGTGCGGCGAGGCGTCGGGGAAACTCCACCGGGCGCCAATTGATGGCTGAGTAGCCTTCAAGGCCACTTCAATGCCAGTTATGGGAGAGGGGGAGCCGGCGGCGGGCATTGCAGGCGGTGGGAGGTAGGGGAAGGGCCTCAGGTCGCAGACAGGCGGGCCCAGGTGGCAGGTGGGCGGGTGCGACTGACCCGTGGGGCTAGGTGGTCAGCGGCGGGCAGGGTGCGGCTTGGGCCTTTGCGCGCGAAAGAGCAGCGGGGGGGAGGGAAACTGAGATTGGGCCGCGGGTGGGCTTGCGCGAGCGGGAGGAGAAGAGGAGTGGGAGTGGGCCGAGCAGGCTGAGGCCCTTGCGGGGAGAGCGCGGGAAAAGGAGAAGGGGAGGGAGGTCGGGCTGGGCTGTTTTGTGACTCGGGCCGAAAAGGGTGAAGGAGAGAAAGAGAGAAAAGAAAGGGTTTTTCTTTTATTTCCTTTTTGAAACTTGTTCAAATTCAATCTAGGTTTGAATTCAAACCACCCAACACTAATCCTACACTCAAACAAAATATTATGCACCGGCATGTATGCAACAAAAATATATCTAAGCTGTAGAGTTTATTTTAATCATTCAAAAATTTATTATTTGACCTAGGTTAAATGCTTAGAAAAATAAATAAAGCTCAAATTTATTACTAAATTTGGAAAATAAAATTTTAGGTTGTCACAAGATCGTTGGTATATTATGGGCCAAGCCATATAATATATTTAACAATTAATAAAATCTATGATTTATATTAAATAATATTCGTTGGTTTATTACCATGATGATGGGCCACATGCATACATGTGTTACCGTCGGTTGGTTTATCATGCATGCATTACCATCGGTTGGCTTGACCAAGGAAGGTGGGCAAATGGGCAATGGAAGGCACATTAGATAGGCAATGAGCAATCAGTATTCCAGTTTGCCAACTATGTGTCTTGAATATGAGTTACAGAAGTTCTTTTTATTTCCATTTATTAGCTGGCAAATGGCAAAGTGAATATGGGAGTTTCCAACTCTAGCATTGATTGTTTTATCTACCTCCTGATCTTCGTGTGCATGTTCACCATCACATCGGTGCAAGGATAAATTCCCAACCCTCACATCTGGTCTTGTCTCAGTTTTTGAACACACAACCAAAAGTTCTTGCTGCCGCTAGCTTCCTCATCGCATGACTTGTGCGCACAAGTCGTTGGGAGAGTAGGAGCCTCCGGAATGTATGTCGGCTACGAGTTCACCTGCTCGAGTGGAGATCGGCGATCACGTTTTTGGGGAGTGTCTGTCGCCGACATGACTACTCGATGGTGGTGATCTTCTTCTACCCCGGTGACGAGGTCTTCACTGTGTTCTTCCTGCACAGCTTCGAGCGGGACGACTACATCAACAAAAGCACCATGTCGTCGTCGGGTGCTTCCGGCTCTGCCGCTGGGTATATGACTTTGCGACATCTTCTTTACTATATGTTGAAAACCTTATTGGTTAGCACTACTTGGATAGCGATCATGATATATATGTATGATAATTTACATGGTATTTCTCTGAATACTGCTATGAATATTTTCATGATTGTTTATTTGAACAAGCACACATATGATGTCATGATACGTTTATTTGTGTCAATTTTCTGGAATAAATTAATTTTGAATCTGCCTAAATTTCTAACAATCCAAAAACGTGATTTTAGGCAATTTTCATCTGTGGGCTTTGCGGGTTTGTTGAAACCAGTGTCATTTGAGGGCGCTCACTATAAGAGATGGTGCGAGAAAACAATTATGTGGTTGACCGCTATGCGTTGTTACTATGTGGTGCTTGAGCAGCCTACTGGTGTTAAAACCGTTGATGAGCAACAGATTTTTGATCATGACGACACCACTTGCAAGGCTGCGTTCTTGAGCATAATTGGAGATTCTCTCATTGATGCATATGTGCAGCTTCCGACTGGTAAAGCTATATGGGATGCACTTGAGGCCCGTTATGGCATTTCTGACATCGGTTCTGAGCTGAACGTCATGAAACAGTTTCATGACTATCGAATGGTCGAGGGCCGTCCGGTAGTCGAACAGACCCATGAAATACAGGCACCAGTGAAGGAACTTGAGCTGTTTGGGTGTTCACTCCTTGACAAGTTTATGGTTGGATGCATAATTGCAAAGCTGCCACAATCTTGAACTGATTTTGCAACTTATCTAAAACATAAGAGGCAAGAGTTCAGTACTGCTGAGCTTGTTGGGACTCTAGATGTTGAGGATAAGGCAAGGGCAAAGGATGTCAAAAGCAAGAAAGTCATTGAGGGAAGTTCTAGCGCTCATGTGGTGCAAAAGAACCGTTTCAAACCACAAAAAAAAGAAATTCAAGCAAGAGCATAAGCAGAAGTCCACCATTCCTTTCAAGAAGGGTAAAAGGTTGAACAAGGATAAGATGAATTGTTTCACCTGTGGCAAGACTGGACACTTCTCTAGGGAGTGTCGGAATCCTACTCCACAGAAATCAGTCAACACCGTTGAGACTGAGGCAGCTACATCTAGGTATGGTAAATGTATGCCTTCTGTATTTTCAGTTTGTCATTCACCTTATTGGTGGGTTGATACCGGTGCAAATATACATGTGTGTGCTGATTTTTCCTTATTTTCTTTTTACCAGGCAGGGCGGGCTGGCTCCTTGTTGATGGGGAACGGGGCACGTGCGGCTGTTCATGGTGTTGGTACGGTCGATCTGAAGCTCACTTCGGGAAAGACCGTGCAACTCAAGAACGTCCATCATGTCCCCTCAATAAAGAAGAACTTGATTAGTAGCTCCATGCTCTGTCGTGATGGTTATAAGTTAGTATTTGAATCCAATAAATGTGTAATCTCTAAGTTTGAAACTTTTATTAGCAAGGGCTATGAGAGCGGAGGCTTGTTCCGCTTGTCTTTGGCTGATACTTGCTTTAAGTCAGTGAACCATGTGGTTAATAACGTTGAGACGCGAATATTTGGCATTCAAGATTATGTCATATTAATGTTGGCTGCATGTCCTGCTTAGCTAGCTTAAGTTTAATTCCTAAATTTGATACAGTCAAAAGTTCTAAGTGTCATGCATGTGTAGAAGCAAAACAACCTCATAAGCCTCATAAAACTGCTATGGCGAGAGAATTAGCACCTCTTGATTTAATTCATTCTGATATTTGTGAGATGAATGTGATATTGACCAAAGGTGGTAAGAGATACTTTATTACTTTTATAGATGATTGCACTCAATTTTGCTATGTGTACTTAATGAAAACTAAAGATGAAGCATTGTATTATTTTAAAATCTACAAAGCCGAGGTAGAGAATCAAATTGAGAAGAAAATCAAATGTGTACGGTCTGATCATGGAGGAGAGTATTTCTCTAATGAGTTTTCTGAGTTTTGCGTGGTGCACGGAATAATTCATGAGAGGACGCCACCATATTCACCATAGTCCAATAGGATTGCTGAGAGAAGAACCGCACTCTTACTGACTTGGTAAATGCCATGTTGAGGACTGCAGGTTTATCTAAAGAATGGTGGGGTGAGGCTATATTGACAGCAAGTCATGTCCTAAATAGAGTTCCCACAAAGAACAAAGAAATTACACCATTTGAAGAATGGGAGAAAAAGAGATTAAATCTTTCTTACCTGTGAACTTGGGGTTGTTTGGCCAAAGTAAACGTGCCAATAAACAGAAAGCGAAAGCTTGGACCAAAAATGGTAGATTGTATTTTCCTCGGCTATGCCATTCATAGTGTGGGCTACGGATTTTTAATAATAAACTCTGATATTCCTGAGATGGTTGTTGATACAATCATAGAATCTAGAGATGCAACATTCTTTGAAGAAGAATTTCCCATGAAAACTAATACACCTAGCATATCTAGTCATGATTCTTTTTATGTCCCTGATTCTCATGAACCGGTTATACACGCTAATGATGAAACTCATGAAGAAATTCCTGAGGAGGATAATAATACAGTCGCTTGCAAGAGTAAGAGACGAAGGATTGGAAAATCTTTTGGTGATGACTTTATTATATACCTTGTGGAAGATACTCCCACAACCATTGCTGAGGCATATTCCTCTCTCGATGTTGACTTGTGGAAGGAAGCAATTCACAGTGAGATGGATTCTATTATGTCAAACGGAACTTGGGAAGTGGTTGATCGTCCTTATGGATGTAAACCTATGGGATGCAAATGGGTGTTCAAGAGGAAAATGAGACCGGATGGTACTGTTGAGAAGTACAAAGCAAGACTAGTCGCTAAAGGCTATACACAAAAAGAAGGAGAAGATTATTTTGACACTTACTCACCAGTTGCTCGTCTAACGACCATTCATGTGCTAATATCCTTGGTTGCCTCACATGGTCTTCTCATTTATCAGATGATGTTAAGACAACTTTCTTGAATGGAGAGCTTGAGGAAGAGATCTATATGGATCAGCCGGATGGATTTGTGGCAAAAGGTCAAGAGGGTAAGGTTTGTAAGCTGTTGAAATCTTTGTACGGTCTAAAGCAAGCCCCTAAGCAGTGGCATGAGAAGTTTAACAAAACTTTAACGACAGCTGGCTTTGCAGTGAATGAAGATGATAAATGTGTATATTATCGGTTCGGTGGAGGTAATGGTGTCATTTTGTGCTTGTATGTGGATGATATTTTAATATTTGGGAATAATATTGAAGTGATTAATGAAGTAAAAGATTTTCTGTCTAATAACTTTGAAATGAAAGACTTAGCTGAGGCTGATGTTATTCTTAATATTAAGCTATTGAGAGAAGAAGGAAATGGTGGGGTTACTCTTGTGCAGTCCCACTATGTGGAAAAGGTGCTAAATCATTTTGGGTACAATGACTGTGCACCGGCTCCAACTCCTTATGACCCAAGTGTGAGATTGAGGAAAAATTGTAGAATTTCGAGAGATCAATTGAGATATTCATAAATAATTGGTTCTCTCATGTACTTGGCTAGCGCCACTAGGCCTGATATCTCGTTTGATGTGAGCAAACTAAGCCGGTTTGTGTCGAATCTAGGAGATATTCATTAGAAAGCTCTTGAGAGAGTGTTGCGCTATCTAAAAGGTACAATGAGTTATGATATTCACTTTACCGGGTATCCGAGGGTACTAGAAGCTTATTGTGATGCTAATTGGATTTCTGATGCTGATGAGCTGTACGCCACAAGCGGATACACATTCCTGCTTGGAGGTGGCGCTGTTTCCTAGAAGTCTTGCAAGCAGACTCTCGTAATGAAGTCTACAATGGAAGCAGAACTGATGGCATTGGATACCGCTGGCGCTAAAGCTGAGTGGCTTCGTGAATTTCTTATGGATTTACCGGTTGTTGAAAAACCTATACCGGCTATTTCTATGAACTGTGATAACAAAGGTGAACAATTCTAAAGACAACATGAAGTCAACAAGGCATGTGAAAAGGCGTCTAAAGACTGTCAGGAAATTGAGAAACTCCGGAGTAATTTATTTAGACTATGTCCATACATCTAAAAATCTGGCAGATCAGTTTACTAAGGGTCTGTCACGCAACGTGATAGAAGGTGCATCGAGGGAGTTGGGCTTGAGACCCACTTGAAGTTACACCATAGTGGCAACCTGTTCTATGTGATCGGAGATCCCATGAATTAGAATGGTGAAACAAGTTAGTGGTTGACTGAGGGAGAAACCCCTTATTTAAAGTTCGAACTCATTGGAGATGCACCGCTTCTCCTATGCTGTATGGCAGGTTGGATAAGTCCTTAATGTGATCTGAGTGGCTTGTTTAAGCAGGGATGTTGTCCTACAGAACATCCTCTAAAGGAACACACCTATACGAGCTCGACTGCTAGTCACAGTCTATGAGATGTGGGCAATCTCTAGATACTCGTGAAAGGCACAAAAAGTGTGACTTATATGCTTCAAAACAAAGGGGATGCTTGTAGCAGCCTAGTACCAAGATATGAACTTTGGTGAAGCTCATTTTCACACAAAACTGACAATTGAAGGCATAGTCCATTGTTCAGTGGTGAGTGAGTGGAGCCTTTGTTCTAGACGGGTGTTCAACTTAACAGTCCCCGTTGAAACTCTGGTATATCAAAAAAAACTATGGTTTTGAGATTATTTTCTATGAATCCTAGAGTTTGGTGGGGATTGTTGGTATATTATGGGCCAAGCCATATAATATATTTAATAATTAATAAACTCTATGATTTATATTAAATAATATTCATTGGTTTATTACCATGATGATGGGCCACATGCATACATGCGTTACCGCCGATTGGTTTATCATAACGGTTGGCTTGACCAAGGTGGGCAAATGGGCAACGAAAGGCACATTAGATAGGCAATGAGGAATCAGTATTCCACTTTGCCAACTATGTGTCTTGAATATGTGAGTTACGGAAGTTATTTTTATTTCCATTTATTAGCTGACAGATGGCAAAGTGAATACGGGGGTTTCCAACTCTAGCATTGATTGTTTTATCTACCTCCTGATCTTCGCGTGTCTGTTCACCATCACATCGGTGCAAGGATAAATTCTCAACCCTCACATCTGGTCTTGTCTCTGTTTTTGAACACACAACCAAAAGTTCTTACTGCCGCTAGCTTCCTCGTCCCATGATTTGCGCGCACAAGTTCTTGGGAGAGTAGGAGCCTCCTGAACGTACGTCGGCTACGAGTTCACCTGCTCGGGTGGAGATCGGCGATCACGTTTTTGGGGAGTGTCTGTCGCCGACACGACTACTGGCTGGTGGTGATCTTCTTGTACCCCGGCGATGAGGTCTTCACTGCGTTCTTCCTGCACAGCTTCGCGCGGGACGACTACATCAACAAAAGCACCATGTCGGTGTCGGGTGCTTCCGGCTCTGCCACTGGGTAAATGACTTTGCGACATCTTCTTTACTTTATATTGAAAACCTTATTGGTTAGCACTACTTGGATAGCGATCATGATATATATGTGTGATAATTTACATGGTATTTCTCTAAGTACTGCTATGAATATTTTCATGATTGTTTATTTGAACAAGCACACATATGATGTCATGATATGTTTATTTGTGTCAATTTTCTGGAATAAATTAATTTTGAATCTGTCTAAATTTCTAACAGAGATAGAACATGATAACATGTTCTTAGTGGAGAATGATGTGGATAACTTGCATGAAGAGATAGAACATTTAGTGGAATCAGGGAATGATATGGACACCTTGCATGAAGGGAGAGAAATATTTAGTGGATATTAGCTTTATTAGAGTTAAAGATTTACTATAAACTTAGTTAAACTTAAGCTTTATTGATCCGCATGGATGTCATACACTACAGCAGAATCGCTCTTTGCCGAGTGCTGGCAACACTCGGCAAAGAGCCTTTTGCACTCGGCGAAAGCTTCGCCGAGTGCCGCACTCGGCGAAGAATTTCACGGCAAAGGGTTCTTTGCCGAGTACCAAATATCGGGCACTCGGCGAAGGCTTCGCCGAGTGCTGACATATTTGGCACTCGGCAAAGAAAAAGATAAAAAAACCCAAAAAATAGGGAAAAATTTTTATTTAATTGGAGGAGGGGCCCACTGGGCAGCGCCCACTTGTCGCCCTCAAAATCGCAAGTTCTACTATTTTTCACGCAATTTTCTCTCACGCAGTCAGCAGGATTCGAACTCACGACCTCTTGTTCGCGCGGAGCCTCCTCTACCACTGCACTACACACTCATATACGTTCCATCTCCGTTTCGATTACCCATATATTATACTAAACCATGTGTAACTTGCTTATTTGAGGCCCTAAACGAATTCAAATCAAAAAATTGTAAACTATAAAGTTTTCTAACTTTTCAAGATCTACAACTTTTATTTTGGTAGTTTTTCCATCCGAGGTCGTTTATAAAAATTTGAATTTTAAATTTTACAATTTGAAACGTAGTTTTCGTTGACAAGATGATTTTAAATCAAAAAGTTGTCAACACCAAAGTTTCATAACTTTTCGAGATCTACAACTTTTATTTTGGTCATTTCTCCATCTGAGGTATTTTGAAAAATTTGAATTTTAAAATTTTCAAATTCGACGCAGTTTTGCATAACTAGATGACTTCAAATTAAAAAGTTATCAACTATAAACTTTCATAACTTGTCAAGATCTACAAAGTTTATTTTGGTTGTTTGACTATTTGTGCATCCGACATTGTGGTTCTAATATTATTCATAAACATTATATATCACTCTTGTAGTTTTATAAACTACCGGAGAGATATATAAGATTTGTGAACGAATTTATTTTAAGTTTGTCAAATGAAAAAATCACCAAAACAAAAATTGTTCATCTTGATAAGTTAACCAACTTTGTAGTTAAAAACTTTTTTATTTGGATTAATTTACTGCTTCAAAATGTAATTTCAAAACTGGCTTTGCCGAGTGTCAGAAAAAAACACTAGGCAAAGAGCTCTTTGCCGAGTGTCACGTGGCTGGCACTCGGCAAAGGCACCTCTTTGCCGAGTGCCAGCCACAGTTCGGGGCCACATTCTTTGCCGAGTGCCACGTGGCCGGCACTCGGCAAAGGCACCTCTTTGCCGAGTGCCAGCCACGTGGCACTCGGCAAAGAACCGCCCACGTGGCACAATTCGGGGCCACATGCTTTGCCGAGTGACACGTGGCTAGCACTCGGCAAAGAGGGGCTCTTTGCCTAGTGTCGGCCACGTGCACTACTGGAAACTTGAAATTCCCTGACCAACGTCAGTGAAAACTGGAATTACCCTATCGAGCTAGCCCTGATGGTATTTTTATTTTCCCTGACGGTAAGTACACCGCAAGAAATTTCATAGCGATATTTTTACTTTTTATGACAATACGTACATTTTCATAACAATATTTTTATTTTCCCTGACGGTAGTGCACCGTGAGGGAATTTCAAATTTCCAGTAGTGGTGGCACTCGGCAAAGCATGCTTTGCTTTGTGTTTGCGCTTTGCCGAGTGCCACGTGGCCGGCACTCGGCAAAGAGGCTCTTTGCCTAGTGCCCGAAATTTGGCACTCGGCAAAGCCACAGGCACTCGGCAAAGATTGATTTTCTCGTAGTGATAGTTACAGTCTTTTATGAACCGAGGAAGTATATTTACGGCCTGCATATGGTTCCTTGTGCACTGTTGTACCTTGCCTAGCCAGGATACTCAAGAAGGGCTGACGCGTTTGGTTGTCTTGCCTCGTAGACCATGCCCCGGCAAGATTTGGCTTGCCCATGTGGGAACGCAGGAGCAAGCTTCTCATTGTTAGCGCCGGCTCTGCAAGGCGAGGCAGAGGCTTGCCTCTGCCAACAACGAAAGCAGCCGTTTCACCCAGCCAAGCTCCTAGTAGCAGTACACTGCAGAGATAGTCCGGCCGACTCATTGTAGATTGACATACATACGTACTATTATTAACATGTGGGCCGGCTGCAAGCCCTAAAACTAACGAACAAGCTGGACTCCATTTGAGGAGATGACCGATGATGACCCGAGAAAAAATGGGCCAAGCACAGGAGCGCGGAGCGCCGAGATAAAACCCTTTCCTTTGCGTCGTACTCGTATCATCACATGTCCTAAACAGCTACTACCAGCAGACGATTCCAGCCTATAGGTAGCCAAGGGCAGCAGTAGGACAAATTCCATCACCGAACCGATTGACAGCAGCTAGGCTAGAAAGCACCCAGAGCGAGAACGGCATAGATGCCGGAATCTTGCAAGCAGAACAGAGCTGCCCCCTACCCCTATCCCTATCCCTACCCGCGCGCGCAAAGGGAGCCGAGGAGACTGCTGGGAGAGCTTTGGGAGCACCGGACGGACGTCTCATGTCTGTCTGTCCGCGCGCGTGGTCGCGGTCGCGGAGCTGGCCGGGCAACCATAATTAAGATTCTCGACGAGCAAGCAAAAGCACGCACGCACACCTGCACTGCACGCCGGCGGCCGGTCGCCGGCAAGCAAAGCTACGTAGCTAGGGTATTATCCAGCGTCGGGCTGCTTGCATTGCATGCGCGTTGCCTTCTTTCCGTGCCCGGCCGGGGGACCGGGAACGGACGGACAAATCAAGCGCTGGTGCAGTAGATAACTAGTGTGCAGGAAGGAAACGGCCGAAAGGCGCTAGCTGTCGTCCCGTCGTCGTTCTTCGTCGCGCCCCCCGGTCTGGTCTTGCGTCGCCGTCTCTAGTCTGTCTGAGACTCTGGCGAGGGAAAACAGGAATAAAGTGGCCATGATGCATCTGTACATGTAGAGACAGAAAGGGGAGTGTGAGAGAGAGCTACTCCCTCCATCCCTAAAAGAGTGTCGCTTTGTTTTCCGAGAAACGATTTTGACTAATTATATATTAAAAATATTAGTAGTTATGGTACATAATTAGTATCATTAGAAAGATCTTTGAATCTAGTTTTTTAACAAATTTTTTTAAAGATTTAAATGTTGCATGTATTTTCTATAAATTGAGTCAAACCTATGACACGCATCCCACGGCGATATTCTTTTAGGGACGGAGGGAGTACAATGCATGCAGGAGGTAGAGAGAGATAGGAGAGACATGCGAACCTTTCAGCTACTAGCCTCGGTTTGCAGAAGGGGAATCTGTGCAGGAGAGGGGCCAGCACAGGGCACAGTGCAGGCAGTGTATGCTTTGCTCAGCTGCCAGCTGCAACTAGCAGGGACAGCATGCAACACCAAAACACACCATACGATACGAGACGCGGACAGAGCGAGAGGCGTCGCGTGATTGGGGAAGCTTGGTGTTGCGTTGCACCGCCCCCTCAGCCCTGGCCGCCAATGCACCTTCGACGATCGTTTTCACTGCTACAAACGCACTCCCTCCGTAGTAAAATTTAAAATTTATCTTAAAATAAATATAACTTTATATACATGAGACAATCTAACTCTAATTGTCTTCTTCTACTTTTACTTTTCCCAAAGTGCAATAATTGCACTTTTATAGAGATATATTATAATTTCTCACTATATCATAGAATCCTTTACTAAAGTATCAAAAGTACACTTATTTTAGGATGAAAAGAGTAGACATGTAAAGCGTCCGCCACCATGAAAAGTCTGTTTTAATGTGGCTTTAGGCCAATCTCGGTGAGAGTTTCATTTGCATTAAATATGCTGCCATACAAGCGTTTTTTGATGATATGACAGCGTATTTAAGAAAAAATAGAAGAAATAAATTTCATCTAGATGAAACTCTCTTGGCACGAATATCAACACTCTATGAGTCATGAAATTTAATGTCTATGAAACTCTAGAATGAAACTTTTATTCTCCATAGAGAGTTTCATTCAAATTTCATTTTATTTTATATGATATGACAATATTGGAAACAACGTAATAAAACTCACCATTGAGACGCTTTGGCTCGATTAACAACATTAGTTCAGGAGATCGCCTTGAGATGACTGCATGCGTTAATAACTAGTATTATTAACAGATCTACTCCGTATTAACGGGGACAGCAGCGCTAAGAGCAAGTATAATAAGTCCTACTCAGCAGGTTGTAAGGGGATCCATGTCATCAAAATTTTACGTGGAGGTGAGAGAGTTGAGGAGAGAGAAGGAAGCGAGCTGTTAGGTAACAGCCCGGCTGCAGGCACAAGCTACGAGAAAAAAATATCTTCTTTATTTTCTCTTCCAATCACATCTGTTCTTTTACTACTGCTATTTATTTCTTACAGCCAACTTATAAGCCTGTTTATTATACAGGCGAGTTAAATGCACTGTAGGTCCATTAACTTTTGGTGGTGTGTCACTTAGGTCCATCAACTTTCAAACTGCATTTCTGGGTCCATTAATTTTTGGTGGTGTGTCACTTAGGTCCATCAACTCTCAAACTGCAGTTCTGAGTCCATTAACTTTTGGTGGTGTGTCACTTAGGTCCATCAACTCCCAAACTGCATTTCTGGGTCCATAAACTTTTGGTGGTGTGTCACTTAGGTCCATCAACTCCCGAACTGCATGAACTTTTGCATTCTTCTGTAGCCTATCGCTCGTGCGCGAGGACGTCTAGGGCGGCTCTGGGCCCTCAATCGGGTGCATGGTCATCGAGATGGCCACGGAGCGCGCGCCCTAGAGTGACATGGACGACCTCATCACTGCGTCCACCGAATCGCATACACGGACGATCAGGTGCTCGCATGGCTGTCACGCACGAGATCAGTGTCGGTGGTGGGACAGGCGCTGCAACTTTCCAGTGTCGGCGCCTGCATTTCTGGCGACTTCCCAGCAAAATGTAGGCACCAGAAATGCAGGTGCTGACACTTATCTCGCGCGTGACAGCCATGCGAGCATCTCTGGCACGTCATCCGTGCACCTCTAACACGTCATTCGATTGATCGCAGTGAGGAGGTTGTCCATGTCGCTGCAGGGTGCGCACCCCATGGCCATCTCGATGACCATGCACCCGATTGAGGGCCTAGAGCCGCCGCAGATGTCCCTGTGCACGAGCGATAGGCCGCGGATGTACGCCAGCTTGCGCGCCACATCCCCGGCATAGGCACAGATGTCGCGCTCCTCGAGGCGTCCCTCACTCCTGGCGGCCTTGTCAACGAGCAACCCGTGGGTATGCGGCGAGTGACATACGACAAAAAGTTAATAGACCCAGAAATACAGTTTAAGAGTCGATGGACCTAAGTGACACACCTCAAAACTTAATGGACCTAAAAATACAGTTTGAGAGTTGATGGACCTAAGTGACATACCACCAAAAGTTTATGGACTCACAAATGCAGTTTGAGAGTTGATGGACCTAAGTGACACACCACCAAAAGTTAATGGACCCAGAAATACAGTTTGAAAGTTGATGGACCTAAGTGACACACCACCAAAATTTAATGGACCTACAGTGCATTTAACTCTATACAGGCCGACTGCATCCAAGGCTTGCAGCCCGCTGGCAGCCAGCAATCGGCGTTTTTATTATCCTTGCTCTAAGGTGTTCGCGCAATCTAACTTGGGCTTCTTTTGTTCGTTGGGCTGCGCGCGTGGTCGTTTTTATTATTTTTGTTGTGCCTCGAGCGTCTTTTGTTGAAGTTATTTTTCTTGTGGCGTGCTGCGCTTCCACTGTCCGAATTTTGTTTCTCTGCTAGTTACCATCAATATGTTTGTGCAGTTACTATCGCTGTTTTTATTTGTTGTGGGCCAATTTATTTGCCAGCCAACAAGCCGACCCAGCTAGCGGCCTCTTGTGCAGCCCAACATGAGTTTCTTTATTCTTTTGGGCGATGTGCACTTTGTTGTTTTTTGGTGGCGCGCCCGCGTATTTAATTTTTTTTTGTGGAATACTGTTTCCGTGTCCCGGAGGTGCGTCCTCTTTGTGGAGTAACATTGTAGTTTTTCAGCTAGTTACTGCCAATATTTCTTGTTTGTGGGCCATTGTTCGCGGACTAGTCGGCCACCTCCAGCTAGCGTCCTCTTTGTGTGGCCCAACCTGAGTGTTCCTTCTTCTTTTTTGCTATTTTGGGCCGCGCTGCATGCGCCCAGTTCTCAAATTTTTTTGTGCTAATTGCACGCGCGTGTCGTTTAATTAGACCTTTTTTTGGCACACTACTTCGGCTCCCTGTGGTGATCGGGCTTTGTGTTACAGTATTGTTTATACGGCAGTTAGGACATCCTCAATGCAAGTTCATCCTCAATACAAGTTTTATATCCCAATTTCCAACACACTTATATTTTGGAAACAGTTCAGAACAGTTTCATCCCCATGAAATTGTCTGTACTCTCATAAAACTCTTATCACCTCTCTCTTAATTAATATAATGATATATCAACATATTTAATGCGAATGAAACTCTATCAAACTCCGATTGAGACTGACCTTATAATCGTTTGACTATGGTTGTTTATGTTTTATTTTTTATGCTAGTAGGTGTTGTTTTCTTTTTTTTATCCATGTCTGGTTATAACTATGTTAGTCTGCAGTTACGATGCATTCTCGCAACGAAGTAATGAGTTTTGTTTCGTGCACCCGTACAAAATGATATCCCGTCTCTATCGCAAGTCGTGGTATTTTCCGCGCAAAATTCGTGGTTAACGCGGCCGGCGGGATTCAAACCCCACAATCTCTCCCTAGCGTAGAGCCTCCTCTACCACTGCACTACACACTCATATGTGTTTATAATCCGTTTCGGTTCCCCACATATTATACTAATCCGAGTGTAATTTGCTTATTTGAAGCCCTAAACAAATTCAAATCAAAACGTTATCAACTACAAAGCTTCATAACTTTTCGAGATCTACAACTTTTGTTTTGGTAATTTTTTCATCTGAGGTCGTTTATAAAAATTTGAATTTCAAATTTGAGAATTTGAAACGTAGTTTTTGTTGACAAGATGACTTCAAATAAAAAAAGTTGTCAACTACAAAGTTTCATAACTTTTTAAGATCTACAACTTTCATATTAGTTGTTTCTGCATCTGAGGTATTTTAAAAAAATTCAAATTTTAAAATTTTAGTGTATTTTTAGAGCGGTTTGTTAAGAAAACCGCCACTAGAAATGGATTTCCACATGTGGTAGCCTTAAGAAAACCGCCACTAGAAATGGTGCATTTCCACTGGCGGTTGGCTTATGACAATCGCCTGTGCACAAGCGGTTGTCATAAGCCAACCGCTAGTGGAAATGCACCATTTCTCGTGGCGATTTTTTTAACAAACCGTGGCCCACCCATTTATTTACACAGCCGGCCCTAAAGTGAAACCACCTATAAAAAAATAGAACCGTCGACTTAGAGCTCTTTTCTACTAGTGGTGTTGCTCGTGCTTTGTTTAGTTGCAGTGCCATATTAGAGCAACTCCATGAGACTCTCTATCCTACCTAAATGCTAGGAATAGATATTTTAGTGAAAAACTATCCTCCAATAGCTTCTCTGAATGGTTATCCAAATATAGCCGTTTTTATTCCGGATTTTCCGCTAGCCATAACTAGAAGACGAGAATAGCTCTCTAGAGTGCGTGTGAGATATAGAAAAACTGTTGGAAAGTAAAAGGATATAAAAAGCGATTTTTATGTCAATGACTCTCTAAATAATGATTTAGAGAGTGAGATTTGAAAAATCTCTTGGAGATGCTCTTAGAGTAGATACTGAGAGTAGATACTCAATATATGTAGAGTGGTTACGATCATTGAGTCTTGGTTGTTAGAGTAGATACTGAATATATGTAGGGTTGTTTTTGAGTTGTATATGGAGGTGCTATTTTTGGGTTACCATATTTTTTAAAATTATTTACTCCGCATGTTTTTGATTATTTATAATCATGTTTTCGACCGATATGCAGGTGTTGTTTTCCATTTTCCTCTTTATATTATGTCAGCTTACAACTGTATTAGTATTGTTGTTACAATGTGTTCGTATGTTATTAGTCTACAATATTTTTTTGACCTTTTTATTTGTTGCATGTGTTATCCTTTTCTTGCTCGTGGGGTGGCTTTTTTTTGTTGCTGAGTGACAACGAAGGAATTGAGAGTGTTGCTTGCAACCCTTTTATCGTCCGTCTGCATTTTAAAATGTTTATTAAAGAGTTAAATGCGCCAGCGGCTCTTGAACTTGCAAGAGCATGTCACATAGGTCCCTGAACTTAGGAATGTATTTTTGAATCTCTAAACTTGTCAAGTGGTGCACCAAAGGTCCATATCAGACATATGACATCTTTTTGTTGACATGGCATGCTAGCATGGTATGTATTTTGTTTTGTTTCACCCCTCACATTTATTTTTCTCATAAATGACCTTTTCTTTTTCTCATCCTGGTCACAGAGCATTGTTGGGCGTCCCGCATCGACCAGCCTTCCCGATACCAACAGAGCAACGACAACATGTTATCTATAACATCCTCGCTGAACGCCACCGGAGAGAAGCCGACAAACCGCATGCAGCACATCCACAAAACCGTCTCCTGCCGCTCCATGGACTCTGACGCCGGACACGAGACCAAGTCCACAATGGCACGTCCGGCTCTCGTTGCTTGTCTTGGGGAAGCTCTCTTCCGGCAAGTCCATGTGGGTCGAGAAGAATCCCTCCATGTAGCCGCTTTCCTCGGATGCATCAGGCCAAAACCACGAGATGTGGAGATTAGCCTCCTCCTCGACGACGGTAACAACCCGCAGATCGAGACACTAAAGGGGCGCGACGAATGTGTCCCGTATTCGTGCACCACACTTCACAACGAATTGATGCAGTTGACAGCGAGTGTGGTGGTGGCGTTGCCGTCATGTAAGTCAAGCACATAGAGGTTGAGCTCCGGCCTCTGAGAGATCCCTGGTGTGGTGCACAGCGAGGAGGTTGAACCTCACAAAAGGTTGGTACAACTATGGAGGCAATGGCTTGATTGAGGCATCCCTTGGGTCAAGAACCCTTGCATTTTGGCAGAGCACTCGATCCTCAAGCAAAGGTGACTTTGCCTTCTTAGGCTCGCCCAATATCATTAGATAGATGTTTTAATCTATTTTTTTAATAAATTTATTTGGAGATATAAATATCCGTACATTTTTCTATAAATCGAGTCAAACTTATGACACAAAACCCGAAAACGACACATAAAAAGGGACAGAGGGAGTACCATACATTGCTAGTTAAAAAACTTAGGCCACGTTCAGATTCCCAAAAGTGCCCAAATATTTTGCATAGTAAGAGCAACTCCAACCGTTTGACATTTGACTTTGGCATTCTTGTTTTTTGCCAAAAAACACAAAAATTCCTCTCCAACCGTTTGGCAATTGACTTTGGCAATTTTGGGGAGTTGGCATATGGAGGCCGAACTCGCGCATATATGCGCGGTTCCTCGACGCTTGGCATCCGTCGTTTCGCGCGAGAGACCTGTCCCGCGCGTGCCGCCGTCATCTTTCGCGCGTGAACCTGGGTGCCGTGCGAAGGGAAACTGCGCCATCAACTAGTTTGTCGATCCGCCATCTTCTTCAACGTTGGACTGCGCTAGGGTTTGAGGTACGCCATGGATTGTCTCTTCCACTTTGTGCATCGGTTTCCATGGTTTCTAGGGTTTCCCTTGGTGCCGCCTGAGATAGTAGATGGCCGGCTTGGCTGGGTCGCTGGGAGTAGTAGATGGCCAGCTGGATAGTGATGATTTGCCCACGCGGTCATTGCCTTGGTGATGGGATCAGGAAAAAGTTCCGCCTGAGGTAGTAGATGGCCGGCTTGGCTGGGAGTAGTAGTTGGCCGGCTGAAAGATGATTTGGCCAGGCGGTCATTGCCTTGTGGATGGGATCGAGAAAAAGGTCTGTGCTGACAAGTAGATCGATGGTTCAGAAAATATGCACTCCAATCCTAGTACTTGGGCTGTTCAATATATTGTTTTTGATCTATTCGTGTTAATTTGAAACAAAACATGTGCTGTGTTTTTTTGTAGATTCGTTCAAATGGAAAATATTGGATACTATACAGGCATACTCACATCAAATGATCCTCATGTTCCTGGCTTGGATGACTTGACCTTTCCGCTGACTCAAAGCACTCATCAAACTAATAATGCAAGCCCTTCTGAAGTTCAAGAAGATGTTGTGGAAGTGCATCCAGTTGAAGGTGCTGGTCGCCGTCGTGCTGCAAAGGGTGCGTCTCATAGGACCAAAAAATTTGATCCAGAAGAAGATATAACTATATGCTCAGCTTGGTTGAATGTTAGCAAAGATCCTGTTCATGGGGCCAATCAAACTCGTTCATCATTTTGGGCTAGAATTCGTGCTTACTTCGATGAAAACAAGAAAACTACAGCTATCAGGTCAGAGAGTTCTATTATGCATAGGTGGCTCATTATTCAGAAGGATGTGAACAAGTACTGTTCATTGTACGATAAAATTGAGCGTAGGAATCAAAGTGGAGCGACTATCCAAGACATGGTTTGTTTTCGTAATTGGTTCTTTTATTTGTTTTGCAACTTTTGGTTCATATGTGAAGGTGTCAACATTTTAAATATTTGTACAGATCACTCAAGCATCCGAGATGTACGCGGGAGTAGAAGAAGAGAACAAGCCGTTTACTCTTCTACATTGTTGGAACAGGTTGAAGAATGAAGATAAGTGGAAGACAAGGAGGATTGAACTGGCTGAGCAGCACAAAGAAGCCACCAATAAAAAACAGAAGACTACTGTGGACTCCACACCGAGCAATGTACAAGCCGACAACACTGGCGAAGTGCAAGAGATTGCAGCCCCAAGTTCTGAAAAACGAAAGAGGCCAATGGGTCAGAAGAAGGCAAAACAATCTTGGCGGGGAGGCGGCGACGCTTGCATTGAAGCTTTGGACAAGATGTGGGAGAAGAAAGAGGCTTCTGACAGGGAAAGAGATAAGGAGAAAAAGGAAAGGTACATGGCTTCATTTGAGGTAGAGAAGGCTTCACTTGAGGTAGAGAGGGCTTCACTTGACCTTGAGAAGAAGCGATTGTCAAATGAAGAAAAGAAAATTGAAGCAGACTTGTTGAATGAGGAGAAAGAAGTAATGTTAGCGGACAAGAGCTTCCTCGACCAAGACCAGCTGCAGTGGCTTGAGATAATGAAGAAGAAGATCCTTGCACGACATATGACAACTTAGTTTTAGTTCATGAGTCGCACTTTATTTACCCAAATATTATAGGATTCGATTAGTTTGAGAACCATTATTTCCCTTATCATATTTTATTTGAGTGTCCTTCAGAAATAAATGGACCTGTTATATTTTATTTGAGTGCATTTTTTATTCAAATATGCGGCTATCATATTTTGTTTTATGTGAATGGGTTCCTGATACTGATTGACGTGCAAGCTCCTGTACATCGTGCATGCTCCTGTATGTCAGGCTCCTGTTCATTGCTTCTGAATTTATTTGGTTCTGAAAGCACGTTATGCAACAGAATGGAAACCAAGCTCTGTTTAAATCGAATTGAATGAAAACACTTGTAATCATAGAACACTTTAAAAAGAAGTACCAATTACAAAAATATGAAACTAAAATTATTCATTATAATTGATTACACACTTCTAACAAAATAAACTAAATTATGATGCTGGTTCCATAGGGTATAAATCAGGATGATGGTTCCATAGATGCTCGATGAGGTCTTCTTTCAACTGGAAATGTGTTGGCTTGTCTCGGATCTTTTTATGCGCTTCAATAAATTCAACTAGTGTGCGAGTAGGCTTTCCACGAGAAGGTTGCATATTTTCACCACCATAATCGAACCGCTCATCAGGGTCGAGATCTCTTTCATCTTCAACAATCATATTGTGCATGATCACGCAAGCCCTCATGATCAATGCCAGCGTCTCTGTGTCCCAAATGCGACCTGGCTGTCGAACAATGGCAAACCTAGACTGAAAAACCCCAAAAAACCATTCAACATCCTTCCTCGCTGCTTCCTGTGCCGTGGCAAAATATTTCCGCTTGTTCCCCATAGGAAGAGAGATGGACTTGACTAAAGTAGCCCATGAGGGGTATATACCATCCGCGAGATAATAACCCATCTTGTAGTCATGACCATTAATGGTATAGTTCACCTCTGGAGCTATACCTTCCGTCAGGTTCTCGAATAATGGAGACCGGTGAAGGACATTGATATCATTATGAGAACCAGGCATCCCAAAAAATGCATGTCAACACCAAAGGTCGTGAGACGCAACGGCTTCTAAAATTATAGTTGGCTTGTTCACATGCCCCTTGTACTGACCCTGCGATTCAACTGGACAATTCTTCCATGCCCAATGCATACAATCGATAGACCCTAGCATGCCAGGGAAACCTCTTTTCTCATTGACCGTCAGCAAGCGTGCTATGTCAGCCTCATTGGGATGTCTCAGGTATTCCGCTTCAAATAATTCTACAACTGCAGCAACGAACCTACGTAGGCTCTCAAGTGCAGTGCTTTCGCCAATGCGAACATACTCATCTGTAGCATCAGCAGAAACCCCATATGTCAACATACGAAGAGCAGTAGTGACTTTTTGGAAGCAACTCAGACCAAGCACACCTGTCGCATCCCTTTTCTGCACAAAGTAATCATCATGTGTTTCAACACCATTCATGATGCGCAGGAAAAGATCCTTATTCATTCTGAGTCTGAAGAAAACAAAAAAAAATTAATAACTCATATAAAAATGAAATAAATAATATGAAGCAATCTGAGTTGAAAGAACAACGACCTCCGACGAAATAAATCTGGACCATACGTCGGATTATCCGCCAAATAATCTTGAAACATCCTCCGGTGCCCGCCTTCTCTATCGCGATAAATAACTACATGGCCAGGCATCGAACCACCATGCCTTCGTTTTTTATTCGAATATGTGTGCACAATCCAAGCAGCTCCGAAGATGAAGTAATCATCGTCATCTGAAGAATCGTCATCCAATTGCCTTCGGAGACATGATCTCAAAAGCCTCATCTGCCGCAACCGAGAACAATTGCGCGACCTAGAATTCATCAGTGGACGACGATCTGGCGACAACGCTATAGAATAAATGGGGAGGTGCTGGCGTGCTGCCGCTAGTTGGAGGCCGTCCGTCCGTCGCAGCCAGCTAGCTTGCTTCGAGGGCAGCAGACCGCCGCCTGTGCTATGCCTTGCCACGATCGGGACTGGCGGCGGCCGCGGCGCAAAAACTACTCGAGGAAACCGCGCGACTACAGGCGGCGGCGTGAAGAAAAGTTTCGCGGGAAAAAATATTTGGGTCCACATTTAGTTTTGCCAACTCAATTTTGCCAAACTGTTGGAGATAACTTTTTTTTCTACTCCCCATACTGATTCGAGAGTTGGCAAACTCCATATTTTGTCAAACGATATATGCCAAACGGTTGGAGTTGCTCTAACTATCACATCGAATCTTTAGACGCATGCATGGAGCATTAAATGTAGGTAAAAAAATAACTAATTGTACTTTTAGTTTGCTCATGTCGAAACGATTCTTTTAAGTCTAGTTAGGTCATGTTTGGACAAAGTTTGTCAAATAACCACGAAAGTGCTACAGTAACTTTTCCCAACATATTTCGCGAACTGAACAAGGGCTTAGAGGCAAAATGGTTTTAGGACCGAGAGTACTGAGCTGCTGTGTAAAACAACAACGTGAAGCAAACCATATATCAACAACCAACCAAAACGCCGTAATGGCGCCAATATTTGAACCTCCAAATGTGTAGCGGCACTGCCAAATAAAACCCGTGACAAAAGCTAGGGTAGGGGGGCAAGCAAAAAGAAGAAAACGACCAAAGATAGATACCTCATCAAGAAATGAGCCAAGGATTACACATGGACACATGGTGTAGTACTCGTTATATAACAACAGTGGGCGGCTGCAATGCAATCCACTCGGCCTCCGTCGCTGCCACGCGCGGACGCGGTCTACAAAGCCGCGGAAGCAGCGCAGCAACCAGCAACAGCAACAGCAACGGCGTCGCGCTGCTGCCCCCACACCACACGCACCCACAACACCACCGCAGCGAAAAGCAGCCAGCGCCTCCCCTCCTTTCTCTCCTTCGCCCACCTCCTCCCCGCTCCCCCTGTCCTCTCGCGCACTTCTTCCTCCACACACGCGCGCACACCCACCTGGCCGGCCGGGGCGCCCCACACCCCGCTAGCTGGCCTTGATGACTACTGCGCCCAACATCGAGATGATCGCCTCCTCGCTGCGCCACTGCTCCCTCAACGGCGGCGCCGGCGCCGGCGGAGTGGGCGGGCGGCGCCGGGGAGCCACCAGGCGCCGCGGCGCCGAGGGCGGCGACGACAGCGAGGGCGTCACCGTGGAGCTCAACTCCGACGTCGCGCTGCCCTACCACTGGGAGCAGTGCCTCGACATCCGGGTACGTACGTCCGCTGGCTGCTGCACTGCATATTGTTGTACCCTACGGCTACGGGTTCCTTCATTCCCATCACGCTCACGGCTGCGAGCGGCTGAAGCTGAACGCCGGTCGCGCGCGCGGGTTTCCCAATCATTTGGCCATAAATGGGCAACGGTCTCCGAGTCCGAGGTAGGTGGATGCCGGCGGCGGCGCCTTTCAGGAATGGATGGATCAATCATTCCACTCATTAATGGCGAAAGTGGCGAGCAGACCGGCCGGATGGGGATAGGGATTTTTCATTCATTAACTCGCTCCCGCCGGCCTGTCCCCCTCTTTTGTTCTCTTGCTCTTGGATTCTTGCCTCGCGCATCCCGGACCCCGGTTCAGATCAGCTTTCTTCTTCCTTCCCTCCCTGTGTTGGGTTTTTGATGGACTGTTTTCTTCTCCTTTGATTGATCTCCCTGTTTCGTTGCATTTCTGAATCTGAAAGAGAGAGAGAGAGAGAGAGAGAGAGAAGAAGAAGAAAAGCAACAACAAACCTGTTGTTGGTTCGTTCGAGCTCAGAAGAAAAACAACATCAAATCTGTTTTGTTCCATCTGCTTGGTCTGTTCTAGCGTTCTCCCAATTTCATACCGGGGGCAAGCGATTAAGCCGAGTCCAGATCTGTTTGTCTTCTCAATCCTGACACACCCCTGCGGATCCGGCCCTTTTTATTAATCTGTCTCTATCTCGAACTCGAGATTTCGCCGTGGATTTCTTCTGGACCACAGCGTTTCTGCACTCTGTTGTTGGTCCTGGTCCGTAATCACCCAGCCTAATCACCTCACCCTGCTCTGCTCAAGCGCGTGTTCCCCACTGCAGATGCAGAAAGATCTTTGGGTTGGAGCCCATGCCTTGCTTCCACCGAGTTTTCTATCTGACCCACACCCCCCACTTTTTATTCTGAACAAGTAAGCACATCATCATCGTTGTTATTATCAGCTGAAAAGGCCTGTGATACGCAACTCAAGCTGTTCCCCCCCGTTTACTTTCCTCCTGGAACCAACTTGCATCGTTTGCATCTGATTCTCTCCAGCGAGAAATTCAGACAACCCAAGCAAATAAAAGGAGCATCTTTTTTCTTTTGCCACAAAACACATCATCATAGGCCAAAAGTCTTTCCATCGGCAAGCCTTTTTGCTGAAAAGCTCCTTTCCATGATTCCATCGCAGACAGAGACGGTGTTCGTGAAGCAAGGTGTGTGTGGTCATGGTGGCGTTTCCTCCTTTCCAGCCCTGCCCCGGCTGCCTTGCTGCAACCTGTTCCCCGATACCTGCATAGTGCCCTGCCCCCCCTAATGCCACTAGTTCGTGTATAGATAAACAGACAAACATAACACAACAAATTAAGTTGATATACAGTACGCACGTAGATGGCAATTGATTTGATGCAGAGTTTTGGTCACTCCCCTAAGCATCTGAATCTGCATTAGCTGCTGTTGCAGACTGCCCAAATGTTTACTATTTTATTTTGCAGATTCTACGTAGTAGTATATATACTTTTACTAGGATTAGTAGTGGTCTACCGCAAATAGATACTATTATAGCATTGTCGAACATCGATCTCTAATAGGAGTATACAGCAATCTAACAGTTGGTGTGTTGCATTTTCTGAGCTAATTTTCGTGCAGACAGGGCAAGTGTACTACATCAACTGGGAGGACGGCACCCGAACGACGGTGGACCCGCGCACGACGTCGGCCTTCTCCTCGCCGACGCCGCGCTCCACGTCGTCGTCGGTGTCTCGGCGCACCCGCCGCGCGTCCACACCGTCGTCGGGGTACACCTCCGTGTCGTCCATGGGCGCGGCGGACGTCACCGCCACGTGGCGGGGTGCCGGCAACGACAGCGGCTACGACAACGACGACGAGGAAGAAGAGGACGACGGCGAGGAGGAGGACGAGGACGCGGACGACGAGGACGAGGCCGAGAGCAGCAGCACCACCACCAGCAGCAGCTCCAGCAGCACGGGCAGCAGCCGGGGGTCGGCGGTCTCGTCCACGCTCTCGTCTTTCTCTCCCACCGACGATTCCGGCTCCGCCGACAACGGCGGCCGCCTCGGCGCCGGGCACGTGCTCGTGGCGGCCGGCTGCCGCGCCTGCTTCATGTACTTCATGGTGCCCAAGCGCGCCGACGTGTGCCCCAAGTGCGGCAGCTCGGGCCTCCTCCACCTCAGCCGCAACGGCTACGCCTGAGTTCGCCGCCGGCGCGGCGGCCGTAGTTCGCTTCTTCGCTAATTGTAATTGCAGGGGGACCTCTCGATCTTTTCGCGCAGGCAGTCGTCGTGCAAGCAAACCTCTGTTGGCTTGGCTTGGCTTGGCTAGGGAGAGAGAGAGGGAGAGGTCCCCAAAACCAATCTTTTGCCATTCATTCCTGCTACATTGTACGCCAATTGCCAATGTATGGGAGCAGATCGAGAAGAACCATTCCTCCTTGAATTCTTTTTCTTTCTTCCCCGGCCTCCCTCCTGTATTTCCCATGGATGCCACTGTTTTTCCTCTGCACTTGGTGCCTGTGAAATTGGATCAGCGTAGAGAGATCAGGCTAACCCTTTTATTTGTTTTCGTTATAATATGCCTTTGTTCTTATTATTAGTTGACCCTCATCCAGAATAATCACTTGCATTTGTGCCTCAATTTATTAGTTTGCATTCATAATATGTCTGGCAGGATTGATTCTCTCTCTCTCTCTCACTCTAGTATACAACACAACAGTATGTATGGCCTTGCCTATAGTTTGCCTTGGTAGCATGCATGTACACCAGCATTTATGAATGTGTATGATCCAGCATGGCGTACAAGTTTACCAACCACAGGTGGGCCGGGCTGCTTGTTTTCTGGCGGTGCAATATTCTTTTGGTGTGTGTCTTGGAAGCGAGTGCGTGTACATGTAGCTAGAATACAGACGATGCGCCTGGGCTGGGGCTGGGGCTGGCCGGGCCTGCTGTTGCATTGCTGGTTGCTGCCTGCCTGCTAGTACTGCTACTGCTACGCTCCCAGTCTCAGGCTATAGAGCTCAGAGCTCAGAGCTCCACTCTCCACTCCGGTCCTAGTAGCTTGTTGTGCTCATCCGTATCTGACGCCGGCCCTGCCTGCGCCTGCCATGCCATGCATGTTCCTGCCAACCAAAAATTCCTCGCTTGTGAGGGGAGATAGATTCTTCATATTTTATATATTATATGTATATGTATGTTCTTTAATCGTGTACGAGTAGCGGAGTAGGAGAGTAGTATTGCGTATGGGAATGCAGTGACCAGCGAGTGAGATCACAGATGAGATGCTGGTTCACGTGCAGCGTCTGTGCTGCCGTGCTATGCTCTCGTCAGTCGAACTGGAATGTTTGTCTTGTATTATACAAACTACTCCAGTACTGTACTATCCTTGGTTCAAAACTGGTACATTACTTGTATCTTATATATTAATTACTGTTGTAGTTATCCACACTTTGAATCTACTCATCACTCCCTTCTATAAAGCTGAAATTCTCGTTTCTCGACAAACCAAAAATATTCACAAATATAAATAAATATATACTGAAAGAGAAACGCTAGTATTTATGATTCATGATGAAGTGTTATTGCGTTTATTCTCTTTATATGAGCAGACATATCAAGACTCAAGTTTTCTTTGACAACGGGCTAATAATTTTTAACTATTATAATATACACTTGATGCAGTTAGATTTGTAACTGATTATATTACCTAATAATCATAAATTATGATTATAACTAATATAACATAAAGTAAATGAATGGTTAAAATATAATTTAGACCGTGCCACGTACTAAAAAGTGGAACAAAAGGAGCACTAGATTAATCTTATAATATATATTTATAATATCTGTTTAAACATTACAAATGTTGATATTATTTTCCTATACCTATAATTAAATTTAGAGTTTTTTTTATTTAGGACGGATCGAGTTGTAGTTCTGATGCTATTCTTTTAAATGCTCGCAGGCATTGGCTTTAGTGTGGTGTACCAGGGCAGGGAGGTAATGATATATATAATACATAATACTAGTGGCATAAGGGCTGTTTCAGTTAGGATATGATGAAATCAGCAACTTGCAAAGTGGATTATTCTTTACACCCTCGCTATTAATTTTATTCGGCAAGTTCTAGGAGGAGCACGCACATGCTTGTTCTTTTCTTAATCAAAGATACTCCTGCATATTTCGTCAGGGTTAAGCATTATCCAGTCTTTGAAACCTATAAAATGAGATCGAGGCAGGCACTACTATAACACTAGCCATGAAAACTCAATTATTAGTTCTATCATTCTGTAAAGGTTGGCCTCTCTCTATTTTATTTTAAGAAAAAGAAACGGGGAGAAGAGAAGTGTGGTTTGGAATGAAGGAGACAGGTCCTCCGACCTCCATACATGACAAACGCGGTTAAACTACAGACAAGTCTGAAACCATACGAACAAAGAAACAAACGCATCAAACAAAAGAGGTATGCTTTTGAGAGGCCTGTGCCATCCCCAGCAAAGTACAGCTAAACAAGGAGTAACAAAGTAGGTAGGAGATTCTTCACCAACACTTATACTAATATATATAGAATATATACACTACTAAGGGATGTTTGGATCTCCTAAACTAAAATTTAGTCCTGGTTTTGGATGTCAAATAGAAGGGTTTTGGATGTCAAACAGACTAGATATAAACTAACTATAGACTAATAATAACTAATCAAGTCTAATTGATGTCTATAATTCATTGAAAAAATTGATTAGTCTACTATGTTTAGCCTATTATCCCGCCATGTACTAATTTTTAGTCTGATGATTCAAACACGCCCTAACATTCTTGTTTCTCACTACCAAAAACTCGAGATTTCGTGAGAGGAACAATTTTTCGTGAGAGTGGAAAATACACTCTCACGAAAATAGTCATTTTCATGAGAGTGATGTAAATCCCGCCACGAAAATATATTTTCATGAGAGTGCTTCACACACCGTCATGAAAATGTGCTATTTTCGTGAGAGTATTTAAATACCCCTCATGGAAATCACTAACCCGTCACGAAATTGACGATATTCATGAGAGTCACAGTCCACCGCCATGCAATATGGCTTGCTTTTTTAGTATAAAAATAATTGCTTAAATACTAGAAATCGAAGAACATGAACAAAAGTCTTTTACTTTTAATCTGCAATAAAATTTTGTAACTAGTCTTTCTCCCTCGTGCTAACTCCAAATGTAGCGATTCTTTTTTCTAAAGGTTTCTAAAATCATGTTCTATCAATTTATTATGGTCTTACAACTATTATTTTTATCATCTTTTTCATGTGACTTTGTTCTATCAATTCAGTATTTGAATTTTAGAAAATAAGAACTTCAAACATCATTTCGAAGAGGTAAATGATTTCAGCTGAAAAAGTCATGAACATACAAGTTGTAGAGCTAGTCAAGATCTACAAATTTTATTTTGCTCATTTGTTCATTTGACGAAGTTATAATAATATTGTTCATAAATTTTACGTATCTCTCTACTGTTTATGAAACTATAAGAGAGATATAAAATTTATGAACAATGTTACTATAACTTTGTCGGATGAACAAATAACCAAAATAAAAGTTATAGATTTCGATGAGTTGTACAACTTTTATGTTGAGGACTTTTTCAACTGAAATCATTTACTCTATGAAAATGTTGTTTCAGTTTGAAATTTTTAAAAATTCAAATTTTGAATTAATAAAACAAAGTCACATGAAAAATAATCAAAACAAAAGTCGTAGATTTTAAAAAGTTATAGAACTTTGTAGTTGATAATTTTTTAATTTGAAATCATTTTTCCATGGAAAACTACATTTAAAATTTTTGTAATTTGAAATTCAAATTTTGAATTGTTGTAACTTAGTCGGATGGAGAAATGATTCAAACAAAAGTTGTAGATCTCGATGATTTCTAAAACTTAGTAGTTGAAGAATTTTTTATTTGAATATATTTATAGTTTAAAATTATGTCTTATTCAATTTAGTGTTTAATTTTTTTTTGAGAAAAAAGAGTATCATTCAGCCCATTCAACAGTTTTGGGCTAGGACTATACGACCCGATGTATTCCAGCCATTGGATGAACCCAAAGAAATAAAAGTCGTTGGATCAAAACCACAAGTATATAAAGCGGACCGGAACCCTAGCCGTCTCCAATCTCAGCCACCACTCTGATCAAAAGAAAAAATCTTAGCCACCCACCACGTACTCCTCTCCCCCTCCATGTCGTGGCCTCTCCCTCATCCTCTCCAGGAATGGATCCGGTCATCTGTTCCCCAAGGCGTGCTGGATCCGGCGAGGGAGGACGCGGTTAGGAGGCTGCTGCTGCAGCGGCGGCGAGGGTGAGTACGGGAGTCGGCGGCGGCATAGGGCGCTCGACCGTTCCTTCCCTGCATCCATCGTCGTTGCCGCGGCAGCGACCACCTCTGCCAGATCTGCTAGCCTGGATGGACGCCTCTGGCGGCAGCGCGGCCAGATCTGCCATCGGCGACCTCGACGGCCAAGGTGCTCCTCCGGCTGCGGCGCTCTACTCAGGACCTTGTGACGACAGCAACAGACAGGTCAAACTGTAATTTCGTTCTTCCCCTTCTTGGTTAATCCTCTGCTCACAGGAAGATATGGCCGGATGTGTGTAAAGGGATTTCTGGATATTCTATCGTCTCTGTGCTAGTAGAGATTAGAATTTGGCTAAGAATATTATGATGTCGTACTTACAGTTCGTCTTTCAAATTTCTGAATATTCTATCGTCTCTGTACTTACATTTGTTGTCATTCATGTCCAAATTTCTTTCTTTATAGATGTGATTTCTTCTATGTCTATTATTACCATTATCTCAGTATATGCTTTAGCTGGCATGGCTATTTTGTTTCAAGTTAACTTTGCCTGCATCAATATTTTATATCAAGTTAACTTTGCCTGCATCGCTAAATGTTATGTATTGCCTGAACTTAGAGTAGATGATCCATTCTAGAGATAATTTCTCTGTTATGCCAAAGGTTTGAGAGGCTTAGATTGGCACATGAAATGATAGTCAAAGTGTAGAGAGTTGAATTTCCAACAGAAAAAAATTTGAGAAACAAATCTGAGCAGTAGTACTTGAGGAGGGATATAAGTTTAATACTTGTTTCTTAGGTTCACTTGTTGTATCAGTTATAGCCACTATCTTATTAATATGGAATTAGAAAGCTAGCGCTTAGGGATATAGGTGCATAGGGATATAGGTTCAATGCAAGGTAATATGTTTAGAAATTCATAGCTTTGACTTCATTCATTTTGTGGTCTCATAGAGTCATAGGGATATAAGTTTGGCTCTCAGAAGGCTAGAACATTGAACACATGCTGCAATGAAGTCTGGTGGTGACCAGGGAGTTCCTCCTCCGGCAGCTACATCCACATGCTGAAATAAATACATTTGCCACAAATATGTTGATGTCGATCAGATGATCAGACTATATAGACAAGTGGTGGTATATGATTGATAGCTCTCCCAAGTTATTTAAGTAAAGTTGAGCACCTATCACTTGATAAATGGACTATTGGTTAGTAACTGATGTCGTGATACAAGTATATAGCTGCTGAGTAGGAAGCAACCATATTGCTCGGTATGACAAGAGGATACTAATGATGTATACATTTTTTCAGTCTTGTGGGCTGTGACATGGTTTACTAACTCTCAACAACAATTTCAATATGCAGGCCTTGAGAAATCTGTCCAAGATGAATTTGTTGCTGCTATCAAAAACCAGAGACTGCCAAGTTATAGTAGACTGCCTGGAAATATGGATACAGAGCCTACTTTGGTTATGTCAAGTATAGTTAAGAAATGTGTGTAGGTTTGTGTGCACTTGGTTGTTTATCCAAGGCATTATTCACGACTTAATTAAAGAGGATGCCTCTTACTTATTGCTTAGTATAGGTGTCAAATTTGTACACATGACATTATCTTTATTGAAATATAATGTAACAGTTGGGGATCATTCATGGATGTGCTGGATTGACATTTGAACTATATGTGTGCATTTGAAATTTGGATTGAGATGGTCTGGACATTTTCGTGGTGGTGTGTTCTCATGAAATATGATATTTCCTGAGTTATTGGAATTTATTTCATGATGGTAACTCTCAAGAAATACCTACCTCTCACGAAATCTATTTGTGAAGGTGAACTCTCACGAAATACCGAACTCTCACGAAATCCATTCGTGAAGGTGAACTCTCACGAAATACCAAACTCTCACGAAATCCATTCGTGAAGGTGAACTCTCATGAAATACCAAACTCTCACGAAATCCATTCATGGAGGTGAACTCTCGCGAAATAGCACACAAAACCGTCATGAAAACACTGATGCAAACCTGGTGGCAACATTATTTTCATGAGAGTGGCCGTCACGAACTCCCGCCATGAAAAGAAACCGTGGCGGTGAACTCTCACGAAAATGTGTATTTCGTGAGTCTATTGCCGTGAGAGTTGATGCGTGACGGTGTACCCTCACGCATTGTTTTCGTGAGAGTAAAACCATATTTCGTGACTCATTTTGCCCTCTCACGAAATATCTGGATTCTGGTAGTGTCTTGGCATTCTTTCTTTCATATGCTTTTAGTTCCTGTTTAATAGGATTTCTTTTTAAAAGACTTCATCTAATAAGAACTCAGAGAAACCACATTTAGGTTTTCACTCTTTTAATAAAAAATAGTTTCTCCTCTCTGCAGTTTCTCTAACAGTATGGCTGCAAAAGCTAACATTTGGTAAGTTTTATCTAAGAAGTCAGAGGTAATTAAAATTGGAACCACTACAAAAAGTCCTATTAAAGAGGACCTTATGATCCTATTCGTTTGAAATTATTAGCTATACTGTAACTTATTTTCTCTCACAGAACGTTATTGAAACAACCAAAATCAGCTGAAATAAATTCAAGCGAAGGGAACCATATTTTTAGAGATAGCTTTATACGATGTAGGTACCATATAACAGCGTATCTGCCCTATTGTTGTGTTTGGAGTTGGAGATCAATATATAGCAGTATCAAATATACTATATCTATCCTAAAAGGATGCAATTTTAGTGTTACCTTAATTACTCGAATTTTTTATAGTCCAATCAAGTTATAGAGAAAATATATTAATGTTTATGATATATAAAATATAAATACTATGAAAATACATTTCACATGAGTCTAACGACATTCACTTATTTGATATATATATATATATATATATATATATATTTCTCGTAAACTTTATTATATTTATAAAAGTAGTCTTACTCGATACTATGCTAGAATTATTGTATTCCTTTTGGAGGGAGTAGACAAGAGAACAAATCCAAAACCTGCAGTATAATATACATACGTAGCATATTGGAAGGTAGCAAGAGTGAGAGATGCACAGACAATGGCTGTCCACGCAAACACAGATAGATTCACAGATATATATGATCTCGATCGGTGGCAAAGGAATATGTATGACCTGAATGAGAGCAAAGAGGACAAATAGGGTGGTAAACGCCGGAGTGCCGGAAAGCTGGGACGCCGTTGGTTCCATCTGCGTCTCGTATGTCTCTGGCAAGGGAGAAAAGTGGTCACGACGCATGTTTTGGAGAGAGAGAAAGATAGACAATGCAACGGGAGAGAGATGGCCAGCCCACCAGCCGCAGCAGGGAACCTTTCCTCCCTCCTCGGTTCGGCAGAAGGGGAATCTGTGCAGATGAGGGACAGGCCAAACCAGGCTCAGGGGGCTTGGTATGGTATTGGTGGGGGCAGTGCTTGGTATACCATCCATCTACGCTAGGGATGCAAGTGGGTACCCAATGGTGTTTTGTGGGTCAACCAACTAATTACGATCCAATGCCATTCTAGTTATTTTTTCATCTTCCTCAAACTACAAAAACGTCATTCTAGTACATTTGATCAATTTTTTGGGTCGACCCAATGACCCAAAACATTTTGAACCTGCATCCCTTCTACGCTCTCCGCCTGCAGTCCAGCACAGGAGCTAGTTAGCAGGCTAGAAGCTGCAGTGACAGCGGTATCCATTGCCAAGGTCCTCCTAAAGTAGAACTAATTATATATCGGCCAGCTAATTTTAACACTATATCCCATCTAAACACAGAAGGCTTATGATAGCTGCATAACGATCAGTCTTTCCCTAACTACATATTTATTAACTTATTATTACCATCCTCTGTCCCAAATTATATGTTGTTCTAGCTTTTCTAGATACATGAGTGCATAGCAAAAGCTATGTATCTACAAAAGCCAAAATGGTCTCACTAGTATAGGATTGGGTTACACTTCTAGTTAGAAAACCCCTTCTAGTCTCTTTTCCAATCGGGATTGTCAATCAGGACTAAAAGCCCTCTTTTAGCCCCAGTTCTGGTAATCCGGACCAAAAATAAACCTTTAGTCCCAGTTTCTATTATCAACCGAGATAAATGGTCCCCAAGGCCATGCCCCAGGGCAGACATGTTTAGTCCCGGTTAGTGTTACTAAAGGTGTTTCTTTTTTTTCTTTTTCTTTCCTTTTTATTTTATGGCTTCTTTTTAATTTAATCCTTTTTTTTGTTTCAGTTTAGGTACTCATACACGAATTATACTCATACACAATATAGGTTGCACATCTTTACCTATGAGTCGTGTATTTCCCCGTCACACTACACACCGTCTAGGTACAAAGTGGGTGAAAACATCTAGGCCCATAGTATTTTTTGGTGATTAATGACAACATAAGATTATTGTGACTAACGTGTGTTTTGTAGAAACCAAGTGAGTTAGGTCATGATTGTTGGGGTGGTAACCCAAGTGCAGGAACCGCGTCTCCACGCGAAAGCGTTGTCGACGATTGCACTTTCGGTCGAAAGCGTTCGAGAGTAGGGCATTTTCGGAGGAAAGGAACGACTTTCGAGCAAGGATAGATGAGACCACTCTTTCGTCGTGGCTTTTGGTCGAATATGCTATCGAGCGAGTATGCTTTCGAGCGAATACTGTTGGACCAATCGATGTTGGCCGAATGTGCGGTGACGTTCTCCTTTCAGTCGATAACGTTCGTGTTTCCCCGGGCTGACAGGGAGGCGATGCTTTCGCCGGTAACCATTTTCGACCAAGTGTTGTGTCTTTCAAATGTCTTCGTGCAGGTCAAAGGGGTCTGGAGCTGGTGTAGGGGGCCCGCTTTTCGGGAGGAGGTCGCTCAGTGGGCAAGAAGCGCATGGGACTGCCTCGATGCATGTTGACGAAAGTGCCCCTTTGAATGACAAGGAAGCCTTTTAAAAAAGAGTAGTTGGAGGGGCATTGTAGTACTTGTAGACAAAGAGCAGTTAGAAGGGCATTTTTGTACTTGTAAACGTTGCATGATTAATATAAATAGGCCAACCCCTTCTATAGTGAGGAGGAGGCCAAGAGGTTTACTGTTCACTCTTCTTGTTTCCACTGTCCATTACATTTGCAATTCCACCATTCACTTTTCTTTGTGCTTACGATCGTTCGAGCGACGACCTGGTGTTTTAGGGTTTTGGCCCTAAAACAACATTGGCGCCCATCATGGTTGTTGCCCGAGCTTATCATGGCACCAAGGAAAGCATCAAAGGCGGTAGATCTCTAAGAAGCTGAAAAGGTGGCTGCCACAGCAACAGTTGCCCCTAGCACGACTACGGTAGCCGCTCCCACAACCACACTTCCACCAAACATCAACGTCCTGACTTCTACAACACCTGCTAGTACAGTTTCGCCTCGGACTTAGTTACCGGCAGGTGCTTCTACAAGCCAAGGCATACCATTGTTACTCCAACAACCTTTTGACAGAGAAGAAACACCAGATGGGCACATCCAGAACACGACTGATGAAGACGAGGATACCGACAATGAAGTTACCAGACATGCTCGAGCACTCAAAACGTTGGGTGATTACCAAGAAGAGATACAAAGGTTGCAATTGCAAAGGGATCAACTTCAGCAGCAGATTGTAGCCAGAACTAGAGCAGAGCAAACACAGAATGCCATTCGTCAAGCGGAAGCACAAAGAATGAACTGGCAAAGGGAAGTGCAAGAGTTGCAAAGGGTTGATGGGGTCCCATTTATAGGGTTTCAGAAAACATAGTCTTACCACCACATGAGCCACCGGTCGCATTCGATAATGCTATCGATGGAACTTCACCGCTTTGGAGAGAGTTGCAAGTGCATCCTTGGCCGATCAACTACAAGCCTTGAATCTCGACTTTCAACGGAAGGTCCAACCCACAAAAATTTTTGGCAAGCTATGAAACATCCGTGTTTTTAGCAGGTAGTGACAACCAAGCATTGCCCAAGTCCCTTATTCTGGCAGTCGAAGATGTAGTGCACGATTGGTACACGTCTCTCAAGCCATTGTCCATCTATTCATGGGCTCAGCTAAAAGCAGAATTGCTTGTGACCTTCCAAGGTTTTTGGGCGGATGTCAAGACAACTCGTGATCTCATGAGTTGCACGCAGCAAGATGATGAGCCATTGTCCGAATATCTCAAGCGTTTCATCCAACTGAAGGTTCAAGCTCCGAATGTGCCGGAAGCGGCAGTGATTGCAGTAGCTATAGAAGGGCTAGCAATAGGGCAGTACGCGATGCATCTATCAAGGCAACCACCTAGCTCGGTCAAGGAGTTGTTCGAGATAATGAACGGTTACGCAGGGTCAGATGATTTTTGACACTGAAAGGCTACTCGTTTGGCACAAAGACAAATGATGAAAGTGGTACGTCTGCCGCAAGCGCCAAATCAAAGAAATGTAAGACCATTCTGGTCAATCAACACCTTGCAGGAAGAGCCCACAAAGTCTCGGATGGACCCGAAGAGATCCGCTTCAAACAGCTACCGACAACAAAGAGGTTTCGATCAGGCGATTCATGGGGGCCGAGGTGGAAGGTCGAGTCGAGGCAGCCGTGACGGAAGGGGCCAAGGAAGAGGAAGCAAACCCCCATATTGTGTGATCTGTGCCAGAAATGTTGGGCATAGCACCAGGGATTGCAAATATAGTAAGATGGCCAAGGAGCTGAAGGAAAAAAAGATCAGACCTCTGCTACTAGCGAAAGTTCCAAGCATGTTTTCCACAATTCACATGACCCTATGCTGGGAGGCGTATTCGGCAACAGCTACATGACCACGCCACAACATCCACCACAATACTTACCTGCTCCTCAAACCTTGTCATGGTTCAACCCAGCTTTCCACCACTACCAGCATCCGCATTACTCGGCTCAGTCTGTGGCAACATCTTCGCCGACAAAATATCACCATTAGCCGATGCAACCGCCAGTAGTCCTGGCTCAAGCTCAGCCGCAGACCTTGCAGCAACACAACCATACCGACCAGTACAGGATGACGAGCATGAGCCTAATGTAGTCAACAACATCCTTCCGTCCCGAGGGCACATATTTGCAATAACTGGTGGGTCCAATCTGGAGCACGAAAGAATGAGAGCAAGACGAGATAACCACAGAAGAGTGCAAACAGTATCACCAAGGTTGCCTTTGAATAGACCAGCATGGTCATTGATGCCGATAACTTTCGATAAGTCTGACTTCAAAGTCCGCAATTATCCCCACTGCGATGCATTCGTGGCTACCGCTAATGTAGTTGGGTTTATGCTACACAACAATCCGATAGACACTGGAAGTTCAGCTGACATATTGTTCATCAAGGCTTTCGAAGCAATGGGCATGGATAGGAGGGGATTGGATCCAGCCGACAACTCGTTATACGGTTTCAGCAGCAGAAAGATAGACGCTATTGTCCAAAAGCAGATACCGGTTTCTTTCACCGAAGACAAAAGGGTGCGAACCGAGATGGTAACCTTCAACATAGTCAACATGGACTATCCATACACAACCATCTTCGGTAGAGGGTTCACTAATAGATTCAACATTATCATAAAGCAAAGTTACTTTGTGCATGAAAATGCCTTCTCCTTTCAACATAATCACTGTACCAACAACCAGCAGGCATCTAGGTGAACTAAAGGAAAGCCAACCACAGGCTACAACCTCATAAATGAAGTTGCAGAGAAAGGCGCAGATGAGCAAGACAAAGAGGAACAAACCATAAGCTCCTCGCCAAAAATCAAAGCCGGATCCGCTGAGGAAATGATAAGGATGCTCCTAGCGGAATCACGTGGGTGCAAGCTTGTCAGAAGGTAAGAAGAAGGAATTGGTATCTTTCTTAAGCGAAAATAGTGACATTTTCGCATGTTTAGCAGACGACCTGCAAGGAGTTAGTCGAGATTTAGCTCAACATCGCCTGAACATAGCAGAGGGCTCTAAACCCCGGAAGCAAAAGCTAAGGAAGATGTCAACCGAAAGGGCAAATGCAACAAAAGCGGAGGTGAAAAGGTTGCTCGATGCTGGCATAATACGATCGGTTGAATACCCAGAATGGCTAGCAAATGTGGTCTTGGTGAAGAAGAAGAATGGAAAGTGGAGGATCTGTGTCGATTTCACCGACCTGAATAAGTGGTGCGTTGTGCGCTTCTTCAGCGGCTTGCCTTTTGCGGCACTACTGAATCTGGTTAGATCGCCTTTCCATCTGTTAAGGTGGAGCGATTCTTATAAGAGGTTGCCCGATTGGGGTCACACAAAAATTAAAGGAAGAGAAACACGGTAAACAAAACACACATTGTTACACAAACAAACACACATACAACCACACTACACATGATACATGATAGTACCACACCTACTAGTGACGGACACATGACAACTACTCTATCAACGCGGTGCTACAACGCTCAGTATATTATTTATTTTACAACTGAGCGCATCATTCCTAGCGATACATCTACATGAACTAGATCTCATCGAAGTCCCGTGCAACAAGTTTTCCTTTCTCATGGGCTTGTTGTTCCTCTCGTAGCCTATGAAGATGATCCACATATCCATCATCTGCATCCGGCTTTGGGGTTTCAGTTCCCATGATCTTGATTATGTCGAAGTTGTCGGCGGCAGACTCTTCAGTCTCCATTCCTTCATCTCCTCTTGCGGGCTCAAGTCCAGGAATTTCTAGATCGTACTCTGGGATAGCTGGTGCCTTGCCCTTGATGTCATCCACAAACTTCTGCAGTGTTGGTGTAAGTCTTGGAACTCCTGGCAATGCTTCGTTCCGATCGTTGGGGATGGTGAAGGTCCTCCTTCTGTTCCTTCGGCGAACAAACTCCTTGTACTGGTGTCACTGTTCGGCTTCTTCCATCTCCCTATGGTACATCGCGGCCTTCTTCCGTGCCTTTTCCTTGAGTTGCTCTAATATCATGGTGTCCATGATTAAGGCGCGTACTTCAGCTTCGGCGTTGAGAGCTCGTTCCTTCCATTCCGAGAGTGCCTTCTGTTGTTCTTCATAGAGGTCTTCGAGTGAATGGAGATATTTGACAGTGGCCACAAGAGTGTATTCTAGACTCTTCGGGTTAACCTTCTCAAGTTCATCTACCTTGTAGTCCCAAGTTGCGGTGGTTTGGTTGGCCACGGGAAAATACCTGGCGGGGGTCTGTTCAATGTCTTCTTCAAATATCTGGCAGTAGTCGACGAGTGCAACCCTTGCAGCCTTCTGGCTTGTTCCATAAAGATCCTTTCCCACTGCCTTGTATACCCTTCTTGGAACATCTGGACAATGCGGATGCTCAGGAATATGCAGGTGTATCTTACACTTGGGCACACCTTGGTCCTCGTACTCAAGTCCATAGTACGTAGGGTGTTCGGTGTATCCCAGCCGCTGTAAAGTCTCCCATAAAAGTTGTGGGAATCCTTCGGTGTTTTTACAGTTTGAGCAAACCCATCCGTCCTCCATTTGCTGCAAAAAAATATAAACACAAGTTAGATTACTTTTGCAAAACAAACGAAGATGGATTAAGTTCACAACTCATTTTCCTACTGCGAGCCATGCCTAGGGTCTTATCCTACGGTCAAGCTCGGCTCTCATACCACTTTGTCGAGCCCTCATCTTGAGAGTCCAATCATCCCCATACTTGCGCCAGGATCACGCACAAATATGCACGGATCTACAGAAATGATATACAGATTTAAAGATAAATAACAAACTTTATTAATCTAGCGAATAAAAGGGTTCATAATTAAGGGTCTGGGGTTCACACTTAGGTAGTGATATATTACATCAGGGTCAAGGCTTTTATTTATATCACTTGATTGAAACATACTACAGTGGTGGTTGCGTAATGGGGTGCGGTAGCTACTAAGGCGGTAGTCGTTGCGTAGTGGTGTCTATCCTCACAGGCAAGCTAGAGCTTAGGCGAAGACCCTATCCTAATGATTCCTCCATGTTCACGGTCGTTGTCCCTAGTCCTCCTGGAAGTCCTCCTCATTGTAGTCAGGTTCTCCTTCGTCTTCATAATCTGTGAGTCAACAATGGGTTAGTACATAGAGTATTCAACAAGTCATAGAAAGATGGCAGGATTAAATAGGAGAGGTTGGGCCCTAGGAGAGTGTCATCCTCCTCGCTAGTTCACGGTTAGATTAAAACATAGGCAAAGTCATCACAGGTTCATGGTTGTGCTGGTGCATCAGCAATTATCCTAACCTTAGGTGACCTCATCTCGGCGATTGCCCATTACCAAGGATGTGGCTAATCGAATAGGATTTATGTAATTCTACTGCAGCAGATGTCCAATTTTTCCCACACGATGGATTGAACACGACCATGATCAGTGGTCTCGTTTACTCTAACAAAGCCCATACCCGAGAGGACGCATCCATAGGGTCTGTGTAACCCACACCACGGTTTACACAGGGGTCGGAAAACATACCATGTATGGTCCAACTGGCCAAAACAATATCGTAAAAGAGGGCGCTCGCACATGGCCCAACAGGAATTTAACATGGAGGATCAAATAGCCACCACGCCAATCGGGCCAAGAGAAATCACTTAGCAATCATGTCTTCTTCTGTTAAACCGTTGTCTCCCGACCTCCAGGTAGGTGTTACAGTTCTTCCTATCGGGGTGTGAAACTAGGCCTACCCATATAGGCGTGTGGCTGGACACGTTTCTGACCAAGTTTGGTGGCCTATGAAACTACTCGATAAGGTAAACAAGTGTCTCCTAGGTAGAGTCCCTCAACAGGTGAGTCTACACCTAAGATGTTATACCCGCGTATAAACAACCCCCACTTGTCCCCGTCTATTTAGGTTTTGCAGTAAGCACATAAACTTATCAAAGTTGCCTATTGCTCAGTCAAAGTTACAGCATGACATTCAAAACATATAATCACCAGTGAGTAATTAATTAGAGTAATTAGAAGTGGGGTTAGTATTTTCCTTCGTCACGGCTCACAGTTCCTGGTTCCTGGCAGTCCGGGTCATCTTCCTCCTGGTAGTCGTCACCCTCTATCGATTGATTCGACGGAAAAGATAAGCACCATCAAAGAGACAAACATCACAAGCAAACATGAGTTGAGCAAAAGGGTTACTCTCAGGTTGGTCACTTTTAGATTATTTTTATAGAATTTTTAGAAGTGGTTTCATAATTTTCAGAGTCAAAATGTGAAAGATACGATTTTTACAAGTTTAATCCTATAGGTTGGAAATTAATAACTATTTTTTATAATCATTTTTGGAAAACTAACTTTTGGGTAAAATTACTGAGTGTGTGTAGTATTTTTAGGAAATTTTCTGGAATTTTTCTCTAAAGGAAAATAGGTTTTCTAGCCACTTGTGTACACTAGTCGGGTGCATGTTGACACTGGTTATCTATCACAATTAAAGGATAAATAAATATGAAAAGGGTATGAATTCAATCACCAACAAAGGATTAGGGTTTCAATTGACAATATTCCATGAGTTTTGGTGAATTGTGGTTCTGCAGGGACTAAACCAGGAAATGAACACAAATAGCTTCCCCTAGAAGGAAACCGATGGGAGATAACCGAACCGACGCATCAGGATTATTCTAGAAGCATCTAGTGGACACCAGAAGACACCAGGAGGTAGGCACCGCGAGACCCAGCCAGGTGGGACCGACCGGTCCCACCATGAGACCGACCGGTCCCCCCCGGGGCCCGCTGGACTCTATCTTCTGGAATGTTCTACCACCGCCTATGAGGATGCATCTCAGCCGTACTTTATGTCGGTTTGATCCAACGGTCACGGTTCATCGCCCAGGACTATATAAGCAGCCCCAGACCCCCCTCTCCAGAGCATCAGGGTTTGATCATCATCATTCGTCACAATCAGATCAGGCTACCACCAGAGAAGGAGATCAATCAGTAGCTCTAGAACCACATCCACCTAGAATAGTTAGATAGAATAGGATTAGAGGAGGCAAGCTTCGCTTGGATTCCTGATCTAGTCACGAGGAGGCTCGGTAAACCCAAGATCTTCTCTCTTGTATTAACATTATGGATCTATTTCATAATTGCTCTTGTAGTTCATCATTGTTTATGTTCTAGTTCGTCGTCTAGTTCTAGTTCATCGTCTAGTTCATCTTCTAGTTCATAATCCAGTTCTAGTTCGTACTTTAGTTCTTCTCGATGATCTAATTCACCTTATTGTTCATCTTTATGTTCTAGATAGCAATACAATTGATATGACTAAGACATCAACCATTATATTCTTAATTATATTGCTTATAGTCTGCTTTGATTATATAGTTGGCATAAATAGTTCATAATTATGTTTATACTCATGTTCGTATAGCGCTCATCTTAATGATCATTGGGTGGGTGATAGATGTTGTGTAGGAGTGGTGACTATACACTATCTATTTGCAAATGCGTCCTATGTTCCAGATAGAGTGGTAGATCGCGGGTGTGATATTCCTGTTGAGTCCTTTGTATTCCACCTCCCGAATATAGTGTTCAGTATGGCTCAGTTAACTCATGGTTTAGGGGTTACTCTGTTTGGCACCTTTACTATGGAGTTGCCTCTTGATTATAAATATGATATGACCTAGCCAATGATTGTCAAATATGTTTGCACTAATCAATGTATGCTATGACTTGTAATTAGAATAACTTAGGAATGTTTCTTATTAATGCCTGTTCTAATCATCACTTGCTAGGTAGTACTGTTCAAGGATTATCTTTGATTGATCTGCTCTCTATTATCATTTATCATTATCATTTACTCTGTAATCTAATCCCTGTTTGGAGTAATAAGTGTGTTATCAATCTTTATTATAAGTGTGTGCCACATTAATTGTTGTTAAGTCCTCATTAATATAAGACCATCATACTTTGAATTGATTAGTCTCTAGGCTAAATATAAATAATGATACCTGAGACTAGCTTGAGTGAAATGCTTCTACAACGGGTGTGTTTATTTGTGCGCTTGCGGGTAAATATTTATCTTTAAATCCAGTGCCCTGATATAATTACATTGCTAGCTTCATGTTGGGGATGACAACTTGACGTTAAGTGAAGTTAGTAGTGTCCCGTACACTCTTTAGTGCCTTCACTAGATTATTATTTATCCGGTTCATTCTTAGGGTGATTCCATTAGGAAGTGTCAACAAGCATTTCTGGCGCCGTTGCCGGGGAACACATCAATTCAATTAGGTATGGTACCTAGGGTTTTTTATTTAAAATCTTTATGAACACTGATAGGACATTGCATTAGTAGCAATTTAAAACGGTAGCTAGAACATATCATTTTACTTACACACATGTGATAATGCACTGATTGTTTATCTCTACTCAAACAGGCTTACCCTGGCTTTGTTTATTTTTTATCTTATATAAGGTGTGATGTATGACTGCTTTCCAACTTCCGAATAACTACGTTGAGGATCCCGAAGCTTTACTGAAGAAAACAAGACGCAAACTCAAGAGACCCTCACTACCACTTCCAGAAGTTAGCCAGATAAGAAGAAGCTTAACACCAGTGTTGGACACCATGGCCGACAAGACACTCCGTGAGTTCTCTGCACCAACCACTGCCAACATCAGGACTGGACCAACAGTCAATGTGGGAGACAACGGATTTGAGCTCAAGCCAGCTTTGATCAACATGGTGCAAGCTAATCAGTTTTGTGGAAAGGCACATGAAGATGCAAGCGCTCATTTCCAACACTTTCTGGAGATTTGTAGCACTTTTACTATCAAGGGAGTCGAAAGAGACGCCATTCTACTTCGCTTGTTCCCATTCTCACTCTTGGGAAAAGCAAAACAATGGTTCTACTCCAACAAAGACAAAAACACCTCATGGGCGATCTGTTCAACTGCCTTCCTAGCAAAGTTCTTTCCAGTGGGCAAGACGAATGCCCTTCGTGCCAAGATTTCAACTTTTCAGCAACAACACGACGAATCAATCCTAGAGGCTTGGGAACGCTTTCAAGATTACATATCCGAATGCCCTCACTATGGGATGGAGAATTGGCTACTCATGCAGACCTTCTACCATGGGCTCACTTCGAGTACCCGTGAGAATGTGGATGCCGCTGCTGGAGGATCATTCTTATCACTTACTATCAACAATGCTACTACACTCATTGAGAAGATGGCCTCTAACCAAGGATGGAACGAGGAACGCTCTCAGCCACGCAAGAGGGGAGGAATACATCAACTTAAGGAAGTAGACATGCTGTCTGCCAAACTTGACCTACTCATGAAGAAGTTCGATGAACACACTCCCAAGAAAGAAGACGTCAAGCAAATCTATGAATCTTGCATGACATGTGAAGAGTGTGGAGGCACTGGTCATTCAGGGAGCAACTGCCCTGAGATCCAAGAGGATGCAAAGTACATCAACAACAACACCAACTATCGTCCTCAACAAGCTCAAGGATGGAACTAACAATCAAGGCCTAATTACTCAGGTAACTACCAAGGTAATACATTTAACCAACCACCTTTGTGAGAGATGATATCTAATCAAAATAAGATTATTGATAATATGTCTAAGAAGATAGCTTCCAATGATAAACTGCTTGAGAACATTAATACTAGAATGGATAGCTTTACTTCTGCCATAAAGAATCAACATAGATTTAATAAAATGATAGAATCTCAGTTATCTCAGTTAGCAGCTTCAGTCCCTATGGTTGAAAAAGGTAAGATTCCTGGAAGTCCGAAAGAGCTAGAGACTGCAAATCTTGTAGATATTTATGATGCAAGACATCTCATACCTAGACCATTGAGGGAATGGAAGGATGACTCCATTGCCCCGAAGAAAGGAGATCCAGGAAGACCTATCATTCCAATCCACATTGGACCTAACAGTTTTGAAGAAGCAGTCTGCAACCTTGGAGCAAGCATCAACATTATGCCAAAGGTAATATACGAACAAATTCATGGTGCACCTCTGTTATATACAAGTATGTGTTTGCAGCTTGCAGATCAGACACTGTGCTACCCATTGGGAATTCTAGAAGATGTCTGTATTCGAGTGGGACGCTCATATGTGTGTGTAGACTTTATGATTGTTGAAACAGATGGAGACAATAGAGCACCCATTATTCTTGGACGCCCGTTCCTAAGCTCAACCAAAGCCATCATCTACGCGGACAACACCAAGATCTGTTTCACAATCACAGGCAACAAAGAAAGATTCAGCTTCAAGAGATGTACACTCACTACCCGAGTCCACCCTCAGAGGCCCTACGAGTATGCAAACGCTATAACATCAATGAAGAAGAATAGGAACAGAAGGAGGAAGAACAAGGCTACACAACCGCATCAAGACATAGTGTGGATGGTCAACTCTGTCCAAACAGAATATGACCACCTTCTTCCATCACCATACCTCGCCAAGAGAGACGACCCAGGCGTACCCACCATCGATTGCAAGATCGAGGGAAGTACATTCCACAAGACGTTCAGCGACATCAGTTCAAGTGTTAACATAATGTCTATGGTAACATATGAATACTTATATAAAAATAGACCTATGTATCAAACATATGTGCAGCTGCAGCTGGTGGACCAAACTTATCGATTTTCGGAGGGAGTAGTAAAGGACGTAATCATCCAAATTGAAGACTACTACGTTCCCACCAACTTCATGGTACTAGACATGGGAAGAGAAGACGATATTCACATCATCCTAGGAAGACCCTTCCTCAACACCACTGGCGCCATCATCTACATGAGATCTGGAGAGATCCACTTCTAGTTCCCAAGGCAGAAGGTACGCTGTTACTTTAATAGCTATGCCACTAATGTACAGAAAAGAAGAATCACTCAAGGAGGAGGCACCGCACATCCCAACGCAACAAGAATCGACCAATCAAGGATGGATGGGCTGACTATAAAGGAGAAGTCACCAGGAGTGAAGACATCCCATTAAAGGAAATGAAGGACGATGAAGTAAAGGAGACAAGTCCACCAGTCAAGCGGGCGTGGAAAAAGAAAGAGAGTTCTACTGACGTGCAATCATCGAGGTCCTCCTCAGGATCTGCTGATGCACCCAAGGAAGAATGAAGAGCGTACAAGGAGTCTTGTTCGATAGACTATAAACATCGAATCCTCGCTGAAAGGTAACTCGGTAGTTATCCATATTCATTAGCATTAAATTCATCATTGCATAATTAGTAGAATCAACATAATCATTTTACTATTAGTATCATATTTACTTCTTAGCAATTATATCTACATTAGAAAACAAAATAAAAATATGGAAAACTCTAAGCCCCATGAGAGTATTACACTTTCTATGGAGGCATAAAAATAATAAAAATATACATTTGCATATTTACTTCTGCATTGCATTCATCCATAAAAACAAAAATCTAAAAAAAGACACTATGAAACACTGCTGAAACTCCGCTTAGTGGAAAGGAAGAACATAAATAATCTTAAGAGCTTTAAGACAACTAGACAAATGGGAGGAATATTTATCACTAACGCTTAATCAAGTTCCACTAGTTGTGTTGTCTATCTTTGAATTCAGCAGGAAGAGAAGAAGAGAAGGACTAAAAGAATCTAACGATCTACTCATCTTCTGGAGAAAAGACCACGTCAAGATCCAGCTTGGGGGAAGGCACCCTCAGTTATCACGATAAGTATCATGACTTTTTATTACTATTAGTTCGGTTTAGTTAGATTAGGTTAATAAATGTAGAAACCCATAAAAAGATGAACAACTATTACAAAACCAAATAAAGGTATTATATAATGAATAAATGTCTAGGTGGATATAAACTTAATTTTGCTCATGATGAAAATGATGAACAATTGCTCTGCCGTAATCCCTTTTAAGTACCTAGTGTTCAAACTTAATTTTTCTTGAGTTTTAGACAAAGCTGTTCTGAATAAACTCTGAACTTGAAACCTGTGGATTGTAAATGCTTGATCTAAAGTCTAGATAATTGTGAGATATGATATAAAAAGGTTTGAGCTGTTGTTTATCTAATTCCTAGAGATACTAGAGTTCTGGAGATTTACACTTTGAAAAGATTAAAAACACATGATGAGATCCTGTATGACATAACATGAATTCCTACCTAGAGCCATTAATATGATCTTAAGATAAGGCTACTTGCTTTGTTCTAAGTTTTTAGTTGTGGTTGAGAAATTTATCATGCTCTAGAGATCAAGAATGTTTTACTAAAAGATTCACTCTTCTGAAGTACTATTGTGTTAGAGGCATGGGACTATGCAAAAGTATAAAAGGAGGAAATAAATAGGGACAAGTGTCCGACTACCTCAAAAGAAAAGAAAAAGAGTTATGATAAAAATATGAAAAAAGGAAAGAATGATGGCCCATGGTCCCTCTAATTACAATATACCAACAAGAGATGACAAATTTCAAAAGTTCTAAGTTCTTGATCTATGAGTATGACATCTTCCTCCCTAACTTTGAACTTTGGCTTGGTAAGATATTCTATTCACTTCTTGAAAGCTCCAGATATATATTCATAGAAAAGAAGGAAAATGCATCAGTGAGGAATCATAAAATATAAAAGAGCGATTTGAGAGTGTCATACAGTAAAATCTCTGATTTTTATTTTTTGAAAATATATAAAAACTCCAGAATGAAGGTTGATCAAAGAGTTAGAGATATAGTGCTTAACTTGATTGTTCTATCTTTCAATTGTTTAAAGACCCAGGTGAAGGCAAAAGCTCCATAGTTAAAGGTAATATGAGAAAGTCAGAATAGTTAACTCTAATCCAAGGGAAGATTTTTGTTTGAACATATATACCTTTGAGGTGTGAAAGCATAGTAGCAATTCCTGATTCATCATGATTATTTGCTAAGGGACTAGCAAAAGGTAAGCTTGGGGGAGTTGTTGACACTGGTTATCTATCACAATTAAAGGATAAATAAATATGAAAAGGGTATGAATTCAATCACCAACAAAGGATTAGGGTTTCAATTGACAATATTCCACGAGTTTTGGTGAATTGTGGTTCTGCAGGGACTAAACCAGGAAATCAACACAGATAGCTTCCCCTAGAAGGAAACCGATGGGAAATAACCGAACCAACGCATCAAGATTATTCTAGAAGCATCTAGAGGACACCAGAAGACACCATGAGGTAGGCACCGCGAGACCCAGCCAGGTGGGACCGACCAGTCCCACCATGAGACTGACTGGTCCCCCCCAGGGCCCGCTAGACTCTATCTTCTGGAATGTTCTACCACCACCTATGAGGATGCATCTCAGCCGTACCTTAGGTCGATTTGATCCAACAGTCACGGTTCATCGCCTAGGGCAATATAAGCAGCCCCAGACCCCCCTCTCCAGAGCATCAGGGTTTGATCATCATCATTCGTCACAATCAGATCAGGCTACCACCAGAGAAGGAGATCAATCAGTAGCTCTAGAACTATCCACCTAGAATAGTTAGATAGAATAGGATTAGAGGAGGCAAGCTTCGCTTGGATTCCTGATCTAGTCACGAGGAGGCTCGGTAAACCCAAGATCTTCTCTCTTGTATTAACATTATGGATCTATTTCATAATTGCTCTTCTAGTTCATCATTGTTTATATTCTAGTTCGTCGTCTAGTTCTAGTTCATCGTCTAGTTCATCTTCTAGTTCATAGTCCAGTTCTAGTTCATGTTCTAGTTCATACTTTAGTTCTTCTCAATGATCTAATTCACCTTATTATTCATCTTTATGTTGTAGATAACAATACAATTGATATTACTAAGACATCAACCATTATATTCTTAATTATATTGCTTAAAGTTTGCTTTGATTATGTATTTGGCATAAATAGTTCATAATTATGTTTATACTCATGTTCATATAGCGCTCATCTTAATGATCATTGGGTGGGTGATAGATGCTGTGTAGGCATGGTGCCTATACACTATTTATCTGGGAATGAGTCCTATGTTCCGGATAGAGTGGTAGATCGCGGGTGTGATATTCCTGTTGAGTCCTTTGTATTCCACCTCCCGAATATAGTGTTCAGTATGGCTCAGTTAACTCATGGTTTAGGGGTTACTCTGTTTGGCACATTTACTATGGAGTTGCCTCTTGATTATAAATATGATATGACCCAGCCAATGATTGCCAAATATGTTTGCACTAATCAATGTATGCTATGACTTGTAATTAGAATAACTTAGTAATGTTTCTTATTAATGCCTGTTCTAATCATCACTTTCTAGGTAGTACTGTTGTAGGATTATCTTTGATTGATCTGCTCTCTGTTATCATTTATCATTTATCATTATCATTATCATTTACTTTGTAATCTGATCCCTGTTTGGAGTAATAAGTGTGTTATCAGTCTTTATTATAAGTGTGTGCCACATTAATTGCTGTTAAGTCCTCATTAATATAACACCATCATACTTTGAATTGATTAGTCTCTAGGCTAAATATAAATAACGATACCTGAGACTAGCTTGGGTGAAATGCTTCTACAACGGGTGTGTTTATCTGTGCGCTTGGGGTAAATATTTATCTTTAAATCCAGTGCCCTCATATAATTACATTGCTAGCTTCATGTTGGGGATGACAACTTGACGTTAAGTGAAGTTAGTAGTGTCCCGTACACTCTTTAATGCCTTCACTAGATTATTATTTATCCGGTTCATTCTTAGGGTGATTCCATTAAGGAGTGTCAACAATGCACCTAGCATTTTCCAACGCGACTGTGAGGGGGGGTGGGGGAGATTCCACCGGTCTACGACACTGTGCCATGGATGCGTACCCCGCTCTCATTGGCTCACGTGAACCGAGCGCATGGAATGAGGGGGGAGAGTGAGTGCTTGACCGACAGCCGCTAATGCGTGGGTCTCGCGTGTGGGCCGCTCGTGGTGACTGACGAGTAGGCCCTCCACGGTCTCCCCACTGCAATGGGAAGGGGGTCATGGCGTTGTGTGGGCCTGCCTGTCAGCCACTGAAGGACGACGGCGTTAGGGGAATCGCCGTCCTGTTCGCCGGAAGGCAGAGGAGGCCTCTGATCTTGCCGGAGGTGGCTCTGCCGGCGTTGTGGCTCGTTCTCGGCCTCGTTGGGCGATCGGATGGTTTTCTCCTTGCACTTCCGCGCTCCCCTATTCCTCAGAGAGGAGAAATGGGGGCCTCGCATGGGTCTCGGCGGCTCACCGGAGTTCCCTGCGGTGGTGTTGGCATGCTCCCTCTCGAAACCTGGCTAATAGCCTGTGCTGCTGATTGCTTGAGGCTTGTTGTGTGCCCAAGGAACGTTAGGGTGCTCCCGTGTCTTCTTTTAGCTCTAGTCAGAGCTTACTGCGAGTAATGGTGGCTCGGACGGTGGCGCTCATGGTGGCTGTTGGCGGTTCTTAACTCATATTTTATACCACCAACTTTCTTCGAAAACCTGCCATATCAAGAAACAAAACTTAGGATTAGATATTAAACTCACAATTTCCACGAGTTTTCGATGTATCAATTGTTTTGCAAGAAACACGAGAAAACTATACCTGAGATGGGCCAAAAGTGCATACCAAATTCAACATGTCAAAGCCCAGAGCACTTCCGGCCCATCAAAATGAAGAGAAATGAAGCCCAAGGCCCATCACATTTCACAAATGGGTTGGAAACCCACATAACAAACATCAGGGCCCAGCCAGCAACCCACCATGCGAAGGCGGTGGCCAGAGGTGGGCCCAGGGGTGCGCCCGCACCCCTGGTGCGCCCGCACCGCCACTGGCTCCCCTCAGGCCCACCTTCAGGGGTCGGTTGCATGGCGGCATGCTGAGGCGGTTTGTGAAGGTTTCCATGTTGATCACCCCCAAACCGACCTCAAGCCACTATAAAAGCATGAGTGGAGCTCTCTTCAAATCATGGAAGTTTTGAAGCAACACTTGTAGAATTAGATTAGTCCATTCCCACCTTGTAAAGGATCCATTTCTAGAGAAGAAGTAGTGCCTCAAGCATCATAGCTCTAGTAGTTATTTAGAAGAGGGAGCGAGTTAGTGCAAGTCGGAGAAGTGCCGGGGCTGTCGGCTACTTCCTCAATTGTATTCCTACACTTAGCGGAAGGAATACCGGAATCGCCGGTACAACTTCACTTGTACCTCGATGGATCAAAATACTATTTGGAGTATTAAGGTTCATGTTTATCTTTGCTTACGCATTTCTATTGTGTTCTAGCTTATTGCTTTCATAGCCAGCTGGACTGGCCATTCACCTTCGGGTGGGTGCTCTAGTAAGAGGGCGCAAGTCCTAGCTACCGCTAGAAGTAGTGGCCCTAAGCGTAAATGCGGTGTTTAGGTTAAGTGGTTACAGGTTGGTTGCCTGGGTCTCCATGGTTGAGGAGGTAGGCGGCAGGTGGTGACAGCTCTGTCCATCCTTTGTAATCCACCCACGTTCGGGATTCCAGGTAGAGTTTTATCGGCATAGACTGGGAAACCAGTTTCCACTCGTTGACCGAAGCAGGCTAGGCTGAGTTAAGGCTGGATCACTAAGGAATACGTTGCCTAGAGAAACCTCACTACCATAAGGTCGTTCTTCTTCTCATCCTAAGCAGGGAGATCTAGACCTAGAGACTATAACACACCGTTCCCTGTGGAAAATACGATGCCCTGAAATACTTCCGGGTGAAGTGCTACAACGGTACTTCCGTGCACTTGCGGACCTTTTCTGCTTACGCTAAGAAATACCAACAGTGGCTGGTCGCTTCGGGCTAGTAGAGGTAGGGTTAAGAAGGGGAAAAGGAAGGAGGTGGATTGTTGAAGCTTACCCTCACTCCGATTGGACCACTGAGACCACCAATGGCTCTTACTCCCTCTGGACTCGCCGGCGGTGTGGCGGCTCTGATTTGGGGGCAATAAGGAATTAGGGAAAAGGGAGGTGGTAGAGGTGGAATGGGACTAGCGATGCGGTAGGGTAGTTCGCGGCGGAGCTCGTGGTAGCGCCAATTTCGGGTGAAGTGCCTTTTATAGGCCAACAATGGCGGTGGCGGCCATGGTGGTTCTGTGGAGATATTTCTCCTCCGCGTCGCCGACGTGTTTTCGAGCTCCAGAGTGTTCTCTGGTCGCCGTACACTGCCCTCCATCGTGTCCGCGTCGAGCTAGGTCGGTTTGTCGTTGGTTCTTGTCACCGCCATTAATAGCGTTCTCGTGGAGCCGCTGCGGAGCTCACTACTACTCCCCTCCTTTCACTCGTTCGCGTGTTGTTATCGAATGACACAGGATGGCGGTGCCGGGGGTGGATGGGACTATTCATCGAAGGCTCGCGATGGTCATCCTCCGCAGCGCCGGCCGGGGCCACGACGGGGCCTACTCTGCCTCGTCACATCGTCCTAGAGAAGAAGAAGCTGACGACAGGGTCCCACCTGGCAGCGAGTTGAAGGGAGAGGGAGGGGAGTGAGGCTGGCCAGGCCGAGCGCTTGCGATCATGGCGGTCTGGGCCGCAGCCCACTGTTGACACTTCTTAGCGCAACCACCAAAGGATAGGGTTTGAATCTATCCCCGGCAACGGCGCCATAAATGCTTGTTGGTATTTCTTAGCGTAAGCAGAAAAGGTCCGCAAGCGCACGGAAGTACCATTGTAGCACTTCACCCAGAAGTATTCAGGGTATCATATTTTCCACAGGGAACGGTGTGCTATAGTCTCTTGGTCTAGTCCTCCTAGATAAGACAAGGAGAAGGGTAACAAGGGTAGCAAGGTTTCCCTAGGTAACGAGTCCTTAGGTGCTCAAACTTAACTAACATAGCTTGCTTCGGTCAACGGGTGGAGACTGGTTTCCCAGTCTATTCCGATACAACTCTACCTGGATTCCCGAACGTGGGTGGATTACGAAGGACGGATAGGGCTATCACCACCTGCCGCCTACCTCCTAAACCGTGGAGACCTAGGCAACCAACCTGTAACCACTTAGCATAAACACCATATTTACGCTAAGGGCCACTAATCTAGCGGTGATCAGGACTTGCACCCTCTTACTAGAGGACCCACCCGAGGGTGAACGATAGGTCCAACAAACTAAGCTAGCGAAAAGCTAGAACACGATAATAACTTGAATACAAAGATCAACATGAACCTTTATACTTCAAGAAGTATACAAGATCGTAGAGGTACAAGGGGAGTCATACCGGTGATCCCGGTGTTCCTTGCGCGGAGGTAGATGACAACTCCGGTACTTCTCCGACTCGCACTCACTCGCTCCCTATTCTAGTTAGCTACTAGAGCTAAGATATATGAGGCACTACTCCTTGTTCCATGGATCCCTCTTGAGATATGTGTTGATGAGCACTTGGATGGTTTGTGAGAAGGATGGAGGTGTTCTTATATAAGTGGAGGTGCCTTGGAGGGGTGGTGATCCTCCTATCTCCACATGAAAAGTGTAAACCGACCTCCAAACCAACGTTGCAAGTACATTGAATGTGGCAAACCTCGACAACTGACATGAGGAAGGCGATATCTAGCAACCGAGCAAAGTTGGGGCCGGTCGGGGCACCTGGTGGTGTGGCCGTACTAGGGGTGTGGGCGCACCCCTGGTGGCCCCTCTCGTGCCCGACTCTCTTTGGTGGGTCCCTGAGGTGATGTGGGCCATGTCCATCGAGGTTTCCAAGTCTAGTTTATTCTTGTGATGGGCTTTGAGCTCTATTTCTCCCGTTTGGATGGGCCAGAAGTGCTGGGTATTGGGCCTATCCCCTTTGGGCTCATATCGGGTGCATTTGCATGCCATATATTGTATGTGTTGGAGCCCATTTGTAGTCGGTTATGTGAATGCCCTCCTGCAATCGACCAAACACCAAAACTTGTGGAAATAGTTAGTTGTAAGCCCTATTCTATGTTTGATGTTGGTTTTTATGCGAGTCTTGGCGGTTATAAAGTATGAGTTAAGGACCGCCAACAAACTCCCCCACACTTACCCCTTTGCTCGTCCTCGAGTAAAGCTTTAGAGATAAAGGTAAACACGAGCATAACATTCTTGAGATATACAACTATTATAAAGGATCATTCCAAATCATTCCTTATACAGGTGGGATATGTGGCACTGTCTATCATGCTTCCTTGGGATGTTGAAAAGTGGAACAATTTTAAAAGCAAAGTCATCTTCCCTGATTCATATCTTAGCAACTTGGAGGGTTTTCAAAATTTTATTAAGAAAAACATAGTTCACTTTTATACTCCTCAAATGATGCTCTCGGATCACTCGATGGTGTATGATTCCTTACCAAGGCATAGAAGAGTTTTGCCTTCTTTTGTTGTCCCTACTTCTAAAAGGTTTATATGGAGCTCGGTAGGGATTGTATTGCATATATTGTAAAGTCAAATCAAGGATCCAAGGAGAGAAGTGTCATACTCTTAGATCAAGATGTGCATGTGTGTGGACTATGATATGAAAAATACTCCTTTTGTGGATATGATTTCTCTCTATAACTTATTGCTTTGAGACATGACTATCTTTCTCTTTTTTTTTCTAAGCATGAGCCTTCATGTGCTCATCATATTTTTTGTGTGGGTATTAAATATACCCCTAATTCTACTGTGGGCACTTGCCCATTTTCTCTCTCTTTTTTTCTTTGGGACCTTCATGTGTCCCTCTTCTTTTTTATGTACTTTTGCATAGCCCAAGTCTCTTCTAAAACATATATTGTAGAGAGAAATCACTATTCTAAATTATAGAGTATAAAAAGAAACCTTTTTTTGTCTACCCCTAGTGTGGGAGCAGAGCTTTATAGTGGAACTAAATGGAGGCATGTTTTTGCGCACTCCCAGTGTAGGAGCGACAAGTATATGTAGAGTGTACGTGATCTTGATCTTGGGAGCATGACAAATCTCTCAACAAGGGTCAACAAGACTTGACTAAACTCAACACAATAACAAGCAGCGTATGTAGAAAGCTTAAAACTTTTTTGCAAGATAGCAAATTTGGCTTTGGTAGGAATTTCTCACCAGATGAGGAGTATGTGATACTATGGTTTTATATTATTTTCAAAACAAATTCTCCAAGTACTTCAAATAGAAATAGTATGATTCATAAGCCAGAACTATATCACACTTCACAACATCTTAGTCATCATGATTTTTCCTATCAAAATATTTTCCTATAAGCATAAGTTCATGTATATGGAACAAACTTTATGCAAGCTTCTGTCTCAAAGATGTTATGAACATGTCACTTTTCAAATTTTAAGACGAAGTGTGGTTAAGTTCTTTACAAGGAAGTATGGAGTGTTGTTGGTTCATTGAGTTTAATTTTAGTGGTCAATGTTTATAAACTGAAGAACTAAGGAAGCTGAGGAGAGTGTTGCGCAAACCATCGTTTGGAGATGAATGCTTGATGAAGATTCAAAGGTGGTTTGGCTGAATTGTAAGTTCAGCCAATCCCCCCTTGAGCTATTGATCCTGCCCTTCTTTATGTCAAGGTGATCGATGTTTGTTGCAACATGTGAGTGAAGATCTCGAATGTGTGGTAGTTGAACTTGAGAGATCTCCTCCACACTTTGGTCTTGTACCTTATTTTATTCTTAACAAAAAAACAAAGAAGGGAAATACAACAAGGTCTCTACCAGCTTGAACACCGGGGAGCCTAGGTTTATTATTATTATTTTATTTTATTTTCTTTATTATGGCAACATTGAGAAAGAATATATCCATGCTTAAGGAAAATTGAAAACATAAAGCTCAAGAAAACATGGATCAACAAAGGTTGCCATTATTATTTTTATATAATTTTTTGAGTTAAATACACTGTAGGTCCATTAACTTTTGGTGGTGTGTCGCTTAGGTCCATCAACTCTCAAACTGCATTTCTGGGTCCATTAACTTTTAGTGGTGTGTCACTTAGGTCCATCATCTTTCAAACTGTATTTCTAGGTCCATTAACTTTTGGTGTTGTGTCATCTAGGTCCATCAACTTTCAAAGTGTATTTCTGGGTCCATTAACTTTTGGGGTGTGTCACTTAGGCCCCGTTTGGCACGGCTCCACTTCACTAGTGAAATCATTTTTTGGGTTTTGGCTCTATGAACAGCTCTACCTATGAAGTTGGAGCCGTTTTAGTAAATCGTTTGGCAAAACAGCTCCACATGCAAAATTCCTTAAAACATGCTCTCACAGACGCCACATAGGATGACGTGAAGCCGGGTGAAGCCACTATTTTTGGCTTCATCCCACCTCAAATCTATGTGAGAGCACGATTTAAGGGGCTTCTTGCATGGAGCTGTTTTATTTTACCCCGTTTGGCATAAAACGGCTCCTGAAGCCGGTGGAGGAGCCCTGCCAAACGGGGCCTTAGATCCACCGACTCTTAAACTGCATTTCTGGGTCCATTAACTTTTCATCGTATGTCACTCACTGCATACCCACGGGTCGCTCGTTGACAAGGCCGCCTCGGGTAGCGCGAAATGCCGGGGACATGACACGCAAGCTGGTGTACCTCCGCGGCTATCGCTCGTGCACGGGGACATCTGGGGTGGCTCTAGGCCTTCGATCGGGTGCACGGTTATCGAGATGGCCATGGGGCGCGCGCCCTAGAGCGACATGGATGACCTCCTCACTGTTATCCACTGAATCGTGTAACACAGTGAGGAGGTCGTCCATGTCGCTCTAGGGCACGCGCCGCGTGGCCATCTCGATGACCGTGCACCCAATCGAGGGCCCAGAGCCGCCCAGACGTCCCTATGCACGAGCGATAGGCCATGGAGGTACGCCAGCCTGCGCGCCACGTCCCTGGCATAGGCGCGGATGTCGCGCTCCCCAAGGCGGCCTCGTCAGCGAGCAACCCGTGGGTATGCGGCGAGTGACATACGACGAAAAGTTAATGGACCCAAAAATGCAGTTTGAGAGTTGATGGACCTAAGTGACACACCCCAAAAGTTAATGGACCCAGAAATGCAGTTTGAGAGTTGATGGACCTAAATGACACACCATCAAAAGTTAATGGACCCAGAAATACAGTTTCAGAGTTGATGGACCTAAGTGACACACCACCAAAAGTTAATGGACCTACAATGCATTTAAGTCTAATTTTTTTATTTTTTAAAGAGAGTTTTATTCATTTTTTTCAAAAAGTTTTTTTTCTTTTCTGTTCACCAAACTTCTTATCGTTGAAAAACAACTCAAACAAGGCTTAAGGTAAAACATGCAGCACAAATCTACCTTTGGTTTATCTCCATGAAATGAATTACTTCTATTGCTTATGATAACAACTTAGAGTTCATTAACCAAGATTAAACACCATGTCTAAACTTGATTAAAGAAGGTCATTTTAACCTAAACACCATACTTAATTTAAAAAGTCCTATAAGTGTACCACATGTGCACATGTGAAAACACCCAAACTAGAGCATATATCATAAGTAAAGGAAGCATGAATTTGAATGGAATAAGGAGACAAACATGAGTAAATGGGTTGGCGAACAATTACCACCTTTGCATACCTGAGTGTGTTTACCGGTGGCCTCTGTAGATTTGAGTTTTGGAGTCGCCGCAGCGGTAGCTTGAAGGTTGGACTCAGGCCATCAGCAAAGCTCAGTCACACACGGGGAAGGTGTGTACGAACCGTGGGCCTTGATGGTGCTAGCAAAGGCCTTTTAGAAGAGGAGCACTTGTCTTGCTTGTAGGAGTGGAATGCGGCGATGCAAGGCTTGTACGAGATGATAGGTGTGCCAAGACTTGCATGCACGGGGTGGAGTCAGGTGGATGTTTGTGATGAAGAAATGGAACCACTCTGCTTCTCCTTTTTCTTCCACTCTCTTCTCTTTTCTTTTCTCACTCTTCTTTTTCTCTCTCTCTCTTTTTATTTTTTTCTTGATATCTTTTTTATCTCTTTTTTTCACTCTCTTCTTTATATATATATATATATATTCTTTCATCTCTTTATATATATATTTTCCACCGTCTCTTGTTAGCAAGGTCGAGCTTTTCCTTTTCTGGATGGATGAAACCTGAGCTTCTCAACGTCCTCTCCCACACTTGGACTTTTGTATAAAAGTCAAGTGTGACATGTTGAGGGTGTAACACCCTAAATTTCACTTTCCAAACTTAGTAATAAATTTGAGCTTTTATTTAATTTTCTGAGAATTTAACCTAGGTCAAATAATAAAGTTTTTGAATAATTAAACTGAACCCCGGGGCTTAGAAACATTTTTATTGCATTCATGCCGGTGCATAATATTTTGTTTGAGTGTAGGAATAGGTTGCTTGTGCTCAAATTCAAATTTGATTTGAATTTGATCAAAGTTTAAGCTTTTAGAAAATGAAAAGCCTTTCTTTTAAAACCCTCTCCCTCTTCCTCCTTTTCAGCCCGCCAGCCGAAGTGGCCCAGCCAGGCAGCCCGATTTCCTCCTCTCCCTTCCCTCTCTCGGCGTGGGCTTGGCCCAGCTTCACTCGACAACCCGCCTCCTTTCTTCCCCCCTCTCACCCGCGTGCGCATGCTCGCTCCTGGCCCGGTTTGCGGCCCAAGTCACGACCTGCTCCTCCAGTCGCCCGCGCTCCCTCCCTTTCTCTCTCTGTGCAGTAGGGCCCGCTGGTCAGCCGCATCGGCCCGCGCTTGCCTCCCCCCTTCTATCGCTGATGCGTGGGACCCGCTTGGCAGCGCCTCTCTGCCTCACCATCTTCCTCCTGCCGCTGCTCGCGTCGGTTTCGTTCGGCTTCAATGGTTGGCGTGATTAGAAGCCACCAAGGCATCTTCAAGTCACATCTTGATGCTCGGTTGTAACCGCCGCCGCCGTCCCTCTATCTACCGATCCCCATTGCCCTATAAAACCCATTGCCGAGCCCTCTCTCCCTCTCCCTTTTCGCCTCTACTCTCGCACACGCGCTGCCGCCGTCAATTCCCCGGTTGGAGCCCCAAACGACGCCGTGTTTGTGCCTAAGAGCTCCGCCGTACTCCTCCGCGCTTGTTGGTGCCTTCTTCCCTCTCTCTCGACTCTGTTCCAAGTTGATTTGGAGCTCACCAATCTTTTCCCCTTTTGCAGTCGCCGCCGTCACCGTGAGAGCTCGGGGAGCCCTTCCAGTTGCCACGACCACCACCTCCTTACCCGCGGTAAAGCTTCAGTGTTCCTCGACCTCTCTGTTTTGTGAATCGTGGTTGTAGTCGCCGTCGGGGCGACCTCCAGTGGAGCCAGTCATGGCGCCGCCGCGATAGGGTGCCGCTCCGGCATTTTCCACCCCCGAAAACCCCTAACATAGTGTTCGCAAAGACCGGTAGAGCACTCCAGTGGTCTTGGTTGGGTCCGAGGTCCTAAATCGCCGTCCCGACGTTCCGCCGCCGAGCTCCGGCCGGCGCCCATGGCGCGCCGCCATGGGGAGCGCCGCCCGGCCGACCAAACATTCCCCAACCTCTCTGAGCCGTTAGATCGATCGTAAACAACTCAGATTAGAACATACCCCTTCGGGGTTATAACCGGTCCACCGGTTGAACCGTGGACTCAGCTCACGGTCAACACACGCTCCGGTCCACAGCACAGCATGCACCCAGTGAACCAGAGCCTGCCACATGGCCGCCAGCTCAGCCGGCGACCCAGTCAGTCGTCCACGCCAGCGCAATTTTGTGAAAAGCTCCTCGCCTTTCTTCGAAATAAACCCACAGTCCTGTCCAGTTTTAAAACGCTTTGTTTTTATTCGTTCTAGCCCCTATGGAATCCGGTATTAGTGGCCGCAGTTCAGTTAGCGTAGAAAATGCGATTTTATTTATTTTAATTCGAAAAAGAGTTCGGTTTATTTACAAAAGTGCCATTGAACCTTGTTTTAGCTATAACTTTTGATTTAAAAGTCCGATTAGAGTGATTCTTGCGTTCACGTGTTCGTAGAAATACGTAGAATAGTTTTATAAGCTTTTTACCTTGTTTTAGTACTGTTTGGTGTACTATTCTAATATAAATATTATTTATCTGCATGTGATGACTGGAATGGATGATTGTGTGGTGTCGATGAACCCGTTTAGAGTTCAAGCTGTTCAAGGTTATCAAGAAGAAGATCTTTGAAGAAGAGAGACCATCAACATGAGTTTTTGGAAGGCAAGTGTAACATGAGTTCCTTTGTCACCCAGTAACCTTTAAATCACTGTTTCATATGCATGTGTCTAATATGATGAACCCCTAGAGATTCTACCTAGAACTTTGTTATCCTGTATTCCTTGTTACCTTGGGTTGTGCATGTGGGTAGTTCTACTTAGCCTGCAATTACCAATTATTATAATGATAATCTTGATTAATGATTTATGGAACAAATGTTGGTTCTAAATCTTAAAGCGACAACCCAGGATTTACAGTACAACCACGAGAACTACATGGCTCTGGTCTTAGCCAATTACTTAGATTAGTTCTAGCTCGTTTGTAGCTTACAGAAAGGGCAAGAGGGGTGTACCATGTAGCTTATGGGCCCGGTCCCACTAGGGTGAGCACTGTTTGGGATGAGTGTTACCTTAGTGGGGAGGTGTTCATAACTCTTGGGAGACTAAAACCTTAGCGGCTACGACTTGTTAGGGCATCTTTGGAAAGGCTTCATAGTGATCCCTGCCGACTTACCTTTGTAGTGAGTCAAGAGGTTGGCCGCCTCGGGCAATGGGCAATCACGACTCATGGGTAAAGTTGTACACACTCTGCAGAGTTAAGAATAAACTGATATATCAGCCGTGCTCTCGGTCTTGAGCGGCCTGGATCCTTTTTGAGACAGTTCTATGGATAACATGGGTACTGATAATCTTGATGATAGCTAATTATACTTTTACCATGGGAGCTTAGGCATAATCTAGTGACATAGGTCTAATAAATAAAATATGACCAACTAAAAATGTTTACCGCAGTTCAGCCGTGTCTAGACTTTTGAGCCTTGCATCCCTCATGTTATACTTGTTGAGTATGGTGCGCTCACCCTTGCTTTACATACAATCAATAAAAATCCCGGATGGGTACCAGATGGTGGAATCAAGTGAGCAGTTGCAGTAGGTGTTCCAAGAGATCTAGGCGAGTGTTCCCCCAGTCAACCATCCCTGTGAAGTTTGGAGTCCCGAAGAGTAGTTTCTGCTTTGCTTTATTTTAGATGTAAGCCTTGTTGTATCTATGTTTTGATATATATAATAATGCATTGTCTTTGAGAAATTCCATATTTGTTGCTATATGTGTCTTGTGGACTTCCTGGGCACACATATAGTGGGCACTTGGTACTCTTCGGAAAACTGGGTGTTATAGAGGGACTTAGTGTTCTGTCGCTGGCAGTGTAGGTGTTATGCTCTTATCAATGTATCTTCCCCCGATCTTCTTGATCTTAACCTGTAAGGTTAGTGAACAAGAATACCCGAAGGTGCATATAAACGAGATATCATGTTCTTGCTTTTAGTGAAAAGGAAGATGGTGCTTTGTTTTTTTCTTTATTTTAGCAAGGTGAGCTAGCATATCCTTTGATGTAAATGGAACCTGACATTCTTACCGCCCTCCCCCACACTTGGACTTTTGTGTAAAAGCCAAGTGTGCCAAGTCGGGGTCTCCTTTTGAGTGTGTTCCAAAACATTAGAATTGTGTAGTTGATGTAGCTCCTTGTTGTCGAGCATTGTCTGTCCCTTGTTCTTTTTGGTTTCAACCTGAAATGGTTATTGACCAAGAATACCAGAGGGTGCATTCTAGCCTGGCAACATGATCTTGCAATTATTGAAAGAATACATTTTTTTGATAATTCGGGGTATCTCCCGGTAGTGCTTTGATTATGGTCATAAGCTTGACCTTGGGAAACCTTTTGAAATTCTTTTTATGTTGATGAGGTGGTTTCCCCTCTAACACCAACCTTTTGGGAACCTGATCTACAAAACTCAAGGCAAAACACCATGAAACTTGCAAGATTTATGATAAACAAACTTATCTATGACAACCCTTTTAACGATGTTGGGCACAAGGATTAAGAGAGGGTTGTATGTTTTGCCAATAATATTAGAGTTGTGGCTCAGATCAGGAGTTTCTTTAAATGAGCATGGATTCGGGGGAATTGGAAGGAAGTAACTCCCATGCTCAGGATCTTTTATTTCAAGAGGAGAGAGGGTAGAATTGATTTCTTCATGAACTGGCTCTCCCTCCATGGGTTCATTTGAGGTCTCATCCTTGATGTGTTCTTGATGTTCAATTGAGGTGCATGAGGATGTTGAATTGGGAAGCTCGAAAGAATTCCCCAAGTCAACATTACTGAAAAGATCATCCTCAAATTCACAGAAATAAGCACAAGGATTTGTCACAGCTTCCTCTTTGAGAATATCGAGAGTTTCTCCTGAATTGTCCTTATTTTGGATGAAAAATTTAGCATCATTATCCAAGGATAATTTAGAGATCTCTATAGGTTGCACTGACATTACCATTTCAGGCTTGTTTGTATAAGAGAGGGGTTCAGCCACGGAATTTTTGGCTTGAACTGTTGGTATGGAAAAGTTTTCCCTCTCTATGTTGATAGCAGATTCCCCAGTTTTTGAAGATTCATCCAAACATTTTTGTAGGGGAAGCCCGATCAAGACATCAAAGTTTTGAATGTCAAAGGTATGAAAGTCTAGCATCAACTTGGAATTGTCAAACTTAAGCTGTATGCTGTGAAGGATGCCTAGACTATTCACACTTGACCTTGAATCTAGCCTCAAGTGCTTATTTGTTGAGATGAGGGGCTCGTGAACGAATGTATTCGCAAAAGATACGGACATGATGTTCACCCCAACAGTAGGATTGCAAAGCACTTCTATCCAGTCTCTGCCTATTTTAGCGTGGACGAATGAACAAGAGGGACTAATCCAAATTTCTCCGGAAGGGAGTTCCGCTTGTTCCATTCAATCTCTACTTATGATGGAAGGCAACTCCTCTGTATAAAGGATTTCTTTAGGAGTTTCAAGAGGAGTGGCAAGAACTGGAGGCTTGTTCCGGTATGAAGGCTTCGAGGTATCTACATAATTGTCAAGGTGTTCTTCCTCAAAGAACGGAAAATCTGAAGGGAAGAAAACTTCCTTTAGAGATTCCGTTAGCAATGAGGGTCTCTGAGTTTGAATCTCAGGTTCGGTTTTAACCGAAGAGACCTCCTCATGCTTGGGTTCGTTTTCCATTTGGAGGGGATCAGGATGGGGCGTGTTCTCTAGAATAAGGTCTAGCAGAGCTTCTCCTTCCCATTGGGGTTTTGCACATGAACGATCCTCCAGCGGAAATGTCCAGCTATAGGGCAGACTCCTTGTTCAACCCTAACCGAAAGTGTTGTAACAAGACGTGGTTGGGTAGAGACAAGTCTGGGCCTAATCGTGAAAGAGTTGTAAATCTCTCCCTGGCTACACCTAACGTTTCCTTCTCTTTTTGTTGGAAGTTGAGTAACTCTTGCCGTAGGTTTGCAATACGAGATATGGGAAAAAATGTGAGACAAAATCTCTTCCTCAGTTCTTTCCAATCTCCGTTAACCTTTCCTACGTTATTGTTGTACCACTGTTTCGCCCTCACAGAAAGAGAGAACAGAAACAACTTCCAACACAATGTTTCTTGTGACATGCCCACAATTGTCAGGCACACACAGAGTAACTCAAACTCCCGTAAATGATGGTAGGGTTTTTCATGATCGTACCCCGAGAAGGGTTGTTCATGAACCATGGCTATATAGCTAGAGCGGAGTTCATAGCCAGAAGCTCTGATTGGCTTCGATGATTGTGGTGGCTCACAGAACTCGGCCCGTGGAGCGGACATGTTTTGGATAGAATTTTGTTCCATAGGTGAAAACAAAGAAAAGAAAGATAAAACAAAGATACACGAGCGAACCAGGTTCAGAGACTAAAGACGACAACCGTTCCCCAGCAACGGCGCCAGAAATGCTTGTTGACACTTCTTAGCGCAACCACCAAAGGATATGGTTTGAATCTATCCCCGACAACGACGCCAGAAATGCTAGTTGACACTTCTTAGCGCAACCACCAAAGGATAGGGTTTGAATCTATCCCCGGCAACGGCGCCAGAAATGCCTGTTGGTATTTTTAAATGTAAGCAGAAAAGGTCCGCAAGCGCACGGAAGTACCATTGTAGCACTTCACCCAGAAGTATTCAGGGTATCATTTTTTCCACAGGGAATGGTGTGCTATAGTCTCTTGGTCTAGTCCTCCGAGATAAGACAAGGAGAAGGGTAACAAGGGTAGCAAGGTTTCTCTAGGTAACGAGTCCTTAAGTGCTCAAACTTAACTAACGTAGCTTGCTTCGGTCAACGGGTGGACACTGGTTCCCCAGTCTTTGCTGATACACCTCTAATTGGAATCCTGAAGGTGGGTGGATTACGAAGGACGGACAGGGCTGTCACCACCTGCCGCCTACCTCCTCAACCGTGGAGACCCAGGCAACCAACCTATAACCACTTAGCCTAAACACCGTGTTTACACTAAGGGCCACTACTCTAGCGGCGATCAGGACTTGCACTCTCTTACTAGAGCACCCACCCAAGGGTGAACGATCGGTCCAGCAAACTAAGCTAGCGAAAAGCTAGAACACGATAAGAACTTGAATACAAAGATCAACACAAACCTTTTGTTGGCGGTGCTTACCGACAACTTTTATAAGCCAACCAAGGACAAAACAAGGCATACTTGCGTACATATGTTATCACCTTGACCTATTTCCACTTGTATTGGAGAATAATTGCTTTTCAGGTATCAAACATGAAAACAGTGGAAAAGGGCAAGAAGAATGCACTTTCCGACAAAGTGTAAATCCAACAAATATGGAAGAAGCCCACCTAAGGAACAAACTTGGGCTCGAAACCCACATGGCCAGCATCCAAGCCCAACCAAGACCCCACACGCGAAGGGTGGTGGCCAGAGGCGGTGCTAGGGGTGCGGGCGCAACCCTAGTGGGGCCTCCCGGGCCCACTCTCCTCAGGCGGTTGCATGCCGCCATGGTTACGTCGGTTTAGGTGGTTTGCATGTTTACATCATCAGAACCGACCATGTTGTAGTATATAAGTAGAGGTAGAGCTCCGTCTTTCATAATCAATCACACAATCAACACATTTGTCTATCATTCCACTTAGTATTTGGAGCTCTCTACCTTAGTTTAGATCTTCTAGTAGTTGGAGCAAGTACTACTTGCAAGAGAGGAGGAGTTGTAAAGATCTACTTGGTATGAATAATATGTTCCTCTTTTCATACTTGTTCTTGTTCTCTTATGATCAACATTGTTGTGTTCTTGAATTAGAGCCATATTCATGTTCATTGTTCATCGTTCTAGAACTAGTTCATAGTCTTAGATCCTTGTTCATCATGAACATGAATATTGTTCTTCATTCAACATGCTTAGATCCTGATAACATAGTGATATGTGTTGGGTGGTGTTTTGCCGTGCCTTCGGGCCTGCTTACATCTTTATTGGGGAGGTGTAAGTGTTCTTCATGTGCATGAGAGTAGTTCTCGGGTGTATGGAGTTGGGTGAATGCCTGGCTTAGTCCATGGTTGAGGGGTAGGCGGCAGGTGGTGACAACCCAGTCCGTCCCTTGTAATCCCCCACGTTCGGCTTTGGGGTAGGAGTGTAAATTGCCCGGTGTATTCTGATGGCAGACCAGTGTTCCCGGGTCTCCTAATCCATCCAGTACTTAGCACTAATGTTAACTTGATTATAACCATGTATACTTAATTCATTTACATAACCTTGTTAAGATCCATGCTCCGTAGGATATTCTTTATTCTTTTATTCTTTCTTCTATCCCCGTAGAAGCTCCATATATCTTAGGCAATGTGTTTGTGTTGATCCCACTATGCAAATTACCGTTTATCCTCCTGCTATGGTTAATTAGTCAACTATGCACTTATTATGTTCTTGTCATGGATATATCTCGAATCCTTTCGCACCTTGCCTTCCCAGTGGTAAAATATAAATAACGATACCTGGAATACTCCCGGTGAAATGCTACAATGGTAACCCCCTGCGCTTGCGGACCCTGTTTGTAAATGAATTGGTTTACCAGGCCAGCCTCTCAGGCCATCACTAAGGCCACATGTTTTGGTATATGAAGTTCCATCGCACTTCGGCTCCGATACCGGATATGTAGCTAAGTGGCTGCGTCTGAGGCTGACGTTGATATCCCTTGGTAGCATCGCTAGAAACCAGCATATTCAGTGAATGTCGTTAAGGAATGTCAATAGACATTCCTAGCGTCGTGCCTGGGGATGATGGTCTACCCTAGTGATGATGCTAAGAGATGTCAGTACGTATTTCTGGCGTGCTTGTTGGTAGTTCTTAGCTACACCTAAGATAGGGTAACTAAAGTAGCTATCTACTAATGCCAAGCGGGATTGTCAATCCCGACACTAGTAGGAGCTAGCTAGCGAGAATGTAATCTACCAGGAGGAGATTCTGCAAGCGCACAGAACTATCGTAGTAGCACTTCGCCTGAGAGTACCAGGTGTCGATTTATTTGATCCCAAGGGAAGGCTAGGGTGGTGTATGAGTTGAGTCAAGGAGGGGATGAGTGTCAAAGAATTAAGAAAAAGGAAAAGGGGAGAAGGGAAGATGAAAGGCTAGAAAGAATATATGGGTGGATAGGTAAGGATGAAGTGGATGGCTAAGGTAAGGTGGATGGATAGGTGGATAAAGGGATTAGGATAACTAACTAACTACTAACTACTCCTAGATAACTACAAAGCAATATAACTACGAAGCGAGATAGTTACGAAGCAAGGCAGGCAAAAGACAATAAAGCAACTAAGTTGAGTATAGTTTTATTCCTATCTTGTCAAGTATCGAGGCGTACTAGCCTTTACCACTTACTTAGGTTGAACGCTAGCACAACGAGCCTTACTGTTAAACTGGGCCAACTACGTGGTGGAATTCAAGGCGCACAGGGCTGTCACCACCTGCTTGCTACCACAGCTATCCGGGGGTCCAGCCGTATCTGATGGTAAGTCTATAACTAAGCACCACGCTTAACTATATTCTAACTATCTCTACCCTAGCTTTGAATAGAGACACCCTTGCGGACGTCAGAGAAACACTTGACTTAATAAGATAAACACTAAACTAACTAAGCAACCTATTGGCAAAGATCAAACACTAAGCTCACTAGAGATTAACTACTTTGGCTAAGTGAATTGAACTGTAGGATAGCTAGTCACTCAAGCAATCAATCAAGTATACCACTCAATACTGATAAGTAGAATAAAGTAATACTTGAAATGATGAACTAGAATATAGTAAATGCTTGAGTAACAAGAGCAAAACCTGAACTGGAGATGAAGGAAGACTCTTCCCAGCTCCAGGACCGATCACTCGCACACCTCTACTCTTGAGCTAACCCTTGAGCAGCCCTACCGCGAGGGCGAAGATGCCTTGCTCTACTAGCTACCTACTTGCCTAAGCTCTCTAAGCTTCTAACCTAACTCTCACTTGCTTCTCTTGCTTTGCTTCTCTTGGAAGTGTGGGATATGAGGGATGGTACTAAGGGATGAATGAAGAGGTGCCTCCAGGGGGGTATTTATAGTCCAAATGAGTGAGGGGGGTTCTTATAGGGGGTAGCCCACCGACCTAGGGTTAGGTCAGGTGGCGGGCGCCACTCCCTACTGGCGGCCGCCAGTGCCCTGGCCGTTGGATGCACCGGCATTGATCCAACGTCATCCAGGAGGTTGTCCGAGGCGGTTTGGAGTTCGGTTGCATGTCCTAGCAACCGCCATTCAGCCTTGATCCGCGCCACTCTCTCCTGAGCCATCCGATGCCACTGACCTAGTGACCAAGGGCCGAGATTTGGCCCTGGGGAGGTCACACGGATCGGTGACGTGGCAGGGGGTGAAGCTTGGGCCAACCCAAGTGGCGGGCGCCACTTGGAGCTGGCGGGCGCCACCTAGAGGTGGCGGGCGCCACCACCCCTAGGCCCATTTGGGCCCTGCTGAGTGGGCTTGTCTCCTGGTGGGTCAAAATGTCCAAATTTGGTTCGAATCCTGCATTCAAATAAAACTCTATGGACATGTGGAATTTGGTTAGTTTGAAACCTATTTGACTACATTTCATGCCTTTTCGGTGAAGTTTAGGGTGAAATGTTGACGGTAAAACAGGTGTTTAAGGACCGTCAACAGTGATCGCCGAGGATGGACCCTAAACCTATCCTCCGGTGGTTGCGCTAAGAAATGCCAACAAGCATTTCTGGCGCCGTTGCCGGGGAAGGCATAGATACGAAAGATTCGGATATAACATGATCATGAACTAATATCTGTATAATTACTAATTGATCATGCAGGATAACCTTTTATTGTTTTCTTCTGTTGTGGATGAAAACATGATAGTGTGTGCGTGGTTTCGCTCTGCCTGAGAACTTCACCAACAATCCAGAGGCTATCGACAGGAGAAAGAAGAAATCTTCCTCCTCCTCCGCAGCTCCACCACCAACAAAAGAACCACCAGTTTCTGCACCAAGCTCAACTCTCGCCATGGCCAAGACCCTGCGCGATTTCTCCATCCTCGCTGTTGCTAACGTGCCCACTGGGCCCGCTGTCAACACTGGTGACAAAGCTTTTGAGCTGAGGACTGGCCTCATCACCATGGTGCAGGCAAACCCATTCTGTGGTTTGCCAAGCGACGACACGAACCGACACCTTCAGAACTTCCTGGAGCTCTACGACACCATCGTCAACAAGGACATCACTCCAGACATCATCAGGCTCCGACTGTTTCCCTTCTCCCTCGTGGGGAAGGCGAAGCAGTGGTTCTACAAGAACCCGACAGATGTCGCCACATGGGATAAATGTTCGGCGGCGTTCCTTGCAAAATTCTTCCCCTTGGGCAAAACAACTGCCCTGAGGGGACGAATCACCAGCTTCCAGCAGAATTCAACGGAATCCATGCCCGAGGCATGGGAACGACTGCAAGAATACATTGCAGCATGTCCCCATCATGGGATGGAATAATGGTTGGTGCCCCAAACCTTCTACGAGGGGCTTACGCCCATGTCAAGGGGCACCTGGGCGCTGCAGCTGGAGGGGCATTCATGTCCCTGACTATCAACGGGGTAAAAGCCTTGATTGACAAGGTGATGGTGAACCAAGCTTGGGGGGATGGAAGACCCCAAGCTAAGTCACAAAAAGGCATGCATACCGTAAAGGATGCGGATATGCTTGCCGCAAAAATAGATCTGCTCAAGCGGCTGGACGAGAAGACAACAACAAAATAAGAAAAGGAACCGTCCAAGCCATGGATGCGCACATGACGTGCGAGGTGTGTGGAGAAACCGGGCACTTGGGGAATGATTGCCCCGAGACCCACAAAGATGTTGCGTACATCAACAATGGGTTTCGCCCGCAGGGCGGAAACTCGTGGAACAATCAGCATCGACCTCCATATCAGGGAGGTAACCAGGGCTACAACTCCAACACACCTACCTTCAAGGACCTTATGTTAGGACAAGCTAAAATCAACGAAAGCATCTCCAAGGGGCTTGCCCATAATGACAAGACCCTTGAAGGAATGAATTCCAAGATTGAGGTGAAGGACCATGAATGCTATACCAAGGTGACCAGAGGAGGGGGGGTGAATGGGAGCCTAAAATTTTCTTTCGAAACTTTGGCCTCCGTCCCACAGACAAACCCCAAATACTTCGTACACAAACGTGATGCCCACGACCCTACGGAAGATGGTGGATGATCCCTAGGATCACAACGAGGCACCACCAAAAAGAGCAACTCAAAACTCACAACCACTAAGTCAAGTTCTTACCCAAAAACCTACTCCGGAATGTAGATGGAAGGCTACGTCATGATTTCTCTAAATATCAATGTCAACACTTGACAAATATAGCTAGAGAGGTTTCTTGGTGAACTCTAGGACCAAACGAGAAGTCCAGAAACGAAGCGGAAAAGCCGGGAGAGCGATTGCACTTAAGAAGGACAAGCTTCAGGATCCCAGACTGTCCGGACTGCCAGTCCCGGACTGTCCGCCCTTGTGCCGGACTGTCCGCGACCCCTTGGCGGACTGTCCGCCGGTCAAAGTTTGAAAACCAGAAACCTGCTGAACACCCCCTGCTTGAGCCCGGACTGTCCGCGACCTTAGACGGCGGACCGTCCGCCGGTCTCCCATGCCAAAAATGTTGAGGCACACAACCACTGCTCCGGCTGAGTCTCCGATGCCCGGACTGTCCGCGGCTGTGCAGAGAGGGCGAAAACTTTAACCCCTCTCCCAAATCTTCCCAAATCCAATCCAACACAAAATCACTTGATCCCAAAATTGGAGAAGATGATCACTAGGTAGTTGGAAGACTATCCCTAAGAAATCATCCGCTGAAATCAACTCAAACTCCAGGAAATCGAAGAGATTGGTGCAAGAACGAAAAAAGTCACCACGAAACTCAAATCGACCCAATCTACTTGTTTGTGAGGTTTGAGTTTAATTCCTTCGGTGGAAATGATCTCCTCAAACAAAGAACAAGTTGATTCAAACGTATTCGAGAAAGAGGCAACGAAGAGGGAGATCGAGTGACGAAAAAACATGGAGAAAAGATGAACGCGAAGAACAACTCAGGAACGCGAATCACAACCATGAATTCCAGCCGAAAATCATCCCCATGAGGAGACAACGGGATTACGGTCCCGTTTCCTCAAAGTCCAAATAAACAAAGGTATGATTAGCCGTCACTGCGGATCTCAGTAGCTACAACAGAGAATGGGAAGTAGAAAACCATAGAATGAGAATAGCAAATGACTGAGATGGATGGGAGGTGGGTGTCTCCCTTCTACTTATCCTAAACATTATTCCCACTCTACCCCTAATGATACAGAGAGCGAACCAGCTAAACCCTAAGGCTATTATGGACCAGCTCAAGGTAGATGTTGATCCGACGGCCACGCCCGCACAACTGGTAGCTTCGCCTCGACGCGACCTCCCCCAATGCCGCCACTCGTCCACCGTCCATTTTCCTGGACCTCCCCCGGTTTTGAGGCTGAAACCGGGAAACCTGTCCTCAGGCTGAGTTTTGTGGCCCAAACTCAGAAACCCACCATCGTCTAGGTTTTGAGGCCCAAAGTGGAAACCATCCTCAGCCCGAGTTTTGAGGCCCAAACTCAGAAACCGGCCAACACCCAGGTTTTGAGGCCCAAACCTGGAAACCATCCCATCGGTGGTTTTTCTGGGGCTCTACCACCAAACCGAAGCCGTAGAGGGATACACCGCCCGTGCACCCTGTCCACTCGCAAGTCTTCACTTGTCGCTGTCCCATGCTGTCAGCCACCACAGCTGATCCTCAGGCCACCGGTCCGTTAGTCCAAGCCTCACGTCCGCCCTTCACCGCTCCGGGTCCATCGGCACGACACATCTCTACTTGACCTTCACCTTGCCTTTGATCACTGTCTCCGAGCTCGACACCTGCACAACACAAGCCAAAGAACATGCGCATCAAACCAGTTGACAATCACTCATCATCACAAGACCCAAAATACACCCATGTATCCGCAATCTCCCCCTTGATGAGTGCATTGTCAACTACCAACACAAATCATATGAAGTAGAAAGATAAGAAGAGAGAAGAACAAACTCATCCAAAAGACCAGAAGTAAAACAAAGCAAAGAGAAGGTCAAGTGGAATGAGCAAGACAACTTGGTCCCCAAAGACATGGGCAAAGGCTCGACGCAACCAAGCAAAGAAAAGCTAGCCCTCAAGAAGAGGCAGAACGGGCTCAACACCGCTAGCGAGAAAGTCAGAGCAAAGAAGCCAAAAACTGAGTCAATCAGCTAGTCCCTCCAGAAAGAGGCAAATGCTCAACACAACTAGCTACAAACCACTCCAAACCAATTGGAAACTCTCAAGATGAAAACTCCTCAAGCTCCCCCTGGACACAAACTCCCCCTTAGATAATGCACATAACCAACTCATCATGATTTGTCAAAATTTCTCCCCCTTAGTTGATAATGCACAAACTAGGAATAGACAAGGGAACCTGAATGAAAGCTAAGTGTATGCACAAGCTTCAAAAATAGGCTATCCAGAGTGATAAAATGCTCAATTTGCACAAGTGAAAAGAAAAGAGCCCTAATGCTAGCATAAGCTCATCATGATCATATAGCTCAACGAAAATGGCAAAGCAGTTTTAGATTTGAAGTTTAAGCACAAGATCAAGCTCACCATAAAAATAGCATCTAGTAAAGAAGACATGTCATCAACTAGAGCTAACCAAGCCACATAGGTGAACTACCTCAAAGCAAGTGTCAAAACAACAAGCCATATACAACTCATTTCATTGAAATTAAGCAAGTTACACAAGAGTTATACATGTCAAGTGACTGTGAGGGGTTGAAAACACCACAATGCCTTACTTTTCATCCAAGCGAAGCCTAAGTCAAAAGACTATTAGAAGCTTATGGCAATGGTTTCGGTCATACACTACACTGCTCAAGTTCATCTCAAAAGAGAAGTAGTCTCGAAATAGTGAGGTATTGTGGTGCAATCCCACCTCGATCTTTTATCTCTTAGCTTGGATTTCAGATTTTAGCATTTAAGCGTTTCAAAGTATATACAATGGAAGCGATTTAAACTCCAAGCCAGAGACATAGCAACCTAGTATAGCAAAGAAAGCTCACAGAGGACAAGATCTACTCATACTAGTTGCCAAAGTAAATGGTGAGCTGTACTTGGGTTTTGACAGTTATTACACAAGTTCATCATTGCAAAATCATACTTAGCTCATCAAGTTAAATTACATGATCATAAAGAGCTTAAACTGCATAAACTAAGTATCATACAAGCATGTGAAATCTGAGCATAGTATCACACTAGACTGGATACGATTGAAGCTCAAAAAGCAAGTATGATACACATGCAAATGCAGAAAAGCTATGAAAGAACATAGACTGTACATCATATGATACAACAAAGTGATCCCATATCTAAAATGGGAAACACACACCAAGCTCACCTCTCAACCTAGCAAAGGTTGATTGGTCCAAAGGCTTGGTAAAAATATCGGCCAACTGATGATGAGTATCAACATGTCTAAGGTCGATATCACCCTTCTCATAATGGTCTCGCAGAAAATGAAAGCGCACATCTAGGTGTTTGGTCTTAGAATGAAGCACAGGATTCTTAGCAACGCTAATCGCACTCGTGCTATCACAAAGCAAGGGTACTCGAGAAAAGCTCAGACCAAAATCATGCAAAGTGGCCATCATCCACAACAACTGGGAACAACAGCTAGCCGCAGCAACATACTCAGCCTTTGTGGTAGACTGGGCGACACTAGACTGCTTGCGAGAAGACCAAGAAACAAGAGAAGAGACCAAAAACTGACAAGTTCCAGAAGTGGACTTGAGATCAAGTCGGCAACCAGCAAAATCAGCATCAGAGTAACCGCAAAGGGAGAGAGTGGAAGAAACAGAATAGCAAAGCCCAAACTTAGGTGTGAAACGAAGGTACCTCATAATGCGCTTGACCGCCTGACGGTGAGAGGTGCGCGGCGACGACTGAAATCGTGCGCAAAGACACACCGCGAACTGAATGTCCGGGAGTGTCACCGTCAGGTACAGCAGCGATCCAATCATACTCCAGTACTCCTTCTGGTCCATGGCTTCTCCATCCTCGTCCGCATCCAGGGCCGTCGTGGTGGACATGGGTGTTGGAAGAGGCTTGGCCTCACCCATATCGAACTTCTTCACTATGTCCTTTGTATACTTGCCCTGGTGCAGAAATGTCCCTTCTCGGGATTGCTTGATTTGCAACCCGAGAAAGAATGTCAACTCGTCCATCATGCTCATCTCAAATTCCCTGCTCATTGTATCTGCAAACTTGGCAACCAAAGCATGAGAGGAACCACCGAAAATGATATCATCCACGTAAATCTGAACCAAGAGAGTGTCATTGCCTTGCTTGAGGAGAAAAAGAGTTTTACCCACACATCCCATTTTAAAACCCTTAGCAAGCAAAAAGGTTTTCAATCTATCATACCAGGCTCTAGGGGCTTGTTTCAAACCATACATAGCTTTGTGAAGTTTAAAGACATTGTTTGGAAACTTGAGATTTTCAAAACCGAGGGGTTGTTTCACATACACCTCTTCTTCTATGTAGTCGTTTAGGAAGGCACTCTTGACATCCATTTGAAAAAGTTTGAACCCTTTGGATGCAGCAAAAGCCAAGAGTATCCTAATTGCCTCCAAACGGGCTATAGGAGCAAAAGTCTCCTCATAGTCTATCCCCTTCTTCTGACTATGCCCCTGGGCTACAAGTCTGGCCTTGTTTCTCACAATGTGGCCATCCTCTCCTTGTTCGTTTTTGAAAACCCATTTTGTACCAATAGGATGACACTTAGGAGGAGGTGGAACTAGAACCCAAACCCAATTTCTCTCAAAATTTTCTAACTCCTCATGGATGGCATTAACCCAATCCGGATCAGATAAAGCATGTCCAACATCTCAGGGTTCAAAATCAGCAACAAATGTAGAATGAGCAAAGTGAGAGATGTGTTGTGACCTTGACCAAGTGACGCGTTCATTGATGTTGCCGATCATCTGTTGAGAAGGGATTTGGCGCTAAATGTGTCGTGGTGCCTCTCTAGCTGATGTGACCTCCCCCTTAGCAGTAGCTGGTGCCTCCTCAGGTATCACTGGCAAGCCCCGAGGTGGTGGATCGACCGACCCCCATGTAGTGGAAGAAGACGGGTCGGGGACGTGAGCAGTCGTGGTTGAAGTCAATCCCAAAGGAACAACAGGTGGAGGAAGATCTGGATCATCTATCTGTTCAGCTCCATCTTCCTCATCATTAAAAAGAGGTTCACCAACCTCGTGATCACCTGCACGCTCAAATCTAGGAGAAGGACAATGCCTGGTCTCGTCGAAGGTGACATCAGATGTCTCCATGACTTGGTTAGTGTCAAGGTTAAGTACACGATATGCACGAGTATGACTACCATAACCCAAAAAGACACCGTTAGAAGAGCAAGACTCAAACTTGTCCAAGTTGCCTTTCTTGAGCATAAAACAATGGCAACCGAAAACTCTAAAATAACTCACTTTGGGTTGCCTCCCAAATCGCAACTCATAAGAGGTCTTCTTCAAGAAAGCACGAAGAAAAATGCGATTGGAAATATGGCATGCAGTGTTTATAGCCTTGGCCCAATACCGCCTAGGAGTCCTATGCTCATCGAGCATCGTCCTAGCCATCTCAACAAGGGTCCAATTTTTCCTCTCTACAACACCATTTTGTGGCGGTGTGTAGGGGGAAGAAAACTGATGCTCCAAACCTAGAGAGTTACAAAACTTTTCAAAGTCCAAGTTTTTAAACTCAGTACCATTATCGCTACGAATAGCCCTCATCGAGTTCTTAGGGAACTCGTTCTGAAGACGCAAAATCAGATTTTGAGAGAAAGAGAAAGCCTCAGTTTTCTCAGCTAAAAAGAAAATCCATGAATATCTCGAGAAATTGTCAACAACAACAAGGACATACCACTTCCCACCAACCGAGCTCACCTGAGCGGGACCTACAAGGTCCATATGCAAAAGCTCTCTAGGGCGCTTGGTCATAACTTGATTTACTAGATGGTGGGGAGCGGCAACCATTTTCCCATGTCTACAAGAATGGCAAACAAGATCCTTCTCCATGTGTAACTTAGGCAATCCTCAGATTAAGCCAAGTGAACTAAGCCTTGCAAGCAAGTCGAAGCTCAAGTGACCTAGTCTCCTATGCCATTTCCAAAGATCGGAGGAGGATCCGGCCAAAAGACACTGAGAAATGCCAAAAGACTCCAAGAAATTCGCACGAAACTTTACCAAAGGACGAAATCAAACATACAAGATTGCCCTAAGGATCTAAAATATGAATGAGATTCGGCTTAAAACAAATCTCATAGTCATCCTCAGAGAGTTGAGAAACAAAGAGAAGGTTAAAATGCAAGTTTGAAACAAGAGCAACATCATGCAACACAAAATGATCATTAACTCGCACAGAACCACGAGATAGCACTTTACCTTTGCTATTGTCATCGAAGGTGATAAACTCCTTGCCGGTGTCTGGACTAAGACTAGAGAACCACTTGGAGTTTCCGGTCATATGCCTAGAGCATCCGGAATCCACCAACCAAACGTTCTCCAATCGACTTACCTACATCAATAAAAACACATAGGGTGAGCATATAGTCCAACACTCGGGTGAGTAAAATGGGAAGTGTACCAGTGTTGTCCCGGCTGCTCAAAAGAACAGTTAGTAGATAAACCATTCCTAGCATACCTATGGGGAAAGCGATCACCACGCATAGGAAAACGTGGTCCGCTAGGAGGAGAGCGCTCACCGCGATAGCCAAAACGTGGTGGGGAGTAATGCTCAGCAACAATGCCACCGCCACGGGGTCCATAGCCTATAAAACTAGGATCGCGCCGGGCAAAACCTCCTTGTGGCCTAGGACCTTGAGGCATTGGACCTCTAGGCCTAGCAACCCTCCTTTGAACATTTGGCACATGTACATCATGGAAAGGATGGTACATGTCCGTGTTGTTCATCTCCTTTGCACGACGCTCCTCTCTCTTGCGCCGAAAGCAAAACTCACTCAAGGGTCCATCTTTCCCACAGTGCTCACAATGGTACCTCACCGCTCTCATAGGGGGTTGTTGGTATTCACGGTAGTGGGTGTGGATCACTTTGCCCTTTTGTGGCATGAGCTCCTCCTGGATAGGTGGCATTGTGTCTAGCTTTTTCTTGAGGTGGCATGGTTTTGGAGCCCATGTTTGTTTCTTGGGTGGAGCTCTCGGAGGTTCCACAAACACTCCATCTTTGGTGTTAGGTTTGAGAGGCTCTTTGGATGGAATCTTGGTTAGTTTGGGAGTAGTGGCGGAGTTGGGCTTCTCACTCGGCTTAAGACCACTAGACTCACCAATCTTCCTGAAAGAAGTAGCACTCTCCGTACCCTGAGCAAAGCCAACACCTGGACCTCCAGCGAATTGGGCAATCATCATGCCAAGCTGCGACTCTCCACTAGAAACCCACGATAAGATGGTCCAAACGTATGTGTTTTCTTCCTCGGTTAGCATCTTGTCGTGCTTCACATTTGCCATCTCCATCTCCAAACCCTCACACAACGCACACCTAGACACACTAGTGCTACCTGAGTTGGCCTTCACAAGAGACTCAATCTTGATATCCTTCTCTGCCAACTCAGATTGCAAGCCTGCACAAGACTTGCATGCACCGAGCAAAATGAGTCTAGCTCTAAGCTCATTCACCTCTCCAACCAAAGCAAAATACTTCCCCCTCAAAGTGAGAAGGTCAGTCATGTGCTTGGAGCACATCTCACACTCATCCTCCTCGGTGACTACAACGGTGGACTTGACAGACTCAAGTTCCTTCACTGCATCATCCCACTTCTTCCTAAACTCCTTCCTCTCTCGAGCAGCAAGTTTTAGCAACTTGTCTCGACTAATAAGAGCAGCAGTAAGTTTCTCGACCTCAGCAGAGAGTTTGTTGGGAGTTTGAGATACCTGGGAGGTGTCGTCGTCATCGTCGTCGTTCTGAGGGATCTCCTCCAGCTCGCTGTTGACCTCATCGCCAAAGGCCATGGTACAGAATCCCTCGTTGTCGGCGAAGAAGCAAAGACCGTTTAGCTTGTCCTCGATCTTCTTCTTCTCGGACTCATCGTCGCTTGATGCAATGGAGTCGTTGTCCGAGTTGTCGACGTCGCTGAGCGTGGCGAAGAAAGCACACTGCTCGGCCTGGGCTTTCTATAGGTACTTCTTCTTGATGTAGTCCTTGTTGAAGCCACCCTTCCGCTTGTGCTTGGGGGGGATGTACTTCTCCTTGTGCTTGCCGGAGTCATACTTGTAGCCATGATCGCCCTTTGCTAAAAGCTTGCTTGCTCTTCTTCGGGCAGTTGGCGATGAAGTGGTTGGAGTCACCGCACTCGTAGCATCCAGCTCGTCCTCCTCCACGGCGACGGTTCATGCGCTTGTTGTGGAACCGAGAGAACCGGTTGGCAAGCAAAGCCAACTCGTCATCTCCCATGAACTCCAGCTGCTCCTCTGTAATAGACAAAAGAGAAGAAAGTGCAAAGCCTCCAGAGGGGTTAGCAGGAGAACCAGAAACCAAAGCCATAGACGGGTCAGAAGGATTCTCATAAGAAGCCCTCACCATGGCATCAATCTCACTGGACTTGAGCTTACTGAAGAGCTCGTTGCAAGTGAGAGTCTCATAGTTAGGCGATTTGATGATCTCCTGAACTTTGGAGTCCCACACCGACCGATCAAGAGTATGAAGTAGCTTGAGAGCTCTCTCATGATCGTCGTACGACAAAAGCTCTTTGTTAGCCCTCATCCTATTGACAATCACCTGAAAACGAGCGAATAAACTTTCTATGCTCTCGCCAGGCATGTGTCGAAAGTTCTCATACTCACGCTTATGCGACTCGTAGAGACAGGTTTTGACTTGAGTGGTTCCCTCATGAAAACACATGAGAGTCGCCCAAATCTCTCGAGCCGTGGTGAGATGAGAAACACGATCAAACTCAGTCATGCTCAAACACGAGAAAAGAGCATTACGGGCTCGGCTATTGGCATCGTGCTCATCGATCTGCTGTTGAGTCACACGGGCAGCCAAGACCACATAATTGGCAGCGTTGCAAATCTCCCAAACCGAAGCACTCATGCTCTAAAGATAGGCTGACATACGTATCTTCCAATACGCATAGTTTGTCCCATCAAAAAACGGTGGTTTGCCCACGCCGCTATCCATGTCTCCTTCTGTGGATCTGGAACCGGCTAAGGTGGAAGATCCTTAACCCGCTCTGATACCAATTGAAGGACCGTGAATGCTATACCAAGGCGACCAGAGGGGGGGGGGGGTGAATGGGAGCCTAAAAATTTCTTTCAAAACTTTGGCCTCTGAGAACACAAGGTTGATATGTGCCCTTGTGGTTCCCTTCCTGAGTGATGAGTGATCGATCAATGGGCAACATGTCTCTTGGCTGTGTTGATGTGCAGGTGCGGAGCTCGGGCAGTGGTCGAAGGTGAGGTGAAGGTCAAGTAGGGACGTGCCGTGCCGACGGACCGAGAGCGGTGAAGGGCGGACGTGGAGCTTGGACTGACGGACCAGGAGACCTGAGGATCAGCTGTGGAAGCTGGCATGTGGCGTTGACAAGCAAGAGTACATGGGGATGTGCGGTGCATCGGCCGAGTTAGGAGGTTGCCCGGCGTGGAGGCTGGACATGCTCCGGCATCGGTGCTGGAACTCGGGGTGTGCGAACCACATCCCGTCTACGGCACGGGTTCGGTAGCTGAGCCTCGAAAAGCTACCTTCGACGGTTTCCGAGTTTGGGCCTCAAAACTCGGGGTGGTCGGTTTCCGAGTTTGGGCCTCAAAACTCGGCAAGGACGGTTTCCCGGTTTGGGCCACAAAACCTGTGTAACATCCCGGCCCAAGGCTTAATAGGAATAATAGGATACTCATACCAACAAGTTGCAACTTCTTTTTTGGAAGCCCATCTCCAAAGAACTCTAAAGTTAAGCGTGCTTGGCCTAGAGAAATTTAGGGATGGGTGACCGACCGGGAAGTTCTTCCCGGGTGCGCACGAGTGAGGACAAAGTGCGCAGAAAAGACTGGTGTTGGTCTGTGAGGGAAGTCTATGTCCTAGAAAAGCTGCCAGATGTAAGTGGGCCTGGCCGCATGGAGGCAGGACATTACAGAATGGTATCGGAGCCGACTCTCGTGGTTTCACGGGCGCGTGTGTCGCAGTTGCTCAGGCATGGTGGTCATGGCTGGTGTGGACCCGGAGTGGTCACACAGCATGGCACATGTGCTGGCACTGGACACACGGACGTGGCCAAGAGAGGATGTTTCTGGCTTGGGATTGATCGACGAGGACGTCGATCTCTTAAGAGGATGAGGATGTAACATCCCGGCCCAAGGCTTAATAGGAATAATAGGATACTCATACCAACAAGTTGCAACTTCTTTTTGGAAGCCCATCTCCAAAGAACTCTAAAGTTAAGCGTGCTTGGCCTAGAGAAATTTAGGGATGGGTGACCGACCGGGAAGTTCTTCCCGGGTGCGCACGAGTGAGGACAAAGTGCGCAGGAAAGACTGGTGTTGGTCTGTGAGGGAAGTCTATGTCCTAGAAAAGCTGCCAGATGTAAGTGGGCCTGGCCGCATGGAGGCAGGACGTTACAACCTGGGCGCGTGGGTTTCTGAGTTTGGGCCACAAAACTCAGCCTGAGGACATGTTTCCCGGTTTCGGCCTCAAAACCGAGGGAAGGCCCAGGTTTCCCGGTTTCGGCCTCAAAACCGGAGGGAGGTCCGCAAAAAGGACGATCGACGCGTGGCTGCGTGGAGAGGCTGGCGTGGAGGCGAGGCTATCCACGAGGTAGGCGCGGCGGTCGATTGGGTGGCACGTGGCGACATCCTGAGGCTTGCGTCGATCCGCAGAGACAGGAATCATACCTCTGTGTATTTGGATCTTTTGAGGAAACGAGACCGTATTCTCGTTGTCTCCTCGTGTGGAGGAATTTAGGCTGAAATTGAATCGTGTTCTGTGTTCTTCACGTTTTGGTTTTTCATGTGGAGGAAACGAGACCGAGCAGTTTTTCTGCTCTCTGTTCATCCGCGGACAGTCCGCGCCGCCAGCGGCGGATAGTCCGGGGATCGGGGTTGAACAGGTCAGTCAGGCGCAGTCCCCTGACTGTTCACTGTCAAGTGAATGGCAGACAGTCCGCGGTACAAACCCGCGAACAGTCCGAGACCTGTCCAGCAGACTTGCAGAACAGTTCGGTTTCTGCGTTTTTGCCGGCGGACAGTCCGGCGCCCAGTCGTGGACAGTCCGGGACTTAATGGCGGACAGTCCAGGACTCTGACCGCGGACAGTCCGCGAATCTGCAGTTTGTGCTATTTTGCTCCGTAGCTTTGCCAGTTGATTTTGGGGTTTCTCCGGAGGTTCCGCTGTACCACTAGGACATCTCCTAGGGTATCCACCTACTCGTAGGTCGTGAACTCTCCGGTCGTTTCGAGTCTTCGCTTTTGGGGTGATTTTCTGGGACAAGGGCTATACTATTCATGAGTTGAACTTGAGGCTCCCATTCACCCCCCTCTGGTCGCTAATCCGGTCCTTCAATTGGTATCAGAGCCGGTTAAGGATCTCTCCTACCTTAATCGGTTTCAGTTCCTAAGGGCGACATGGAACGAGGGAATAGCAAGGCTCCTTGGTTCGATGGAACGAACTATTCCTATTGGAAGATTCGGATGCGTGCTTATCTCAACAGCATCGGATCTTCTGTCTGGGAGATATGTGAGAACACTGAGTACGTAGTCCATGCGGCTCGTGTGGGTCAGATCCAAATTGACCAACACGAGGCCAACTCCAAGGCTCGTAATGCTCTTCTGGCCAGCCTCTCCCTTCCTGAGTTCGAACGTATCTCAGAGCTTGAGACGGCACGAGAGATCTAGGAGAAGCTTCAAAGCTATCATGAGGGAACGGCTCATGTTAAGACCAGACTCTTCGAGACCTACAAGCGAGAGTACGAGAACTTTGTTCAGTTGGAGGGAGAGACGATTAACGCCATGTTCGCACGTTTCCAAACGATTGTGAACAAGATGCGTGCCAATCGGGCCAACCTACCCTATGACGATCATGAGAGGGCTCTCAAGTTGCTATACGCCCTGGATCAGAGGGTATGGGAGGTGAAGGTGTCGACCATCATTGAGTCTCCTACTTACGACACCCGCACCGTGGACGAGCTATTCAGCAAGCTCAAGTCCACTGAGATCGATCACCTGACTCAGGCCAAGCTGAAGAACCCATCTTCACACACCATGGCTTTGGTCTCAGGCACAGGTGGATCGACCTTCTCTGCTGACACTTCACCTCCTCTTGTCGTGTTGTCTTCTTTGCATACAGTCACGGAGGAGCAACTGGAGGCGCTGGGAGACGATGAACTCGCCCTCGCCATCACCCGGTTCTCGCGGTTTCACAACAACCGCCTGAATCGCCGGTGTGGTGGCGCACGCGAGGGCTGCTACAAGTGTGGTGATCTAGACCACTTCGTGGCGAACTGCCCGAAGAACGTCAAGAACTTCCCCGGCAAGAACCGCAACTTTAGGCGCAAGGGCAAGCCGAAGAACAAGGCCAGGAAGAATAACAAGAACGACTTCTTCCGCCAGGAGGACATGGAGAAGGCTTTCGACGCCGGCAAGCGTGCTTTCCTCGCCACCATCGGCGATGGCGAGAAAACCTCCGACGGCGGTTCCAGCGACGACGAGTCCGAGCACAAGATGGAGGATCGCTTCAACGGACTCTGCTTCTTCGGCAACTCCTCCAAGGGCTTTTGCACCATGGCCTTGGATGAAGAGGACCGCAAGCACCAGGCAGATGACACCAATGACGCTCACAACGACGACGACGACGACAATGCCTCTGAGGTACCAAATTCTTCTGAAGTCGATCGTCTTACTGAGGAGCGGGATAGGTTTGTGGATTTGGTCGGTGTCTTGGAGAAGAGGCTTACGGAAGTGTTCCAAGAGCGCGTTGAGTTTAAGGCTAAGTTGAAAGAGGCGCGTAAGGAACTTGAGATTGCTAGGTCCGAGGTGAAGGTGGTCGATGTGGAGGAGTGTGAGGAGTGCACGATGCATATGACAAGCTTTGCCACCCTGCAAACCAAGTATGCCTCTTTGATTGAGGTGTATGATGAGCGGAAGAGTAGGCTAGACTTGGTGGGTGATTGCAAAGAGTGTCCCTCCCTGAAGGTAGAGCTGGAGGAAGTGAAGGCTAGGCCTTCTTTGCTGGGTGCGTGCAAGCTTTGTCCTAGCTTGCGAACTGAGTTGGCAGGAGTTAATGCCAAGCTTGTTGAAGCCTTGAAGGCCAGCTCAGTTAGCACTTTGTCCGCTCTATGTGAGCGATGCGTGGGGATGGAGCTAGAGATTGCCAACTATCGACATGACAGGATGCAAACCGAGGAGGAAAATACATACCTTCGGTCCATCCTGAGTTGGGTGTCATGCAGTGAGCCGCAGTTGGGCATGATGATCAGTCAGTTCAAGAGGGGAACTGATTGCTCGGGAGTAGGCTTTACCTTAGGTGGGAAGGGCGCTAGTACCTTTGGTAAGATCGGTGAGTTTAGCGGAGTGAACCCGAGTGAGAAACCATCTGCTATCCCTAAGCTTACCAAGATCACCCCACCTGAGCTTTCCAAGCCTATCACCAAGGATGGCATCCTTGATGAACCTCCCAAGGCTCCACCTCGCAAGCAAGTGTGGATTCCAAAACCTAACCATCTTAGGAACACACTTGACACCCTTCCTGACGTCTCTAGTGATCCCCTTCCGAAGGGCAAGCAGCCAGCCAGAGTGAACAACCCTCGCAACAATAGGAACCAACAACCCAAGAGAGTGGTGAGGTTTGAGTGCGAGTATTGTCACCTTGAGGGTCACCTAGCTGAGTTTTGCTTTCGGAGGAAGAGAGACGCTAGGAAGGAGTTGGAGCTGAACAACCAGGCCAGACACCACCGTCTCCATGGTGTGCAAGGTCGGAGAGTTCAGAGGCAGGGCGCTAGACCTGGAGGTGCACCCCCTCAAGTTGCTATGCCCCAGGCAGCTAGACCACAGGGTGGTGGCCGTGCCCGTCGCGGTTCTGGTCGTCCTCTATACGATTGTGAGCCGAGTGTAAGAGGTTTTGCTGCTCAGTCCTATAGCGGACCATCTTTTCAGTATAGTGGTCATCGCTTTGCTCAGATGGGACAGGTAAGTCAGTTTGGAGGTTTTCCGTTCCATAGCGGACCACCCTTTCAGGTTGGTGGTGATCGCTATCCACCCATGGGACGAGGACAGTTTGGTGTTGCTGCTAACACTTTCTCTGGGCCTATGACACAACACTGGTATCCTTCTCAGTATACTAACCCCAGTGTTGTGCCATATGCTCACTTCCTGCCTTTCTATTGATGCAGGAACATCGGTTGGAGAACATGTGGCTCATGGATTCCGGGTGTTCGCGCCACATGACCGGAAAGAAGGAATGGTTCTCCAGCCTTAGCCCCGTGATGCATAAGGAGTACATCACTTTCGGGGATAATAGTAGAGGTAAGGTTGTTTCTTAGGGAGCCATTCGGCTCAATGAGAACTTTGTCCTGAAGAATGTTGCCTTGGTTTCTAATTTGCATTTCAACTTGCTTTCTGTTTCGCAACTTCTTGAGGATGATTGTGAAGTGCGCTTTAAGAAGGGTTTGAGTCACGTTTTAGACCCTCGGGGAGATCTTGTTTGTCGGATCGTCCCTTTTGGCCGTGTTTTCAGAGCCGACTTTTCTCAGTCCTTCGGCTCTGCTAGGTGTTTGATGGCCGGTCCTTCTTCTGATTTGTGGAAGTGGCATAGGAGGCTCGGTCACCTGAGTTTTGACTTGCTTGCAAGGCTTAGCTCACTTGCCCTAATCCAAGGATTGCCCAAGCTTAAGTTTCAGAAGGACCTTGTTTGCCATCCGTGTCGTCACGGGAAGATGGTTGCTGCTTCTCACCCACCTGTTACTCAGGTGATGACAAAGCGACCCGGCGAGCTTTTTCACATGGACACAGTCGGTCCAGCTCGGGTTTGTTCAGCGGGTGGGAAGTGGTACGTTCTAGTGATCGTTGACGACTTTTCGAGGTATTCTTGGGTATTTTTCATGGAGGGTAAGGATGAAGCGTTTTCTTTTGCTCGTGACTTAATCTTTAAGTTGAAAATTGAGTTTCCCCCTGATACCATTAGAGCTATTCATAGCAATAATGGTACTGAGTTTGATAACTCTCAGTTTGACTCTTTTTGTTCTTCCAATGGAATCGAGCATCAGTTCTCTTCTCCTTATGTCCCTCAGCAGAACAGTGTTGTTGAGCGCAAGAACCGGACCCTTGTTGAGATGGCCAGGACGATGCTCGATGAGCATAGGACTCCTAGGCGTTTTTGGGCCGAGGCGATCAACACCGCTTGCCATGTTTCAAATCGCATCTTTCTTCATGCTTTAATGAAAAAGACTTCTTATGAGTTGCGTTTTGGACGAGTACCCAAGGTGTCTCATTTTTGGGTGTTTGGGTGTAAGTGCTTTATCCTGAAGCAAGGCAATTTGGATAAATTTGAATCTCACTCTGCTGATGGGGTGTTTCTTGGTTATGCCTCTTATTCACGTGCTTATCGAGTTCTTAACCTTGAAACTAACCGGATAGTGGAGACCTGTGAGGTCACATTCGACGAAACTATGCCCTGTGTTTCTTCTGCTTTTGAGGTTGCAGGAGAACAGGAGATGGGAGAGACCATCTTTGTGGAGGAGGAGCAGGAGAATGCCGATTGGGGTGATCCTGAGCCAACTCCACTGGCTGCCCCCATCGACCCTGCGACATCTACTTCAGCTCGAGGACCAGATCCCACTACGTCTTCTTCTTGGGGTCCTCTAGAGCCACCTCTCCAGCGAGCACCCACTACACCTGAGGGAGCGACAACATCTGGCGAGGGGGAGGCGACTTCGGCGAGGCAAGCGCCCCGAAGCGTTCAACAAGTTCACCTCCCGCGATAGATGATCGGCGGCATCGACCAGCGAGTCACGCGGTCGCGAGCGTATGAAATCTCCCACTTTGCTCATTCTGCATTCGTTGCGTCTTTTGAGCCCAAAGATGTTGGACACGCACTTTCTGATTCTAACTGGGTCAATGCCATGCATGAGGAGCTAGAAAACTTTGAGCGAAACAAAGTCTGGACCTTAGTTCCACCTCCACCATAATGCCACCCTATAGGTACCAAATGGGTTTTCAAAAACAAAGAGGGTGAGGATGGGATGGTAGTGAGGAACAAGGCTAGGCTAGTAGCCCAGGGTTTCTGCCAGAAAAGGGTATAGACTATGATGAAACCTTTGCCCCTGTAGCCCATTTAGAAGCCATTAGAATCCTTCTAGCCTTTGCTGCTTCGAAGGGTTTTAAGCTTTACCAGATGGATGTCAAGAGTGCCTTCTTGAATGGGTATATAGAGGAAGGGGTTTATGTTAGGCAACCCCCTGGCTTTGAGGATCCCAAGTCTCCAAACCATGTTTATAAACTTTCAAAAGCGTTGTATGGTTTGAAACAAGCCCCGAGAGCATGGTATGATCGTTTGAAAAACTTTTTACTCTCCAAGGGTTTCAAAATGGGACGGGTTGATAGAACTTTGTTTCTCCTCAAGCAAGGCAACGATACCCTGTTAGTCCAGATTTACGTGGATGACATCATCTTTGGTGGCTCTTCTCATGCGCTTGTTGCAAAGTTTTCAGATACTATGAGCAGGGAGTTCTAGATGAGTATGATGGGCGAGTTGACTTTCTTCCTCGGGTTGCAAATTAAGCAAACCCGAGACGGGACATTTGTGCATCAAGGCAAATAAACGAAGGACATCCTGAAGAAGTTTGACATGGGCGAGGCCAAGCCTCTTACGACGCCCATGCCGATGACTGCGGCGATGGACGCAGACCAGGACGGAGAGCCGGTTGACCAGAAGGAGTACAGAAGCATGATTGGCTCGCTTCTGTACCTGACGGCAACGAGGCCACATATACAGTTCTCTGTGTGTCTGTGCGCTCATTTTCAGGCGTCCCCTCGGACTTCCCACAAGCAAGTAGTCAAACGCATCATGAGGTACCTCCGATACACTCCTGAGTTCGGACTTTGGTACTCTTCTTCTTCGACTCTTTCGCTCTGTGGTTATTCCGATGCGGATTTTGCCGGCTGTCGGCTTGAGCGCAAGTCTACTTCTGGGACTTGTCAGTTTCTTGGCTCTTCTTTGGTTTCGTGGTCTTCTCGCAAGCAGTCGAACGTAGCCCAGTCTACTACTGAAGCCGAGTATGTTGTCGCTGCTTCTTGTGCTTCACAGCTTTTGTGGATGGTTGCTACATTGCGTGATTTTGGTCTAGATTTCAGTCGGGTTCCTTTGCTTTGCGACAGCACTTCAGCCATTAGTGTAGCAAAGAATCCTGTTCTTCACTCCAAGACCAAGCACATCGATGTTCGCTTCCACTTTCTTCGTGATCACTATGAGAAAGGCGACATTGATCTTAGGCATGTAGACACCCATAACCAGGTTGCGGATATTTTCACCAAGCCTTTGGATCTCTCAACTTTTGCTAGGTTGAGAGGTGAGCTTGGTGTGTGTTTCCCCATTTAGATGGGGGAAACATTTTGCTTGTTGTACTATAATATGACTTTCTGATTCCTTTTTTGTTTTTGGGTCTTGAGTCTTTCTGTTTTTATTTTGGCTCCGATTCTGACTTCATCATGCATACATCTTTTATTTCAATCTTCATGTCTATATTCCTTAGAATGAATTTATGCTCTATTTAGTGTATGCTTCGATGATATATGATGATGCTTGTAGCTTAGGCTCTCTTTGATCACTGTTACATTTTGTGAGCTAAGCTATTTCTTTCAGAACACTGAACATGTTTAATGAACTTAAAAACTTGATTCTTGTTCACCATTGAGATTGGCAACTAGCATGTGTAGGATGTGTTGAGATCACTTGAGCTATTTCATATATGCTAGGTTGCTATGTCTCTAGTTCTGAGTCATTCACTTGCTTGGACTGTTCATAATCTGCTTAAAATGAACCAAGTTTTAGTGAATTGAAAAGATCGAGATGGGATTGCTCTGTCAGCACATCACGGTATCGAGACTGTTTCTCATAGCACCTTGAGTTAAAATTGAGCCGTGTAGTGTAAGACCGAAACCGATGCTTTAAGCTCCTGATTGCATATGCATAGGCTTAGCACGGTTGGAAAGTTAGGCAATGACAAGCTTTCAACCTCTCGCAATCACATGCTGAATTTAAACTTGTGTAAAAACCGCTGCAAATATCTCCGATAAAATTTAAAAACACAAGTTTATGTTTCACTCTATAGCATGATGGTTGAACTTTACTAGAGGTAGTTCACCTTTCATACATGTTTAGCACTTGTTTGACTTCTGTCTATACATGCTTAGTGCTAATTTGATGGTGAACCCCCTTTCTGAATGGCTTTAAACTGCTCACTGGGCTTATGCATTCATATCTTGTTTTCAGTGATCAGTTTGAGCCTTTTGCTAGCACTTGTGTATGTTGCTATATAGTCGGATCAGCACTCATTAGAGCATTCTTTCACTTTTTCCAATATATACTTGAAGCTGCTAACATGCATTTTTTACTCATGTGCATGTGCTTGACTCCAATAGGCATGACCTAGCTCCGTTTGCCTTTCTTGAACTCCTTTGTCCCCTCTCTTTTTGTTTGCAAATTGCCCCCAAGGGGGAGAATGTTTTCGAAGATGAGATTTCGATTTTCTGTGGTGACAATTTGCAACTTATGCTTCACTTGTTGAGGGGGAGTTCTTTGAGTAAGGGGTAGTTTTTCTGCCTGTTTTGAGTTATAAGCTTCCAGCTAGTGGTGTTGAGCCCATTTTGCCTCTTCTTGAGGACTAGCTTGTTTCTGACTTGGTTGCGTCGAGCCGTTGCCCATGTCTTTGGGAACCAAGTTTTGTGCTCTCATTTTGATCGAGTTTTGCTTCTGATGAGTTGTTGCTCTGATCTTTTGCTTGGTTGTGTCGAACCGTTGCCCATGTCTTTGGGGACCAAGCTTCGCTTATCTCGGATTGTTCTTCTTCGGCCTTTTCTCTAACTTTTGAACTTTTCGAGTGAGTCTTTCCCTTTCTATCTAATTCTGCTTCCTTCTATTCTGGTTACGGATACTATGAGTTGACGATGCACTCATCAAGGGGGAGATTGAGAACACAAGGTTGATATGTGCCCTTGTGGTTCCCTTCCTGAGTGATGAGTGATCGATCAATGGGCAATATGTCTCTTGGCTGTGTTGATGTGCAGGTGCGGAGCTCGGGCAGTGGTCGAAGGTGAGGTGAAGGTCAAGTAGGGACGTGCCGTGCCGACGGACCGGGAGCGGTGAAGGGCGGACGTGGAGCTTGGACCGACGGACCAGGAGACCTGAGGATCAGCTGTGGTAGCTGGCACGTGGCGTTGACAAGCAAGAGTACATGGGGATGTGGGGTGCATCGGCCGAGTCTGGAGGTTGCCCGGCGTGGGGGCTGGACATGCTCCGGCATCGGTGCTAGAACTGGGGGTGTGCGAACCACATCCCGTCTACGGCACGGGTTCGGTAGCTGAGCCTCGAAAAGCTACCCTCGACGGTTTCCGAGTTTGGGCCTCAAAACTCGGGGTGGCCGGTTTCCGAGTTTGGGCCTCAAAACTCGGCAAGGACGGTTTCCAGGTTTGGGCCACAAAACCTGGGCGCGCGGGTTTCTGAGTTTGGGCCACAAAACTCAGCCTGAGGACAGGTTTCCCGGTTTCGGCCTCAAAACCGGGGGAAGGCCCAGGTTTCCTGGTTTCGGCCTCAAAACCAGGGGAGGTCCGCAAAAAGGACGGTCGACGTGTGGCGGCATGGAGAGGCTGGCGCGGAGGCGAGGCTATCCATGAGGTAGGCGCGGCGATCGATTGGGCGGCACGTGGTGGCATCCTGAGGCTTGCGTCGAGGCGAAGCTACGGATGAGGAAGGCGCGTGGCCGTCAGATCAACTATCAGTAGAGTTGGATCGGGATACCCCTAGGGTTGGCCGTTTCGCTCAAGTATCTAGGGGTAGTAAGGGGATTATTGTTTTAGGCTATAAATAAGAGAGGCACCCCTCCTCTCCCTCTATCCTGGCAGTCATTTGTTCCTGAGCTCTCTCTCTCTAGCCCTCGCTTAGGTTCTAATCATACCTCGCTGCAAGCGATCCGCAGAGACAGGAATCATACCTCTGTGTATTTGGATCTTTTGAGGAAACGAGACCGTATTCTCGTTGTCTCCTCGTGTGGAGGAATTTAGGCTGAAATCGAATCGTGTTCTGTGTTCTTCACATTTTGGTTTTTCATCTCCCGGAGATTTGCTTCGTTCTTCCTCTCCGTGAGATGATTTTCGATTTCACTTGAATCAATTTGTTCTTGGTCGTGAGCCCCTTCTTTCTACCAAAGGGATTCTCTTCTAACCTCACGAATCCAGAGATCGGGTTGATTTCGTGTTCGTGCTTCCTCTTTTCCCCTTTCCGGTGTTTCTCGGATTACTCTCGATTGACTTGGATTGGTGCGATGATTTCTTAGGATTAGCACCCCAATACGTTGAGGAACACCAGGGAGAAGTTTGATCGAAGCCCCTTTTGATTTGGTGAAGTTTCGATTGATTTACCTTTTGACCCGAGTAGTTTTTCTGCTCTCTGTTCATCCGCGGACAGTCCGCACCGCCAGCGGCGGACAGTCCGGGGATTGGGGTTGGACAGGTCAGTCAGGCGCAGTCCCCTGACTGTTCACTATCAAGTGAACGGCGGACAGTCCGCGGTACAAAGCCGTGGACAGTTCGGGACCTGTCCAGCAGACTTGCAGAACAGTTCGGTTTCTGCGTTTTTGCCGGCGGACAGTCTGACGCCCAGTCGTGGACAGTCCGGGACTCTGACCGCGGACAGTCCGCGAATCTGCAGTTTGTGCTATTTTGCTCCGTAGCTTTGGTAGTTGATTTTGGGGTTTCTCCGGAGGTTCCGCTGTACCACTAGGACATCTCCTAGGGTATCCACCTACTCGTAGGTTGTGAACTCTCCGGTCGTTTCGAGTCTTCGCTTTTGGGGTGAATTTTTGGGACAAGGGCTATACAATTCACGAGTTGAATTTGAGGCTCCCATTCACCCCCCCTCTGGTCGCTAATCCGGTCCTTCAGCCTCTGTCGCACAAACAAACCCCAAATGATTCGTACACAAATGTGATGCCCACGACCCTGCGGAAGAGGGTGGATGATCCCTACGATCACAGTGAGGCACCACCAAAAAGAGCAACTCAAAACTCACAACCACTGAGTCAAGTTCTTACCCAAAAACCTACTCCGGAACGTAGATGGAAGGCTACGTCAGGATTTCTCTAAATATCAATGTCAACACGTGACAAATATAGCTAGAGAGGTTTCTTGGTGAACTCTAGGAGCAAACGAGAAGTCCGGAAACGAAGTGGAAAAGCCGGGAGGGCGATTGCACTAAAGAAGGACAAGCTTCAGGATCCTGGACTGTCCGGACTGCCAGTCCCGGACTGTCTGCCCTTGTGCCGGACTGTTCGCGACCACTTGGCGGACTGTCTGCCGGTCAAAGTGTGAAAAACACAAACCTGCTGAACACCCCCTGCTCGAGCCCGGACTGTCCGCGACCTTACACGGCGGACTGTCCGCCGGTCTCCCGAGCTAAAAATGTCGAGGCACACAGCCACTGCTCTGGCTGAGTCCCCGATGCCCGGACTATCCGCGCCCCCAGTGGCGGACTGTCCGCGGCTGTGCAGAGAGGGTGAAAACTTTTGCCCCTCTCCCAAATCCGATCCAACACAAAATCACTTGATCCCAAAATTGGAGAAGATGATCACTAGGTTGTTGGAAAACTATCCCTAAGAAATAATCCGCTCAAATCAACTCAAACTCCAGGAAATCGAAGAGATTGGTGCAAGAACAAAAAAGTCACCACGAAACTCAAATCGACCCGATCTACTTGTTCGTGAGGTTTGAGTTCAATTCCTTCGGTGAAAATGATCTCCTCACAACAAAGAACAAGTTGATTCAAACAAATTCGAGAAAGAGGCAACGAAGAGGGAGATCGAGTGATGGGAAAAATGTGGAGAAAAGATGATCGCAAAGAACAACTCAGGAACATGAATCACAACCACGAATTCCAGCTGAAAATTGTCCCCACGAGGAGACAACGGGATGACGGTCCCGTTTCCTCAAAATCCAAATACGGAGAGGTATGATTAGCCGTATCTGCGGATCTAAGTAGCTACAACAGAGAATAGGAAGCAGGAAACCCTAGAATGAGAATAGCAAATGACTGAGATGGATGGGAGGTGGGTGTCTCCCTTTTACTTATCCTAAACATTATTCCCACTCTACTCCTAATGATATAGAGAGCGAACCAGCTAAACCCTAAGGCTATTCTGGACCAGCTCAAGGTTGATGTTGATCCGACGGCCACGCACGCACAACTGGTAGCTTCGCCTCGACGCGACCTCACTCGATGCCGCCACGTGCCGCCACTCGTCCAACATCCATTTTCCTGGACCCCCCGGTTTTGAGGCTGGAACCGGGAAACCTGTCCTCAGGCTGAGTTTTGTGGCCCAAACTCAGAAACCCGCCATCGCCCAGGTTTTGAGGCCCAAACTTGGAAACCGTCCTCAGCTCGAGTTTTGAGGCCCAAACTCAGAAACCGGCCAGCACCCAGGTTTTGTGGACCAAACATGGAAACCATCCCACCGGTGGTTTTTCTGGGGCTCTACCACCAAGTAGAGGGATACACCGCCCATGCACCCCGTCCACTCGTAAGTCTTCACTTGTCGCTGTCCCAGGCTGTCAACCACCATAGCTGATCAGGCTACCGGTCCGTCAGTCAAAGCCTCACATCCACCCTTCACCGCTCCGGGTCCAACGACACGGCACGTCTCTACTTGACCTTCACCTTGCCTTTGATCACCGTCTCCGAGCTCGACACCTGCACAACACAAGCCAAAGAACATGCGCATCAAACCAGTTGACAATCACTCATGATCACAAGACCCGGAATACACCCATGTATCCGCACGAGGGCCTGGCCTCAGTAGTGAAGAACCAACTGAGTTTCAACAAGATGATCGAAACCCAACTAGCTCAGATTGCGGCGGCAATCCCAGTGAACGACTCGGGGAAGAACCCAGGGCAACCTGAGACCCCCCTCGAGTCTGTCAAGCTCATCACTGCAAGGTACAACAAGCCCCCAAGTTGGCCCATTTACCATTACTATCTTGATCCACCCTTCAAGGCAAAGAAGGAAGATCCGAGCTGACCCACCATCGAGTGTGCCATAGGGGCACACAAGTTTCGCAATGCATATTGTGACCTTGGAGCAAGCGTCAATATCCTTTCCAGGGCGGTATATGAGAAGATCCTTGGTGGTCCATTGTCGGCCACCAACTTCACACTCCAAATGGCCAACAACACAATATGTAGGCCAGAGGGGGTACCTAAGGATATCCTGATACGCATCAAGGATAGCTACATCCCCGTCGACCTCGTCATCCTGGACACAGGAAAAGATGACGATGTCCCACTCCTCGTCGAACGACCATTCCTGAACACGACTAACGCCGTGATATTTGTCTCTGGAGGACGGATTCACTTTCAGTTTCCCGAAAGGACCATCTGATGTCGGTTCAACGAATACTTCCACCATGAACCTGCGTGGAAGCAACAAAAGGTGAAGAACCCGAAGCCCATCATGCCTACCCCACCACCCTTGGCCAAGCCATGGCCGGTGTGGCGGAAGAAGAAGCAACCACCCCAATCTCCTGGGTCGGAAGCTTCTACTTCGGGGAAAATAGAGGAGGTATAGCCTTGCTGCCGGGCTATAAATGGTTTGTCCTCGGCCAGAGGTTCAATGGTAGTTATCTATTTTTTAAACTTCACTTTAATATTTTTTTCAGATTTAACTTTGACCAAGCATATAAAAAAATTTATAGAAACTATTTGCTATTAAAATAAATTTTTTAAAATGCATGGAAAAATGTTTAAAAATCATTTTCTGAATAAAAGACTTTTTACATTACTATTTCTCACTTTTCCAAAATATTTATAAAATTCAAAAAGGCATCAAATTTTGTGGAAATTTACAAAATCTGGGAGAAGACAAAACTGTTGGAGGGAGTGACCAACAGCTAGTTGCTCCGTTGTTGGTCGCCTACTGAAAGTGGGGCCAATTGGGGCGCACAGGGGTGCGGCCGCACCTGGCCAGAGCCCAACGGCTCTCAAACTTGGCCAATGGCTCCTAGCCGTTGCCCTCTCCCCCTTTCAGCTAGTCACCACCTCTATAAATATCAGAGGTGCCGGTTGAGCTCATCTCATCGTCACTTCTTCATACTCCTCACTCACACTCCACCTCCTTGCTTCATACTTCATCTTCTCACCACTCCATAAAGTTTGAGCAAGGTACTAGCAGCAAGGCCTTGCCCAAAACCCCTCTCTAGCTCCACTCCACAAAGATCATGAAGGGTTTTGGAAGAGCTCTCTTCGGTGCGATGAAGAGAGCGACGGGGAGAAGCGCTCGTGAAAGCCGAAGCGTGCCCTACTCCGTCAATCAAGAAGAGAGTTCAGTACAAGGAGAATCTCCGCCGACCACAAGCCAAGCCGGTGCTGCAAGCGCGGACGACACCAACGTCTTCCTCGAAGGAGAACGGGAGTTCCAAGCGTACGCGATCCTCCAGGACCGCGCCTTCGTCCACACACCATAGTACGACCCCGACCTTCTCGAAAAGATAGGTATGGATTCTAAATTCCACGCTATTTTCAAAGCAGTTGGTTGGGAAAAGGTTGACGCCCTCTATGAGGAAGGTTCCCATTTCCTAACCATCCAGTTTTTATGCACCACAATAGAAGTAGAAGATGGCTTTACCTTCCGCATATTTAATACTGAATACTTAGTAAATGGAAGGATTTTGCATCTCATGTTGGCTTTAATAAGAAATGCTCTATTGATCTTAACCATGTGCTCAAGAGCTTTAATCGCCACAAGTTTTGGGGTGAAATTTCTGCTCAAACGGTAGTTGGCAAGTTCCAGCCTCGCAACAAGCAAATTCACCATCCCACTTTGAGGCTTATACATCGCTGGATATCAATGACTTTGTTTCCTAGCCAAGACATTCGCTATGTTAGAAATGATGAATTAAGGTTACTGTTTGCAATTGTCCACAAAATTAAAGTTGCCCCTGCTCGTGAAATATTTTTACACATGCTAGAGATGTTTCGGGTTTCCACTTCTATATCGTCCACGTCTCATGTAACCCATATTGCTGAGAGTGTTGGCGCATTGGATGGACATGATGTTTCATACATCCCCATCCCTCGCACCATCATCAATGAAGCATACCTGAGACAAGGGCATAACCTAAAAGTGAAAGAAGATGGAACGATCGTTTACTTCTTCCCTGGATTTATTAATGAGTATTCGTTACCTAACCCGGAACTCGCTTTATATAAATGCCGGGAGTTTACCCACAAGAGGAAGCCCGGAAAAGCATCTCATCTCGCAGGGCAACCAAGAGCAAAACCAGGCAGGAAGAAGGAACAAGCTCGCAGGCACCATCAGCACCTACTCCACATCCAACCATGTAGGGATGGTATCCCACCGGGCAGGTACCTGGGTTTACACCTGGATATCAGCCTGGATGGGACGACCTACCCCGACAGTCTACAGCTCGTACGAAGTGGCCTGAAGGAAGCCATGCGGCTTGGGCCCAAGGCACATGGGCCGAGTCATCAGATTCCAAGGGGCTACCACCTCCAATCCCGCCAAGGCAATCCATCACTTTGGAAGGCCTGAACACAAGGATTGAGGGGCTGGAGATCTGCACTGACAACATTCAGGGTTCCCTGAATGAACAAGCCCAGTGGAACCAACGATGGGATGCCAGACAGGACCAGTTTGACGCCCGACAAATAGAATCACTCGAAGAAATGCGCCAAGTTCATGCACTGCTCTAGCAGCAGCAGGAGCAGCAGCTGGTGTATTGGGCGTCGCTGGGGCACTATCCCCGGGGTCCATAGCTGCAAGCTAGCTTGGGGGGAGGAGCCCGCAGGTACCTTGTATCTTGTATCCGCATTGCATATTTCCCTTTTCCAAACCCTGCATTGCATGTTTAAATTTGAATTTTCAATTTCATACTTAAAATTGATTCCACTCACATCTGTATGTCAAGCATACTTTTGTTACGTCCTTGTTGAAATGATGAATAGTTGCTCTGTTTCATATTTCAAATCTTGCTTAGTTTGTAATTTTGAATTCCCTGACATTTACGTATATTGGATAAAACTGTTCATCCTATGAAACTTGAAACTTGTGGGTAGCATAAGCATGATCCTTGTCTCAAGTTGTTGCTTGATTTGATTCGATGAAGTAGACTTTGCTATAACTTTGTTCTAAGTGATACTTGACATCCGGAGTTTTTCATTTTCAAAATAGTAAAAATACAAGTTCCTCAATGATCATATATCCTACCAAAGCCATATGAGTTATTCATTTGAAAACCTTCCACTCATATTCTACTTGTAATTACATTGAGCCTTGTCAAATTGTTTGTGACCTATGTCGAGATTCTTGTCATACACCCATGATCCGAGATTCACGTACACTCCACAAAAACATCGCTAACTCTTATACCAAGAGTTACGCACAACATGCCATCCATCCATCCGCCAAATAAAAGCTCCATCCAGATGTCACTTCTCTCTCACACAAAAAAGTCCAAAAAAAGAGTTACGGGCTATTGAAAAAAGGAATAAAATAATCCATGCCAAAAGGCATGTTGAAAAAAATGGGCAAGTGTCCGATGTAGAATTAGGGGTATACTCAATACCCACCTGAAAAAAGAGAGGAAGAAGAGAAAGATACCCCGTACTCTCAAAATTCCAAAAAAGAGAGAGAATTGACTAAGGAGCTCAAAATAAAAACATTTTCGCACACTTGCACATCTCGATCAAGGTATATGACTTAAATCTCCATGTGGTTTGGTCTTTGACATAGCAAAACATGTAACACAAGTATGCCCAACTTTATCCTTTACCTAGAACTCCATATAAGCCTTCATAGTTGGTAGAGAAAAGCGAGGCAACTTATAAAGCCTTTGGTAAGGATACACAAAGAGCGATCGAGTGTATCATTCGAGGAACTATCTTTTGAATTGCAAAATATTTTAAAACCTCTGGATTGATACTAAAACAAAATATGAAGGACAAGCAGGTCTATGGAATCGGTCGGTCTCACAACCGCCAAGAGACTCGGAGATTGCTACAACGCCCCACAGGTAATGAGGTAACAGGGTGAGTAGCATGCCAATTTATTTAAATCAACGAAGAATTCTAAGTTATAAACATAGCAACTTTGAAAAATGATCGGCATTGCAACAACTCCTGATCAACAACCTAAGGTTGTACTGCTTGCTCGGGACGAGCAAAGGGTAAGCTTGGGAGGTTTGTTGGCAGTGCTTACCGACAACTTTTATAAGCCAACCAAGGACAAAACAAGGCATACTTGCATACATATGTTATCACCTTGACCTATTTCCACTTGTATTGGAGAATCATTGCTTTTTAGGTATCAAACATGAAAAGAGTGGAAAAGGGCAAGAAGAATGTGCTTTCCGACAAAGCGTAAATCCAACAAATATGGAAGAAGCCCACCTAAGGAACAAACTTGGGCTTGAAACCCACATGGCAGGCATCCAGGCCCAACCAAGAACCCATACACAAAGGGCGGTGGCCAAAGGCGGTGCCAGGGGTGCGGTTGCACCCCTGGTGAGGGCGCGCCCCCGGTGGTGCCTCCCGGGCCCATTCTCCTCAGGCGGTTGCATGCCGCCATGCTTACGTCGGTTTAGGTGGTTTCCGTGTTTAGATCATCAGAACCGACCATGTTGTAGTATATAGTAGAGGTAGAGCTCCCTCTTTCATAATCAATCACACATTCAACACGTTTATCTTTCATTCCACTTAGTATTTGGAGCTCTCTACCTTAGTTTAGATCTTCTAGTAGTTGGAGCAAGTACTACTTGCAAGAGAGGAGGAGGAGTTGTAAATGTCTACTTGGTATGAATACTAAGTTCCTCTTTTCATACTTGTTCTTGTTCTCTTATGATCAACATTGTTGTGTTCTTGAATTAGAGCCATATTCATGTTCATTGTTCATCGTTCTAGAACTAGTTCATAGTCTTAGATCCTTGTTCATCATGAACATGAATATTGTTCTTCATTCAACATGCTTAGATCCTGATAACATAGTGATATGTGTTGGGTGGTGTTTTGCCGTGCCTTCGGGCGCGCTTACATCTTTATCAGGGAGGTGTAAGTGTTCTTCATGTGTGTGAGAGTGGTTCTCGGGTGTATGGAGTTGGGTGAATGCCTGGCTTAGTCCACGGTTGAGGGGTATGCGGTAGGTGGTGATAGCCCGGTCCGTCTCCTGTAATCCCCCACGTTCAGCTTTGGGGTAGGAGTCTAAATTGCTCGGTGTATCCTACTGGCAGACCAATGTTCTCGGGTCTCCTAATCCATCCAGTACTTAGCACTAATGTTAGCTTGATCATAACCATGTATACTTAATTCATTTACATAACCTTGTTAAGATCCATTCTCCGTAGGATATTCTTTATTCTTTCTTCTATCCCTGTAGAAGCTCCATATATCTTAGGCAATGTGTGTGTGTTGATCCCATTATCCAAATTACCGTTTATCCTCCTGCTATGGTTAATTAGTCAACTATGCACTTATTATGTTCTTGTCATGGATATATCTTGAATCCTTTCGCACCTTGCCTTCCCAGTGGTAAAATATAAATAACGATACCGGGAATACTCCTGGTGAAATGCTACAACGGTAACCCCGTGCGCTTGCAGACCCTGTCTGTAAACGAATTGGTTTACCAGGCTAGCCTCTCAGGCCGTCACTAAGGCCACATGTTTTGGTATATGAAGTGCCATCGCACTTCGGCGCCGATACCGGATATGTAGCTAAGTGGCTGCGTCTGAGGCTGACGCTGATATCCCTTGGTAGCATCACTAGGAACTAGCATACTCAGTGTATGTCGTTAAGGAATGTCAATAGACATTCCTGGCATCGTGCCTGGGGATGATGGTCTACCCTAGTGATGATGCTAAGAGATGTCAGTACGTATTTCTGGCGTTATCACCAAGGATGGACCCTAAACCTATCCTCCGGTGGTTGCGCTAAGAAATGCCAACACCTTTATACTTCAAGAAGTATACAAGATCGTAGAGGTACAAGCAGACTCATACCAGTGATCCCGGTGTTCCTTGCGCGGAGGTAGCCGACAACTCCGATACTTCTCCGACTCGCACTCACTCGCTCCCTATTCTAGTTAGCTACTAGAGCTAAGATATATGAGGCACTACTCCTTCCACGGATCCCTCTTGAGATTTGTGTTGATGAGCACTTGGATGGTTTGTGAGGATGTCTTCTTATATAGGTGGAGGTGCCTTGGAGGGGTGGAGATCCTCCTCTCCCCACATGGAAAGTGTAAACCGACCTCCAACCGACGTTGCAAGTACATTGAACGTGGCAAACCTCGACAACCGACGTGAGGAAGGCTGTATCTATCAACCGACCAAAGTTGGGGCTGGTCGGGGCACCTGGTGGTGCGGCCGTACCAGGGGTGCGATCGCACCCCTAGTGGCCCCTCTCGTGCCCGGCTTGCTCTGGTGGGTCCCTGAGGTGATGTGGGCCATGTCCATCGAGGTTTCCAAGTCCAGTTTGTTCTTGTGATGGGCTTTGAGCTCTATTTCTCCCATTTGGATGGGCCGGAAGTGCCGGGTATTGGGCCTATCCCCTTTGGGCTCATATCGTGTGCATTTGCATGCCATATATTGTATGTGTTGGAGCCCGTTTGTAGTCGTTTACATGAATGCCCTCCTGCAATTGACCAAACACCAAAACTTGTGGAAATAGTTAGTTGTAAGCCCTATTCTATGTTTGATGTTGGTTTTCATGCGAGTCTTGGTGGTTATAAAGTATTAGTTAAGGACCACCATCACCCACGCGGGTGTGAGGTAGGGAAAGGAGGGCGCGGGTAGCTGGGCTCCGTTTCGGTCTTCGGCCCAGTCAGGGAAGAGGAAGGGGGAATGGGCGTCAGCAGGCCGAAAGAGGGAGGGGAGGGAGTTGAGGTCTGCTGCTGGCTTTCCTTTTCCTCTTTTCTATTTCCTTTCCCTTTTCTTTTCTATTTCGCATGATTCAAATTCCTTTTGGTGTTTGAATCTAAACTGAGTTTCCAAAAGTTTTCATTGAGTATTACAATGTTGCTCAACACATGTTACACCCAACCAAAACAAGAAAAAGTTTTGTTGTCCTAATTATTCTAATTATGTTTCCTAAAAAGGTTAATCTAGGTCAAGTTTTAATTTGGCTTAAATTTTTAGTGGTTTTTAAACTTGGAAAATTATGGGTGTTACAAACCGCTTGAACCACCGGCGTGGTGGTGGCAAGGATGGCTGCTTCAGGTGTGGCGACCCTGACCACTTCATCGCGAACTGCCCCAGCGTGACAAGGTCTCCACTGGCAAGAACAACCGCTCTAGGTGCAAGGATAAGCACGAGCACAACGCCGACAAGAAGAAGACCAAGGGAAACATCAACAAAGAGGCGTATGAGAAGGCGTTCGAGGCCACCGCACAAGCTCACAGACGCGCCCTATTTGCTTCCTTCAGCAACATTGACAGTGACTCTGACGACGGCTCCAGGGACGACGAGTTCGAGCAGAAGATGGAGGAGCATCTCAACAGACTCTGCTTCTTTGGCAACTCACCTCTGAAAACTTCTTCACTATGGCCTTGGGTGAGGAGGCAAGCATGCGTTCAGGCGAGCATCCCTACGATGATGATGACACATCATCTGAGGTATCGATTTCTTCCACTATCGATCGTCTTTCTACCGAGATCGAGTCTACGAATGTCACGCTGCTTATAGCCAGGATAAGTTGGTTAGGCATGCTGCTAGAGAGAGAAATGAGTTTAAGGCTAAACTAGCATAGGTGCTTAAGGAGCTTGAGTTTGCCCGCTCTGAGGTGCACGTGATGGAGGTAGAGGAGTGTGAGGAGTGTGCAATGCACATGACTAATCTTTCTGCCATTCAGACCAAGTATACCTCTTTGGTTGATTTGTATGATGAGAGAGGCTAGACTTGGTGGGCGATTGTATAGTGTGCCCCACTCTGAAGAAGAAGCTGGAGGAGGTGAATGCAAGGCCTTCCTTGTTGGGTGCATGCAAGTCATGTCCAGGCTTGCAAACTGAGTTGGCAGAGTTGAGTGCCAAGCTAGCCAAGTTTGAGAAGGCCAGCTCAGTTAGCACCATTTCCACTCCATGTGAGCGATGCGAGGGGATGGAGCTTGAGATTGCCAACTGCCGGCATGCCAAGATGCAAACTGAGGAGGTAATCACATACCTTCAGTCCATCTTGAGTTGGGTGTCATGTAGCGAGCTGCAGTTGGGCATGATGATCATCCAGTTCAGAAGGGGAACTAGCGGTTCTGGTGCAGGCTTTGCTTCATGTGGGAAGGGCGCTAACTCTTTTGGCAAGATTGGTGAGTGTAGTGGTGTGAACCCAAGTGAGAAACCTTCCACTACTCCCAAGCTTACCAAGATAACTCCACCTGAGCCTCCCAAGTCTATCACCAAGGATGAGGTCTTTGAAGAACCCCCAAAAGCTCCACCTTGCTAACAAGTGTGGGTTCCCAAACCTAACCATCTTAGGAACACACTTGACACTCTACCCGAAGTCTCAAGTGATCCCCTTCCGAGAGGCAAGCAACCAGCTAGAGTGCGCAACCCTCACAACAGAACAAACCAACAACCCAAGAGAGTGGTGAGGTTTGAGTGTGAGTACTGTCATCGTGAGGGTCACCTAGCTGAGTTTTGCTTTCGCAGACGCTTGGGGCAGAGTTGGAGCTGAACAACTAGGCTATTCACCACCCTTTCCATGGTGTGCACGGTCAGGGAGTTAGAGGCAGAGGGCTAGGCTTCGAGGTGCACCCCCTTAGGTAGCTAGGCCCTAGGCAGCTAGACCACGGGGTGGTGGTCGTGCCCGTCGCGGTTCTGGTTGTGCTCCATACGGTCGTGAGCCCCGTGTAAGAGGCTTTGCTACACCGTCCAATAGCGGACCACCTTTTCAACTTGGTGGTGATCGCTACCCCTAGATGCGATGAGGTGAGTCTGGAGGTTTTCCGTTCTATAGTGGACCACCCTTTCAGTTTGATGGTGACCACTATTCTCCCATGGGACGAGGTCAGTTTGGTGTTCCTCCTAACACTTTTTCTGGGCCTATGACATAGCACTGGTATCCTTTTGAGTATATTAACCCCAGTGTTGTGTCATACGCTCATTCCCTGCATTTCTATTGATGCAGGAACTCAGGTTGGAGAACATGTGGCTCATGGATTCCGGGTATTCGCGCCACATGACTGGAAGTTCTAGATGGTTCTCCAGCCTGAACCCCGTGCCCCACAAGGAGTATATCACATTCAGGGACATAGTAGAGGTAAGGTTATTTCTCATGGGTGGATCCGACTCAACGAGAACTTTGTTCTCAAGGATGTTGCTTTGGTTTCAAACTTGCACTTCAATTTGCTTTCTGTTTTGCAACTTCTTGAGGACGGTTTCGAAGTGCGCTTTAAGACTGACTTGAGCAGAGTTTTGGATTCTCGGTGTTTGTTGGATTGTCCCATTTGGTCGTGTCTTTTGAGTCTGTTTTTCTCATGCTTTCGGCTCTTCTCAGTGTTTGGTCGTAGGTCCTTCTTCTAATTTGTGGAAGTGGCATAGGAGACTTGGACATTTGAACGTCGAATTGCTTGCAAGGCTTAGTTAACTTGGCCTAATCCGAGGATTGCCCATGCTTAAGTTTCAGAAGGACCTTGTCTGTCACCCTTGTCATTGTTCATGGTAGATAACTCCTATTTTAAACCATCAACTAAACCCATAAATGACCCGAATGATCCAAAGAGTGTAGCTATAAGGTTTGATTCTAATGAGTTCCACGAGTTGTGTTGTTCTCACTTGTTTTGCAGAATATTCAATATTTCATCATAAGAAAGTATCTCAAGTGAAGAATCACAGCACACCATTGTGACGAGCTCGTCGAGACGATCGAAATGGACATATCACTTGCCATATTTGGAGTCCTGGAGCGAGAGTCCTCGATGAATATGACTTGGAAGACTCTGGAACCCTCTAGAAGCATTATCCATATAAATATCAGGGGTGTAACAGACAAGATTCCATTATCTACAGAATACCAGAATTATCCAAGGACCAGACAGGAAGATGATGACAAGGAATCCAACCATGCCACGACTCGTTGCGCAAACCAATCGAACAAGGACTCTAGGTGAAGAAGGAAGGTACCAGAAGACTCCCGACCGAAGGGGGAGGCTAGCGGCGGCCAGGGGAGGCCGGCCGGCCTCAACCCTAGACCGGTCGGCCTGGGCCCACCTGGCAGCCACCCCACCTTCGTACGACATGACCTAACTGACCTCTACTTTGTATCTTGATTGTTGTTCAAGGTCGGTTTGATCTGAGGGCTACGATTCACCCCACAGGGCTATATAAGAAACCCCAGACCCCCCTTCTGGAGGCATCTTCATCTTCAGATCAATCACCAGATCAATCATTTCGTTAGAGGTAGCCTAGAGAACCAAGAGCTCCACCATCCAAGGGCTTAGCTAGAATAGAATTAGAAGAGTCGAGGGAAGCTCGGATTCTGGATCTAGTCAAGAGGAGGCTAGGTAATTAGCCTTGTAACTTCTCTCTTGTATCAACATTGTTCTTCTATTTGTCTAATTGTCTTCTAGTTCATCATCTTTGTGTTCTAATTGTGTTCTAGTTCATCTTCTAATTCATCTAGTTCATCTATGTGTTCTAATTACCTTTCTAGTTCATCTAGTGCTTCTAATCTACTTCTAATTGTTCATCTAGTTCTTATTCATCTTCTAGTTCTTGTTCTAGTTGATACTTGTCATGACTTGTTACTATTTTGTGTTCATAATTATAATGTCCATCGTCCACTTTGATTATATGTCTAGCATAGCTAGGGTATCTTTATGTTTATGCTCTTGTTTGTATAGCGCTCATTATGTCGATCGCGGGGTGAGTCATCAACATTGTGTAATCGTGGTGCTTCAACGTTTTTTACTTGTGAATGCACCCTATATTCCGGGTCAACAAGTGGTAGTTTGCGAGGGTGACGCTTATAGCGTCGTTGATTCCTCTGTAGCCCACTCCCCGAATATAGGTCAAGTAAGACCTGGTCACCCGGAGGGGATAGACTCTGGATCTGATCCTCCATGCATGATGTCTCCTGCATATAAATATAAGTTATTCTAACCATGATTGCTAAACATAATTGCACTAATTGACGTAGTTTATGACCTATAGTTAGAACCATATTAGGAAGCTAATCTGTCTCTTTCTAGTTCTAGTTATTGCGAACACAAGATTGATATGTGCCCTTCTGGTTCCTTTCCTGAGTAATGAGCAATCGGTCAACAGGCAACATGTGTCTCTTGGCTGTGTTGATGTGCAGGTGTGAAGCTCAGAGACAGTGGTCGATGGCGAGGTGAAGGTCAAGTAGAGACGTGTCGTGCCGACGGACCGGGAGCGGTGAAGGGCGAACGTGAGTCTTAAACCAACGGACCGGAAGGCCAGAGGACCAGCTGTGGTAGCTGGCACGTGACATCGACGAGCGAGAGCACATGAGATGTGCGGTGCATCGGTCGAGTCGGGAGGAAGACGATGGCGTCGTGACACTTGGCGGTTGGCCGAGAAGGAAGGCGAAGGCATTGTGCCCGGCGTGGAGGCTGGACATGCATTGGCATCGGTGCTGGTGGTCGGGGTGTGCGAACCACATCCCGTCTACGGCGTGGGTTTGGTAGTTGAGCCTCGAAAAACTACCCTCGACGGTTTCTGAGTTTGGGCCTCAAAACTCGGGGTGGCTGGTTTCTGAGTTTGGGCCTCAAAACTCGGGGTGGACAGTTTTCCAGGTTTGGGTCTCAAAACCTGGGCTAGCCGGTTTCTGAGTTTGGGCCACAAAACTCAGCCTAAGGACAGGTTTCCCGATTTCGGCCTTAAAACCGGGGGGAGGTTCCAAAAGGAACGGGTCGACGCGTGGCAGCACCGAGAGGCTTGCGTTACGGCGAAGCTATCAGTGAGGAAGGCGCAGCGGTCGACAGGACGACATGTGGCGGCATCCTGAGGCTTGCGTCGAGGCGAAGCTAAGGATGAGGAAGGCGTGTGGCCGTCGGATCAAGACTTGGCAGGGTTGGACCGGAATACGCTTAGGGTTAGCCTGTTTGCTGTTGTATCTAGGGGTAGAAGGGAAATAAGTGTATTAGGCTATAAATAGAGAGGTAGCTCCCCTCTCATTCTATCCTTGCAGCATTTCATTCTCTAGCCTCCTCTTAGGTTTTCTTCAACCTGTTGCCTGTGATCCGCAGAGAGCAAGACAATACCTCTGTGTACTTGTGATTTTGATGAAACGGGACCATAATCGCATTATCGTCTCGTGGGTTCGAGACACGGCTGAAATCATGATCGATTCGCGTTTTGGAGTTGTGTTCTTCGTGTTTCGGTTTTTGCCTTCTCAGAGATTTGCCTAGTTCTTCCTCTCCGAGAGACAGTTTTTGATTCCGCTTAAACCCATTTGTGCTAGATCGTGAGGCGCTTCTTTTCACCAAAGGAATTCCTCTCTAACCTCATGAGCTAGTAGATCGATTGGTTTTTATTTTGGATCGTGTTCTTCTCCCTCTTCTCGGAACTTCTTTGATTCATCGATTTGAAGATAGGTTTGAGCCATGATCTCATAGGAGTATCTCACTATCCTTCTTGTGACTCCCCTCTCCGAGTTTGATCCTTAGGGGTTTCGATTTAAAGGAGATCGAGTCAATTCGGTGGACGAACTGCTTAGTATCAGGGTGACCGGACGCTGGCTTCAGACTGACCGAACGCTGTCTCCGTGCGTCCGGTCGTTGAAGGCCGAGCGAGATACGCTGCGTGCGATTGATCGGACTCACTGAGACTTCTTGACCGGACGCGCTGTGGTTACTGTTCATCGCTGTTTGTGCTGACCGAACGCTCATAGTGTTGTGACCGGATGCTCTGCCCTTGTGAGTCCGGTCCAATATAGAGAAGATACAGAACGTATTTCTGCTGACCGAACGCGTCCGGTCGCTCCAGATCGGACGCTGGTCAGAGTCCGATCAGTGTAGTTTGAAGGACCGTGAAGCAAACAGAAAGCGACCAGAGGAAGGGGGTGAATGGGAGCTTCAAAATTTCCTTTCGGAAACTAGTAGCCACTGTCCCGAGAGTCACCCAAAAGGACAAACCCTAGAGCTTGCTAATGTCCACGACCCTAGATGTAGGGTGGATGCTTCCAAGAAGCACAGCGGGACACTACACAACTCTAGAAAGCCAACACAAAAGACGGAAATCAATTCTGACAGCGGACGAACAAACCGCGAACGAAACAGCGCAAAACAGTCATGACCGGACTCTGGCCTGCGTCCGGTCAGTGAGCACCGGACGCGTCCGGTCTGAAAAATTCCTCTCTGGAACCTTACTGTTCCTGACCGGACTCACAAGCGAGGAGCGTCCGGTCGAGAGCAGTGCGTCCGGTCACTAGAGCCAAGACAGGTGAACAGTAGATCCTGAGCGTCCGGTCAAACCAACAACCCAGCGTCCGGTCACGAGCGTCCGGTCAATACTCAGAGAATCCCGCGACACATTCAACCACCGAACGCGTCCGGTCAGCCCGACCTAGCGTCCGGTCACCTCGTGACTTCACTGTTCACTCACCGATTTGACTCAATCTCACCCAAAACAAATCCTCTAGGGATCAAACTTGGTGAGAGGAGTCACAAGGAGGATAGTGAACTATCTCTAAGAGATCATGGCTCGAACCTATCTCCAAATCGATGAATCGAACAAATTCGGGGGAGGGGAGAAAAACTTGACCCGAAACAAGAATCGATCGAACTCATAGACCATGAGGTTAGAGGTGAATTCCTTCAGTCAAAAGAAGTGCCTCACGATCTAGAACAACTTGGTTCAAACGTGTAACACCTCTGGTGTTTAACTGTAATTAACTTGACATATCATCATTATCATCATTAAGCATCTTGATCATGATTTCATGTGTATGCATTTTGCTAAGTGTATCATTTTATGTGAATTACCTCTATTGCAAAAATCCTAATTAGCCCACTTCTCTCTACTAGGGCAAAATGGTAATTTCATCTCTGTGATTAGTTTTGTGTAATTCTTGTTCCTTTGGTGTCTTGAAGTTTTGTTGTGTTGGCCAAAGTTCAAAAATCAGAATTTGATTTCAAATCCCTTTTGCAAAACCCTAATTTCCAAATCCTGGATTTTATCCCTCTGGTGTAATTTAAAAATTATTCAAAATTTGGGGTTGGTCCAAAAAGCAAAGTTGTAGAGCTGTCAAAGAGAAACAACTTTGGTATTTACAAATTTTCAAGTTGCAGTACAAAGTTTTGAGTTATTTCAAATTCAATCAAACCCCAACTTTTGTTCCCGTTTCAGTTTTCAAAAAGAGTTCAAAAACTAATGAGTTTCTGGAAAAGTGTATTATAGCAAAGTTGTAGGTTTTGATAAAAGGAACAGCTTTCATGTTTGAAGATTTTCTAGTTTCAGTATAAAATCCAAAGTAATTTTGAATTGATTCAAATTTCAAAAGTGTCCCCTTTTTCTGTTTTTGAATTTTGTTCAAAAACTGTTTGGAATTTGAAAATGTTCTTTTTGACAAAGTTGTAGATCTCATTTTTCTGAACAACTTTGGTATTGGGAGTTTTTGTCGCACAGTTCAAATTTTGGGAGCATTTTGCAAAAGTCAGAAACTAGCCAAAAGTCAAACCCTACACCCTACACTGTTCCTCTTCTTCATAGCGACAGAGGGGGGGGGCCCGGCCATGGCGCCCGCGCCGCGCCTGCCGCACGCCCGGCTGCTCCCCACGCGCCACCAACCTGCCGCCGCTGTCGCCCTGTTCCCTCCGCGCCCGCGCGCGAGCGCTGGCCCTCGCTCCCGTCCCCTACAGTCCTCTCCGCGCCGCCGCCGCGTGGCCATCGCCGGCCGAGCTTGCGCCCGAGCCCCGGCTGCACGCCCACGTATCCGCCAGAGCGCAATCGAGTGCGCACGCCTCCGCAAACCTCATCCACACCACCCCGAGGTCTCTACCGGCCCTGGCCGCGGCTATATAAGCCCGCCGGAGCTCCGACCTCCGCACTCATCTCCGCCTCCGTCGCCAGCACAGTCCAGTGCCTCCGCCGCTCCACCACCTAGCTCAAAAGCTCCGCCGTGTTCTTGTGCTGCTTCACCACCCTCCAATTTTACCTCTACCGCCTCCAATCGCCCGGCGTAACCTCGCCGTTCCCATCTCCGGCAGAAACCCGGCGAGCTCGGGTTCGTGAAATTCGTCGCCTCCGGCCTCGACCATCCCTCACCGACCCCCGTGTCGTGTTCCTCGGTCCCGTGCGACTCTGACCAGACCCTTGCGGTCTCGTGTGTTGCGCAGGGTCGCCGGAGCGCCGCTCGCCGCTCGCCGCCGAAGGAGCTCCACCGAACCACCGTCCCTCGAGCCTCACCCTCGAGCGCGTGCCGAGCCTCACCCTCGAGCGCGTGTCGAGCCTCACCCTCGAGCCCTGTCTCCGATCCGTGGTAAGCACCCGAGGCCTCGGCCTCTGCTTCCACTCCGTCTCGCCCGAGCCCGAGCCTCGGCGGACAGACCCTCACCACTTCGCTCGAGCCAGGCCTCGAGAGAACCTGTGCACCCTCCGCCTCGTCGAGCCAGGCCTCGGACGAAACGTTTGGTTTCCGTCTCGCCCGAGCCTACCAGCCAGGCCTCGGTCGGCCGAGAGTTCCGCGATTCGCCCGAGCCCCGTTCCGACTCGAGCACAGTGCTCTTTTCCTTTTAAAAATGGGAACAGTTCTGATATTTCATCTTTTTGTATGATTTTCTGTGTTGATCCAAAAATTCTGAAAATTTCACAGTAGACTCTTTATGCTCTGGAGTATTTTATAAAAATATAAAACTTGACTTTTCTGCAAAGATTTAAAAATGTAAAATTCCCCTTTTAATTGAAAAATGAAGGTTTTGGTATTTTTGGAGAGTGATCTATAACTCCAAAAATCTGGAGATAAATTTCTATGTGCTAGTTATGCCTTTCTGAGTCTCTGGTAAAATTTTGAAGTCTTTTGGAGCAAGTTGATTTTTGAGCTTTATTTTAATTAAGGAATAGTGCCTTTTGTTAATTAAATGTCTAGATTTAATTGAGCACCTTAATGACCTCCAAAAATTATGAAATTTGTTTTGCCATATACTTGTACTCTAATGAACTTGTGTGATTAATTTGGTAATTTTTGGAGCACCTTCATAAAATGACCTTTTTAAATAATTAAGAAAAATAGAAAGAAATGATTAGGGTTAGTGTGAATGCCCTGTGAAGTGACTTTTGGGATTGCGTGATGTTCATAGACCCCTACCCTTTGGTCTATGATGTTTGTGATGCTTAGGATAGTTATGATAAAGTCTAGTTTAATCAATTTTGCTTAAGGAAGAAATGGTTACCTTTTATGCTCAACCTAGATTTCGTTTATGCCTTGCCTAAGAGTAATCTAGAATCAGTGGTATTGTTTTGCACCGTAAGTCCATATCATCATTCTCATGAGCATTCATCATTGCATCCGTATAGTTGACGAAGAAGGACCTGAAGTCGAGGTAGCCACCGAAGGATCTGTCCCCGAGGCGACCCCGAGTTCCGACACCTACTCCAACCCCGAGTCCGTTCTTTTTGCCATCCAAGGCAAGCCCCGGTGCATTTAACCCTACCTTGCTTTTATAAATGTTTTCTTTAAATGTTTTGAGTTAAACTATTGCATTAGGTTGATAGGAGTTGAGTGAAATCCTATCTGATGCATTATCGACCTTGACCAATGATACACCCGATACCTGCTTTTCCAAAACTATTTGCAAAATGCTTAGCAATGCTATATGATAGATTTGCAATAAAAATGCCAATTTCAAAAGTGTGATCACTTAAGAATATTTATGGGAATTTCTGGTTTACTCCCACTATTGGCTAAGTATCTGATCCGTACTTAGTCAATGGGAAGGAGAGGTTGTCCTTGCGTACGGTGCCGTCATGTCGTAGTCCGGGACTCGACAGTTGACACCGACCGGGACGGGTTGAAAAACTGACAGGACTGTTGCGCTTGGGTGAGATATAACCAAGGCACAGTTGCTGGCTGGAAAATTAGGGACCATCCGTATGGGGGCCTGCTGGGCAGGACTTGCAACTATTCACATACTACGGAAAGCTCTGGCTCCGAGAAATCCATTATTGGACCGACAACCGCGCACTGGGAGTGGAGAGATGGCGGAAGTAGCATGTACCCACGTGGGTTAGAGTCCCGGATTGGAGTGGTGTACTGTACTTCCGGGTGGCGTAGGACCGGGCCCAATAATGGAGGAATCGTGGAAGACGAGTTGGCATATGCAAGCTTGGGTGCTACATATGCAGTGTGAATAGGGATCCTCAGCTGAGTATTCTTTATCCGGATTAACGTTGCTCCTCGGTTATGGAGACTTGTTCCATTGACTCTCAACGGAGAGTGGTTCTCAACTAGGAATGTTTTGAAATGTAAAATGAATCATGAAGGATGAAGAATTGAGGAATACTGAATCTTTCAAAATAAAATAAGATTTACAAAAATGCTTTTCTGCAAAATACTTGATCTTGCTTAAGCCTTACCTTGACTACCCTAAGCCTTCATTCCTGAGTCTCCTCCCCTTTTCTTTAGTCGGTTAAGTCTTGTTGAGTACCTTTGTACTCAGGGTTCTTTTACCCATGTTGCAGGTATGGCAGATCCCTCAGTATGCCTTGGACCCTGCTGTGTGACTGTGGTTCAGGAAGAGGCCGATGAGGCCGATGAGTGATTATTCACCCTCGGGCTGGGTGATGTATCTATATCTTTTAGTTGTTGTCATCTGCTACCCTGTCAACTCTATCTATTTGAACTATGGTCTGTAATAACTTCACTTTAAGTTTATGTTGAACACTGGTTTGTAAAACTATTGTTATTTAAGTCTTCCGCTATTTACTCCGATATTATTTGTCAAAATGTTCAAGAGATTGTAACTGAATTGTGAGATGATCCTGCGGACATCGGGCACTGATGTAGCCCAGTGGCGAACCCGGTCTTAATCTCTTGGCTGTACGGATCGACTGTCAGTGGTTGATAGTGATCGGTGGGCCATGGGATTAGGGCCGTTACGTCACAAAACGGTTTTGCAAAAGATGAACCGAGAAAAGAGATCAAGCGACGGGAAAATCGTGGAGAAAAAGGATTCCGCAAAGAACACGAACAAAACGCGAATCACAACCACGAATTGCAACCGTGTGGCTACCACACGCTACAACAGTGAGGATACGGCCTCACTTCCTCAGAATCAACAGTACACAGAGGTGAGTCTCTCTGCGGATCTCAGCTAGCTACAGCAGGGGATGGGAGAGCAGGAAACCCTAAGTGCGAAAGAGCAAAATGACTGAGATCGATGGGAGGAGGGTGTCTCCCGACTACTTATCCTACTACTAGCCTAAGTCTATTTCCTACTCTACCCCTCTCTAATCTAATTACAGAGCGAACCAGCTAAACCCTAGGGTTATTCTGGACCAACTCGGTGGTAGGTGTATCCGACGGCCACGCCCGCTCGATTCGAAGCGTTGCCTCGACGCAACCTCCAGATCGCCGCCACGTGCCGCCCTCGCTCTGCACCCTCGGTTTTGTGGCCGAAACCGGGAAACCAGCCTTTTCCAGCCAACCCCCGGTTTTGAGGCCCAAACCGGGAAACCAGCCCACCAGCATCTGAGTTTTGAGGCCACACTCAGCAAACCCTCAGCGCCTAGGTTTTGAGGCCCAAACATGGAAACCGTCCTCAGCCCGAGTTTTGTGGCCAAACTAGGAAACCCTCAGCCCGAGTTTTGTGGCCAAACTCGGAAACCGTCCACGCCTAGGTTTTGAGGCCCAAACCTGGAAACCGTCCATCCGATGGTTTTTCCCTGGCTCTACCACCAAACCGACGTCGTAGAGGGGATGCACAGCCCGTGCACCCCGTCCACCGACACGTGTCCCTGAGTCCACGACTCAGGCAACACATGACCGCACTTCTTCACTTGTCGTCATCACAGGCTGCCAGCCACCACAGCTGATCCTCGGGCCTCTGGTCCCTCAGTCCAAGCCTCACGTCCGCCCTTCACCGCTCGGTACCTCGGCATGGCACGTCCGTCGCACGGCACGCCCATCCTTCACTGCACCCGGTCCATCAGCACGACACGTCTCAACTTGACCTTCACCTCGCCGTCGATCACTGTATCCGTGCTCGACACCTGCACAACACAAGCCAAAGAACATGCGCATCATCCCAGTTGACAATCACTCATCACTCAAAGACCTGGCATACACCCATGTATCCGCAATCTCCCCCTTGATGAGTGCATTGTCAACTACTCACACAAATCATAATGAAAAGAAGAATAAGGAAGAAAGAGGAAGGAGAAGGAGAAAACTCACCCAAATGACCCAAAAGCATAGCAAAGCCGAAGAAGGTCAAGTGGAAAGAGCGAAAGAACTTGGTCCCCAAAGACATGGGCAACGGCTCGACGCAACCAAGCAAAGCTAGCCCTCAAGAAGAGGTAGAACAGGCTCAACACCGCTAGCAAATATCAATTGGAAACTCCAGAAAAAAGAGCTCGACACCAACTGAAAAACGAAGCAAAATGCTAGTCCCTCAAGATAGAGGCACAGAGGCTCAACACAACTAGCAAAGAAAGCTCGATACCAATGCCCTTCGGGCAAACATGCTCCGAAACAATTGGAATGACTCCAAACCAAAAGAGAACCAATCGAGATCGAAAATCCCTAAAAATGTTTGCTAGTTCCTCAAGACAGAGGCAAAGGCTCAACACAACTAGCAAAACTCCCCCTCGACAAGTGCAGACCACTAGGAAAATTCCCCCTTAGGTCCAACATGAGAAGAGCACAAAGATTTGAAATTCCTCCCCCTTGACAAAAACTCCCCTTTAGTTGAACATCCAGGAGACATATGATTTGCAATTTCTCCCCCTTAGTTGAAAATGCACTAATCAAGAAAAGGCATCAAGGCAAGAAACTCCTCCTTTCAACATGCATATGAAGTCAGAAATGCAAGTTAGCAGCTTCAGACATATAATCAAAAGAGTGCAAGAATGCTCTAAACAGTATAACTCCAATAACTCAACTAAGCACTCAAATATCGAAGGCTCAAACTGATCACACATACGAAATACGAACATATGAGCATGTGAGAAGTCTTTAGCCAAAAAGATAGTCACCATCAAAATAGCACTACACATGTATAGACAGGAATCCAAACAAGTGCTAAACATGTATACAAGGTGAACTACCCCTAGCAAAGTTCAATCATCATGCATAGGAATGAAGCATATACTTGTGATTTCATTTTTATATCGGAGTTGCAGCGGTGAAATTACACAAGTTTAATTTTAGCATGTGATTGCGAGAGGTTCAAAGCTTGTCTTTGCCTAACTTTTCAACCGTGTGAAGCCTATGCATATGCAATCGGAAGCTTAAAGCAACGGTTTCGGTCATACACTACACGGCTCAAGTTCAACTCAAAGTGCAATGAGAAACAGTCTCGATACCGTGAGGTGTTGACAAGCAATCCCATCTCGATCTTTTCAATTCACTAAAACTTGATTCAAATTTTAAACATGATATGAACAGACCAAGCAAGTGAATGACTCATAACTGGAGACATAGCAACCTAGCATATATGAAAAGCATGAATGGACTCAACACATCCTACACATGCTAGTTGCATATCTCAATGGTGAACATTTTTAGATTTTATATACATTAAGTAAATTCACCATTCCAAAATAGCTCAGCTCATAACATGTACTAGTGATCAGGAAGAGCATAAGCTACAAGCATCCATATAAGCATCGGAGCATACTAAATAGAGCATAGTTACATTCTAGTGATTATAAACATGAAGCTCAGAATGTAAATGCGTATGCTAAAATGCAAAAGAGAAGAAGATCAAAAGAAAGAGAATCAGTCTATTATACAAGATCCAAAATGTTTCCCCCATCTAAAAGGGGAAACATACACCAAGCTCACCCCTCAACCGATTAAAGGTTGATTCGTCTAAAGGCTTGGTGAAAATATCAGCCAGTTGATGATGAGTATCGACATGGCGAAGGTCGATATCACCCTTCTCCTAGTGGTCTCGCAGAAAATGAAAGCGCACATCAATGTGTTTGGTCTTCGAGTGAAGCATGGGGTTCTTAGCAACGCTAATGGCACTCGTGCTGTCACAAGGCAAAGGCACGCGAGAAAAGCTCAGACCAAAATCACGCAAAGTGGCCATCATCCAAAGCAACTGGGAACAGCAGCTAGCCGCAGCAACATATTCAGCCTCTGTAGTGGACTGAGCGACACTAGACTACTTGCGAGAAGACCACGAAACAAGAGAAGAACCAATAAATTGGCAAGTCCCAGAAGTGGACTTGCGCTCAATACGGCAACCAGCAAAATCGGCATCCGAATAACCGCAAAGGGAGAGGGTGGAAGAAGCAGAATACCAAATCCCGAATTCAGGAGTGAAACGAAGGCACCTGAAAATCCGCTTCACTGCCTGATGGTGAGAGGTGCGCGGCGACGCCTGAAAGCGTGCACACAGACACACTGCGAACTGGATGTCCGGGCGTGTCGCCGTCAAGTAGAGGAGCGACCCGATCATGCTGCGGTACTCCTTCTGGTCCACTGCTTCTCCATCCACATCCGCATCCAGGGCAGTCGTCGTCGACATGGGTGTTGGAAGAGGCTTGGCCTCACCCATATCGAACCGCTTCAGCAAGTCCTTGGTGTACTTGCCCTGGTGCACAAGCGTCCCCTCTCGAGATTGCTTAATTTGCAACCCGAGAAAGAATGTCAGCTCGCCCTTCATGCTCATCTCGAACTCCCTGCTCATAGTATCTGCAAACTTGGCAACCAAAGCGTGAGAAGAACCACCGAAAATGATATCATCCACGTAAATCTGGACCAAGAGAGTGTCTTTGCCTTGCTTGAGGAGAAAGAGCGTTTTATCTACACATCCCATTTTAAAACCCTTAGAAAGCAAAAAGGTTTTCAACCTATCATACCAGGCTCTAGGGGCTTGTTTCAAATCATATAAAGCTTTGTGGAGTTTAAAAACATGGTTTGGAAACTTGGGATTTTCAAAACCGGGGGGTTGCTCAACATACACTTCCTCTTCTATGTAGCCGTTTAAGAAGGCACTCTTGACATCCATTTAAAAGAGTTTAAAACCTTTGGATGCAGCAAAAGCCAAGAGTATCCTAATAGGCTCCAAACGAGCTACAGGAGCAAACGTCTCCTCATAGTCTATCCCCTCCTTCTGACTATAACCCTTCGCTACAAGCCTGGCCTTGTTTCTAACAACGTGGCCATCCTCTCCTTGCTTGTTTTTGAAAACCCATTTTGTCCCAATAGGCTTACACTCAGGAGGAGGAGGAACTAGAACCCAAACCCGATTTCTCTCAAAATTTTCTAACTCCTCATGCATGGCATTGACCCAATCGGGATCCGTCAAAGCGTGTCCAACATCTCGGGGCTCAAAGTTAGCAACAAAAGCAGAATGAGCGAAGTGAGATATGTGCTGTGACCTGGACCGAGTAACCCGTTCGTCGATGCTGCCGATCATCTGCTGAGGCGGGTGCTGGCGCTGAATGTGTCGTGACGCCTCCCTTGCCGAAGTGGCCTCCCCCTCAACAGCAGCCGGTGCCTCCCCGGGTACAAATGGTACCGCTCGGGGTGGCGGATCCCACGGCCCCCAGGAAGAAGAGGTGTCGGGGCCGTGAGTCGTCGTAGAAGCCGCTCTTTGCGGCACTGCAGGTGGAGGAGGTGCTGGGTCATCTATCCCTTCAGCACCTTCTTCATCATCATCAAAAAGAGGCTCGCCAACCTCATGATCACCTGCACGCTCAAAGCGAGAAGAAGGACAAACCATGGTCTCGTCGAAGGTGACATCGGATGTCTCCATGACTCGGTTAGTGTCAAGGTTAAGTACACGATAAGCTCGAGTGTGAGTGCCATAACCCAAAAACACACCGTCAGAAGAACGAGACTCAAACTTGTCCAAGTTGCCTTTTTTGAGAATAAAACAATGGCAACCAAAAGCTCGAAAATAACTCACCTTGGGTAGTTTTCCAAAACGCAACTCATAAGAAGTCTTTTTCAAGAAAGCTCGGAGAAAAATGCGATTGGAAATGTAGCATGCAGTGCTAATAGCTTCGGCCCAATAACGCCTAGGAGTCCTATGCTCATCGAGCATCGTCCTGGCCATCTCAACAAGGGTCCGATTCTTTCTCTCTACAACACCATTCTAAGGGGGTGTGTAGGGGGAAGAAAACTGATGCTCTAAACCCAAAGAGTTACAAAACTTCTCAAAATCCGAATTCTTGAATTCGGAACCATTATCACTCTGAATTGCTCACATCAAGTTCAAAGGGAACTCGTTCTGAAGACGCAAAATCAGATTGTGAGCAAAGGAGAAAGTCTCGGTCTTCTCAGCTAAAAAGAAGACCCACGAATATCTCAAAAAGTCATCAACAACAACAAGCACATACCACTTCCCCCCAACCGAACTCACCCGAGCCGGACCAACAAGGTCCATGTGTAAAAGCTCTCCAGTGCGCTTGGTCATGACCTGAGTCACTGGATGGTGGGGAGCAGCAACCATCTTCCCATGTCTACAAGAATGGCAAACAAGATCCTTCTCCATGTGCAACTTGGGCAATCCTCGGATTAGGCCAAGTGAACTAAGCCTTGCAAGCAAGTCAAAGCTCAAATGTCCAAGTCTCCTATGCCACTTCCAAAGATCGGAGGAGGAAGGTCCAGCCACAAGACAACGAGAAGTGCCAAAAGACTCCGAGAAATTCGCACGAAAGACTTTTCCAAAGGGCGAAATCAAACACACAAGATTGCCCTGAGGATCCAAAATACGACTGAGATTCGGTTTAAAACGAATCTCATAGTCGTCGTCAAAGAGTTGCGAAACAGAAAGAAGGTTAAAATGCAGGTTAGAAACAAGAGCAACATCGCGCAACACAAAGTGCTCATTAACCCGCACAGACCCGCGAGACAATACCTTACCTTTGCTATTGTCGCCGAAGGTTATGTACTCCTTTTCGGCAACAGGGCTGAGGCTGGAGAACCACTTGGCGTTTTCGGTCATGTGCCTCGAGCAACCGGAATCCACCAACCAAATGTCCTCCAACCGTTTTACCTACATCAATAAAAAGACATAGGGTGAGCATACGGTCCAACACTGGGGTTAGTGAAGTAGGAAGAATACCAGTGTTGGGCCGGCTGCTCAAAAGAACGGTTAGCGGAAAAACCATTCCTAGCACGTCTACGAGAGGAGCGATCACCACGTAGAGGAAAACGTGGTCCGCTAAGGGAAGAGCGTCCATCGCGATACTCAAAACGCGGTGGGGGAAAACGCTCAACTACAAAGCCTCCGCCACGGGGTCCATAGCCTACAACTGCAGGCTCCCGTCGGGCACGCTCTCTATGAGGCCTAGGCCTAGCATCTCTCCTCAGAGCTTTCTGCTGCCTAGGCCTGGGAACCTGAGGTTCTGGGCCTCTGGGCCTAGCTGCTCTCCTCGGAGCACTGCTCTGAACATTCGGCATATGTACATCATGGAAAGGATGGTACATGTCCGGGTTGTTCATCTCCCTAGCATGGCGCGCCTCTCTCTTGCGCCTAAAGCAGAACTCGCTCAAGTGACCATCTCTCCCACAGAAATCACAATGGTACCTCACCACACGCAAAGGGGTTGTTGGTACTCATGGCTGTGGGTGTGGATCACTTTGCCCTTCTGTGGCAACTCCTCCTGGATAGGTGGCATTGTGTCCAGCTTGTTCTTTAGGTGGTTGGGTTTGGGATGCCATACTTCGTTCTTGGGTGGAGCTCTCGGAGGTTCCTCAAACACCTCATCCTTGGTGGTAGGCTTGACGGGCTCTTTAGGTGGAAGCTTGGTCAGTTTGGGAGTAGTGGTGGAATTGGGCTTCTCACTAGGATTTAGACCACTCGACTCTCCAATCTTCCCAAAAGCAGAAAGATCAACACCCTGAGCAAGACCTACACCAGAACCTCCAGCAGCTCGCTTAAATTGGGAGATCATCATCCCGAGCTGTGGCTCACTACAAGAGACCCATGACAAGATGGTCCGAAGGTATGTGTTTTCCTCCTCGGTTTGCATCTTGCCATTCTTGACATTGGCAATCTCCATCTCCAAACCCTCACACAAAGCACACTTAGCCACACAAGTGCTACCTGAGTTGGCCTCCTCAAGAGACACAATCTTGGCATTCTTCTCTGCCAACTCAGATTGCAAGACAGGACAAGTCTTGCACGCACCCAACAGAGAAGGTCTAGCCTTCAGCTCATCCACCTCTCCTACCAACGCAGCATACTTACCTCTCAAAGTGAGAAGGTCAGTCATGTGTGTGGTGCACATCTCACACTCAACCTCCTCCGACACGACCACAGTGGACTTGGCAAACTCAAGCTCCCTCACCGTGTCCTCCCACTTCTGCCTAAACTCCTTGTGCTCTCTAGCGGCACGCCTAAGCAACTTGTCCTGACTAAGGAGCGCGGCAGTAAGCTTCTCAACCTCAGCAGAAAGCTCGTTGTGGGTGAGGGATACCTGGGAGGTGTCGTCGTCGTCGTCGTCCCGAGGAGTGTGCTCCAGCTTGCCGTCGACCTCATCACCAAGCGCCATGGTGCAGAAGCCATCGTCGTCGGCGAAGAAGCAGAGACCGTTCAGCTTGTCCTCGATCCTCTTCTTCTTCTCGGACTCGTCATCGCTTGAGCAAGCGGAGTCGTCATTCGAGCCGTCGACGTCGCTGAGCGTGGCGAAGAACGCACGCTGCTCAGCCTGGGCCTTCTCCAAGTACTTCTTCTTGATGTACTCCTTGTCGAAGCCGCCCCTCCGCTTGTGCCTCGGGGGAACGTACTTCTCCTTGCGCTTGCCAGAGTCGTACTTGTGCCCATGATCACCCTTCCCCGAATGCTTGTTCTTGGGGCAGTTGGCGATGAAGTGGTCGGGGTCGCCGCACTCATAGCATCCTGAGCGTCCTCCACCGTGGCGACGGTTCATGCGGTTGTTGTGGAACCGCGTGAACTGGTTGGCAAGCATTGCCAACTCGTCATCCCCCAACGACTCAAGCTGGTCCTCTGTGATAGAAAAGAGTGAAGAAAGTGCAAAGCCAGCAGAGGGGTTAGCAGAAGAGCCAGAAACCAAAGCCATAGTCGGGCCAGAAGGATTCTCATAAGAAGCCCTCGACATGGCGTCAATCTCACTAGACTTGAGCTTACTAAAGAGCTCGTCGCAGGTGAGGGTCTCATAGTTAGACGATTCGATGATCGCCTGGACCTTTGAGTCCCACACTGACCGATCAAGAGTGTGCAAAAGCTTCAAAGCCCTGTCATGATCGTCAAAAGGCAACAGCTCCTTGTTCGCTCTCATCTTGTTGACAATAACCTGAAAGCGAGCGAATAAACTCTCTATGATCTCGCCAGGCATATGTCAAAAGTTCTCATACTCTAGATGTAGGGTGGATGCTTCCAAGAAGCACAGCGGGAGACTACACAACTCTAGAAAGCCAACACAAAATACGGATATCAATTCCGACAGCGGACGAACAAACCGCGAAAGAAACAGCGCAAAACAGTCACGACCGGACTCTGGCCTGCGTCCGGTCAGTGAGCACCGGACGCGTCCGGTCTGAAAAATTCCTCTCTGGAACCTTACTGTTCCTAACCGGACTCACAAGCGAGGAGCGTCTGGTCGAGAGCAGTGCGTCCGGTCACTAGAGCCAAGACAGGTGAACAGTAGATCCTGAGCGTCCGGTCAAACCCACAACCCAGCGTCCGGTCACGAGCGTCCGGTCAATACTCAGAGAATCCCGCGACACATTCAACCACCAAACGCGTCCGGTCAGCCCGACTTAGCGTCCGGTCACCTCGTGACTTCGCTGTTCACTCACCGATTTGACTCAATCTCACCCAAAACAAATCCTCTAGGGATCAAACTTGGTGAGAGGAGTCACAAGGAGGATATTGAACTATCTCTAAGAGATCATGGCTCGAACCTATCTCCAAATCGATGAATCGAAGAAATTCGGGGGAGGGGAGAAAAACTTGACCCGAAACAAGAATCGATCGAACGCCTAGACCGTGAGGTTAGAGGTGAATTCCTTCAGTCGAAAGAAGTGCCTCACGATCTAGAACAACTTGGTTCAAACGGTTTTGCAAAAGATGAACCGAGCAAAGAGATCAAGCGACGGGAAAATCGTGGAGAAGTTCCGCAAAGAACACGAACAAAACGCGAATCACAACCACGAATTGCAACCGTGTGGCTACCACACGCTACAACAGTGAGGATACGGCCTCACTTCCTCAGAATCAACAGTACACAGAGGTGAGTCTCTCTGCGGATCTCAGCTAGCTACAGCAGGGGATGGGAGTGCAGGAAACCCTAAGTGCGAAAGAGCAAAATGGCTGATATCGATGGGAGGAGGGTGTCTCCCGACTACTTATCCTACTACTAGCCTAAGTCTATTTCCTACTCTACCCCTCTCTAATCTAATTACACAGCGAACCAGCTAAACCCTAGGGTTATTCTGGACCAACTCGGTGGTAGGTGTATCCGACGGCCACGCCCGCTCGATTCGAAGCATTGCCTCGACGCAACCTCCAGATCGCCGCCACGTGCCGCCCTCGCTCTGCACCCCCGCTTTTGTGGCCCAAACCAGGAAACTAGCCTTTTCCAGCCAACCCCCGGTTTTGAGGCCCAAACCGGGAAACCAGCCCACCATCATCTGAGTTTTGAGGCCAAACTCAGCAAACCCTCAGCGCCCAGGTTTTGAGGCCCAAACCTGGAAACCGTCCTCAGCCCGAGTTTTGTGGCCAAACTCGGAAACCCTCAGCCCGAGTTTTGTGGCCAAACTCGGAAACCGTCCACGCCCAGGTTTTGAGGCCCAAACCTGGAAACCGTCCATCCGATGGTTTTTCCCTGGCTCTACCACCAAACCGACGTCGTAGAGGGGATGCACAGCCCGTGCACCCCGTCCACCGACACGTGTCCCTGAGTCCACGACTCAGGCAACACATGACCGCACTTCTTCACTTGTCGTCGTCACAGGCTGCCAGCCACCACAGCTGATCCTCGGGCCTCTGGTCCCTCAGTCCAAGCCTCACGTCCGCCCTTCACCGCTCGGTACCTCGGCATGGGACGTCCGTCGCACGGCACGCCCATCCTTCACCGCACCCGGTCCATCAGCACGACACGTCTCAACTTGACCTTCACCTCGCCGTCGATCACTGTATCCGTGCTCGACACCTGCACAACACAAGCCAAAGAACATGCGCATCATCCCAGTTGACAATCACTCATCACTCAAAGACCCGACATACACCCATGTATCCGCATAGTTTTGCGTCGTTTCATCCGCGGTTCGTTCGTCTGACTTCGGATTTGATTTCTGGTTTTTGCATTGGACTTCTTGGATTCTGTAGTGTCCCGCTGTCCTTCTCGGAAGCATCCACCCTATATCTAGGGTCATGGACACTACCAAGTCTGAGTCTTGCTTCTGGGGTGACTTTCTGGGACAAGAGCCATCTATTTCTCGAGAAGAAATTTGAGGCTCCCATTCACCCCCCCTCTGGTCACCAATTTGGTCCTTCAATTGGTATCGGAGCCAGTTAAGGGATCTACTCTACCTTAATCAGTTTTGGATCCTAAGGGTGACATGGATTGAGGGAATGGCAAGGCTCCCTACTTCGATGGGATGAACTATCCCTATTGGAAGATTCAGATGCGTGCTTATCTCAATAGCATCAGATCTTCCGTCTGGGAGATATGCGAGAACGCTGAGTACAAGGTCCTTGCGGCTTGTGTGGGTCAGATCCAGATTGACCAGCATGAGGCAAACTCTAAGGCCCGTAACGCTCTTTTGGCCTGCATCTCCCTTCCTGAGTTCGAGCGTGTCTCCGAGCTTGAGACGACACGAGAGATGTGGGTACAAGAACTATCGTCTCAGAGCTTCAGAGCTATCACGAGGGGACCGTCCAAGTCAAGACCAGACTCTTCGAGACGTACAAGCGTGAGTACGAGAACTTTGTTCAGATGGAGGGTGAGACGATTGATGCCATGTTCGCTCGTTTCCAAATGATTTTGAACAAGATGTGTGCCAATCGGGCCAACCTACCTTATGATGATCATGAGAGGGCGCTCAAGTTACTATATGCCCTAGATCAGAAGGTATGGGAGGTGAAGGTGTCAACCATCATAGAGTCTCCAAACTGTGACACCCTCACTGTGGACAAGCTATTCAGCAAGCTCAAGTCCACCGAGATCGATCACTTGACTGAGGCCAAGCTGAAGAACCCATCTTCACATTCCATGGCTTTGGTCTTAGGCAAGGGTGGATCAACTCTTTCTGCTGACGCTTCACCTCCTCTCTTTGATTTGTTTTCTTTGCTTTCAGTGATAGAGGAGCAAGTGGAGGCGTTGGCAGATGACGAGCTCGCCCTCATCATCACCCGGTTCTCGCGGTTTCACAACAATCTCTTGAATCGCCGGCGTGGTGGTGCACGTGAGGGCTGTTATGGGTGCGGAGACCCCAATCACTTCGTCGTGAGCTACCCCAAGCACGACAAGAGCTTCCCCGGCAAGAACCGAACTCCAAGCGCAAGGCCAAGCCAGAGAACAAGGCCGGGAAGAAGAAGAAGGGCGGCTACCGCAAAGAAGATTTGGAGAAGGCTTTCGACGCCGGCAGGCGTGCCTTCATCGCCCCCTTCAGCGATGTCGAGAAGAGTTTCGACGACGACTCCAGCGATGATGGGTCTGAGCACAAGACTGAAGAACGCTTCAACTGACTCTACTTCTTCGTCAGCTCCACTGACGGCTTCTGCACCATGGCTTTGGATGAGGAGGACCGCAAGTGCCAGGACAAGCACGCCGACACCGACGACGCTTCAGAGGTATCGAACTCTTCTCTTGTCGAGCGTCTTTCCGGTGAGTGTGCCACGTTGGCCGAAATAGTTCTCGGTCTGGACAAGCAGCTTAAGCGTGCCGCTAGAGAGTGCAATGACTTTAAGGCCAAGCTAGGCGAGATGCTTAAGGAGCTTGAGAGTGCTAGGCCCGAGGTGAAGGTGACCGATGTGGAGGAGTGTCATGATTGCACGATGCACATGACAAACTTTACCACCCTGCTAACCAAGTATGCCTCTTTGATCGAGGTGTATGATGAGCTGAAGAGTAGGCTAGACTTGGTGGGTGATTGTAAAGAGTGTCCCTCCCTAAATAAGGAGCTGTAGGAAGTGAAGACGAGGTCTTCTTTGCTTGGTGCATGCAAGTCTTGTTCAGGCTTGCGAACTGAGTTGGTAGAAGTTAGTGCCAAGTTTGCTGAAGCCTTGAAGACCAGCTCATTTAGCACCATTTCTGCTCCATGTGAGTGATGTGAGGCGATGGAGCTTGAGATTGCCAACTATCGGCATGGCAGGATGCAAACTGAGGAGGAAAACACATACCTTTGGTCCATCTTTAGTTGGGTGTCATGCAATGAGCCAAAGTTGGGCATGATGATCAGTTAGTTCAAGAGGGGAACTGGCGGTCTGGGAGTAGGCTTTGCTTCAGGTGGGGATGGCGCTAGTACCTTCAGCAAGATCAGTGAGTTTAACGGAGTGAACTCGAGTGAGAAACCTTCCGTTGTCCCTAAGCTTATCAAGATCACCCCACCTGAACCTCCCAAGCCTATCACCAAGGATGGCATCCTTGATGAATCTCCCAAGGCTCCACCTCGCAAGCAAGTGTGGGTTCCCAAACCTAACCATCTTAGGAACACACTTGACACCCTTCCTGGCATCTCTAGTGATCCCCTTTCGAAAGGGAAGCAGCCAGCAAAAGTGAACAACCCTCGCAACCATAAGAACCAACAACCGAAGAGAGTGGTGAGGTTCGAGTGTGAGTATTACCACCACGAGGGTCACCTAGCTGAGTTTTGTTTTCGGAGGAAGAGAGATGCTAGGAGGGAGTTGGAGCTGAACAACCAGGCCAGGCACCACCCTCTCCATGGTGTGCAAGGTCAGGGAGTCCAGGGTCAGAGGGCTAGGCCTGGAGGTGTTCCCCCTCAGGTAGCTAGGCCCCAGGCACCTAGACCACGGGGTGGTGGTCGTGCCCGTCGTGGTTCCGATTGTCCTCAATACGATCGTGAGCCGGGTGTAAGAGGCTTTGCTGCACTGTCCCATAGCGGACCACCTTTTTAGCATGGTGGTGATCGCTATCCTCAAATGGGACGACAAGGTGAGTTTGGAGGTTTTTCGTTCCATACCGGACCACCCTTTCAGTTTGGTGGTGATCGCTATCCACCCATGGGACGAGGACTGTTTGGTGTTCCTCCTAACACTTTTTCTAGGCCTATGACATAGCACTGGTATCCTTCTCAGTATACTAACCCCAGTGTTGTGCCATATGCTCATTTCCTGCCTTTCTATTGATGCAGGAACTTCGGCTGGAGAACATGTGGCTCATGGATTCCGGGTGTTTGCGCCACATGACTGGAAAGAAATAATGGTTCTCTAGCCTAGACCCCGTTGTGCATAAGGAGTACATCACCTTCGGGGATTGTGGTAGAGGTAAGGTCGTTTCTCGTGGGTCAATTCGACTCAACGAAAACTTTGTTCTCAAGGATGTTGCTTTGGTTTCAAATTTGCACTTCAATTTGCTTTCTGTTTCGCAACTTCTTGAGGATGGTTACGAAGTGCGCTTTAAGGGCAACTCGAGTAGAGTTTTGGATTCTCGGGGAGACCTTGTTTGTTGGGTTGCCCCTTCTGGACATGTTTTCTGAGCCGATTTTTCTCGCTCTTTCGGCTCTTCTAGATGTTTGGTGGCCGGTCCTTCTTCAGATTTGTGGAAGTGGCATAGGAGGCTTGGTCACTTGAGCTTCGACTTGCTTGCAAGACTTAGCTCACTTGGTCTAATCCAAGGATTGCCCAAGCTTAAGTTTCAGAAGGACCTTGTTTGCCATCCTTGTCGTCACGGGAAGATGGTTGCTGCTTCTCACCCACCTGTTAATCAGGTGATAACTAAGCAACCCGGTGAGCTCTTACACATGGACACAGTTGGACCAGCTCGGGTTTGCTCAGCGGGTGGGAAGTGGTACGTTCTAGTGATCGTGGACGATTTTTCGAGGTACTCTTAGGTGTTCTTCATAGAGGCTAAGGACGAGGCTTTTTCTTTTGCTCGAGATTTGATTTTGAGGTTGAAAACTGAGTTTCCCCTGATACTATTAGATCTATTCATAGCGATAATGGTACTGAGTTTGTTAACTAACATTTTACCTCTTTCTGTTCTTCTCATGGTATTGAGCATCAGTTGTCTTCTCCTTATGTCCCCCAGCAGAACAGTGTTGTTGAGCGCAAGAACCGGACCCTTGTTGAGATGGCCAGGACGATGCTCGATTAGAATGACGGACCAGAATGTCAGAGACATCATCAGAAGATGATTACTCGGACCAACTCTAGACATCCTGAGAAGATCCGAAGATATGTTACGAAGTGGACATAGATTAGGACTCTCATTGTAACTTAGTCGAGTTCTAAAGGAAGTCTTGTAATTAGAATAGGACTCCTCTATTGTAACCGACTAGGACTCGGTTAGTGCTAAGCTTCCCCCGATTATATAAGGGGAAGCGGGTGCCGACCCGTATCATTGAATCTCAGATCATAACACAAGGCACATGCCGCCATTGGACGTAAGGTATTACGCTATTAAGCGGTCTGAACCAGTATAAATAGTTGTCACTGTGTACTCGTCGAGTTCTACGAACGCCGATCCCCATCGAACAAATCGTCTGGGAATTCCCAAGACGAGTTGCCGGTTAACAAACACCGACAGCTGGCGCGCCAGGTAGGGGCTCTCGGCGATTCCACAATCAAGAGCTTGACGAACCACTTCAACATGTTCTCGGCGGGATCAATTTTCATTTTTGGCTCATGGACTTGTATCGCAGATGATCAAGGGAAGCTGCATTGTCAACTTCAAACGAAGTCAGAAGCGCAAGCCACACCAAACACAGATCATCTCAACCGAGACCTAGCAAACCTCACGATCCAAGAATCGCAAGAATCCGGGGACCAGGTAGAATCATCCGACTCCTACTCGGATATGAACTCTCGATCCAGGAAGGACTCGGATTCCATACACCGTATCCCCTTTGGACTACGTAACTCAGCTAAAAGATTTCAAGAATTGATTGGATTAAACTCTCAAAAGCTTCAACAGATCCGGCTGACAGGAGCTCAACACGGACTCGTTTTCAGCTCAACCGAGGAGGGTAACATCGTCCATTGGCCAATACAACCAGCTCCGGCTAGGTTGGTTGGCACAATCAACCAACAACTCCCTTATCAACATGGACATCAGCTCCCCTTTGAGGAGCACGATACCTCAACAGAGCTAATCTCCAGTGCTTCTACCCTAGAATCGGTTACACCGGGATCAATAAACCAAGGCTACACTCGCGAAGTCTTCATGGCAGGATACCAGTCATCTCTACGACCTCTGACTCCTCCAGATGTCTTTCAAGATGATGAGACCTTGAGTATGATATCTGATGACGATCCAGAAGGACCCGGTGAAACCGAGACCTTAAAAGCAGAGAGACTAAGGAGAAATTTGGCAAAAGACGCCCGTAGAAGGCGAGCAACTCATCGTAAGGAGGCCATGGAGCGCTACCAAGTCTGACTTGAAGACTATAATAGTCGAAGGCGTCTGGAAGAGGAAGCTGAACGTCAAGCTCTTAATCTGCGTGATCAGGAGATCCAGTCCTAGAACGACCACAATCGACGACGAGCTGACTATTCATGCAACCTCGAACCTGAATTCATGAGGGTCGCCGGTCACAAGGTATATCAGATATCCTACCAAAACATCATGGCTCTAGCCACGGAGATGGGAGCCAAAGACAACCTCACCCTTGATGAAGAGCGACGATTGATCATGCTTCAGACTACCACACTACAACTCAAAGGTAGAAACCTTGAGTCCTTAGCTGATGATTAGGACTCATCTCATCCAAGCCACAGGCGACCTATTCATGAACGACTCGGCCGAGTCCCGACCAGGAGTTGTCTAGGCAACCGAGTCCCTGACCAAGCTAAAGGAGGATGAAGGACCGAGAATGCAAAAGCAAGGCGACCAGAGGGGGGGGGGGTGAATGGGAGCCTAAAAATTTCTAAAATTTGTCTCGAAACTTTGGCCTCTGTCCCAAAAGTCAACCCCCAAAAGCTTTGACTGAAACGTGATGTCCACGACTCTTGGAAGAGGGTGGATGATCCCTAGGATCACAACGAGGCACCACCAAGCAAGAGTGAATCAAATGTCAAAAGCTTCGGCTCAAGTTCAACCCCAAAGACCGACCCTCGAACGTAGATAGAGAGCTACGTCGAGAAATCTCCAAATACCTATGCTAACAAGTAGCAAAGATACCTAGAGAGGTTTCTTGGTTAACTTAAGGGCCAAACGAGAAGTCCAAAAACGAAGCAGAAAAGCCAGCGAGCAAACGCACTGAAAGACAACACTCAGCCGAGTCCCGGACTGTCCGGGGTTCCGACCGCGGACTGTCCGAGAACAGTTGGCAGACTGTCCGCAGGCAAAAAGAGAAAAACTGCAACGCTGCTGAAGCCCCCCTGCTCGGTCCCGGACTATCCGCGCCTTAGAATGGCAGACTGTCTGCCGGTGTCCCGAGCCCAAACGACCAAGGTGCCCAGCTACTGGACTGGACCAGCCCCGACGCGCGGACTGTCCGCCGGTTGAACCGCGGACTGTCTGTGACCACCTAGTGAAGGCGAATTCGGTCGCCCTTCACCCAAATCTCCCCAAATCTGATCCAAATCCAAATCCCTCGATCCCAAACTTGGAGAGGATGATCACAAGATAGTTAGGAGACTATCCCCAAGAAATCATCCGCTCAAATCAACTCAACTAACGGGAAATCGAAAGGGAAGGTGTATGAACCGAAAAAGCGCCACAAAACTTGAATCGACCCGATCTACTTGTCTGTGAGGAGTTAGATGAATTCCTTCGGTGGAAAAGATCTCCTCACACCAAAGAACAAGTTGACTCAAGTGGATTTCAAAAAGACGCAGTAGAGAGGGATATCGAGTGACGGGAAAACCGTGGAGAAACGAATAACGCAAAGAACAAATTCAAAACACGAATCAAACCATGAATTTGCAACTGTGTGGCTACCACACGCTACAACAGTGAGATGACAGTCTCACTTCCTCAAAATCTCATGAACACAGAGGTATGGTTCTCTGCGGATCTCAGTAGCTATAGCAGGGATGTGGGAGAGCAGGAAACCCTAAGTGGAGAATAGCAAATGACTGAGATAGGATGGGAGGTGGGTGTCTCCCTCTACTTATCCTAATTCTAGTTCCCACTCTACCCCTACTAATTATAGAGCGAACCAGCTAAACCCTAAGGTTATTCTGGACCAACTCGAAGTAGATGGTGATCCGATGGCCACGCCCGCACAACAGGTAGCTTCGCTTAGAAGCGACCTCACCGATTGCCGCCACGTGCCGCCACCGCTCTGCTCGTCCTTTTCATGGACCTTGCCCCCAGTTTTTGAGGCCGAAATCGGGAAACATGTCTTCACGACCAACCCCGGTTTTGAGGCCCAAACCGGGAAACCTGTCGTCCATCGCCTGAGTTTTGTGGCCCAAACTCAGAAACCCGCCAGCGCCCAGGTTTTGAGGCCCAAACCTGGAAACCATCCTCAATCCGAGTTTTGTGGCCCAAACTCGGCAAACCCGCAGCACCCAGATTTTGAGGCCCAAACCTGGAAATCATCCACTCGGTGTTTTTTCTGTGGCTCAACCACCAAACCGAACCGTAGAGGGGATGCACTGCCCTTGCATCCCGTCCACACACAAGTCTTCACTTGTTGCTGTCCCAGGCTGTCAGCCACCACGGCCGATCCTCAGGCCACCGGTCCGTCAGTCCAAGCCTCACGTTCGCCCTTCACCGCTCTGGGTCCATCGGCATGACACGTCTCTCCTTGACCTTCACCTTGCCTTTGATCACCGTATCCATGCTCAACACCTGCACAACACAAGCCAAAGAACATGCACATCATCCCAGTTGATAATCACTCATCATCTCAAGATCCGGCATACACCCATGTATCAACAATATCCCCCTTGATGAGTGTATTGTCAACTACCAACACAAATCATAATGAAGATAGAAGAAGGAAGAAGAAGGAGAAGTAGAGAACCCGTCCAAATGTCCCAAAAGCATAACAAAGCCGGAAGAAGGTCAAGTGAAAGAGCGAAACAACTTGGTCCCCAGAGACATGGGCAACGGCTCGACGCAACCAAGCAAAGCAAAGCTAGCCCTCAAGAAGAGGTAGAACAGGCTCAACACCGCTAGCAGGAAAGCTCGATACCAATTGAAATACCAATTGAAATTCAAGCAAAATGGAGCTAGCCCTCAAGAAGAGGCAGATCGGGCTCAACACCGCTAGCGAGAAAGCTCAATACCAAATAAAAAGCGTATAGGCAAAAACGCTAGTCCCTCAAGAAAGAGGCAAAGGCTCTACACAACTAGCCAAACCGCTCCAAACCAATTGGAAAAATGCTCCAAACCAAACGAGCAAACTCCCCCTTCAATGGTGCATACAACTGAGACAAGCATGATTTGTCAAAGTTCTCCCCCTTAGTTGATAATGCACTATCAAGCAAATTTCTCCCCTCCAAAATGCATATGAGTCAAAAATGTAAGTTAGTGGCTTCAGGAATATAGTCGATAGAATGTAAAGATCCTCTACAAAGTGCTGATCCGATGACTCAACAACAAGCATAAATGCTAGCAAAGGCTCAAACTGATCACTAAATATGAAATATGAACATATGAGCAAGGTGAGCAGTTTCAACCAAAAAGGTATTCACCATCAAAATAGCACTGAACATGTATAGACAGAAATTCAAACAAGTGCTAAACATGTATACAAGGTGAACTACCCCTAGAAAAGTTCAATCATCATGCTATAGAAAGAAACATAGACTTGTGTTTTTAAATTTTATCGGAGTTGCAGCGGGGAAATTACACAAGTTCAAATTTCAGCATGTGATTGCGAGAGGTTGAAAGCTTGTCATTGCCTAACTTTTCAACCATGCTAAGCCTATGCAGAAGCAATCAGAAGCTTAAAGCAACGGTTTCGGCCTTACACTACACGGCTCAAGTTTGACTCAAAGTGCAGTGAGAAACAGTCTTGATACCATGATGTGTTGACAAGCAATCCCATCTCAATCTTTCCAATTTACTTAACTTGGTTCAATTTTATCACAAAGTATGAACATACCAGGCAAGTGAATGACTCAGAACTAGAGACATAGCAACCTAGCATATATGAAAAGCACAAGTGATTTCGACACATTCTACACATGCTAGTTGCCAATCTCAATGGTGAACAAATTCCAAATTTTATGTTCATTAAGCATATTCACCATTCATAAAATAGCTCAGCTCACAACATGTATTAGTGATCAGAAAGAGCATAAGCTACAAGCATCATCATATAGCATCAGAGCATACTAGACAGAGCAGAGTTACATTCTAAAGAATATAGTCATGAAGCTCGAAAAAACAAAGATGCATGATGAAATGAAAAAGACTATTCTACTCAAAAATGAAAACGAAACGAAGCAAAAAGAGTCAGTCTATGATGCACGAGACAAAATGTTCCCCCCATCTAAAAGGGGAAACATACACCAAGCTCACCTCTCAACCTAGCAAAGGTTGATTGGTCCAAAGGCTTGGTAAAAATATCTGCCAACTGATGATGAGTATCGACATGGCGAAGGTCGATATCACCTTTCTCATAGTGATCTCGTAGAAAATGAAAGCGCACATCAATGTGTTTGGTCTTAGAATGCATCACGGGGTTCTTAGCAACGCTAATAGCACTCGTGCTGTCACAAAGCAAAGGAACTCGAGAAAAGCTCAGACCAAAATCACGTGGAGTGGCCATCATCCAAAGCAACTGGGAACAACAGCTAGCCGTAGCAACATACTCAGCCTCTGTGGTAGACTGGGCGACACTACACTGCTTGCGAGAAGACCAAGATACAAGAGAAGAGCCAATAAACTGACAAGTCCCAGAAGTGGACTTGCGATCAAGTCGGCAACCAGCAATAATCAGCATCAGAGTAACCGGAAAGGGAGAGGGTGGACGAAGCAGAATACCAAATCCCAAACTCAGGTGTGAAACATAAGTACCTCATAATGCGCTTAACCGCCTGATGGTGAGAAGTGCGCCGCGACGACTGAAATCGTGTGCAAAGACACACCACGAACTGGATGTCCGGGCGTGTCGCCGTCAGGTACAACAGCGATCCGATCATACTCCGGTACTCCTTCTGGTCCACAGCTTCTTCATACTTGTCCGCATCCAGGGCCGTCGTGGTCGACATGGGTGTTGGAAGAGGCTTGGCCTCACCCATATCAAACTTCTTTAATATGTCCTTGGTGTAATTGCCCTGGTGCACAAACGTTCCTTCTCAGGATTGCTTGATTTGCAACCCAAGGAAGAATGTCAACTCACCCATCATGCTCATCTCAAACTCCCTGCTCATAAGATGTGCAAACTTGGCAACCAAAGCGTGAGAAGAACCACCGAAAATGATATCATCCACGTAAATATGATCCAAGAGAGTGCCATTGCCTTGCTAGAGGAGAAAAAGCGTTTTATCCACACACCCCATTTTAAAACTCTTTGCAAGCAAAAAGGTTTTCAACCTATCATACCTGGCTCTAGGGGCTTGTTTCAAACCATACAAAGCTTTGCGAAGTTTAAAAACATGGTTTGGAAACTTGGGATTTTGAAAACCGGGGGGTTGTTTCACATACACCTCTTCTTCTATGTAGCCGTTTAAGAAGGCACTCTTGACATCCATTTGAAAAAGTTTAAACCCTTTGGATGCAGCAAAAGCCAAGAGAATCCTAATCGCCTCCAAATGAGCTACAGGAGCAAAAGTCTCGTCATAGTCTATCCCCTCCTTCTGACTATACCCCTGGGCTACAAGTCTGGCCTTGTTTCTCACAATGTGGCCATCCTCTCCTTGTTTGTCTTTGAAAACCCATTTTGTACCAATAGGGTGACACTCAGGAGGAGGTGAAACCAAAACCCAAACCCGATTTCTCTCAAAATTTTCTAACTCCTCATGCATGGCATTAACCCAATCTAGATGAGATAAAGCGTGCCAACATCTCGGGGTTCAAAATCAGCAACAAATCCAGAATGAGCAAAGTGAGAGATTTGTTGTGACCTTGACCGAGTGACACGTTCGTTGATGCTGCCGATCAACTATTGAGGCGGGTGTTGGCACTGGATGTGTCGTGGCACCTCCCGAGCTGAAGAAACCTCCCCCTCAACAGCAGCTGGTGCCTCCTCGGGTACAAACGGTACAGCCTGAGGTGGCGGATCCCACGGCTCCCAAGTAGTCGACGAAGAGGGGTTGGGGCCGTGAGTTGTCGTAGTAGAAGCCAATCCTTGCGGCACGACAGGTGGAGGTGGTGTTGGATCATCCATCCCTTCAGCACCTTCGACCTCGTCATCAAAAAGAGGTTCCCAACCTCATGATCACCTGCACGCTCAAATGTAGAAGAAGGACAAACCATGGTCTCGTCGAAGGTGACATCAGATGTCTCCATGACTCGGTTAGTATCAAGGTTAAGTACACGATATGCACGAGTATGAGTGCCATAACCCAAACATACACCGTCAGAAGAACGAGACTCAAATTTGTCCAGGTTGCCTTTCTTGAGTATAAAGCAGTGGCAACCAAAAACTCTAAAATAACTCACTTTGGGCTCTTTTCCAAAATGCAACTCATAAGAAGTCTTTTTTAAGAAGGCTCGAAGAAAAATGCGATTGGAAATATAGCATGCAGTGTTCATAGCCTCGGCCCAATACCACCTAGGAGTCCTATGCTCATCGAGCATCGTCCTGGCCATCTCAACAAGGGTCCGATTCTTCCTTTCTACAACACCATTTTGTGGCGGTGTGTAAGGAGAAGAAAACTGATGCTCCAAACCCAAAGAGTCACAAAACTTCTCAAAGTCTGAGTTTTTGAACTCGGTTCCATTATCACTACGAATAGCTCACATCGAGTTCTTAGGGAACTCATTCTGAAGACGCAAAATCAGATTGCGAGCAAAAGAGAAAGTCTCAGTTTTCTCGGCTAAAAAGAAAACCCACGAATATCTCGAAAAGTCATCAACAACAACAAGCACATACCACTTCCCACCAACTGAGCTCACCCGAGCTGCGGATACATGGGTGTATGCCGAGTCTCTGTGTGATGAGTGATTGTCAACGGAGATGATGCGCATGTTCTTTGGCCTGTGTTGTGCAGGTGTCGAGCTCGGAGACAGTGATCGATGGCGGGTGAAGGTCAAGTTGCGACGTGCCGTGCCGACGGACCGGGCGCGATGAAGGATGGGCGTGCCGTGCGGCGGACGTGCCATGCCGATGTATCGGACGGTGAAGGGCGGACGTGGACTTGGACTGATGGACTGGAGGCCGGAGGATCAGCTGTGGTGGCTGGCAGCCTGCGACAGCGACAAGCGGAGAAGTGCGATCATGTCGGTGGAAGGGGTGCACAGGCGGTGCATCCCCTCTACGACGCCGGTTTGTTGGTAGAGCCCGGGAAAAACCAACGGTGGACGGTTTCCAGGTTTGGGCCTCAAAACCTGGGTGCTGGGTTTCCAGGTTGAGCCACAAAACCTGGGCGTGACGGTTTCCAGGTTGAGCCTCAAAACCTGGGCGTGGGCCGGTTTCCGAGTTTGGGCCTCAAAACTCGGGCGCGGACGGTTTCCGAGTTTGGCCACAAAACTCGGGCTGGAGGCTGGTTTCCCGGTTTGGGCCTCAAAACCGGGGGCTGATGGAAAAGGCTGGTTTCCCGGTTTGGGCCGCAAAACCGGGGGTGCAGAGTGGTGGCGGCACGTGGCGGCGATCTGAAGGTTGCGTGGAGGCGACGCGGAAGACCGTGCGGGCGTGGCCGTCGGATCTACCTACCACCAGCGGGTGGACTAGAATAGCCTTAGGGTTAGGCTGGTCTGCTCTGTAAATACAGTAGTGAGGGGTAGAGTAGGAAATAGACTTAGGCTAGGTTAGTATAAGTAGTCCAGGGGAGACACCCTCCTCCCTATCTCAATCTCAGTTAGAGCTTTCATTTCCTAGGGTTTCCACTCTCCCACACCCCTGCTTTAGCTAGTTGAGATCCGCAGAGAGATTCCACTCTGTGTACTGTTGATTCGAGGAAGTGAGGCCGTATCCTCACCTTGGATCCCATCTCTTGGTGTCAATTCGCGTTTTGATTTCATGTTCATCATGTTCTTCGCGGATTGCTTTGTGCCTTGAGTTTTCCCGTCGCTTGATCTTTGTGCTCGGTTCATCTTTTACGATTCCGTTTGAACTGAGTTGCTCTAGATCGTGAGGCACTTCTTTCCACCGAAAGAAATCATCTCTAACCTCACGGTCTAGGAGATCGATCAAGTTTTAGTTTCGGGTCTCTTTTTCTTCTTTCCCCCGAATTCCTTCGATTCACCGATTTGGAGTTAGGTTCGAGCCATGATCTCTTAGAGATAGCTCACTAACCTCCTTGTGACTCCTCAGATCGAATCCCAAGCCTAGAGCACTTGATTCGGAGGAGATCGGGTTGAATCGCCGGAGTTTCAGTGCAGTCGCGGGGTGACCGGACGCTCTGTCGGTCTGACCGGACGCACGCTTTCAGAGTCCGGTCGTTGAGCACGGCGCCAAGCTTTTCTGCGTACTGACCGGACGCTCTCGACCGGACGCTCTGTTTGCATTTCGACCGGACGCTACGCTTGCACTGTTCCTGGCTTTGTCGGTTTCGACCGGACGCACTGTACACGACCGGACGCTCCGTACTCGTGAGTCCGGTCGCGAACAGTAAGGTTCCAGAGCCGATTTTGGACGACCGGACGCGTCCGGTCTCTGCTGACCGGACGCTGGCCAGAGTCCGGTCGTAGCTGTTTCGCGCCGATTCGTTCGCGGTTCGTTCGTTCGTCAACGGATTCGAGTTCCGTCTTTTGGGTTGGCTTTCTAGGGTTGTCTAGTGTCCCGCTGTGCTTCTAGGAAGCATCCACCCTACATCTAGGGTCGTGGACACTTGTCGGCTCTAGGGTTTGCTTTTGGGGTTGAGTTTGGGACAGTGGCATCTAGTTTCCGCAAGGAAATTTTAAAGCTCCCATTCACCCCCCCTCTGGTCGCTTTCGGGTAGCTTCTCGGTCCTTCAATTGGTATCGGAGCAGGTTAAGGATCTTCCACCTTAGCCGGTTCCAGATCCACCGAAGGCGACATGGATCGCGGCGTGGGCAAACCGCCGTTTTTCGATGGGACGAACTATGCGTATTGGAAGATACGTATGTCGGCCTATTTGCAGAGCTTGGGCGCTTCGATCTGGGATATTTGCAACTCCCCTGATTACGTGGTCTTGGCTGCTCGTGTGACTCAACAGCAGGTCGATGAGCACGATGCCAATAGCCGAGCCCGTAATGCTCTTTTCTCTTGTTTGAGCATGGGTGAGTTTGATCGCGTTTCTCACCTCGCTACGGCTCGGGAGATCTGGGACACTCTCATGCGTTTTCATGAGGGCACCTCTCAAGTCAAAACCCGACTCTACGAGTCGTTCAAGCGAGAGTATGAGAACTTTAGACATCAACCTGGCGAGAGCATAGAAAGTTTATTCGCTCGCTTTCAGGTGATTGTCAACAGGATGAGGGCTAACAGAGAGCAGTTGCCATTTGACGATCATGAGCGTGCTTTGAAGCTTTTGCACACTCTTGACCGTTCGGTGTGGGACTCCAAGGTTCAGGCAATCATCGAATCGCCGAACTATGAGACTCTCACCTGCGACGAGCTCTTCAGTAAGCTCAAGTCCAGTGAGATTGATGCTATGGCGAGGGCTTCTTTTGAAAATCCTTCTCGCCCGTCCATGGCTTTGGTTTCCGGCTCTTCCTCTAACCCCTCAGCTGGTTTTGCGCTTTCTTCTCTCTTTTCTGTGACAGAGGACCAGCTGGAGTCTTTGGGAGATGACGAGTTGGCTTTGCTCGCCAACCGGTTCTCGCGGTTCCACAACAACCGCATGAACCGCCGTCGAGGAGGAGGACGCACGGGATGCTACGAGTGCGGCGACCCCGACCACTTCATCGCCAACTGCCCCAAGAAGAACAAGCACTTGGGCAAGGGCGAACATGGGCGCAAGCGCGACTCCAAGTACAAGGAGAAGCACGTTCCCCCAAGGCACAAGAAACGGGGCGGCTTCGACAAAGAGTACATCAAGAAGAAGTACTTGGAGAAGCAGCAAGCTGAGCAGCGCGCGTTCTTCGCCACGCTCAGCGACGTCGACGGCTCGGATGACGACTCCACCAGCTCGAGCGATGACGAGTCCGAGAAGAAGAAGAGGATGGAGGACAAGCTGAACGGCCTCTGCTTCTTCGCCGACGACGACGGCTTCTGCACCATGGCGCTCGGAGATGAGGTCGACGGCGAGCCGGAGCGTACCCCTCGGAACGACGACGACGACGACACCTCCCAGGTATCTCTCACCTACGACGAGCTTTCCTCCGAGGTTGAGAAGTTGACTGCTGCCCTCCTTAGCCAAGATAAATTGCTTAGGCGTGCCGCTAGAGAGCGCAAGGAGTTTAGGCAGAAGTGGGAGGACACGGTGAAGGAGCTTGAGTTCGCTCGGTCCACCGTGGTAGTGTCGGAGGAGACGGAGTGCGAGTCGTGCACCGCGCACATGACTGACCTTCTCACTCTGAGAGGTAAGTATGCTGCGTTGGTTGGAGAGGTGGATGAGCTCCGTGCTAGGCCGCAGCTGTTGGGTGCATGCAAGACTTGTCCTGTCTTGCAATCTGAGTTGGCAGAGAAAAATGCCAAGCTTGAGTCTTTGGAGAAGGCCAGCTCAGATAGCACTTGTGTCTCGAGGTGTGCTTTGTGTGAGGGGCTGGAGATGGAGATTGCCAATGTGAAGCATGGCAAGATGCAAACCGAGGAAGAAAACACATACCTTCGGTCCATCTTGTCATGGGTCTCCAGTAGTGAGCCGCAGCTCGGGATGATGATCTCCCAATTCAAGCGAGCTGTTGGTGCCCCTGGTGTAGGTTTTGCTCAGAGTGTTGATCTCTCAGCCTTTGGGAAGATTGGAGAGTCTAGTGGTCTGAACCCCTGTGAGAAGCCCAACTCTACCACTGCTCCCAAGCTTGCCAAGCTTCCACTCAAAGAGCCTGCCAAGCCTGTCACCAAGGATGGAGTTGTAGTTGAACCTCCCAAGGCTCCACCCAAGAATCCACAATGGCAACCCAAGCCCAATCACCTAAAGAACAAGCTTGACACAATGCCACCCATCCGAGAGGAGTTGCCACAGAAGGGCAAGGGCAAGGTGAACCATACCCACATCCCTGCAAACCAACAACCCCCTTTGCGCGCGGTGAGGTTTCAGTGTGACTTTTGTGGGAGAGATGGTCACTTGAGCGAGTTCTGCTTTAGGCGCAAGAGAGAGGCGCGCAGGGCTCGGGAGATGGAGAACCCGGACATGTACCATCCAGCTCATGGTGGACATGTACCGAAGGCCCAGGGGAGATCTGCTAGGTCCTTCACCAGGCCTAGGCTGGAGAGAGCTCCGAGGAGAGACGCTAGAGCAGTTGAGCCCCAGGCTCCTAGGCGTAAACCTCGTAGAGAGCGTACCCGACGGGGTCCTGCTTTTGCAGGTAATGGACCCCGTGGCGGAGGTTTAGTTGAGCGCTTTCCCCCACCGCAGTTTAAGTATCGCGGTGAGCGCTTCTTCCCCAGCGGACCACGTTTTCCTCAGCGTGGTGATCGCTTCCCTCGTAGACGTGCTAGGAATGGTTTTTCTGCTAACCGTTCTTTTGAGCAGCCGGCCCAACACTGGTATTACCCTTATTTCACTAACCCCAGTGTTGGACCGTATGCTCACCCTATGTCTTTCTATTGATGTAGGTAAGACGGTTGGAGGACGTTTGGTTGGTGGATTCCGGTTGTTCGAGGCACATGACCGGAAACACCAAGTGGTTCTCCAGCCTTAGCCCGGTCGCCGGAAAGGAGTACATAACCTTCGGCGACAATAGTAAAGGTAAGGTATTGTCTCGTGGGACGGTGCGGGTTAATGAGCACTTTGTGTTGCGCGATGTTGCTCTTGTTTCTAACCTGCATTTTAACCTTCTTTCTGTTTCGCAACTTTTTGATGATGACTATGAGATTCGTTTTAAACCGAACCTTAGTCGCATCTTAGATCCTCAGGGCGATCTTGTATGTCTGATTTCGCCCTTTGGGAAAGTCTTTTGTGCGAATTTCTCGGAATCGTTTGGTTCTTCTCGCTGTCTTTTGGCTAGTCCTTCTTCCTCCGATCTTTGGAAGTGGCATAGGAGGCTCGGTCATTTAAGCTTCGACTTGCTTGCAAGACTTAGCTCACTTGGCCTAATCCGAGGATTGCCCAAGCTTTCGATGGAGAAGGATCTAGTTTGCCATTCTTGCAGACATGGGAAGATGGTTGCTGCTCCCCACCATCCGGTGACTAAGGTCATGACCTCGCACCCCGGAGAGCTTTTACACATGGACCTTGTTGGTCCGGCTCGGGTGAGCTCGGTTGGTGGCAAGTGGTATGTTTTGGTTGTTGTTGACGACTTTTCGAGATATTCGTGGGTCTTCTTTTTAGCTGAGAAGACCGAGACTTTCTCCTTCGCTCGCAATCTGATTTTGCGTCTTCAGAACGAGTTCCCTTTGAACTCGATGCGAGCGATTAGAAGTGATAATGGTTCCGAGTTTAAGAATTCGGATTTTGAGGTGTTTTGTAACCGCCTTGGTTTGGAGCATCAGTTTTCTTCCCCCTACACACCGCCCCAAAATGGTGTTGTAGAGAGGAAGAATCGGACCCTTGTTGAGATGGCCAGGACGATGCTTGATGAGCATAGGACTCCTAGGCGCTTTTGGGCCGAAGCTATGAACACTGCATGCTACATTTCGAATCGCATTTTTCTGAGAGCGTTTTTGAAGAAGACCTCTTATGAGTTGCGTTTTGGTCGCCAGCCCAAGGTGAGTTATTTTAGAGTCTTTGGTTGCCACTGTTTTATATTGAAGAAAGGCAACCTGGACAAGTTTGAGTCTCGTTCTTCTGACGGTGTGTTTTTGGGTTATGGCACTCACACTCGAGCCTATCGTGTACTTAACCTTGACACTAACCGAGTCATGGAGACATCAGATGTCACCTTCGACGAGACTCTTGTTTGTCCCTCTTCTCGTTTTGAGCGTGCAGGTGATCATGAGGTTGGAGAGCCTCTTTTTGATGATGAGGACGAGGGTGCTGAAGGTATAGATGATCCAGCACCCCCTCCACCTGCCGTGCCGCAAAGGGCGGCCTCGACGACGACTCACGGCCCCGACACTTCTTCTTCCTGGGGGCCGTGGGATCCTCCACCTCGCGCGGTACCTTTTGTACCCGGGGTGGAACCAGCTGCTGTTGAGGGGGAGGTCACTTCTTCCCGGGAGGCGCCACGACATATCCAGCGCCAGCACCCCCCTGAACAGATGATCGGCGACATCGACGAGCGAGTTACTCGCTCCAGGTCACAGCACATCTCGCACTTTGCTCATTCTGCTTTTGTTGCGTCTTTTGAACCCCGAGATGTTGGACACGCATTGACGGATCCGGACTGGGTCAATGCCATGCATGAGGAGCTAGAGAACTTTGAGCGAAATCGGGTTTGGGTTCTAGTGCCACCACCTCCTGACTGTAAACCTATTGGGACAAAATGGGTTTTTAAAAACAAGCAAGGAGAGGAGGGCCACATTGTGAGAAACAAGGCCCGGCTTGTAGCGAAGGGTTATAGTCAGAAGGAGGGGATAGATTATGAGGAGACCTTCGCTCCTGTAGCTCGTTTGGAGGCTATTAGGATACTCTTGGCTTATGCTGCATCCATGGGTTTCAAACTTTTTCAAATGGATGTCAAGAGTGCCTTCTTAAACGGCTACATTGAGGAGGAAGTCTATGTCCAGCAACCCCCCGGTTTTGAAAATCCCAAGTTTCCAAACCATGTCTTTAAACTCCACAAAGCTTTGTATGGTTTGAAACAAGCCCCTAGAGCCTGGTATGAGAGATTAAAAACCTTTTTGCTAGCTAAGGGTTTTAAAATGGGATGTGTTGATAAAACGCTCTTTCTCCTCAAGCAAGGCAAAGATACTCTCTTGGTCCAAATTTACGTGGATGATATCATTTTCGGTGGTTCTTCTCACGCTTTGGTTGCCAAGTTTGCAGATACTATGAGCAGGGAGTTCGAGATGAGCATGATGGGCGAGCTGACTTTCTTTCTCGGGTTGCAAATTAAGCAATCCCGAGAGGGGACGTTTGTGCACCAGGGCAAGTACACGAGGGACTTGCTGAAGCGGTTTGACATGGGTGAGGCCAAGCCTCTTCCGACGCCCATGTCGACGACGACTGCCCTGGATGCCGACACGGATGGAGAAGCAGTAGACCAGAAGGAGTACCGCAGCATGATTGGATCGCTGCTCTACCTGACGGCGACACGGCCGGACATTCAGTTCGCCGTGTGCTTGTGCGCGCGCTTTCAGGCTTCGCCACGCACTTCTCACCGTCAGGCGGTGAAGCGCATATTCAGGTACCTTCGTTTCACGCCTGAGTTCGGGATTTGGTATTCTGCTTCCTCCACTCTCTCGCTTTGCGGTTATTCCGATGCCGATTTTTCTGGTTGTCGCATTGAGCGCAAGTCCACTTCTGGGACTTGCCAGTTTATTGGGTCTTCTCTTGTGTCGTGGTCTTCTCGCAAGCAGTCTAGTGTCGCCCAGTCTACTACGGAGGCTGAGTATGTTGCTGCGGCTAGCTGCTGTTCCCAGTTACTCTGGATGATGGCCACTTTGCGTGACTTTGGTTTGAGCTTTACTCGAGTTCCTTTGCTTTGTGACAGCACGAGTGCCATTAGCGTTGCTAAGAACCCCGTGCTTCACTCGAAAACCAAACACATTGATGTGCGCTTTCATTTCTTGAGAGACCACCAGGAGAAGGGTGATATCGACCTTCGCCATGTCGATACTCATCACCAATTGGCTGATATTTTCACCAAGCCTTTAGACGAATCAACCTTTAATAGGTTGAGGGGTGAGCTTGGTGTGTGTTTCCCCTTTTAGATGGGGGAAGCATTTTGAGATGTACAGACTGACTCTTTTATTTTGAGGCTCTTTTCTTTTGAGTTTCTTGAGTCTTTCCAATTGGTATCTTCCTTCTTTCAGTTTTGTGTCGGACATACGCATTTACGTTCTGAGCTTTATGTCTATATTCACTAGAATGTAATTATGCTCTTGTTAGTATTGCTCCGATACTTATGATGATGCTTGTAGCTTATGCTCTTTCTGATCACTGTTACATGTTATGAGCGAGCTATTTTTTGGAATGGTGAATTATGCCTAATGTACATAAATCTGAAAATGTTCACCATTGAGATATGCAACTAGCATGTGTAGGGTGTGTTGAGTCCATTCCTGCTTTTCATATATGCCAGGTTGCTATGTCTCTAGTTCTGAGTCATTCTCTTGCTTGGTTGTTCATAACTTGCTTAAAATCTGAACCAAGTATTGTTGAATTGAAAAGATCGAGATGGGATTGCTTGTCAACACCTCATGGTATTGAGATTGTTTCTCATTGCACTTTGAGTTAAACTTGAGCCATGTAGTGTATGACCGAAACCGTTGCTTTAAGCTTCTGATTGCTTCGGCATAGGCTTCGCACGGTTGAAAAGTTAGGCAATGACAAGCTTTCAACCTCTCGCAATCACATGCCAAAAATGAACTTGTGAATTCTTTTACCGCTGCAACTCCGATATGAATTTGAAATCACAAGTATATGCTTCATTCCTATGCATGATGATTGAACTTTGCTAGGGGTAGTTCACCTTGTATATATGCTTAGCACTTGTTTGGATTCCTTCTATACATGTCTAGTGCTATTTTGATGGTGACTATCTTTTTGGCTTAAAACTGCTCACATGCTCATATGCTTCATATTTCGTATAAGTGATCAGTTTGAGCCTTTGCTATTTGAGTGCTTAATTGAGATGTTGGAGCTATACTGATTAGAGCATCTTTGCACTCTTTTGACTATATACTTGAAGCTCCTAACTTGCATTTTGACTCCATATGCATTGTGGACGGAGATCTTGTGTTCAGGGGGAGTTTATGTGAAGAGAGTTGCTTCTCCGATACCTTTTGGCCTTGATAAGTGCATTTTCAACTAGGGGGAGAAATTTCCGCAAATCATATGCCCTGAAAATCTTTTGTCCTAGTTGCTTGCATTTGTCGAGGGGGAGTTTGCTAGTTGTGTTGAGCCGTTGCCTCTGTCTTGAGGGACTAGCAAACGTTCCTAGCTTTTCATGAGCTTTCATAAGCTTTTTCATTTGGCTTTCAATTGGTATCGTCTGGTGTGCTTTCCCATTTGTTTTGGGTTGATTTCCAATTGGTTCGGAGTGATTTTCTTGCTAGTTGTGTTGAGCCTCTGTGCCTCTATCTTGAGGGACTAGCATTTTGCTTCTGTTGTCCTCCGATCTTCAATTGGTATCTGCTAGCGGTGTTGAGCCTGTTCTACCTCTTCTTGAGGGCTAGCTTTGCTTTGCTTGGTTGCGTCGAGCCGTTGCCCATGTCTTTGGGGACCAAGTTTTCGCTTCATCCACTTGACCTTCTTTGGCTTTTGTTAGGCTTTTGGGTCATTTGGTTGGGTTTTCTCCTCCCACTCCTTCCTACCTCCTTCTTCCTATTCATGATTTGTTGTGGAGTTGACAATGCACTCATCAAGGGGGAGATTGCGGATACATGGGTGTATGCCGAGTCTCTGTGTGATGAGTGATTGTCAACGGAGATGATGCGCATGTTCTTTGGCCTGTGTTGTGCAGGTGTCGAGCTCGGAGACAGTGATCGATGGCGGGTGAAGGTCAAGTTGCGACGTGCCGTGCCGACGGACCGGGCGCGATGAAGGATGGGCGTGCCGTGCGGCGGACGTGCCATGCCGATGTATCGGACGGTGAAGGGCGGACGTGGACTTGGACTGATGGACTGGAGGCCGGAGGATCAGCTGTGGTGGCTGGCAGCCTGCGACAGCGACAAGCGGAGAAGTGCGATCATGTCGGTGGAAGGGGTGCACAGGCGGTGCATCCCCTCTACGACGCCGGTTTGTTGGTAGAGCCCGGGAAAAACCAACGGTGGACGGTTTCCAGGTTTGGGCCTCAAAACCTGGGTGCTGGGTTTCCAGGTTGAGCCACAAAACCTGGGCGTGACGGTTTCCAGGTTGAGCCTCAAAACCTGGGCGTGGGCCGGTTTCCGAGTTTGGGCCTCAAAACTCGGGCGCGGACGGTTTCCGAGTTTGGCCACAAAACTCGGGCTGGAGGCTGGTTTCCCGGTTCGGGCCTCAAAACCGGGGGCTGATGGAAAAGGCTGGTTTCCCGGTTTGGGCCGCAAAACCGGGGGTGCAGAGTGGTGGCGGCACGTGGCGGCGATCTGAAGGTTGCGTGGAGGCGACGCGGAAGACCGTGCGGGCGTGGCCGTCGGATCTACCTACCACCAGCGGGTGGACTAGAATAGCCTTAGGGTTAGGCTGGTCTGCTCTGTAAATACAGTAGTGAGGGGTAGAGTAGGAAATAGACTTAGGCTAGGTTAGTATAAGTAGTCCAGGGGAGACACCCTCCTCCCTATCTCAATCTCAGTTAGAGCTTTCATTTCCTAGGGTTTCCACTCTCCCACACCCCTGCTTTAGCTAGTTGAGATCCGCAGAGAGATTCCACTCTGTGTACTGTTGATTCGAGGAAGTGAGGCCGTATCCTCACCTTGGATCCCATCTCTTGGTGTCAATTCGCGTTTTGATTTCATGTTCATCATGTTCTTCGCGGATTGCTTTGTGCCTTGAGTTTTCCCGTCGCTTGATCTTTGTGCTCGGTTCATCTTTTACGATTCCGTTTGAACTGAGTTGCTCTAGATCGTGAGGCACTTCTTTCCACCGAAAGAAATCATCTCTAACCTCACGGTCTAGGAGATCGATCAAGTTTTAGTTTCGGGTCTCTTTTTCTTCTTTCCCCCGAATTCCTTCGATTCACCGATTTGGAGTTAGGTTCGAGCCATGATCTCTTAGAGATAGCTCACTAACCTCCTTGTGACTCCTCAGATCGAATCCCAAGCCTAGAGCACTTGATTCGGAGGAGATCGGGTTGAATCGCCGGAGTTTCAGTGCAGTCGCGGGGTGACCGGACGCTCTGTCGGTCTGACCGGACGCACGCTTTCAGAGTCCGGTCGTTGAGCACGGCGCCAAGCTTTTCTGCGTACTGACCGGACGCTCTCGACCGGACGCTCTGTTTGCATTTCGACCGGACGCTACGCTTGCACTGTTCCTGGCTTTGTCGGTTTCGACCGGACGCACTGTACACGACCGGACGCTCCGTACTCGTGAGTCCGGTCGCGAACAGTAAGGTTCCAGAGCCGATTTTGGACGACCGGACGCGTCCGGTCTCTGCTGACCGGACGCTGGCCAGAGTCCGGTCGTAGCTGTTTCGCGCCGATTCGTTCGCGGTTCGTTCGTTCGTCAACGGATTCGAGTTCCGTCTTTTGGGTTGGCTTTCTAGGGTTGTCTAGTGTCCCGCTGTGCTTCTAGGAAGCATCCACCCTACATCTAGGGTCGTGGACACTTGTCGGCTCTAGGGTTTGCTTTTGGGGTTGAGTTTGGGACAGTGGCATCTAGTTTCCGCAAGGAAATTTTAAAGCTCCCATTCACCCCCCCTCTGGTCGCTTTCGGGTAGCTTCTCGGTCCTTCACGAGCCAGACCAACAAGGTCCATATGCAAAAGCTCTCCAGGGCGCTTAGTCATAACCTGATTCACCGGATGGTGGGGAGCGGCAACCATTTTCCCATGTCTACAAGAATGGCAAACGAGATCCTTCTCCATGGACAACTTGGGCAATCCTCGGATTAGGCTAAGTGAACTAAGCCTTGCAAGTAAGTCGAAGCTCAGGTGACCGAGTCTCCTATGCCACTTCCAAAGATCATAGGAGGAAGGTCCAACCAAAAGATAATGAGAAATTCCAAACGACTTCGAGAAATTCGCACGAAAGACTTTCCCAAAGGGCGAAATCATACACACAAGATTGCCCTGAGGATCTAAAACACGACTGAGTATTCGGCTTAAAACGAATCTCATAGTCATCATCAATGAGTTGCGAAACAGAAAGAAGGTTAAAATGCAAGTTAGAAACAAGAGCAACAACACGCAACACAAAGTGCTCATTAACTCGCACCGACACACGAGACAACACTTTACCTTTGCTATTGTGGCCGAAGGTGATAAACTCCTTTCCGGCAACTGGGCTAAGACTGGAGAACCACTTGGCGTTTCCGGTCATGTGCCTCGAACACCCAGAATCCACCAACCAAATGTCCTCCAATCGTTTTAACTACATCAATAAAAAGACATAGGGTGAGCATACGGTCCAACACCGGGGTGAGTAAAATGGGAATTATACCAGTGTTGGGCCGGCTGCTCAAAAGAACGGTTAGTAGAAAAACCATTCCTAGCACGCCTACGGGGAAAGCGATCACCACGCAGAGGAAAGCGTGGTCCGCTAAGGGAAGAGCGTCCATCGCGGTACTCAAAACGTGGTGGGGGGAACGCTCAACTACAAAGCCACCGCCACAGGGTCCACAGCCCACAACTGTAGGCTCCCGCCGGGGACGACCTCCCTGAGGCCTAGGACCTTGAGGCATTGGACCTCTAGGCTTAGCAGCTCTCCTCTGAACATTCGGCATATGTACATCATGGAAAGGATGGTACATGTCCGCATTGTTCATCTCCCTAGCACGGCGCTCCTCTCTCTTACGCCGAAAACAGAACTCCCTCAAGTGTCCATCTCTCCCATAGTGCTCACAATGGTACCTCACCGCTCTCATAGGGCGTTGTTGGTACTCACGGTAGTGGGTGTGGATCACTTTGCCTTTCTGTGGCATGAGCTCCTCCTGGATAGGTGGCATAGTGTCCAGCTTGTTTTTGAGGTGGTTTGGTTTTGGAGCCCGTGTCTGTTTCTTGGGTGGAGCTCTTGGAGGTTCAACAAACACCCCATCTTTGGTGTTAGGCTTAAGAGGCTCTTTGGGTGGTATCTTGGTGAGTTTGGGAGTAGTGGTGGAGTTGGGCTTCTCACTCGGGTTAAGACCATTAGACTCTCCAATCTTGCCAAAAGAAGCACACTCAACACCCTAAGCAAAACCTACACCTAGGCCTCCCGCAGCACGCTTGAATTGGGCAATCATCATCCCAAGCTGCGGCTCACCACAAGACACCCATGACAAGATGGTCCGAAGGTATGTGTTTTCTTCCTCGGTTTGCATCTTGTCATGCTTTACATTAGCAATCTCCATCTCCAAACCCTCACACAAAGCACACCTAGACACACAAGTGCTACTCGAGCTGGCCTTCTCAAGAGACACAATCTTGGCATTCTTCTCTGCCAACTCGGATTGCAAGCCTGCACAAGACTTGCACGCACCAAGCACTGAGGATCTAGCTCTAAGCTCATCCACCCCTCCAACCAAAGCAACATACTTCCCCCTCAAAGTGAGAAGGTCAGTCATGTGCTTGGAGCACATCTCACACTCATCCTCCTCAGTTACGACAACGTTGGACTTGGCCAGCTCAAGTTCCTTCATTGTATCCTCCCACTTCTGCCTAATCTCCTTCCGCTCTCTAGCAGCATGCCTAAGCAGCTTATCTTGACTAAGAAGAGCGACAGTAAGCTTATCGACCTCAGCAGCAAGTTCATCAGGGGTCTGAGATACCTGGGAGTCCCACACCGATCGATCAAGAGTGTGTAAAAGCTTGAGAGCCCTCTCATGATAGTCGAAAGGCAACAGCTCCTTGTTAGCCCTCATCCTGTTGACAATCACCTGAAAGCGAGCGAATAAACTTTCTATGCTCTCGCTAGGCATGTGGCAAGAATTCTCATACTCTCGCTTGTGCGACTCATAGAGATCAAAGCCGAAAGAAAGTCAAGTGAAATGGGCAAAATAACTTGGTCCCCAAAGACATGGGCAACGGCTCGACGCAACCAAGCAAAGCAAAGCTAGCCCTCAAGAAGAGGTAGAACAGGCTCAACACCACTAGCGAGAGAGTCAGAGTAAGAAAGACAAGCTAGTCCCTCCAGAAAGAGGCAAAGGCTCAACACAACTAGCAGAACCACTTCGAACCAAATAAAAAAACCATATAGGCCAAACTCCGGCCAAACTCCCCCTTCAATAGTGCATACAACTAGGGACATGCATGATTTGTCAAATTTTCTCACCCTTAGTTGAAAATGCACACAACAAAGCACAATGCATATGAGAACAAATGCAAGTTAGCAGCTTCAGGAATATAGTCGATAGAGTGAAAAGATGCTCTACAAAGTGTTGATCTGATGAGTTAACAGCATACACAATAGGCTAGCAAAAGCTCAAACTGATCACCAAATACGAAACATGAACATATGAGCAAAGAGCAGTTTTAGCCAAAAAGTATTCACCATCAAAATAGCACTAATCATGTATAGACAGAAAATCAAGCAAGTGCTAAACATGTATACAAGGTGAACTACCCCTAGCAAAGTTCAATAATCATGCTATAAAATAAAACATAGACGTGTATTCAAAATTTATTGAAGTTGCAGCGGTTAAATTACACAAGTTTAAATTTCAGCATATGATTGCGAGAGGTTGAAAGCTTGTGAAAGCCTAACTTTTCAACCATGCTAAGCCTATGCATAAGCAATCAGAAGCTTAAAGCAATGGTTTCGGTCATACACTACACGACTCAAGTTTAACTCAAAGTGCAGTGAGAAACAGTCTCGATACCGTGATGTGTTGACAAGCAATCCCATCTCGATCTTTCCAATTCACTTAACTTAGTTCAATTTGTATAACAGAATATGAACATACCAAGCAAGTGAATGACTCAGAACTAGAGACATAGCAACCTAGCATATATGAAAAGCACAAGTGATTTCAACACATTCTACACATGCTAGTTGCCAATCTCAATGGTGAACAAATTTCAAATTTTAAGTTGAATTAAGCATATTCACAGTTCTGAAAAATATCTCGGCTCACAACATGTATCAGTGATCAAAAAGAGCCTAAGCTACAAGCATCATCATGTATCATCGGAGCATACACTAATCAGAGCATAGATTCATTCTCCAGATTATAGACATGAAGCTTGAAAAGATAAAGATGCAGATATGATGGAAAACAGAAACTAAACAAAAATAAGTCAAAAGAAGTCAGACTATGATACAAGAACCAAAATGTTTCCCCCATCTAAAAGGGGAAACACACACCAAGCTCACCTCTCAACCTAGCAATGGTTGATTGGTCCAAAGGCTTGGTAAAAATATCTGCCAACTGAAGATGTGTATCGACATGGTGAAGGTCGATATCACCCTTCTCATAATGGTCTCGCAAAAAATGAAAGCGCACATCAATGTGTTTGGTCTTAGAATGCAGCATGGGATTCTTAGCAACGCTAATAGCACTCGTGCTGTCACAAAGCAATGGAACGCGTGAAAAGCTCAGACCAAAATCACGCAAAGTGGCCATCATCCAAAGCAATTGAGAACAACAGCTAGCCGCTGCAACATACTCAGCCTCTGTGGTAGACTGGGCGATGCTAGACTGCTTGCGAGAAGACCAAGACACAAGAGAAGAACCAATAAACTGACATGTCCCAGAAGCGGACTTGCGATCAAGTCAGCAACCAGCAAAATCAGCATCCGAGTAACCGCAAAGGGAAAGGGTGGAGGAAGCAGAATACCAAATCCCAAACTCAGGTGTGAAGCATAAGTACCTCATAATGCGCTTGACCGCCTAATGGTGAGAAGTGCGCGATGACGACTGAAATCGTGCGCAAAGACACACCGCGAACTGGATGTCCGGGCGTGTCACCGTCAGGTACAATAGCGACCCGATCATGCTTCGGTACTCCTTCTGGTCCATAGCTTCTCCATCCTTGTCCGCATCCAGGGCCGTCGTGGTTGACATGGGTGTTGGAAGAGGCTCAGCCTCACCCATATCGAACTTCTTCAATATGTCCTTGGTGTACTTGCCCTGGTGCATGAACGACCCTTCTCGGGATTGCTTGATTTGCAACCCAAGGAAAAACGTTAACTCGCCCATCATGCTTATCTCAAATTCCCTGCTCATAGTATCTGCAAACTTGGCAACCAAAGCATGAGGAGAACCACCGAAAATGATACCATCCACGTAAATCTGGACCAAAAGAGTGTCATTGCCTTGCTTGAGGAGAAAAAGCATTTTATCCACACATCCCATTTTAAAACCCTTAGCAACCAAAAAGGTTTTCAACCTATCATACCAGGCTCTAGGGGCTTGTTTCAAACCATATAAAGCTTTGTGAAGTTTAAAAACATGGTTTGGAAACTTGGGATTTTCAAAACCAGGGGGTTGTTTCACATACACCTCTTCTTCTATGTAGCCATTTAAGAAGGAACTCTTGACATCCATTTGAAAAGGTTTAAAACATTTGGATGCAGCAAAAGCCAAGAGTACCCTAATTGCCTCCAAACGAGCTACAGGAGCAAAAGTCTCCTCATAGTCTATCCACTCCTTCTGACTATACCCCTGGGCTACAAGTCTAGCCTTGTTTCTCACAATGTGGCCATCCTCTCCTTGTTTGTTTTTGAAAACCCATTTTGTACCAATAGGGTGACACTCAGGAGGAGGTGGAACCAAAACCCAAACCCGATTTCTCTCAAAATTTTCTAACTCCTCATGCATGACATTAACCAAATCCAGATCAGATAAAGCGTGTCCAACATCTCGAGGTTCAAAATCAGCAACAAATGCAGAATGAGCAAAGTGAGAAATTTGTTGTGACCGTGACTGAGTGACACGTTCATCGATGTTGCCGATCATCTGTTGAGGCGGGTGTTGGCGTTGAATGTATTGTGGCGCCTCCCAAGCTGAAGAAACCTCCCCCTCAACCGCAGCTGGTGCCTCCTCGGTTACAAAAGGTACAGCCCGAGGTGGCGGATCCCACGGCCCCCAAGTAGTTGACGAAGAAGGGTTGGGGCCGTGAGTCGTCATAGTAGAAGCTGATGCTTGCGGCACAGCAGGTGGAGGTGGTGCTGGATCATCCATCCCTTCAGCACCCTCGTCCTCGTCATCAAAAAGAGGTTCACCAACCTCATGATCACCTGCATGCTCAAATCTAGAAGAAGGACAAACCATGGTCTCATCGAAGCTGACATCGGATGTCTCCATGACTCGGTTAGTATCAAGGTTAAGTACACGATATGCACGAGTATGAGTGCCATAACCCAGAAATACACCGTCAGAAGAACGAGACTCAAACTTGTCCAAGTAGCCTTTCTTGAGTATAAAACAATGGCAACCAAAAACTCTAAAATAACCCACTTTGGGTTGTTTTTCAAAATGCAACTCATAAGAAGTCTTTTTCAAGAACGCTCGGAGAAAAATGCGATTGGAAATATAGCACGCAGTGTTCATAGCCTCGGCCCAATACCACCTAGGAGTCCTATGCTCATCGAGCATCGTCCTGGCCATCTCAACAAGAGTCCGATTCTTCCTTTCTACAACACCATTTTGTGGCGGTGTGTAGGGACAAGAAAACTGATGCTCCAAACCCAAAGAGTTACAAAACTTCTCAAAATCCGAGTTCTTAAACTCGGAACCATTATCACTTCTAATGGCTCGCATTGAGTTCTTAGGGAACTCGTTCTGAAGACGCAAAATTAGATTGTGAGCAAAAGAGAAAGTCTCAGTTTTCTCAGCTAAAAAGAAAACCCACGAATATCTTGAAAAGTCGTCAACAACAACAAGCACATACCACTTTCCCCCAACCGAGCTCACCCGAGCCGGACCAACAAGGTCCATGTGTAAAAGCTCTCCAGGGCGCTTAGTCATGACCTGAGTCACTGGATGGTGGGGAGCGGCAACCATCTTCCCATGTCTACAAGAATGGCAAACAAGATCCTTCTCCATGGATAACTTGGGCAATCCTCGGATTAGGCCAAGTGAACTAAGCCTTGCAAGCAAGTCGAAGCTCAAGTGACGGAGTCTCCTATGCCACTTCCAAAGATTAGAGGAGGAAGGACCAGCCAAAAGACAACGAGAAATGACAAAAGACTCCGAGAAATTTGCACGAAAGACTTTCCCAAATGGCGAAATCAAACATACAAGATTGCCCTGAGGATCCAAAATACGACTGAGATTCGGCTTAAAACGAATCTCATAGTCATCATCAAAGAGTTGCGAAATAGAAAGAAGGTTAAAATGCAAGTTAGAGACAAGAGCAACATCACGCAACATAAAATGCTCATTAACCCGCACAGACCCACGAGACAACACCTTACCTTTGCTATTATCGCCAAAGGTGATAAACTCCTTTTCGGCAACAGGACTAAGACTGGAGAACCACTTGCCGTTTCCGGTCATATGCCTCGAGCACCCAGAATCCACCAACCAAACGTTCTCCAATCATTTTACCTACATCAATAAAAAGACATAGGGTGAGCATACGGTCCAACACTAGGGTGAGTAAAATGGGAAGTGTACCAGTGTTGGGCCGGCTGCTCAAAAGAACGATTAGTAGAAAAACCCTTTCTAGCACGCCTACGGGGAAAGCGATCACCACACTGAGGAAAACGTGGTCCGCTAAAGGAAGAGCGTCCATCGCGATACTCAAAACGCGGTGGGGGGTAAGGGTCAACTACAAAGCCACCGCCACGGGGTCAATAGCCCACAGATGCAGGCTCCCGCCGGGCATGTCCTCCTTGTGGCCTAGGCCTAGGACCTTGAGGCATTGGACCTCTTGGCCTAGCAGCTCGCCTCTGAACGTTCGACACATGTACATCATGGAAAGGATGGTACATGTCCATGTTGTTCATCTCCTTTGCACGGCGCTCCTCTCTCTTGCGCCGAAAGCAAAACTCCCTCAAGTGTCCATCTCTCCCACAGTGCTCACAATGGTACCTCACCGCTCTCATAGGGGGTTGTTGGTACTCACGGTAGTGGGTGTGGATCACTTTGCCCTTCTGTGGCATGAGCTCCTCTTGGATAGGTGGCATGGTGTCTAGCTTGTTCTTGAGGTGGATTGGTTTTGGAGCCCATGTCTGTTTCTTGGGTGGAGCTCTTGGAGGTTCAACAAACACCCCATTCTCAGTGTTAGGCTTGAAAGGCTCTTTGGGTGGAATCTTGGTCTGTTTGGGAGTAGTGGTGGAGTTGGGCTTCTCACTCGGGTTAAGACCACTCGACTCTCCAATCTTACCAAAAGATGAAGCACACTCAACACCCAGAGCAAAGCCTACACCAGGACCTCCAGCAGCATGCTTAAATTGGGCAATCATCATCCCAAGCTGCGGCTCACCATAAGACACCCATGACAAGATGGTCCGAAGGTATGTGTTTTCTTCCTCGGTTTGCATCTTGTCATGCTTCACATTAGCAATCTCCATCTCTAAACCCTCACACAAAACACACCTAGACACACAAGTGCTACCCAAGCTGGCCTTCTCAAGAGACACAATTTTGGCATTCTTCTCTGCCAACTCGGATTGCAAGCCTGCACAAGACTTGCACGCACCCAGCAACCCCGGTCTAGCCTTCAGCTCATCCATCTCTCCAACCAAAGCAACATACTTCCCCCTCAAAGTGAGAAGGTCAGTCATGTGCTTGGAGCACATCTCACACTCGTCCTCCTCAGACACAACAACGGTGGACTTGACAGATTCAAGTTCCTTCACCGTATCCTCCCACTTCTGCCTAAACTCCTTCCGCTCTCTAGCAACACGCCTAAGCAGTTTATCTTGACTCAGAAGGGCAACAGTAAGTTTCTCGACCTCAGTAGAAAGTTCATCCGGGCTTTGAGATACCTGGGAAGTGTCATCGTCATCGTCGTCGTTCCGAGGGGTCTCCTCCAGCTGACTGTCGACCTCCTTGCCGAGAGCCATGGTGCAAAAACCCTCGTTGTCGGCTAAGAAGCAGAGGCCGTTCAGCTTGTCCTCGATCTTCTTCTTCTTCTCGGACTCGTCGTTGCTTGAGGAAGCAGAGTCGTTATCCGAGTCGTCAACGTCGCTGAGCGTGGCGAAGAAGGCACGTTGTTCAGCTTGGGCCTTCTCCAAGTACTTCTTCTTGATGTACTCCTTGTTGAAGCCGCCCTTCCGCTTGTGCTTCGCGGGGACATACTTCTCCTTGCGCTTGCCGGAGTCATACTTGTGCCCATGATCGCCCTTCCCAAATGCTTGCTTGTTCTTCTTGGGACAGTTGGCGATGAAGTGGTCGGGGTCGCCGCACTCAAAGCATCCAGAGCGTCCTCCTCTGCGGCGACGGTTCATGCGGTTGTTGTGGAACCGCGAGAACCGGTTGGCAAGCAAAGCCAACTCGTCATCCCCCATGAACTCCAGCTACTCCTCTATGACAGAAAGAAGAGAAGAAAGTGCAAATCCTCCTGAGGGGTTAGCAGAAGAGCCAGAAAGCAAAGCCATCGACGGGCCAGAAGGATTCTCATAAGAAGCCCTCGCCATGGCGTCAATCTCACTAGACTTGAGCTTACCGAAGAGCTCGTCGCATGTGAGGGTCTCATAGTTAGTTGATTCGATGATCGCCTGAACCTTTGAGTCCCACACCGACCGATCGAGAGTGTGTAAAAGCTTCAAAGACCTCTCATGATCGTCGAAAGGCAACAACTCCTTGTTAGCCCTCATCCTGTTGACAATATAACCAAAAAGCGAGCGGATAAACTCTCTATGCTCTTGCAAGGCATGTATCGAAAGTTATACTCTCGCTTGTGCGACTCATAGAGACGGGTTTTGACTTGAGTGGTTCCCTCATGGAAACGCATGAGGGTAGCCCAAATCTTCCGATCCGTAGCGAGGTGAGAAACACGATCAAACTCCGTCATGCTCAAACACGAGAAAAGAGCATTACGGGCTCGGCTATTGGCATCGTGCTCATCGATCTGATGCTGAGTCGCACGAGCAGCCAAGACCATGTAATCTGCAGAGTTGCAAATATCCCAAATAGAAGCACCCAAACTCTAAAGATAGGACGACATGCGTATCTTCCAATACGCATAGTTCGTCCCTTCGAAGAACGACGGTTTGCCCACGCCGCGATCCATGTCGCCTTCTGTGGATTTGGAACCGGCTAAGGTGGAAGATCCTTAACCCGCTCCGATACCAATTGAAGGACCGAAAGTGTTATGCAAAGGCGACCAGAGGGGGGTGAATGGGAGCTTTAAAATTTCTTTTCAGAAACTTATAGCCCTTGTCCCAGAAAGTCACCCCAGATGTTGAATACGGGCTTGCTAGTATCCACGACCCTAAATGTAGGGTGGATGCTTCCAAGAAGCACAGCGAGATACTACACAACCCAAGAAGTCCAACGCAAAAGACGAAAACCAAATCCGAAGTCGAACGAACAAACAACGGATGAAACAGTGAAACTGTCACTGCATCGGACGCTCGCCTAACCAACGGACGCGTCCGATGCAAACGGGTCCTTTCTGGAACCTTACTGCATGACCATCGGACGCTGCTACATTAACAGCTCAGCGTCCGATGCTCAGGCCCTGGCGCGTTCGATGAACAACGGACGCGTCCGGTGCCCTGCGTCCGATGCCAACTTAAAAACACCAGAACTGACACGTGTCACCGGAGCGTCCGATGCTATGAACAGCAACGTCCGATGCTCCCATGACCAGCATCCAATGCCCCCGAAATCAGCACAGTTCTTCGGCGATTCAACCCGATCTCCTCCAAATCTAAAGCACTAGGGCTAGGATTTGATCTGAGAGGTCACAAGGATGTTAGTGAGCTACTCCTAAGAGATCATGGCTTGAACCTAACTCCAAATCGGTGAATCGGAAGAATTTCAGGGGAAAAGGTGAAAACCGATCCGAACAAGAAAACCGATCGATCTACTTGCTCATGAGGTTTGAGTTAAATTCCTTTGGTCGAAATGATCACCTCACAGTAAAGAACAAGTTTATTCAAACGGTTTTGCAAATGGAGCAACGTGGAGAGAGATCGATCGACGGAAAAATCATGGACAAAAGAAGAACCCGAAGAACAAGTTCAAAACACGAATCAAGACCACGAATTGTCAGCCGAAATTCGTCCCCACAATGAGACAACGAGATTACGGTCTCGTTTCCTCAAAAAGCAAATACATAGAGGTATTGTTCACCGTCTCTGCGGATCTCAGTAGCTACAGCAGAGAATAGGAAGCAGGAAACCCTAGAATGAAAATAGCAATGGCTGAGATAGTCTGGAGGGAGGGGCTGCCTCTCCTTATATAGCCTAATACAATTATTCCCCTTCTACCCCTACTGCTAATGAGCGAGCAGCCTAACCCTAATGGTATTCCTGACCAACTCGACGTTGATGGTGATCCGACGGCCACGCCCGCACAACTGGTAGCTTCGCCTCGACGCGACCTCACCGATTGCCGCCACGTGCCGCCACCGCTCTGCTCGTCCTTTTCCCGGACCTCGCCACCGGCTTTGAGGCCAAAACCGGGAAACCAGCCTTCACGACCAACCCCCGGTTTTGAGGCCCAAACCGGGAAACCTCACGTCCATCGCCTGAGTTTTGTGGCCCAAACTCAGAAACCCACTAGCGCCCAGGTTTTGAGACCCAAACCTGGAAACCGTCCTCAGCCAGAGTTTTGTGGCCCAAACTCGGCAAACCCGCTGCACCTAGGTTTTGTGGCCCAAACCTGGAAACCGTCCACCAGTGGTTTTTCTGTGGCTCAACCACCAAACCGAGCCGTAGATGGGATGCACTGTCCGTGCACCCCGTCCACCGACACATGTCCCCAGTTCCTCGACCCGAGCAACACTGTGCCCCGCATGTCTTCGCTCGTCGCTGTCCCAGGCTATCAGCCACCACAGCTGATCCTCAGGCCACCGGTCCCTTAGTCCAAGCCTCATGTCCGTCCTTCACCGCTCCCGGTCCATCGGCACGACACATCTCTACTTGACCTTCACCTTACCGTCGATCACTGTATCCGTGCTCGACACCTGCACAACACAAGCCAAAAAACATGCACATCATCCCAGTTGACAATCACTCATCACTCAAGACCCGACATACACCCATGTATCCGCATAAAGCACCTAGTCAGATGGGATAATTTGAAGCTCAGGGATAATCGATGAAGACTCAGGGAGAGTATCTGAAAAAGGTTTTCATCAGATTTCAAGATCACCTATGAAAGAAATGAGATCATCGGCTAAAGACTATACCTGGTTGAGGGAGCTCTTGATCAGTGTCAGGGAGAGGGAACATTTCAAGCTCAGCATTTTGAGTATCAACCTGCTCCTGAAGGAACTCAATATTCTAAGTGTCAGTCTGCTCCTGGAAATTAAAAGATAGAGGGAGTTACAAACTAGATAATGAGAGCATGAAAGACATCTTCTCTTACTTTTATGTTGATATTTTCAGTCAGGGATTGGCTGCCATCAGAGGTGTCCTTCTTCTTCTTCTTAGATATAACCTTAGTGGTTGGCTTGTCAGTTTTCTGTTTCTTCGAGGAGCCAACTTCTTTTATAAAGGTGCTGAGAGTCTGATCATCTGGGATATCAGGGACTTTCCTCTTCATCAAAGTCTTGATGGTGGGAGCATCACAGCCAATCCTTGGATATGGACACCATACATTGTAGTTTATTTTTGGAGGGTTCAGAATGGCCAAATCCTACAAATATTTGTCCATATGACATCAAAAGAAGATAGATGATGAAAGTATAAGACTTGAAGAGAGCAGAGTCATACCTCATCAGTTGCATGAAAATTTGAGTCTAGTTTGAGGCAGTAAGAAGCCACGACCTCATTGAAGAGATGAATTCTCCATTGCTGCCACCAGTCTTTGAAAGAAGATGAAGAGAAGGGTTGGCAGTTCCATTCTTTGACCATCTTCAGGGAAACAGATTGCTCTAGTTTGAATATTCTATTGTACTCTAAAGCAGAGTCTCTACTGCTTCCCTTGGTCTAAGTTTATTAGTGAAAAAGAGAGCTGGGGGCACTTGGCCAAAACCTATTTGCTTGGCTTCCATGACAGGGTGATAGAATTCATAGGACATGGGAGGTTTTCCCCTACCATGCCTAATTTCAGTGGGCAGGAGGCAAGGCTTCGTTATTTGGCATCAGATTTTCAGTCCTTCATTATCACACTCTCTATGAAATCTAAAAGTGTATGGATTCTCAAAGTCTGCAATGTCTGGATATTGAAACCAGTTGAAGATAGCTGCAGGGAATCCTCTGTAAAAGATCTTGAAGAAGAAGCTGGTTGGTTCATCAATAAATATCATGGCAGTAGCTTCTCCAAAAGAGGTGCATCTCCTCACCTTGGCATCATCGGCTAGTAGCTTCTCTTGGTCGTCTGAATACAATGATGGAAAAGATAAGGTCCTCAGATCTGGGGTGGTCAGTCTGTGGAGGTGGAGATTGAGCCAAAGCTGAAGCAGCCAACATGGACCTGTTATTGATGGAATGCCTTTGTTTTCCATGAAGCTCTGAGCTGTTTTATTCAGCATACTGTACAGGGCACCCAGGAGGTACTTTCCCAGAGGGATGTCTGAGGTTACACGTAGTTTTTCTACTAGATCCAGGAAATTGGAAGTTTGACCATAGCTCTACCCACATTATAGATATTTTTCCAGCCACATATTCAAGAAAATTATGTGCTCTCGCTCTGAAACACTAGCTTGGGAAGTATTGAAGGCAGCAATATAACTAGACCAACCGCTGGTTTTGGGGTTCCCGAGTTTGATGAAAGGCTTGGTATGAAGGCTGTGAGGGTTGATTGATCCAGTGTTATTTAAGACGGTCAACATGTGTATATCGGCTAAGGTTGGAGTCATCGGTCCTTGCCTGAACATGAAAGAGTTAAATATACCAGACCAAAAGTAACAAGCGGCCTTCAGCATTGTCTCGTTCCTTTTTCATGTCCGCCAGAGATAAAGAAATGCACTGATCTAAGCTGCGAAGGATCCAGTCTGGTTTCTTTTTAGCTTCTACTTCGATTAGCCAATCTCTCCAGCCTGAAATAATTTATGGCCAATACCTGAAAGGGGTCTTGCCCCAATGCTTTGAAGCAAAGTCCAAATTCTTGAAAGGGATCTGCTGGGTTTCAGCGATGATGGCTTCAGTAGGATCAAGATTGCCGACTAGACTGAGAAAGAAGTTGTTCAGGTTGTCTTGAATCGGGATGAGGATTTGGTCTTGAAACACTTGAAAATTCAAAATATGAAAGGTATGCAGGGCAGAGAATCATTGGAAGAGGGGGTGCTAGAAAACCAAATCTTTACCTCAGGGATGGAATCTTGGGTCGCCATTTGACTTGCGGGAGTACTGGATTTGAGTTCTCAAATGATTTTGGCTTGAATCAAGTGGCGGCGGGCGTCTTCAAAGGCTAGGGTTTGAGAATGGCCCTGGAAGGAAGGAATAACGGTTGAAAAGAGGACTTAGTTGATGGACTAAGGAGAAGTTAGTCGATCGGACCCCAAGGAAGGAAATAGCATTTTTGGAATAAAATAAATTTCATCCCAAAATTGGGGGGCATGTGTTTACACCAGATTTTGAACTGAAAGGATTATTGTTTTGTGAGCGCAAATGACTGATTTTGTTAGTAAAGATATCGGCCAGAAAAAAATAAAATAGATGCTTTGACCCGGACACAACCAAAGTTTGTGTGGACCAGACGTGACAAGCTTCAAAGACATATTGGGTTTGGCTGAAGAGGTTGAGTTCGGGTCGTCTTTTGTTTTATCTCCATGTAACCTAGTCGTGTTGGGACAGGAGTCAACCGAGTTATAAATAGCTAGAAACCCGGATTTTGTGAAGAAATCAATCCAATCACACTACTACAAAAAAGAACTTGCGCAGCGTTGCCTAAAAGACCTCCATGGCGGGCATTCTTTATGCCCTCCACGGTTATTCGGTGGCCGGCCTGCATCGGCCGGCCGCCGAAGCGCCCACTGCGGTTAATCATTAACCGCAGCGGGCAACGTAAGGAGCCCGCTGCGGTTAATCATCTTTAACCGCAGCGGGCTTCCTTATATGCCCGCTTCGGTTAATGATTAACCGTAGCAGGCGGGTAAAGACGCCCGCTGCGGTTAAAGATGATTAAGCGCAGCGGGCTCCTTACATTGCCCGCTTTGGTTATTCCTGGCTATTTAAGCCCGCTGCAAGCAGAAAAGAACCCGATCATCTTCTTCCTCTAGACCAAAAACGAGGGAAGAAGTTTTGCCGAATTTTTGTCTCAAATAACTTATTTTTGAGGTTTATTTGTTTGATTTGGAGGAGAAGTAATCCACAAGAGGTACCTAGATGATCTCCACCCTCTTTCCCCTCTCTTTTTCTCTCTTTTTAGCCCCCTTTTAGATCTAGTTTCATGTAGGAGAGAGAAAACTGGTATTTGTTTCTCTAAGTTCGTCATGGATGCATTAATTTTATTTATCGTCGTTATTTCTGTCCCTAAATTTAACACAAATATAATAAAATATTATTTTTTTCTAATTCATCTTTGTTTTGTGATTCATGATGTGTGTAATTAATTAAGGATCGCAGGTACTACGATGGACCGGTCGGAATGGATGTATAAGATCAATAGAGTACTTGATGTGCGGTATCTCGTTGAAGTGAGAAAGTTTATTGCCGTTGTGAAAGCTGACCATGAGAGATCGAACTAGATGACAATCATATGTCCATGTCATCGCTGCAAGAATCTGACCGCCTTCAAAGACGAAGGCACAGTGCAATCTCATTTGATTCGTTTTGGTTTCATGGAGGATTACATGGTGTGGAATCATCACGGTGAGAGATTTGATCCGAGTGTCGGGGCAGCATCTGGAGTAAGGTCAGCGTCGACGACGTCGGTGAACCAAGATCCTGGAGCGCATGTCTCATCAGCAATAGTAGCGCCTGCCTTCAGTGACAGTAGTGCTTGTGACCACATCGTTGTGGAGGATGTACTCCAGGATATGACAAATGATGGTGGTGGAGATGTTGAAGACGCTACGGTGCAGGACCCTACGGATGTGCAGCTGTTTCAGGATTTACTCAACCATATCGACGAAGACGACGTCGTGTATGGCCCCCGAAGTGGCTGGAAAATTTTAGAGAGATAAAACAGGCGTCACTTGATCCTTTATATAAGGATGGCGGGGAATGTCTGAAGGATTGCACGGTGCTCCGTTTCAACCTCCACATGTTGATGATGAAGGCTCGGCATGGGTGGTCAAACAGTAGCTTTGTTGAGCTATTAGGTTACCTTTCTAAGACTTTCCCGACGAGTAACAAGATTCCAGCAAATACGTATCGGGCGAAGAAGCTTATCCGGCTAGTGGCGATGAAGCTTAGAAAGTTTGATGCCTGCCCTAACCACTGCATCCTCTGTCGGGGCACAAAGTATGAGAATTTGACGAGCTTTCCGCACTGTGGCGCCAGTAGCTACAAGAGAAATGTTGGCTGTCGCAAGGATGCAGACGACGATGAGGCCTTGCGAGGTGGTCAGAGGAAGAAGACGAAGGGTGTCAAGAAGAGCAGTGTTGCAGCCAATCGCATCACGGCTCATCAGTAGTACGAGGAAGAAGAGGGTTACACGTTGAGTAGAAGTCTGGCACTGTCGGTGTGGTACATGCCAGTGATCGACCGCCTGCGTGCGCTATTTGGGAACCCAGAGGACGCGAAGCTCATGTCCTGGCATGCATCAGCTGACCGCTTGAAGGACGATGGCATGCTGTGGCACCCCTCCGATGGCCAGCAGTGGAAAGATTTCGACAAGGCCTACCCACAATTTGGCAAAGATCCCAGGAACGTTCGGTTCGCGCTGAGCACCGATGGGATGAATCCGTTCGGCGAGTTGAGCAGCTCCCACAGCACCTGGCCGGTCGTACTGACCATCTACAACCTACCTCCCCATCTGTGTCAGAGGCGCAGGTATCTTCTGTTGACCAAGCTTATCTCGGGACCGAAGCAGCCCGACAACGATATCGATGTTTTCCTCGAGCCGGTAATGGAGGAAATGAAGGAGCTATTTGACGTTGGGGTCGAGATGGTGGATGCGTCCATCAAGGAGAAGTTCACCCTAAAAGCCATCATCTTTGTCACCATCACCGACTACCCCGGGCTCTTCTCACTGTCGGGGCAGATCAAAGGGAAGACCGGCTGCGTAATATGCATCGATGAGACATGCTACACTTACCTCAAGGGATCGAACAAGATGGTCTACATGAGGCACAGACGGTTCATTCCGAAAAGGCACAGATATAGAAGAAGTGTCATGAACCAATTGTTCGATGATCAGGGCGAGCCACAGGGTGAACCACCAGCGCAGACTAGTTGGGGGCCAAAGGTGTATGAGATGGTGGAGGATATTGATCAGATCGAGTTTGGGAAGAAGAAGAAGCCACCAGAGGAGGGGATAAAACAAACAAGGAAGCGAAAGCGAGACACGACGGAGGAAGCATCGCAGGTCCCCTCTGTTCCTTTCAAGAAGAGGTCAATTTTCTTTGAGTACCTGTCATATTGGAAGACACTGAAAACACCCCATGCCATCGACTGTATGCATCTCGAGAAGAATGTCTTTGATAGCACGATCGGTGTCCTACTGGACATCCCAGGAAAGATGAAGGATGGTCTGAAGTCATGGACGGATCTTCTCAACCAGGGCATCAGGCAGGAGCTTCACCCTGGGTCACCTCATAATGGTAAAGTCGATCTTCCAGGTGTGGCCTACAACCGAAGGCATGATGAGAAGACTGCTATGCTCAAGCTTCTTAGGGATATCCGCCCTCAGCTGACATGGAGAAGTGCCAGGAGTGGGCTTTCCACGTGGCATCGACTGCGCTTTGCAACTTCAGGTCGATGCTGACCAGAAATTACCTGAAGAAGGGGAAGTCGCCACTGCTAAAGTACACTATGGTCAAGGCACACATGTGGGACGCTTTCTGCGAAATGAGGAAGACGCAAGAAGTAGAGGAAAAGAGCGCTAAGTTCAGTGAGCTCGCGAAGAGGAACAAGAATCCTCACCACTTGGGCATGACTGGCTTTGCCGGTCATAGGACCAAGTGGCAGCAAGAAGAACAAGAAAGACAGGCTGCCGAGGTTCCAGATCCTTATGAGGGCATCGACGCAAGGGCAAAGGACTACATGAGGGCCCGCATTCCAAAGAGGCTGAAGCCCGGGGCGACCAAGTTTAACGAGCTCCACCTCGAGGACGTCGAGAAGACTTTGATGGAGAAAGCAAAGCTTAAGGACAACATCGTGGTCCGCCGGGGCCATGACTTGCTCACTGAGGTCCTAGGAACGCCCGAGCACCACGCCCGCGTTCGTGGTGTCGGGTCAAAGATGAGCTGGAAGTCGGTTGAGTCGTGGCAATCCGACGCGGCCACATACAAGTCCAGGCATAGGTATAAAGATGAGCTATATAAGAAGGGCTCCAATGAAGGCGTGGCTGAAATGATCAAAAGCTCAATAAAGGAAGCATGCACGAGCAATGACCCGGAGATGGTCGCGATGAGGTGGAAGATGTTTGATCACCATGGCCTACCAATCCTCAAGCAAAGGAAAAGAAAGCCTTACTGTCGTTGAAGGAGGATCGCCCAAGGGTCTCGAACGAGGACTTCCAGGAAAACCAGCATGTCCAACTCCTCATCCTGTTCGGAAGGTCCAAGAAGATGTGTGTGGCCAAGGGATGCATACTTCCACCCCACGATATCCACGACTTCAACAAAGAACACATCCCTGAAGACTATGTGGTCGTGAGCCCGTTATGGCACGTTCTCGACCAGGAACATTTTGAATTGGACCATCCCAACCTACAACCGGCCAGGCACCTAGGGCAGGCACTTGGATTGGAAGTTCTATGGAACCACGAGGACATCGAGATCATTGCTCGAACGCCAACTCCAACGCCGACACCAGCATCACAACCATCAGCCACCGGATCTTATCCTCCGAAAGATCCAGATCATGACAGCGATCATGACGAAGAAAAGGGTGGGGACAAGGGCAAGGGGAAGGACAAAGGAGAAGGCGGTAGCGAAGGCGGGGACAAGGAAAAGGTAGAAGGTGATGGTAGGGAAAAGGAAAAGGGCACTGACATGGGCACTGTGTCTCCCCCGCCTCCAAATAGTCCACCGATCGGCCCGGTCAATGAGGCAAGAAGCTCAGAGGCCGGTAAGGGCGGCAACACGACAACAACAAGCCAGCCAAGCACGAACGAGCAGCAAGGAGGCATGACGGGGGAGGCAACAGTGACGAAGACACCTCCACCGTCAACCACAAGCCAATGTCCTCCCCCGCCCACCAAGAATCCAAGAACGTCTACCGACAAGCTCCCGTACACGCTCACATTCGAAAGGTATGGCAACATTGAGCATAATACCACATCCATAGTATATATGCTACTAACATTCCTATCCATCGTTTGCCAGGCCTGAAACTACCCGTCAACTATTTGATGAGGCCGAAGACTGCCCTGGCCACTATGTGTGCGGGAAGTTCATGATTCCCAAGGCCCAGCTCACCGACGAGGAAAAGTGGGATACAATGAGGTTCCATCTATGGTACATGGAAGCTGCAAAAGCCGGGATGTCAAGTTTTAACGTCAAGATTCCCACGGAGTACTTCTACTTGCCCGCTGGTAACGAAATGCACCTACCCGTCGACTTTAGCGACATGTACAACCTGATGCGGGAAGAAGACCTGGGCATCGTTCAAATCACCATATTCACACTGTAAGTGATGAATGCAACTTCCACAGATCACTACATTTGTATTTTCTATAGTTCTATACTTATTATGTCACGATGACTTGTCCGTGCAGCATGACAGTCACTCTAAGTAATAAAAAGACACGTCATGTACTCTACATCTCTCCTGCACATATTGCTGAAAGAGTCATCAAGGGTTTCGAGATCACTGATCCGGAGATGACAGTTCGACAATGAGAGAAGAAATATAAAGAAAATATGAAAGCCGAGAAGATTAAGTTGAAAAATTACATACTAGAATGCATGAAGAAGATCAAGCCGAATGGGCCAGAGTGTATAATGGCTGCCTATCACTTTGGGTAAGTCAAATACATGTACGTACACCTAAGTCGCTAGCATATGATGCCTTCTCATCGTCATAAACTCTATTTTGTTGCAATGGTGCAGCCAGGGCCTCGAGGGTGGCCACTGGGTTGCTTTTATCATATACCCTCAAGATGGCAGGGCCTATGTGTTTGACTCCTTGAGCGTACCAAACAAGCAAGGGTACAAGGCATTCGAAGATTATCTGAAAAAGTAAGTCATCTAGCTTTTTCATCAGTATCAGTTACTGTTACCATACGTTTTTAAATGGTGGCTAAAACTATTATATTTCATACAACGCTTATATGGAATACCAACAGGTGCCCGAAATCTGGGACCAAAGAACTCAAAAGTTCAAGGACAAGCATAGGTACCACCTCAAAATCCGACGAGATTTCCCGGTACGTATTTCAAATGTTCAATTCATGTTTCATACATATATATGGGTTCTAATGCTTGTGTATCAATCGTGCAGTCCGCCAAACAACCACTAGGATCGAAGACATGTGGCTTGTACACATGCGAGTTTCTAAGGGAAAGCAAGGAGTACACCAATAGCTGGAAGAAGCTCAAGGAAGGTGTCAAGTATTGGGGAGAGCAGCAGAGCCGCAGGATGTGCTTTAAACAAGTCAAGACGGACATATGCAAGTTTGTAATGGAGAAATGCATTCTCGAATGAGAAACGTTCTTCGACAACGAATCCGAGCTGGCGTTGCTACCCCAATACGAGAAGCTCCGCAAATGGAACACAATGCTTCGTCCGACAGATTACGCTCATCAAGTTGAACTATGAATTGTAATTTGAATTTGAAATCAACTAAGTCAATGTGTATATGATGACAACAAACAACTAAGTGACTTTGTATGTTATGTCCAGATGGTTTATATGTGCATATATATATCTCTGTTCGAAATCTGGAATTCTTTGAAAACTGCAATTGATTTGAATTCATATCCTGCTGTTTCTACTGGCTGCATTATTTATTTATTTTAATCCAAAATTAATAATCGTGGCGGGCAACATAAGTAGCCCGCTACGGTTAAACGAAACTACCACAGCGGACAACCTAAATCGACCGCTGCGGTAAATAATTTACCGCAGCGGGCGCTTTAGGTTGTCCGCTGCGTTAAATTCTATTAACCGCAGTGGGCTTTTTATGTTGCCCGCTTCGGTTAAGGCTTTTACCGCAGCGGGCAAGAGCGCCCGCTGCGGTAATGGCCACGATTAACCATGGCCTTAGCACCGTAGCGGACGTTGTTGCCCGCTGCGGTAAAGCCAAAAGGCCCGCTGCGGTTAAGCCTTGTGCAGTAGTGTCAATCAACACATCGGCCACTGGCCAAAACCCTAGGATTAGGAGTAACGTAGAACTCGGCGGAACCTTCAACCAGGCAGGGCTGCATCGGCTTCGACCGACCTCCGGTTTGCTTGTAAGTTTCACCAATGGCTTGTGTCATTGTACAATAAGGTTGCATTTGGCATCGACCAAACTCTTGTTAAGCTATGACATGGCTAGTTATCAGTTTAAGATCGCCTTTTGTAAGACTGTCTTGACTCTGATCAATCCCTTGCTTTAGTCGATCTTGACTAGTTATCGGCTCTATTGGTTTTGGCAAACCAATAGATTCATTAAGTTATCGATGTTGTTTATGTTTTAACATTTTTCTTTATGTTTTAAGCAATATCTTTCCCAATCAAGATTGACAAAGTAGCCTAAACCTAAAAGATGTCTAGTTTCGGCTATCCAAAGGCCTTGCACGCTCATAATGAAGGAAATAGCCAATTCAAGCCTTTCATCGACTATTTTGTCAATCTTGATTGTTACATGTTGTGCGTTCAAGATATCCGATAAAACCATGTTTTTGATCTAAGAACAAGTAGATTTGATCTAGCATGTTTATTATGGCTGAATTTCCGAATCCCACTGATATACATGGTAGATTAGATTTGCTTGATCTTAAATCAAATCATGGTTCTAGCGGATAGATCTTGTTCGTGCCTCATGGACCCTACATCAGCTAAAATAGCCAATCCAGTTACGCTTTCTTCATAATGTATGATTTTATGCTGCTTGGAATCAATGGATCTGCTTGTTGCATTGGACGTGATCTAGTTTGGTCATCATTATGGCTGCATGGAGACACCCCACTGTTGATGTTTAAGCTATTTTATCGATCTATTTGTTATTATGGCTGCAAGGAAACACTACATTGTTAACAGATAGAACTGCCTATGCAATTAGTTGATACGTTGATTTCACGCCGTTTAGACGTACACATAGATCTTTATTTTCCTAATATGTTTAAGCTTATCGGCTGTTTATCTGTCCTAAATTTTTTCGTACATATATCATAGCCGTTTTGCTTTATATCTTTATCAATGCCTTCAAGCAATCTTTTGGGAGTTGACTTTGTAGTCAATATCCTATTAACAATGGCTATATCAGAGCCGTATAGTTTGGAACTGTCTAGCACCAAACCGGCAGGTTCCACAATTTGATAACTTTTTCTTCTCCTTGTCAATTGCAGGTCAAATTGACTGGCACGTCCGAGGTCAATCTCACCAAGATTTGGCACCGCCATTTGTTGAAGGTTCAGGAGGTCAGGACCTTGTTCCGTACGCCCTCTGAGGACCATGCGTTCGAGTGTGTTGGCGCTACCGACCGGATTTTTGTGTCAACAATTAGATAGACCCGCTTAGAAAACCCTAAGATCTCTCTCTATCCACATTACCATTCTTTTGAAGGAACAAGAATGCAATAGCAAGGCGACCAGAGGGGGGGTGAATGGGAGCTCAAAAATTTCTCTCGAAACTTTGGCCTTTTGTTCCCAAAATCAACCCCCAAAAGCTTCGATCGAAACCATGATGCCCACGACCCTTGGAAGAGGGTGGATGATCCCTAGGATCACAGCGAGGCACCACAAAGCGATAGCAAGCCAAGAGCCAAAAGCACCGACACAAGTTCGAACCTTGGAAACCGAGTCCCAAACATAGATTGAAGGCTACGTCGGGAAATCCCCAGATACCGATGCTAACAAGTAGCAAAGATACCTAGAGAGGTTCCTAGGTGAACTAGGAGGCCAACCGAGAGGTCCGGAAACCTACCAAAGAAGTCGGGAGAGCAAATGCACCAAAACTCAACAAGCAACCGACTCCTGGACTGTCCGCCAGTACGGTCCCGGACTGTCCGGCTCAACTGCGGACTGTCCGCGAGGGGATGGCGGACTGTCCGCCGGCCAAATCCCCGAAACAGCACTGTTGCTGCAAGTCCCCTGGACGTTCCTGGACTGTCCGCGAACTCCAACGGCGTACTGTCCGCCGGTCAACCAAAAGTCAAACGGCCGAAGAACAGAGCCACTGGTCCGGCTCGTCCCCGACGCGCGGACTGTCCGCGCCTTGGGTGGCGGACTGTCCGCCAACACCCAGTGAGGGCGAATTTGGTCGCCTCTCACACAAATCTTCCCAAATTCGAATCAAATCACAATCCCACGTTCCAAAACTTGGAGAAGATGATCACGAGGTAGTTGGAAGACTATCCCCAAGAAATCATCCGCTCAAATCAACTCAATCACCGGGAAATCGAAAGGGAGGGTGTATGAACGAAAAAGCACCACGAAAACGAAATCGACCCGATCTACTTGTTGGTGAGGAGTTAGATGAATTCCTTCGGTGGACATAATCTCCTTACTATAAAGAACAAGTTGGTTTAAGTGGAATTCGAAAAGATGCAGTAGGGAGGGAGATCGAGTGACGGGAAAAACACGGAGAAATGGAGAACGCGAAGAACACGAACCAAAACACGAATCAACACATCGATCTGCAACCGTGTGGCTACCACACGCTACAACAGTGAGATTACGGCCTCACTTGCTCAAAATCTTCAGTACACAGATGTATGGTTCTCTGCGGATCTCAGTTGCTACAGCAGGGGATTGGGAGAGCAGGAAAACCTAGAAGGCAATGAGCAAATGGCTGAGATAGCATGGGAGGAGGGTGTCTCCCTCTACTTATCCTAATTCTAATTCCTACTCTACCCCTCTCTAATTACAGAGCAAACCAGCTAAACCCTAGGGTTATTCTGGACCAACTCGAAGATGCTGGTGATCCGACGGCCACGCCCGCACAACTGGTAGCGTTGCCTCGATGCAACCTCACCGATTGCCGCCACGTGCCGCCACCGCTCGACTCGTCCTTTTCCCGGACTTCGCCCCCGGTTTTGAGGCCCAAACCGGGAAACCAGCCGAGCATTGCCTGAGTTTTGTGGCCCAAACTCAGAAACCCGCAGCACCCAGGTTTTGAGGCCCAAACCTGGAAACCGTCCTCAGCCCGAGTTTTGTGGCCCAAACTCGAAAACCATCCGCACCCAGGTTTTGAGGCACAAACCCGGAAACCGACCACTCGATGGTTTTTCTGTGGCTCAACCACCAAACCGAGCCGTAGAGGGGATGCACCGCCCGTGCACCCCGTCCACCAACACGTGTCCCCAAGTCCACGACCGAGGCAACACCGTGCCCGCAAGTCTTCGCTCGTTGCTGTCCCAGGCTGTCAGCCACCACAGCTGATCCTCGGGCCACCGGTCCCTCAGTCCAAGCCTCACGTCTGCCCTTCGCCACTCTTGGTCCATCAGCACGACACGTCTCTACTTGACCTTCACATTGCCTTTGATCACTGTATCCGTGCTCGACACCTGCACAACACAAGCCAAAGAACATGCGCATTATCCTAGTTGACAATCACTCATCACTCAGAGACTCGACATACACCCATGTACCCGCATCTTTTCTTGGACGTTCATAATTCTTCTAGTACACTTCAGGTTCCCTGTGGAAATCGATACCCTAGAATACTTTTGGGTGAAAGCTACATCGGTATCCGTGCGCTTGCGGATTTTTCTGTGTGCGTTTAAAATACCCAACAAGCTTTTTGGCGTTGTTGCCAGGGAACAGTAGTTGTTCTAGAATCGAACCAAGTTCGTCCTATTTCTTTTCTTTTTACCACCTTTCCCTTTTTACCACCTTTTTCTTTTACCACCCCATCACCACATGGAATTCACTCCTATCTATAAGTTCTTTGCTGTAAAGGGCGACTTGTTGGAGCCTCCACCATCATCACACCCCATTCATACAGATGGCTATGAGCTTCGCCCTGCTGTTATAGCCATGGTTCGGGAGAAATCCTTCTCTGGGTCAGAAGACGAAGATCCATACACCCACCTTAGGGAGTTTGAGCAGTTGTGTTCTTGTCGGACTATTGCTGGCATGACACAAGAGACCATTAAATGGAAATTATTCCCGTTCTCCCTTTTGGGAAGAGCAAGCAAATGGTATGATCATTCCGTAAGGGGCTTAAATGGAAATTGGGATGAACTTCAGGACAACTTTTGTCTTGCTTTCTTCCCTCTTTTTTGAATCATTGATCTTAGAATCGAAGTTCTTGCATTTAAACAAAAAGAGAAGGAGACACTATAAGCAGCTTGGGCTAGGTTCATAAGCCTCACCAATTTTGGCCCAAATCTTTCCTTACCTGACCATGTCCTACACTTTTCACTTCTATCGTGGTCTTAACAAGGAAACTGCTCTACATCTCGATTTAGCTTCTGGAGGATCATTCTCACATAAACTTGTTAGTGAAGGAAGAGACATCCTAGAGAAAATCCTTGAAAGCACTCCTTACACTAGCACTTTTGACGAATTCCCAAAAGAAGAAGTCGAGCCCAACCCCGAACAACACAAGGAGGAACACACAACCGAATTTGAAATTCCTTCAAATCATTCTAATAATTTGGCTATCGCAGAACCTTCTCTAGAGAAAACACCCCACACTTTAGAAAATTATGAACCCCATCCTTCGGTGTTCTTCTCGGAAATCGAGGAAGCTGATATCAAAGAGCATGGAAGCTACATCATAAACACCTCTTTAAATCCATGCTCATATGAGACATCTCCTAATTCAATTGGTGTGTCTAACATTGCCACACTCGAGATTTTCAACCCCTCACACTTTCTGTTTACAAAAACTTCAAAAGGGTGGTTGTAGATGCGTATGTTTATCAAAAATTTTCTAGATCTCGTAGTGCTCTTAAGTTGGTGTTGGAGGGGAAACCACTTCACCAAATCACATCTTGAAGGTTTCCCCATGACAAGCTTAGTGTCCTAAAACAAGCACTTATCAGATCAGTGTTCACCTTCTTGCTACACTGCCCTTGTGTAATGAGCAAAGAGATGATTGTTAAAATATTCCTTTTGGTATTTTTGTCACTAACCTTTGCAGGTCTGGAGCAGAAAAGAACGAAGGGATGACAAACACTAGGTATGTCCAACTAATCATCATGCAACATTAAATTACATTCATCCAATCTTGATTTTTGCAAAATCCAAGCTTGGGATTACACTTAGTAAAAACAACTCTTGCCTTGTTGCTATGTTGGTTGCACCTACCTTTAAAACATGCTCATGTGCTATACGCTAATCATGCTCTCTCATCACCATTTGAGTAAATCTCTTTAATGCCTTAATGCTACCTTCATTTGCTATAGTATATGTTTAGGTTTGAAGTACTTTCATACATCTCTTAAATGAAGCATGGTGCATAGTTTAGGAGTGGTGATCTTGCTTTCAAAGGCTTTTTAATTTAAGCATGCTTAGGTGAAAATGTCCTCTTAAATCAAATTAGACGTGGTGTCTAGGTTGATTTTTGAGCCGATAGTATGCTATAGTGGATGTTGGATATTTTATTGGACTAACCCCTGCAGGAAAACTTCCAATATCAATTTGGGAAAGTCCTGAGATGAACTCACACTGGAGATGAAAAGACACATGAACTTCAACAACTTGCGCAAGGGAGACACAACTCACTGATCATGGAGAAAAGAGGTCTATAGAACAAGACAGAAGATGAGTGCCCCAAAACAATACCTACAATCAAACCACTCACTCCATGGAAGTAGGTGAACAAGTCTGGGCTGGGCCACTAGAAGACAAAGTCTCCATCGTTTGAACCTATTGAGAACAAGACTTAGCTGGCCCACTGTGAGATAGGCAAGAGAAGACAAGCTATTCATGAACAACAACCAGCTAGACAAGAGAAGCTTCCACAAGGTGGTTCGACACAATCACTCTTCAATGATAAAGCAACATTTCAAGGTAAGTGACCATCACTTTAAAAGCTTCTCTTTGATTCTGGTATGCATAAATAAAGAACCAAACATGTTTAAGTTGCACCTCACTTGATCCAACCTAATCAACTCAACATGTTCAGTTCTTTACTCTTTGTTCCTAGCCTTACTCTCTTGGATCTCACTATCTTAACCAATGAGCTAAAATGTTATGCATCTAATCTTTGGAAGATGATATATCACAATCATAAAAAGATCGACACTTTACGCATATATTATCCTTCCTTGGGTTAAGCAAGCTGTTCTGTTAAATATTTTAAGATGCTAATTCCATGCTCATCTTTTGATCCTATCACTCATGTTAAATAGAACACATAAACAACAAGTTTATCTTGTATGATGTGCCTAAGGTTAGAGAGGAATAAACAAAACTTTTGGTTATGTTGGTGTTTTTCCACCAACAGAGCCCATGCACTACATCTCTACCTTGTCTTGATGAGCAGGATACACTCTTGAGCAAAACATGGAGGAGTTTGTCAACTCCCAAATTCTACAGAGTGAAGGTCCTAGATCTACAAGAAGATGTGCACTAATCAAGATGCTGCCAGCTTCCACAACTAATGCTTCACTTCAAATTACTGGGCAAACGAAGAACATGAGTGACACCATATCAAGAGGTGTAGTTATCAAGGTCTACCTATCAAGATCAAATGATACACCTCAGGAATGAACATGGTGAGAAGTCCTGTTCAAAGGACTTAAAACATTGAACCCTCGCCGAAAGGTAAAATCGGTTGTTAAACATATTTATCTTTTCTGCATTAATTTCTCTTTTAGCATGATTACTTTCTATCATTTGCATAATCATTGCTCCATAGCATATTTACTTTTCTGCATTAGCATTGCATAAAAAAGAAAATATCATAAAACCTAAAAACCCCATGCGAATAATTCTATGGTATGTAAAAACCCGTAGGGATATTCACCGTGGTGGCGTAAAAATAAAAATGCATTCATTTTGTTAGACTATCATTGCATCATAAAAATAAAAATACAAAAATATTGAGAAAGAGATCTTACTGAAACTCTGGACAATTAAGGCTTAAGTGGCCAACCACTAATGCTTAATTTGTTCCACAAGTCTTGTTGTCTATTTGAGTTTCACAGGATTGAAAGACCAAGAAAAGCTGATGAGCAAGTGGATCCACTGTTGGAGCACTGTTTCCACAACCATCAACTGAAGGACCGAAAGTGCTACCAGAAAGCGACCAGAGGGGGGGGGGTGAATGCGAGCTTCAAATTTCTTTTCAGAAACTTGTTGCTACTGTTCCGAGAATCAACCCCCAAGAGCAAACCTAGAGCTTGCTAGTGTCCATGACCCTAGATGTAGGGTGGATGCTTCCAAGAAGCACAGCGGGACACTACACAACTCTAGAAACCCAATGCAAAAGCCGGAAATCAAAACCGACAACGTACAAGCGAAACACGGACGAAAACGTGCAGACTGAGTATGACCGGACTCTGCCTGCGTCCGGTCAGTGACCACCGGACGCGTCTGGTCATGTAAAACCCAATTTGGGACCTTACTGTTCGCGACCGGACTCACTGAAGAGATGCGTCCGGTCGAGAGTCAAGCGTCCGATCAATCAGAGAAACGTTCGGTGAACAATGGAAGCTATGCGTCCGGTCACTTTCACGTTGAGCGTCCGGTCAAACCACGAAGAACACAGCGATCAAGTTCAACGACCGGACTCACAAGCCTAGCGTCCGGTCGGCTCGACGCCAGAGTCCGGTCACCCCGAAAAACGTTGTTCGTCCACCGATTCGACTTGATCTCACCCAAAACGAATCCTCTAGGCAACAAACTTGGTGAGATGAGCCACAAGGAGGATAGTGAGCTACTCCTACGAGATCATGGCTCGAACCTATCTCCAAATCGATGAATCGAAGAAATTCGGGGGAAAGGTGAAAAACTTGACCCAAAACAAAAATCGACCGATCTACTAGCTCGTGAGGTTAGAGGAGAATTCCTTCGGTGGAAAGAAGTGCCTCACGATCTAGAACATCTCTGTTCAAATGGAATCGCAAAAGATGCAACGAACAAAGAGATCGATTGACGGGAAAATCATGGAGAAAAGCAATCCATGAATGAACAAGAACAAAGCACGAATAACTACCACGAATTTGCAACCGTGTGGCTACCACACGCTACAACAGTGAGATTACGGTCTCACTTCCTCAAAATCTCACGAACACAGAGGTATGATTGTCTTCTCTGTGGATCTCAGTTCGCTATAGCAGAGGATAGGGAGAGCAGGAAAACCTAGAAGGAAAAATAGCAAAATGACTGAGATGATTTGGGAGGTGGGTGTCTCCCTCTACTTATCCAAATTCTATTTCCCACTCTATCCCTAACTAATTACAGAGCGAGCCAGCTAAACCCTAGGGTTATTCTAGACCAACTCATGGTAGGTGGTGATCTGACGGCCACGCCCGCACAACTGGTAGCGTTTCCTCGACGCAACCTCCACGATTGCTGCCACGTGCCGCCACCGCGCTGCTTGTCCTTTTCCCGGACTTCGCCCTCGGTTTTGAGGCCCAAACCGGGAAACCAGCCTTCACGACCAACCCCCGGTTTTGATGCCCAAACCGGGAAACCAGCCATCCATCGCCTGAGTTTTGTGGCCCAAACTCAGAAACCCGCAGCACCCCAGGTTTTGAGGCCCAAACCTAGAAACTGTCCTCAGCCCAAGTTTTGTGGCCCAAACTCGGAAATCATCAGCGCCCAGGTTTTGAGGCCCAAACCTAGAAACCGTCCACTCGGTGGTTTTTCTATGGCTCAACCACCAAACTGAGCTGTGCAGGGGATGCACCGCCCATGCACCCCGTCCACCGACACGTGTCCCTAGGTCCTCGACCCAAGCAACACCGTGCCCGCAAGTCTTCGCTCGTCACTGTCCCAGGCTGCCAGCCACCACAGCTGATCCTCGGGCCACCGGTCCCTTAGTCCAAGCCTCACGTCCGCCCTTCGCCACTCTTGGTCCATCGGCATGGCACGTCTCTACTTGACCTTCACCTTGCCTTTGATCACTGTATCCATGCTCGACACCTGCACAACACAAGCCAACGAACATGCGCATTATCCCAGTTGACAATCACTCATCACTCGAGACTCGGCATACACCCATGTATCCGCAATCTCCCCCTTGATGGGTGCATTGTCAACTACCAACACAAATCATAATGGAAGAAGAAGAAAGAGGAAGGAGAAGAGAGAACTCGACCAAATGACCTAAAAGCATAGCAAAGCCAAAGAAGGTCAAGTGGAAAGAGCAAGACAACTTGGTCCCCAAAGACATGGGCAACGGCTCGACGCAACCAAGCAAAGCAAAGCTAGCCCTCAAGAAGAGGTAGAACAGGCTCAACACCGCTAGCATGAAAACCTCGATACCAATCGAAAAATCAATTGAAATCCAAGCAAAGATAGAGCTGTCCCTCAAGAAGAGGCAGAACGGGCTCAATACCGCTAGCGAGAAAGCTCGATACCAACTGAAGAGCATAACCAATTGGAACATTCAAAGTCACTGAGCCAGCTCAAACTCCCCCTCCAATAGTGCACACAACCACGAAAACTCTCCCTCATGCCCTTATGATTTGACAAATTTCTCCCCCTTAGTTGAAAATGCACTATCAAGAAACTCCCCACCAAATGCATATGAGTAAAAATGCAAGTTAGCAGCTTCAGGAATATAGTCGATAGAATGAGAAGATGCTTTGACAAAATGTTGATCCGATGACTCATCAAAATGCACAGAATGCTGGCAAGGGCTCGAACTGATCACCAAATACGAAATATGAACATGTAAGCAACGTGAGCAGTTTTAGTCAAAAGGATATTCACCATCAAAATAGCACTAAACATGTATAGACAGGAAGTCAAATAAGTGCTAAACATGTATACAAGGTGAACTACCCCTAGCAAGGTTCAATCATCATGCTATATGATGAAACATAGACTTGTGTATTCAAATTTTATCGAAGTTGCAGCGGTTAAATTACACAAGTTCAAATTTCAGCATATGATTGCGAGAGGTTGAAAGCTTGTCATTGCCTAACTTTTCAATTGTGCGAAGCCTATGCAGAAGCAATCAGAAGCTTAAAGCAATAGTTTCGGTCATACACTACATAGCTCAAGTTTAACTCAAAGTGCAATGAGAAACAATCTCAAAACTATGATGTGCTGACAAGCAATCCCATCTCGATCTTTCCAATTCACTTAACTTGGTTCAAATTTAAAGACAGAATATGAACATACCAAGCAAGTGAATGACTCAGAAATAGAGACATAGCAACCTAGCATATATGAAGAGCACAAGTGATTTCAACATATTCTACACATGCTAGTTGCATATCTCAATGGTGAACATTTTCAGGTTTTATGTTCATTTAGCAGGTCCACCATTTATGAAATAGCTCAGCTCACAACATGTATCAGTGATCAGAAAGAGCAAAAAGCTACAAGCATCATCATAAAGCATCGGAGCATACACTACACAGAGCATAGTCACATTCTAAAGATTATACACATGAAGCACTGAATGTAAATATGCAAGATGAAATGCAAAGATGCATGAAGAAATCAAATGAAAGAAAAAGAGTCAGTCTAGAACACACAAACCAAAATGTTTCCCCCATCTAAAAAGGGAAACACACACCAAGCTCACCTCTCAACCTAGCAAAACTTGATTTGTCTAAAGGCTTGGTGAAAATATCAGCCATCTGATGATGAGTATCGACATGGCGAAGGTCGATATCACCCTTTTCATAGTGGTCTCATAAAAAATGAAAGCGCACATCAATGTGTTTGGTCTTAGAGTGCAGCACGGGGTTCTTAGCAAAGCTAATAGCACTCGTGTTGTCACAAAGCAAAGGAACGCGAGAAAAGCTCAGACCAAAATCACGCAAAGTGGCCATCATCCATAGCAACTGGGAACAGCAGCTAGCCGCAGCAACATACTCAGCCTCCGTGGTAGACTGGGCAACACTAGACTGCTTGCGAGAAGACCACGATACAAGAGACGAACCAATAAATAGACAAGTCCCAGAAGTGGACTTGCGCTCAATCCGGCAACCAACAAAGTCGGCATTAGAATAACCGCAAAGGGAGAGGGTGGAGGAAGCAGAATACCAAATTCCAAACTCAGGAGTGAAGCATAAGTATCTCATAATGCGCTTGACTGCCTAACGGTGCGAGGTGCGCGGTGATGACTGAAATCGCACGCAAAGACATACCGCGAACTGGATGTCCGGGCGTGTCACCGTCAGGTACAGCTGCGACCCAATCATACTCCAGTACTCTTTTCTGGTCTACAGCTTCTCCATCTACATCCGCATCCAGGGCTGCCGTAGTCGGCATGGGTGTTGGAAGAGGCTTGGCCTCACCCATGTCAAACTTCTTCAGGATGTCCTTGGTGTACTTGCCCTGGTGTACGAACGTTCCCTCTCGGGATTGCTTTATTTGCAATCCAAGGAAAAACGTCAACTCGCCCATCATGCTCATCTCAAACTCCCTGCTCATTGTATCTGCAAACTTGGCAACCAAAGCATGAGAAGAACCACCGAAAATGATATCATCCACGTAAATCTGGACCAAGAGAGTGTCATTGCCTTGCTTGAGGAGAAAAAGCGTTTTATCCACACATCCCATTTTAAAACCCTTAGCAAGCAAAAAGGTTTTCAACCTATCATACCAGGCTCTAGGGGCTTGTTTCAAACCATACAAAGCTTTGTGAAGTTTAAAAAGATTGTTTGGAAACTTGGGATTTTCGAAACCGGGGGGTTGTCTAACATACACTTCCTCTTCTATGTAGCCGTTTAGGAAGGCACTCTTGACATCCATTTGAAAAAGTTTAAACCCTTTGGACGCAGCAAAAGCCAAGAGTATCCTAATAGCCTCCAAATGAGCTATGGGAGCAAAAGTCTCCTCATAGTCTATCCCCTCCTTCTGACTATACCCCTGGGCTACTAGTCTGGCCTTGTTTCTCACAACATGGCTATCCTCACCTTGTTTGTTTTTGAAAACCCATTTTGTACCAATAGGGTGACACTCAGGAGGAGGAGGAACAAGAACCCAAACCCGATTTCTCTCAAAGTTCTCAAGCTCCTCATGCATGGCATTGACCCAATCTGGATCAGATAAAGCGTGTCCAACATCTCGGGGTTCAAAATCAGCAACAAATGCAGAATGAGCAAAGTGAGAGATTTGTTGTGACCTTGACCGAGTGACACGTTCGCCGATGCTGCCAATCATCTGTTGAGGCGGGTGTTGGCGCTAAATGTGTCGTGGTGCCTCCCGAACTGAATAAACCTCCCCCTCAACAGCAGCTGGTGCCTCCTCGGGTACAAAAGGTACCGCTCGAAGTGGCGGATCCCGCGGCCCCCAAGTCGTCGAAGAAGAAGGGTCAGGGCCTTGAGTGGTAGTAGAGGCCGCTCTTTGCGGCTCAGCAGGTGGAGGTGGTGCTGGGTCAACCATCCCTTCAGCACCATCGTCCTCATCACCAAAAAGAGGCTCACCAACCTCATGATCACTTGCACGCTCAAAACGAGAAGAAGGACAAACCATGGTCTCGTCAAAGGTGACATCTGATGTCTCCATGACTCGGTTAGTGTCAAGGTTAAGTACACGATATGCGCGAGTATGAGTGCCATAACCCAAATACACACCGTCAGAAGAATGAGACTCAAATTTGTCCAGGTTGCCTTTCTCAAGTATAAAACAGTGGCAACCAAAAACTCGAAAATAACTTACCTTGGGCAGTTTTCCAAAACGCAACTCATAAGAAGTCTTTTTCAAGAAAGCTCGGAGAAAAATGCGATTGGAAATGTAGCATGCAGTGCTCATAGCTTCGGCCCAATCTCGCCTAGGAGTCCTATGCTCCTTGAGCATCGTCCTGGCCATCTCAACAAGGGTCTGATTCTTCCTCTCTACAACACCATTCTCGAATTCGGAACCATTATCACTTCTAATAGCTCGCATCGAGTTCAAAGGGAACTCGTTCTGAAGACGCAAAATCAGATTGCGAGCAAAAGATAAAGTCTCAGTCTTCTCAGACAAAAAGAAGACCCACGAATATCTCAAAAACTCATCAACAACAACAAGCACATACCACTTCCCCCCAACCGAGCTCACCCGAGCTGGACCAACAAGGTCCATGTGTAAAAGCTCTCCAGGGCGCTTGGTCATGACCTGAGTCACTGGATGATGGGGAGCGGCAACCATCTTCCCATGTCTACAAGAATGGCAAACAAGATCCTTCTCCATATGCAACTTGGGCAATCCTCGGATTAGGCCAAGTGAGCTAAGCCTTGCAAGCAAGTCGAAGCTCAAATGTCCAAGTCTCCTATGCCACTTCCAAAGATCAGAGGAGGAAGGTCCAGCCACAAGACAACGAGAAGTGCCAAAAGACTCCGAGAAATTCGCACGAAAGACTTTCCCAAAGGGCGAAATCAAACACACAAGATTGCCCTGAGGATCCAAAATACGACTGAGATTCGGCTTAAAACGAATCTCATAGTCATCATCGAAAAGTTGCAAAACAGAAAGAAGGTTAAAATGCAAGTTAGAAACAAGAGCAACATCACGCAACACAAAGTGCTCATTAACTCGCACAGACCCACGAGACAACACTTTACCTTTCCTATTGTCGCCGAAGGTGATAAACTCCTTTCCGGCGACCGGACTAAGACTGGAGAACCACTTGGCATTTCCGGTCATGTGTCTCGAACAACCGGAATCCACCAACCAAACGTTCTCCAATCGTTTTACCTACATCAATAAAAAGACATAGGGTGAGCATACGGTCCAACACTGGGGTTGGTGAAGTAGGGAGAAGACCAGTGTTGGGCCGGCTGCTCAAAAGAACAGTTAGCAGAAAAACCATTCCTAGCGCGCCTACGAGAAGAGCGATCACCACGTAGAGGAAAACGTGGTCCGCTAAGGGAGGAGCGTCCATCGCGATACTCAAAACGCGGTGGGGAAAACTCTCAACTACAAAGCCACCACCACGGGTTCCATAGCTGACAACAGCAGGCTCCCGCCGGGCACGACCTCCTCGCGGTCTAGGCCTAGGAACTTGAGGTTTTGGACCTCTAGGCCTAGCAGCACGCCTCTGAACATTCGACACATGTACATCATGGAAAGGATGGTACATGTCCGTGATGTTCATCTCCTTTGCACGGCGCGCCTCTCTCTTGCGCCGAAAGCAAAACTCACTCAAGTGTCCATCCCTCCCATAGTGCTCACAATGGTACCTCACCGCTCTCATAGGGGGTTGTTGGTACTCACGGTAGTGGGTGTGGATCACTTTGCCCTTCTGTGGCATAAGCTCCTCTTGGATAGGTGGCGTGGTGTCAAACTTGTTTTTCAGATGGTTGGGCTTAGGAGACCATGTCTGTTTCTTTAGTGGAGCTCTTGGAGGTTTAACAAATACCCCATCCTTGGTGTTAGGCTTGAGAGGCTCTTTGGGTGGAATCTTGGTAATCTTGGGAGTAGTGGAGGAGTTGGGCTTCTCACATGGGTTAAGACCACTCGACTCTCCAATCTTGCCAAAAGATGAAACATTAACACCCTGAGCAAAACCTACACCTGGACCTCCAGCAGCACACTTAAACTAGGAGATCATCATCCCAAGCTGCGGCTCACCACTAGACACCCATGACAAGATGGTCCGAAGGTATGTGTTTTCCTCCTCGGTTTGCATCTTGTCATGCTTCACTTTGGTTATCTCCATCTCCAAGCCCTCACACAGAACACACCTAGCCACACAAGTGCTACCCGAGCTGGCCTCTTCAAGAGACACAATCTTGGCATTCTTCTCTGCCAACTCGGATTGCAAGCCCGCACATGACATGCATGCACCAAGCACCAAAGATCTAGCTCTAAGCTCATCCACCTCTCCTATCAACACAGCATACTTACCTCTCAAAGTGAGAAGGTCAGTCATGTGTGTGGGGCACATCTCGCACTTACCCTCCTCAGAGACAACTACGGTGGACTTGGCAAACTCAAGCTCCTTCACCGTATCCTCCCACTTCTGCCTAAACTCCTTCCGCTCTCTAGCAGCGCGCCTAAGAAGCTTGTCTTGACTAAGAAGGGCGGCAGTAAGCTTCTCGACCTCAGCAGAAAGCTCATCAGGGGTCAGAGATACCTGAGAGGTGTCGGCGTCATCGTCGTTCTGAGGGATCTCCTCCAGCTCGGCGTTGACCTCCTTGCCGAGGGCCATGGTGCAGAAACCCTCGTTGTCGGCGAATAAGCAGAGGTCGTTCAGCTTGTCCTCGATCCTCTTCTTCTTCTCGGACTCGTCGTCGCTTGAGGAAGCAGAGTAGTCATCCGAGTCGTCGACGTCGCTGAGCGTGGCGAATAATGCACGCTGCTCAGCCTGGGCCTTCTCCAAGTACTTCGTCTTGATGTACTCCTTGTTGAAGCTGCCCTTCCGCTTGTGCTTAGCGGGGACGTACTTCTCTTTGCACTTGTTGGCGTCATACTTGTGCCCATGATCTGCCTTGCTGAAGACTTGCTTGTTCTTCTTCGGGCAATTAGCGATGAAGTGGTTGGAGTCGCCGCACTTGAAACAACCCGAGCGTCCTCCCCGCGGGGACGGTTCATGCAGTTGTTGTGGAACCGCGAGAACCAGTTGGCGAGCAAAGCTAGCTCATCATCCCCCATGAACTCCAGCTGCTCCTCTGTGATAGAAAGAAGTGAAGAGAGTGCACATCCTCCAGAGGAGTTAGCAGAAGAGCCAGAAAGCAAAGCCATTGACGGGCCAGATGGATTTTCATAAGAAGCCCTCGCCATGGCATCGATCTCACTGGACTTGAGCTTACTAAAGAGCTCGTCGCATGTGAGGGTCTCATAGCTAGGCGATTCAATGATCGCCTGGACCTTTGAGTCCCACACCGACCGATCAAGAGTATGCAAAAGCTTCAAAGCTCTCTCATGATCGTCGAAAGGCAACAACTCCCTGTTAGCCCTCATCCTGTTGACAATCACCTGAAAGCGAGCGAATAAACTTTCTATGCTCTCGCCAGACATATGTCGAAAGTTCTCATACTCCTGCTTGTGCGACTCATAAAGACGGGATTTGACTTGAGAAGTTCCCTCATGGAAACGCATGAGGGTCGCCCAAATCTCATGAGCCGTGGGGAGATGAGAAACACGATCAAATTTAGACATGCTCAAGCATGAGAAAAGAGCATTACGGGCTCGGCTATTGGCATCGTGCTCATCGATTTGATGCTGAGTGGCACGAGCAGCCAAGACCACGTAATCGGCAGAGTTGCAAATTTCCCAGATGGAAGCACCCAAACTCTGCAGATAGGCCGACATGCGTATCTTCCAATACGCATAGTTCGTCCCATCAAAGAACGACGGTTTGCCCACGCCATGATCCATGTCGCCTTCTGTGGATCTGGAACCGGCTAAGGTGGAAGATCCTTAACCTGCTCCGATACCAATTGAAGGACCGAAAGTGCTACCAGAAAGCGACCAGAGGGGGGGTGAATGGGAGCTTCAAATTTCTTTTCAGAAACTTGTTGCTACTGTTCTGAGAATCAACCCCCAAGAGCAAACCTAGAGCTTGCTAGTGTCCACGACCCTAGATGTAGGCTGGATGCTTCCAAGAAGCACAGCGGGACACTACACAACTCTAGAAACCCAACGCAAAAGCCGGAAATCAAAACCGACAACGTACGAGTGAAACACAGACTAAAATGTGCAGACTGAGTATGACCGGACTCTGCCTGCGTCCGGTTAGTGACCACCGGACGCGTCCAGTCATGTAAAACCCAATTTGGGACCTTACTGTTCGCGACCGGACTCACTGAAGAGATGCGTCCGGTCGAGAGTCAAGCGTCCGGTCAATCAGAGAAACATTCGGTGAACAGTGGAAGCTATGCGTCCGGTCACTTTCACGTTGAGCGTCCGGTCAAGCCACGAAGAACACAGCGATCAAGTTCAACGACCGGACTCACAAGCCTAGTGTCCGGTCGGCTCGACGCCAGAGTCCGGTCACCCCAAAAAACGTTGTTCGTCCACCGATTCGACTTGATCTCACCCAAAACGAATCCTCTAGGGATCACACTTGGTGAGATGAGTCACAAGGAGGAGTGAGCTACTCCTAGGAGATCATGGCTCGAACCTATCTCCAAATCGATGAATCGAAGAGATTCGGGGGAAAGGTGAAAAACTTGACCCGAAACAAAAATTGACCGATCTACTAGCTCGTGAGGTTAGAGGAGAATTCCTTCGGTGGAAAGAAGTGCCTCACGATCTAGAACATCTCTGTTCAAATGGAATCGCAAAAGATGCAACGAACAAAGAGATCGATTGACGGGAAAATCGTGGAGAAAAGCAATCCGCGAATGAACAAGAACAAAGCACGAATCACAACCACGAATTTGCAACCGTGTGGCTACATGCGGATACATGGGTGTATGCCAAGTCTCTGAGTGATGAGTGATTGTCAACTGGGATGATGCGCATGTTCTTTGGCTTGTGTTGTGCAGGTGTCGAGCACGGATACAGTGATCAAAGGCAAGATGAAGGTCAAGTAGAGACGTGCCGTCCCGATGGACCGAGAGTGGCGAAGGGCGGACGTGAGGCTTGGACTGAGGGACCGGTGGCCCGAGGATCAGCTATGGTGGCTGACAGCCTGGGACAGCGACGAGCGAAGACTTGCGGGCACGGTGTTGCTTGGGTCAAGGACCTGGGGACACGTGTCGGTGGATGGGGTGCACGGGCGGTGCATCCCCTCTACGCCTCGGTTTGGTGGTTGAGCCACAGAAAAACCACCGAGTGGATGGTTTCTAGGTTTGGGCCTCAAAACCTGGGCGCTGCGGGTTTGCTGAGTTTGGGCCACAAAACTCAGGCTACGGTCGGCTAGTTTCTCGGTTTGGGCCTCAAAACCGGGGGTTGGTCATGAAGGCTGGTTTCCCGGTTTGGGCCACAAAACTGGGGGTGTGACGTCCGGGAAAAGGACAAGCAGAGCGGTGGCGGCATGTGGCGGCGATCGGTGAGGTTGCGTCGAGGCAACGCTACCAGCTGTGCGGGCGTTGCCGTCGGATCACCACCTACCATGAGTTGGTCCAGAATAACCCTAGGGTTTAGCTGGTTCGCTCTGTAATTAGAGAGGGGTAGAGTAGGAATTAGAATTAGGATAAGTAGAGGGAGACACCCTCCTCCCATTCCATCTCAGTCATTTGCTATTTTGCCTTCTAGGTTTTCCTGCTCTCCCATTCCCTGCTGTAGCGAACTGAGATCCACAGAGAAGAGAACAATACCTCTGTGCCCGTGAGATTTTAAGGAAGTGAGACCGTAATCTCACTATTGTAGCGTGTGGTAGCCACACGGTTGCAAATTCGTGGTTGTGATTCGCGTTTTGTTTGTGTTCTTCGCGGATTGTTTTTCTTCACATTTTTCCCGTCAATCGATCTCCTTGCTCGGTGCATCTTTTGCAAATCCGTTTGAATGGAGACATTCTAGATCGTGAGGCACTTCTTTCCACCAAAGGAAATCTTCTCTAACCTCACGAGCTAGTAGATCGATTGATTTTTCGTTTTGGATCAAGTTTTGCTCCCTTGCCCCGAATTCTTGCAATTCACCGATTTGGAGTTAGGTTTGAGCCATGATTCTTTTGGGATAGCTCACTAACCTCCTTAGAACTCCTCATACCAAGTCTAAGCCCTAGTGCTTTTGATTCGGAGGAGATCGGGTCGAATTCGTGGAAGAACAACACTGAATCGGGGGCATCGGACGCTCGAGTTCATAGCATCGGACGCTGACTCATTTGGCATCGGACGCACCGTTGCCACGTGTCAGATTCTGACATTTTCAAAGGAGCATCGGACGCTACAACCAGGTGCTCCGTTGTGCATCGGACGCGTCAGAGTTTGACCATCGGACGCTGAGAGTTCATTGTTCGCAGCGTCCGATGGGTGTCCAGTAAGGGTTCAGTCAGGTCAGTTTTGCATCGGACGCATTCGGTGCTGGGTCATCGGATGCTGCCAGCGTCCGATGCTGCTGAGTCTGCGCAGTTTCGTCCGCGGTTCGTTCGTTCGTTGTCGGTCTTGATTTCCGGCTTTTGCTTTGGGTTTCTAGAGTCGTATAGTGTCTCGCTGTGCTTCTTGGAAGCATCCACCCTATCTCCAGGGTCATGGACACATACGAGCTCTAGGTTTGCTCTTGGGGTGTTCTCGGGACAGTGGCGACAAGTTTCCGAAAGGAAAATTTGAAGCTCCCATTCACCCCCCTCTGGTCGGTTTCTGGTAGCACTTTCAGTCCTTCAATTGGTATCAGAGCGGGTTAATGATCTTCCACCTTAGCTGGTTCCAGATCCACAGAAGGCGACATGGAACGCGGCGTGGGCAAACTGCCGTTTTTCGATGGGACGAACTATGCGTATTGGAAGACACGCATGTCGGCCTATCTATAGAGTTTGGGTGCTTCCATTTGGGATATTTGCAACTCTGCCGATTACGTGGTCTTGGCTGCTCATGTCACTCAGCATCAGATCGATGAACACGATGCCAATAGCCGAGCATGTAATGCTCTTTTCTCATGCTTGAGCATGAGTGAGTTTGATCGCGTTTCTCACCTCGCTACGGCTCGGGAGATTTGGCCTACCCTCATGCATTTTCATGAGGGAACCACTCATGTCGAAACCCGTCTCTACGAGTCGTTCAAGCGAGAGTATGAGAACTTTCGACATATGCCTGGCGAGAGCATAGAAAGTTTATTCGCTCGCTTTCAGGTAATTATCAACAGGATGAGGGCTAACAAGGAGCTGTTGCCTTTTGACGATCATGAGAGGGCTTTGAAGCTTTTGCATACCCTTGATCGGTCGGTGTGGGATTCCAAGGTTCAGGCGATCATCGAATCGCCTAACTATGAGACCCTCACGTGCGACGAGCTCTTTAGTAAGCTCAAGTCCAGTGAAATCGATGCCATGGCAAGGGCTTCTTATGAAAATCCTTCTGGCCCGTCAATGGCCTTGCTTTCTAGCTCTTCTGCTACCCCTCTGGAGGATTTGCACTTTCTTCTCTCTTTTCTGTCACAGAGGAGCAGCTGAAGTCTTTGGGGGATGACGAGTTGGCGTTGCTCGCCAACCGGTTCTCGCGGTTCCACAACAACCGCATGAACCGTCGCCGCGGAGGAGGACGCTCGGGATGTTTCGAGTGCGGCGATCCCAACCTCTTCATTATCGCCAATTGCCCGAAGAAGAACAAGCAAGTCTTCGGCAAGGCAGACCATGGGCACAAGTACGACTCCGGCAAGCGCAAGGAGAAGTACGTCCCTGCGAAGCACAAGCGGAAGGGCAGCTTCAACAAGGAATACATCAAGACGAAGTACTTGGAGCAGGCCCAGGCTGAGCAGCGTGCATTCTTTGCCACGCTCAGCGACGTCGACGACTCGGATGACGACTCCGCTTCGTTAAGCGACGACGAGTCCGAGAAGAACAAGAGGATCGGGGACAAGCTCAACGGCCTCTGCTTCTTCGCTGACAACGAGGGCTTTTGCACCATGGCCCTCGGCAAGGAGGTCGATGGCGAGCTAGAGGAGATCCCTCGGAACGGCGACGACGATGACACCTCCCAGGTATCTCTGACCCCCGACGAGCTTTCTGCTAAGGTCGAGAAACTTACTGCCGCTCTTCTTAGTCAAGATAAGTTGCTTAGGCATGCTGCTAGAGAGCGCAAGGAGTTTAGGCAGAAGTGGGAGGATACGGTGAAGGAGCTTGAGTTTGCCAAGTCCACCGTGGTCGTTTCTGAGGAGGGCGAGTGTGAGATGTGCACCGCGCACATGACTGACCTTCTCACTTTGAGAGGTAAGTATGTGGCGTTGGTAGGAGAGGTGTATGAGCTTAAGGCTAGATCCTCGGTGTTGGGTGCGTGCAAGTCTTGTGCTGGCTTGCAAACCGAGTTGGCAGAGAAGAATGCCAATATTGTGTCTCTTGAGAAGGCCAGCTCGGGTAGCACTTGTGTGTCTAGGTGCGTTCTTTGTGAGGGTTTGGAGATGGAGATTGCGAATGTGAAGCATGACAAGATGCAAACCGAGGAAGAAAACACATACCTTCGGACCATCTTGTCATGGGTGTCTAGTGGTGAGCCGCAGCTTGGGATGATGATCTCCCAATTCGTGCGAATTTCTCGGAGTCTTTTGGCATTTCTCGTTGTCTTGTGGCTGGACCTTCCTCCTCTGATCTTTGGAAGTGGCATAGGAGACTTGGACATTTGAGCTTCGACTTGCTTGCAAGGCTTAGTTCACTTGGCCTAATCCGAGGATTGCCCAAGTTATCCATGGAGAAGGATCTTGTTTGCCATTCTTGTAGACATGGGAAGATGGTTGCCGCTCCCACCATCCAGTGACTCAGGTCATGACCAAGCACCCTGGAGAGCTTTTGCACATGGACCTTGTTGGTCCGGCTCGGGTGAGCTCAGTTGGGGGGAAGTGGTATGTGCTTGTTGTTGTTGACTACTTTTCGAGATATTCGTGGGTCTTCTTTTTAGCTGAGAAGACTGAGACTTTCTCCTTTGCTCGCAATCTGATTTTGCGTCTTCAGAACGAGTTCCCTTTGTAACTCTTTGGGTTTAGAGCATCAGTTTTCTTCTCCCTACACACCGCCACAGAATGGTGTTGTAGAGAGGAAGAATCGGACCCTTGTAGAGATGTCCAGGACGATGCTCGATGAGCATAGGACTCCTAGGCGATATTGCGCCGAAGCTATGAGCACTGCATGCTACATTTCCAATCGCATTTTTCTCCGAGCTTTCTTGAAAAAGACTTCTTATGAGTTGCGTTTTGGAAAACTGCCCAAGGTGAGTTATTTTAGAGTCTTTGGTTGCCACTGTTTTATATTGAAGAAAGGCAACCTGGACAAATTTGAGTCTCGTTCTTCTGACGGAGTATTTTTGGGTTATGGCACTCATACTCGTGCATACCGTGTACTTAACCTTGATACTAACCTAGTCATGGAGACATCAGATGTCACCTTCGACGAGACCATGGTTTGTCCTCCTTCTCGTTTTGAGCGTGCAGGTGATCATGAGGTTGGCGAACCTCTTTTTGATGATGAGGAAGAGAGCGCTGAAGGGATGGATGACCCAGCACCTCCTCCACCTGTTGTGCCGCAAAGAGCGGCTTCTACTACGACTCACGGCCCCGATCCCTCTTCTTCGACTTGGGGGCCGTGGGATCCGCCACCTCGAGCGGTACCTTTTGTACCCGAGGAGGCGCCAGCTGCTGTTGAGGAGGAGGCTACATCAGCTCGGGAGGCGCCACGACACATCCAGTGCCAACACCCGCCTCAACAGATGATCGGGAGCATCGGCGAACGTGTCACTCGGTCAAGGTCACAACAAGATGTTGGACACGCTTTGACGAATCCAGATTGGGTCAATGCCATGCATGAGGAGCTTGAGAACTTTGAGAGAAATTGGGTTTGGGTTCTTGTTCCTCTTCCTCCTCAGTGTCACCCTATTGGGACAAAATGGGTTTTCAAAAACAAACAAGGAGAGGATGGCCATGTTGTGAGAAACAAGGCCAGACTAGTAGCCCAAGGGTATAGTCAGAAGGAGGGGATAGACTATGAGGAGACTTTTGCTCCTGTAGCTCGTTTGGAGGCAATTAGGATACTCTTGGCTTTTGCTGCATCCAAAGGGTTTAAACTTTTTCAAATGGTTGTCAAGAGTGCCTTCTTAAACGGCTACATAGAAGAGGAAGTGTATGTGAGACAATGCCCAGGTTTCGAAAATCCCAAGTTTCCAAACCATGTTTTTAAACTTCACAACGCTTTATATGGTTTGAAACAAGCCCCTAGAGCCTGGTATGATAGGTTGAAAACCTTTTTGCTTGCTAAGGTTTTTAAAATGGGATGTGTGGATAAAACGCTATTTCTCCTCAAGCAAGGCAATGACACTCTCCTGGTCCAGATTTACGTGGATGATATCATTTTCGGTGGTTCTTCTCACGCTTTGGTTGCCAAGTTTGCAGACACTATGAGCAGGGAGTTTGAGATGAGCATGATGGGCGAGTTGACGTTTTTCCTCGGGTTGCAAATCAAGCGATCCCGAGAGGGGACGTTCGTGCACCAGGGCAAGTACACCAAGCACATCCTGAAGAAGTTCGACATGGGTGAGGCCAAGCCTCTTCCAACACCCATGCCGACCATGGCGGCCCTGGATGCGGATGTGGATGAAGAAGCTGTGGACCAGAAGGAGTACCAGAGTATGATCAGGTCGCTGCTGTACCTGACGGCTGTTGACTCTTGCTAACGTCGTCACTAGGATTAGACTATAAAATCTATCCCTGGCAACGGCGCCAGAAAGGTTTGTTCGTACTTCTTAATGTAAGAAGTATAACTAACTATTCGTATGACTATTGGTAGGTTCCGCAAGCGCACAGAATAAGTCTATTGTAGCACTTCATCCGGGAGTAACCGAGTATCGTATTTATTTCCACAGGGAAGCAACTATGGCAGAACTAACACTAGGACCGCTATGAACAACTGGTGATTCTAGCAGGGTTGATCGAAATGTGTGAATGGGGGTTGGTTTCTACTACTACTAAAAAGAAAAGAAAGACTAACTATTACTAACCTAAATCGGCGGGGTCTGGCCAATGAACAGATTAATGTTTTCCTACACACTTACGAACACAAGTAACTTAGCAATAAAGAGTTTATCTAGTTCTTCGAATTGTACACACCCTCTGGACTATTTACCTCAGACGTGCACAACGAGATTTATGATTTAAGAACTAACCCAACTACGTGGTGGAATTCAAGGCTCCCAGGGCTGTCACCACCTGTTTGCTACCACAGCTATCCGGGGGGCTAGCCACAAACTAAGGTATAACTAGTCTAAGCACCGCGCTTACACTAATATATACTACTCTAATCTTGCGTCCAAAACTAGAGCACTGATTACTCAGCGAAGAACCCAAACTAAATACTAAGTTATCTATGATCGAAAGCACTGAACAAGAACAATAAGTAAAGAACTTAAAGTAAATGCTGAAAGTAGAAGAACACTAAGATAAATGAGAAAAGACTTGGAATTATACCAGAGACTTGGAAGATCCTCTATTACAACTCTAGCTCTTCTCTTCTACACTCTCGCTCTCACTCTAAGTCTCTCAACTAGAGTGTTCCTTCACCAGAACTTCGCTTACAAGAGAGTGGGACTAATGAGGTGAGGTCTGAGTACAAATGAGCTCGGGGGGTCCTATTTATAGCCTAAGGGACCTAGGGGGGTACTTATGGACCTAGGGTTAGGTCAGGGGGGTGAGTGTGGTGGCGGGCGCCAGCTAGGGGTGGCGGGCGCCACTCCCCTGGCCCTTGGATCCACCGCCTCTTCACCAACGGCATCTAGGAGGTCCTCCAAGTCGGTTTGGTGTCGGTTAGGGTTGTCCAATAACTGTCACATGGGCAATTAGGCCATGATCCATGCGACGCTGCTTCATAGCCCTTGGATGAACCGACTTAGGTGAGCAACGGCTGCCAATGAGTGTGGGGTGCTTCCCCTGGATCAGTGACGTGGCAAGGGGGAGTTTGGGCTTCTCCTCCCTGGCGGCCGCCAGCTAGGGGTGGCGGGCGCCACCCCTCCTTGGCCCAAAGTGAGCCCAGGTGTAACACCTCAGGTGTTTACATGAATAAAATATTGTCATGTCATCATAAGCATTTCATAGCATCATGTGCTAGCTCACCTTGAGATGCATTCACTAAAATAAGTTTAATTCCTGTTATGTGAGCATCTTTGTTTATATGCTTGTGATGCAATTCAAAAACCTAATTTAGAATGTCATTATGAAGTAACTTGTGTTCATTCCTATTTGACTAAAGTCAGATAAAGGCATGCATCCAAGTTCAACAATTCAAAAGAATACAAAATTCATTTAGCTTAAAAATGGAAAATCATTAAATTCCTATATAAGTTAATTAGCCCTTTCTAGTTAACTCAAAATCTATGCATAATTAGGGGTTGACCCTAAAAGCTTTTTGGTAGATCTTGAGGAGAGGTACAACTTTGGTATTCAAAGTTTTCAAATTTTTGTACAAAATTTAAAGTAATTTTGAATTTGCTCAAACCCTAGAAATGGTCACCTTTTGACTTTAAACTTGCATTTCAAAAACTATTTGAAATCTGAGTTTGAGATCTACATCAAAGTTGTAGACAATTTCAAAATGAACATTTCATACATTGACCATTTTTCAAGTGTCAATGCAAAATCAAAAGTAATTTTGCTTTTACTGTAAAACCCTAACTCTGTCCCCTTTTCAAATTTCAATTTTGAAATCGGTTTGAACTGTTTTGATCAAATTGACCTATTTCCAGTTGAAATCAGCCAAAGAGTGTTAAAGCAAAGTTGTACAACTTTTCAAGCTCTACATTTCATAGTTTGACAAATCTTGAAGTGTAGTTTAGTTTTCAAAAGTAATTTCAAAAATTCAGAAAAGGGGAGAGAAGCAAGGAACAGTGCCAAGGGGGGAAGCATCCGGAGCTCGGCCAGCGAGCTGCTTCCCCTGTGCAGAGCTCACGCTGGGGCGCATGCGCCACGCCAGCGAGCTGCCTGCTAGCTTCGCGCGCGCGTGCGACACCCCGCGGTCCTCTCTTCCATCTCTCTCGTCCCTCAGAAGCGTCGTCTCGCGTCCTTCTTCTCCACTCGCTCGCCGCCGCCGTCTTCCCTCCGCTCAGCTACGCCGGCCGTACAAGAGCTCGTCCGCTCCGTTTGACCGCAGCAACAAGCTCGCCTCGCCGTTGCGGAGCTGTAGAGCTAGGTCGCAGCCCCTCTCGCCCCCGCAACAGCTCGACGTAACTGTCGTCTTCATCTCCGGTCCCGGACGCCGCCATCGACGCCATCACCGTGGTCAGCAACTTCGGAACCCGTTCTTCCTCACCTGAGCCTCGTTCTCGCTTTCTCAGTCCTTCCTGATGCTCTAACGCCAGGTCCTTGACCTTTTCTCCCTCTGTCGCAGCCGGAACAGACCGTCGCCGTCGAGCCGCACCGCGGGAACTCGCCGTCGTCGTCGTCCTCGCTGTTCGGAGCTGCGTCAACCTCGGAGATCTAGCCTGCTAGAGTCATGGTGAGCCTCTGGTGCTGATGCGCATGTCCGTGGGTTCGGTAAAGCTCCTAGTTGGCCGGCGTGCCGCCGTCGTGCCGCCGCGTCCGCCGGTGTCGTCGTCGGAGTAGAGAGAGAGGTCGAGGGAGGGAGGGAGTTTGAGGGCTCATCAGAGTCGTGAGGGCAAGGGGAAGGTGCTGAGTTGGTTGGTTTGGCTTGAGGAGGTCCCGTTGCTCCGGCGTGCGTGAGCCGAGCTCGCCGCCGTCAGCCGCGGAGTCGGGGACGTGTCATTTGGAATTCGACTAAACCCGAGGGCCTAGGTGCAAAGTCTATGACTCAATTTTATAGTGCTCAACAGTGTCAAGGGCTTAGTTGAAGTTTGGTTAAAGCCGAAGGGTTTTTCTGCAAATCTGGCTATGCAACGCGGGCAGGCCCGAGTTGGGTCGGTTTGCGCGTGAGTTGGGCCGAGCTGGGCAGTTTTGGCCCAACAGGGCTGTTTTTATTTAAAGTGCTTTAATCTATTTTCGTTATATGGATGCAAATGCTGATTTTTTATTTTTGTATGAATTAATATGTTGATCCAAAAATCATGGAAAAATTTGTACATGTTCTCTGAGAGGTGTAGTTTTTATGAAAAATATAATGTAGGCATGTTTCTGTATATTGATCCGCAGTAAAAATTGTGCCTTTTAATTCGTAAATAATTGTTCAATTATTTTTATAAAATCGAGTTTAACTCTAAAAATGCTAAAATTTATTTGGTGCACTGTTTGGGACATACCCAATCTGTGTACAAAGTTTGAACTAGTTTGAGCATAGTTTGCTTCACAACTTAATGCTAATTAAATTGCTTTCTTTATGCATAAGTAATGTTGTAAAACATGAAAACCTAAGTTTCTTTATGGTAGATTTGAAGGTTATGTTAGGTGAATTATCTTGATCTGCTGCTTGATGCAGGCAAGCGTCACTCATGTAAACCATGTATGTTTATACAAGTTGGTTTTGCTTGCTTGCAACTTTACCGTGAGGGAAAGTTATTACAAGTCAAGTGTTTATAACTTAGTAAATTTCCATCTTTACCATGATCATGTCATGAGCATCTCATCAAGCATGCACTCCTTTATCGTGTAGTTTCCGAAGAGGTCGATTGTCTGATCGAGGTTGGTCCAGGGAGTTCGGAGTGTCCAGTTGAACCGGAATATCAGGAGTTCCCGACATTTTTGGTCAACGAAGGCAAGCCCCGGTTCATTTAACCATTTCCTTGGATTTACAATTACACTTACTTTCAATAACCTAATGCATTAAATGTTTATCAAATAAATGCTTTAAACCTGTTGATGCATGATCAACCTTCTTATCGATATATCATTCCCTAATACCTGCTTTATGCAAATGATAGAAATGCTTAGTCTTGCTTTATGAAGCTTTTGATAAATGTTTTTGATACTTATCGTTTTGGAATGATAATGAGAAAGAATGATGGTTAAGACCAGCCCGGCACATGCATCGAACCTTGGGTTGGTGCAGGGTGACCCGGATGTGTCGAGTTAGGGTTAACCGTTGTTGGCCTGCTAGATTGAGAAACTGTGAAGTACCGATCATATGCTACGGTAAGCCCTACTTTGGTGGCTCTTAGAATAGAACGGCTATTCGCGCACTGGGAGTGGAGAGATGGCGGGAGTACTAGCTACCCTCGTGGGTTAAAGTCCCGGATTGGAGGTGTACAAGTACTCTCGGGTGGCGCGGACCCAGTCTTGTTTGGAGGATCCGAGGTTGGGGTTGATATATGTGTGATCGAGGGTCTACATGTGTCGTATGATCGTGGAAAACTCCCAGATCTGGTTTAATCGGTTTGAATCGTCGTGCTCCTCGGTTAAGGAGACTCAATCTTTTGACCCGCATCATAGAATAAAATGGAACTGGTTTTAAAAAAAGAATGATAATGATCTTTCACTAGTGTTCACTTTCAGTTCTTACCATGTACTTAAATGATTAAGTAAAATTTGGATCTAGAATTACTTTAGTAAGCTTTTATGCAAACGAAAAGTATTGTTGAGCCTAACCAAACCAGCATACCTGTTCCTTCTCTTTTCTTGTCGGGTAAGCCTTGTTGAGTACCTTTGTACTCAGGGTTGTTCACCCCTGTTGCAGGTGACGTTCACGAGCAGCCTTGCTTTGAGGCTTGTTGCGTGACCGTCATTGAGGAGGACGTGTCCGGGGAGGAGTAATGCAACCCTTAGGCGCGGTTGTTTGTGTGAAATACAGTTATATTAATGTTGCTTCCACTACCTAGGGTGAGGTTTAAAACTATGGTTTGTAATAACAACATGTGTTGAACAACTGGTTTGTAAACTTATGGTGTAATACTTCCGCACTTTTATCTTTGATGTATATTATTTGTGAAATGTTATAATACTGCAATGACTCTTGCAATGATCCTGGGAATATAAGGAAACGTGGATGAGTCGGGTTACCCGATGACACGTGATGGGTCTTTTGGGTTATTGGGCACCGGGTACGACTGTCTGAGGTCTGTAGGACAAGGATAGGTACACGTGGGCCTTAATAATTCAGGAGGTTCGGTCACACCAGGCAAGTGTGCTTGCTTCCTGGTGAGTCCATTTGGTCATTTTGCTCAAAAACCCTGCAATTTCCTACATTCAAATAAAACTCAAGGACAAGTGGAAATCATTAGTTTATAAAAGGTTTTTGGTTGATTTTTGGCCCCTGTGTTGTGTTATATAACCTTGTTGATGCTAAGAATATGACACTTAGTGAGCATCAACAAGCTCCCCCAAGCTTACCTCTTGCTCGTCCTCGAGCAAGCATGGACTTGAAATAATCTTGGAAACTCTGTGTTTTTGTTGTGTATGCCCATATTATTTTCATCATCATGGAATTGGTAGCCTTCCCTGCACTTAAGATTAGAACAAAAGACCAGCAAGAAAGAAGGTTTGTCTTTCCCTTTCCTATTTTGCTAATCAAGATATGTGGAGTTTTTGCAAGTTTTGTTCAAAAGAAAGCATGCTTAGTAACTTCTGTGGTTCACTCAATCACTTATATTTGTATGTGGAAATGGAAGAATTATCCTCTCACTAAGACTTTATGTGGGATTTAATGGGTAGGATAAAAGTGAGCATGCAATGCTAGCATAATTTTGCCAAGTTAGACAATTGGAGCAAAGGAGCAACAAGTCATAGGTTCAGACCAGGAATGTGCAATTGTGTGGTATTTATTGTGGCTACTACTTTCATAGCACTTCTCCTTTCTATCTCTTTTATGGGATCATGGCTATGAATGAGAGCATTTGCTCTTTTGGATATTCTCTACTTTCTAGAGCACTTGCTTTTTTGGATTTTCTTTCTAGAGCATTTGCTCTTTTGAATATTCTTTTCTTTCTAGAGCACTTGCTCTTTTGAATTTTCTTTCTAGAGAACTTGCTCTTTCTTTTTCTTTTTTTTTTGAATGAATGATTATAGCCATGTCCCTGAGATTTCATTATGGAGCATGATATTTTGCCATGAAGTATTCCTAACAATGAATGGAAATAAGGCATGTTGTGTGCGTATTCTCAGTGTAAGAATAGCACTATATAGGTGGGTGCAAGTGAATTCCTTGGTCTAAAGATATGACAAGTTTCTCTACCATGACTATCAACAAAAGTCTAACTAGCTCAACACTAACATGCAACGAGTGGAAGCTCCTACTCTAAGAGTAAAAATTATTTGGCTTTGGTAGGACTTTCTTTGCCACAGAAGTACTTAGAGCAAGTTTTTTAAAAAAATTTCAAAATAATTACTCCACAAACTTGACTTGCTCAAGTCAAAGTAGAAACTTACTTCCCCTTTACTTAGTCTAATGCTCATGTCTCAAGTTTAGTTCTAGCATACGTTCTCCCATGACAACTCTAATGCATGGCATACATTTTTATTTATTAGAAAGACTTACGATGAGAGCGTTTCATTTATTGCTATTTATTTATTATTAGTTTTTTAACTGCAAATTAACTAAGATAAAATTCAAATTTAAACTACTGAAATAAAAATAAAACTGACAGTAATAAAGATGACAGTGATACTTACCTCGATGACGGGGATCCTCCCCCAAGCTGGCTTTTGGCGTGGTTGGGCTACGACCATCCCTGACGACGGTACATGTCGTCCCAGTTCTGCTGGTTCTGCTGCAAGTGAGAAGAAATATTACCCAGTTCTCCACCAGTTTCCTGGCGGAATTCCTGGAAATTTTGATTCAAGTTGTTCAAGTCCTGACGGACTTCAGCAGTATCCATGGTAAGTCCATTCATTTGGTGCTGAAGATATCTCATATCTCGCATCCACTCGTCCTGATGAAAGGACGAATGGCGAGCGGCCTGTGGCGAGATTCCCCTATGGAAGAACTCATCACCATGGCCAGTGTACCGGGTGGATCCTCCGAAGGAATGGGTTGAACTCCCCAACTGGGATGAGTGAAAGGACGCCTTCTGGCCGTATTCCCACCACAGATGTTGCGGTTGTTGCCAATTTGATCCTCCTGCTTGGTGCAAGCCAGGGGGTGTCAAATGACCATAGTGTGCTGCTCCTTCATACTGCCCTGCATGGAAAGGGTCAAACTCCTGTGCCGCTGCTGCTGCTCTTGCGGCCTCTTCTGCTGCACGGGTCTGCGCTCGCGTCCTCCTCCTGGGAATCTGCATGATGTTCTCTCGGGCCAACCTGCGGTTTTGCTCTGCCTCGGTTTCCAGGGCCAAAAGTAACGTTGGTGCATTCACCAACCAAAGTGACATGTCAGGAAGAGCGATTTTATTCACATAATCTTGATAGATCATGTGAATCTCACCGGTCTCCTGGTTCTCACACAAGAGGTGTCCTTGCGAGAAGTGCTCCATTGTCAAAAGGTCTCGGTCACTAGGAATGTAGGAGTATATAGCGGTGTTCAGCAGACCCAAGTTAAAAGCTAGTCTAGTTATCCAAGATGTCATTTCAATATTTCCAGTGTGTTGATTAAATTTAGACCAGTAGTCCGCCATGGCCTTGGCGGGTGATACTTTTATGTGGTTGACTAGAGCATAAAGCAGCAGCATTTCAAGCTTTTTAATTGGTCTCAAGTCAGGTCTTGGAAAAAGTGTGACACTAACATATTTGTGGAAAAACCTGAGCGTGCGGTTGTGGATATTACTTGTACGGGGCAAGCCTGGGTCTCTGTTCCCAGCAATGCTTTTCCAAAAATCATTTCTATTGAAACCCGTACAAGCAGATTCCAGGTTTAGCAAGCATGAATCATCAACATTTAAGTGCTTGCTGAACTGCCCCCACGAAAGAGTGTGCTCTTCATTAAAAAGCCGGAATGTTATGTGAGTAGCAGACAATTGCATGGTAGCTAGAAATTCCATTGTGAGGGGAAGGATTCCCTCCTCATTAACCATCCATGCATCTTCCCATCCTAGGGTTCGAGAAATATAGAGAAACTCACTATCAATACTAGTGCGACGTAGCAAGTCGTCGTCGATGTGGCGGGTGTGAACGAACTCCCTCTCACTGAGGATGTTCCGGGCCTGCCGCTCCCGATCACTCTGCCAGATGATATCATTGACGGAGTTCAGGATGCGGATGGTCGGTCCGGCCTGGTGTGTGAACGGAGAGTTCCGATCCACCGACATTTCGTTGGTGGATGGAGTACCCCACCCGGCGCTCTCCTCATCACTCCCAGCAAAGCGAATGTGGGTGTTTGCTCTCGACGAACTTCCCTCACCCTTACTCTTCTTCTTCTTTTCGGTGAAGAAGTTCTTGAGAGGGCCCATGACTTCCTTGCTAATGCTCAAGATGGCTGATGTTTTTGTGTTTTGAGTGAGTTGTGAGAATTTGCATGGGGTGTGGGTAGTATTTATAGGCTAAGGATGGAAGGGGGGAGGCTGTGAGCCTCACCCTGCTGGTGGGCGCCAGGAAAATGTGGCGGGCGCCACCCCACCTTGCCCAAATTTGTCTGCAACCAACACATGAGGTTTCCCTTGTTATGTCCACTGTAATTCCAAGTGGGGAATAAAGTGGTAGTGTCGGTGCAAAGTGAAAAGAGTGCAACCTCCTAAATGGGGCAAGTGGGTTGAGAATTTCAAAGACCACTTCTTCATCCTGGTCATACTTTATACCAAAGATGGTGGGAAACTTACTCGGGAGCAGTTTTGTACCAAAATGTGGAAATAGAGGTGGCGGGCGCCAGGAAAACATGGCGGGCGTCACCCTCCTTGGCTGAATTTCACTCCAACTCACCCCTCCTTTCACCTAGTGCTCTCCTTGTCATTCTGCATCACATGTGCACCAGAATTTTTGGGTGGAGATGCGTCCAAAAGGTGGAGTGAAGAGGGGGAGACATGGAAGTGAGTGATTGCATTGAAATGAGCAAAGACATGGGTCTCCCTTGGTGTTATTTGGGTCTAGGAGGTAGGTGTAATAGTCTAGAGATTGGCTAGTGCTCCCTAGTGCACACTAGGTTGGCGGGCGCCAGCATGGGGTGGCGGGCGCCACCCCTATGGCTGCCCTAAGACCCCTAGGTGCCACCTAATCACTCTAGTAAACATCTACTTTGCTGAAAATTAAATTGCTTAAGTAAAACAAAAAATTAAATGAGGGGATAAAGACTTACCTTAGCCTAACTTACCTTGGTTAGGCGCTTTGGATTCCCGATTAGGGTCGCTTTCACGGTGGTTGTGGTGGAATGTCGGCACCGACGAACTTTGATGACGGGTGTTTTTCCGGTCGCGGTGTGAACTCGAATTTCTCCTCCTTTCCACTGATGTGGAGCTGAATTTCTCCAGCTCCTACATCAATGGTGGCTTTTGCAGTGCTCAGAAATGGCCATCCCAAGATCAATGGCGTCCGGTGGTCGGGATTAATATCCAGAACCACGAAATCCACCGGGACAAAGAAATTCCGGATTTTCACCGAAATATTCTCTGCTATTCCCGTGGGATATCGGAGCGATTGATCGGCTAGCTGCAAACACATAGAAGTAGGGGACAAGGTATGATGATTTAATTTATCATATATTACCTTGGGCATGACGCTGAAGCTTGCTCCCAGATCACAGAGTGCTTGCTCGAAGTGCTGCTCTCCAATTGAACATGCGATCGTTGGGTTTCCTGGGTCCCTCTTCTTTTCGGGGAGTTGGTTTAAAATAACCGCACTGCAATCTTCGGTCAATTTAACCACATCCCTACTTGGAATTGGTTTCTTCTTATTGAGCATGTCTCTCAGATATTTTGCATAAGTTGGAACCTGCATAGCGTCAACAAATGGCACATGTATATATAATTTTTGAATTACCTCGATGAATTTCTTGAATTGGTCGTCTTCCGTCGGATTTCTGTTTTGATCTGGAAAAGATAATACATGTGTATCATAGAATTCATGAGGAGCAGTTCGTACCTTGGATGAAGGTTCAGCTGGGGTCTCCTCTTCTTCGTCTTCTTCAACATTAACAATATTTTTCTTTGTAGCAGCATTACCACTAGGAACTAAATTAGGATGAGGTGCATCACGAGTGGATTTATGACCTCTCATGGTTACAGCTTTTACCTCCTCATAGTATTTAATTTGAGATTTAATGTTATCTACTGTTTGCTCTAATCTCTTATTAAAATTAATTTGTTCCTTAAATGCTTCAGAAAAATCTCTTAGTTTAGCATAAATTCCTTCTAACATTTTATCATGTTCAATTAATTTATTATTTATGCTATCATTAATTCTACCTTGATTAGAAACTAATTTACAATAGGAGAATTAAATACGAAGGTTTGAGGCATACCTTTGTTATTCCATTGTTGGATCATTGAAATTGGAGGTTCTCCGTAGCCACCATTATTAAGAAAGGATTTGGCATCCTCTTTCTTAATTTCTGCTTGACCTTCACTTGACGAAGTGGCTCTTTGCTTGGCGTAGTACTCCTTTGCATCACGATCTCTCTTCTCATTTATCCTTTGCTCTAGCAATTTTACCAAAGTTTGCAGGGTAACATGATCAGCTTGCTTAATTTCAGACATACCTCTAGCACGTTTTTTTGTCCATCCTTGATTCGCCACCATTGTCTCGATCAGTTTGGTTGCCTTCTCTACAGTGAGAGAGAGGTATGCACCTCCGGCGGTAGCATCAATGTGTTGTCGAGATTCTTGCTGGAGTCCATTGTAGAAGCTCTGGATCAAGTACCAGTCTTGCATACCATGGTGAGGACAGTATTCAACATACTCTTGTAGTCTCTACCAAGCTTCAGTGATTGTTTCTTCGTCTCCCTGTCCAAAGTTAGAAATCTTGCTACGGACAAGAATAGTTCGACTTATCGGGCAGAACTTGTTGAGGAATTGATCCGCGCATCTCACCCACGTCAGCAGGTGGCCAGAGTTGAAGAGGAACCACTGCTTCGCTTTTTCCACTAATGAAAATGGAAAAAGACGAAGTCTGATGGCATCCTGCGAAACTCCCTGCACAGAAATTGTACTACATATCTCCAGAAAATCCCGGAGGTGAGCATTGGCATCCTCGGAAGGTTTGCCATTAAATCCAATAGCTTGAGCCATTCGTATTAAGTGAGGTTTAAGATCAAAATCTACATTACTAGTAGAAGGTAACACTGGAATGTGAGCAAGAGTAGGCATGGAATACTCACAGAGTGTTTTGGTCGACGTCGATGTTGATTGATCGTTGGAGCAGCTTGGTTCATCAGTCACTTTTGACTGGGATTCTTGTCTCGACGAACTCCTCTCACGAAGCTCCAGGTTCTTCCTCAGAGGAGTGAGATTAGCTCTCGCTCTCCTAAGAATGGCCTCAGGATCTTCTTGATAGTCGCTCGGAAGATTGAATCCGGCCATGACTACTTGAAAGATCACAAACAACGAACAATATATACCCGCTAGAACTACGGGGGTTAATTCAATAGAAATCACAAAGAATTAATTCTAGCCAATTGCTTCCCCGGCAACGGCGCCAGAAATGCTTGTTGACTCTTGCTAACGTTGTCACTAGGATTAGACTATAAAATCTATCCCTGGCAACGGTGCCAGAAAGGTTTGTTCATACTTCTTAATGTAAGAAGTATAACTAACTATTCGTATGACTATTGGTAGGTTCCACAAGCGCACATAATAAGTCTATTGTAGCACTTCACCCGGGAGTAACCGAGTATCGTATTTATTTCCACAGGGAAGCTACTATGGCAGAACTAACACTAGGACCGCCATGAACAACTGGTGATTCTAGCAGGGTTGATCGAAATGTGTGAATGGGGGTTGGTTTCTACTACTACTAAAAAGAAAAGAAAGACTAACTATTACTAACCTAAATCAGCGGGGTCTGGCCGATGAACAGATTAATGTTTTCCTACACACTTACGAACACAAGTAACTTAGCAATAAAGAGTTTATCTAGTTCTTCGAACCGTACACACCCTTTGGACTACTTACCTCAAACGTGCACAACGAGGTTTATGATTTAAGAACTAACCCAACTACGTGGTGGAATTCAAGGCTCCCAGGGCTGTCACCACCTGTTTGCTACCACAGCTATCCGGGGGGCTAGCCACAAACTAAGGTATAACTAGTCTAAGCACCGCGCTTACACTAATATATACTACTCTAATCTTGCGTCCAAAACAAGAGCACTGATTACTCAGCGAAGAACCCAAACTAGATACAAACTAAATATTAAGTTATCTATGATCGAAAGCAATGAACAAGAACAATAAGTAAAGAACTTAAAGTAAATGCTGAAAGTAGAAGAACACTAAGATAAATGAGAAAAGACTTGGAATTATACCAGAGACTTGGAAGATCCTCTATTACAACTCCAGCTCTTCTCTTCTACACTCTCGCTCTCACTCTAAGTCACTCAACTAGTGTGTTCCTTCACCAGAGCTTCGCTTACAAGAGAGTGGGACTAATGAGGTGAGGTCTGAGTACAAATGAGCTCGGGGGGTCCTATTTATAGCCTAAGGGACCTAGGGGGGTACTTATGGACCTAGGGTTAGGTCAGGGGGGTGAGTGTGGTGGCGGGCGCCAGCTAGGGGTGGCGGGCGCCACTCCCCTGGCCCTTGGATCCACCGCCTCTTCACCAACGGCATCCAGGAGGTCCTCCAAGTCGGTTTGGGGTCGGTTAGGGTTGTCCAATAACCGTCACATGGGCAATTAGGCCATGATCCATGTGACGCTGCTTCTTAGCCCTTGGATGAACCGACTTAGGTGAGCAACGGCTGCCAATGAGTGTGGGGTGCTTCCCCTGGATCAGTGACGTGGCAGGGGGGAGTTTGGTCTTCTCCCCCCTGGCGGCCGCCAGCTAAGGGTGGCGGGCGCCACCCCTCCTTGGCCCAAAGTGAGGCCAGGCAAGTGTGCTTGCTTTCTGGTGGGACCATTTGGTCATTTTGCTCAAAAACCCTGCAATTTCCTACATTCAAATAAAACTCAAGAACAAGTGGAAATCGTTAGTTTATAAAAGGTTTTTGGTTGATTTTAGGCCCTTGTGTTGTGTTATATGACCTTGTTGATGCTAAGAATATGACAATTAGTGAGCGTCAACAACGTCGACATGCCCGGACATCCAGTTCGCGGTGTGTCTGAGCGCGCGATTTCAGTCGTCGCCGCGCAATTTTCACCGTCAGGCGGTCAAGCGCATTATGAGGTACTTATGCTTCACCCCAGAATTCGGGATTTGGTATTCTGCTTCCTCCACCCTCTCCCTTTGTGGTTATTCTGATGCCGATTTTGCTGGTTGTCGTATTGATCGCAAGTCCACTTCTGGGACTTGTCAGTTTATTGGTTCTTCTCTTGTATCGTGGATTTCTCGCAAGCAGTCTAGTGTCGCCCAGTCTACCACGGAGGCTGAGTATGTTGCTGCGGCTAGCTGCTGTTCCCAGTTGCTTTGGATGATGGCCACTTTGTGTGATTTTGGTCTGAGCTTTTCTCGTGTTCCCATGCTTTGTGACAGCACGAGTGCTATTAGCATTGCTAAGAACCCCGTGCTGCACTCTAAGACCAAACACATTGATGTGCGCTTTCATTTTCTGCGAGACCACTATGAGAAGGGTGATATCGACCTTCGCCATGTCGATACTCATCATCAGTTGGCTGATATTTTCACCAAGCCTTTGGACCAATCAACTTTTGCTAGGTTGAGAGGTGAGCTTGGTGTGTGTTTCACCTTTTAGATGGGGGAAACATTTTGACTCTTGTATTGTAAACTGACTTTGTGTTTTTCAATTAGTTTCTTCATGCATCTTTGCATTTCATCTTGCATATTTACATTCAGAGCTTCGTGTATATAATCCTTAGAATGTGACTATGCTCTGTATAGTGTATGCTCTGATGCTTTATGATGATGCTTGTAGCTTATGCTCTTTCTGATCACTAATACATGCTGTGAGCTGAGCTATTTTATGAATGGTGAACTTGCTTAATGAACTTAAAACCTGAAAATGTTCACCATTAAGATGTGCAACTAGCATGTGTAGAATGTGTTGAAATCACTCGTGTTTTTCATATATGCTAGGTTGCTATGTCTCTAGTTCTAAGTCATTCACTTGCTTGGTATGTTCATATTCTGCTTTAATTCTAAACCAAGTCAAGTGAATTGGAAAGATCGAGATGGGATTGCTTGTCAGCACATCACAGTTTCGAGACTGTTTCTCATTGCACTTTGAGTTAAACTTGAGTTGTGTAGTGTATGACCGAAACTGTTGCTTTAAGCTTCTGATTGCTTCTGCATAGGCTTCGCATAGTTGCAAAGTTAGGCAATGACAAGTTTTCAACCTCTCTCAATCATATGCTGAAATTTAAACTTGTGTAATTTAACCGCTGCAACTCCGATAAAATTTGGATACACAAGTCTATGTTTCATTCTCTAGCATGATGATTGAACTTTGCTAGGGGTAGTTCACCTTGTATACATGTTTAGCACTTGTTTGACATCCTGTCTATACATGCTTAGTGCTATTTTGATGGTGAATACCTTTTTGGCTGAAAACTGCTCCTTTTGCTCAAATGTTCAGATTTCGATTTAGTGATCAGTTTGAGCCTCTGCTAGCATTCTGTGCATTTTATGAGTCTTCGGATCAGCATTTTGTCGAGCATCTTCATATTCTATCGACTATACTCCTGAAGCTGCTAACTTGCATATTGACTCATATACATTTTGGAAGGGGGAGTTATTCTGTCAAGGGGGAGAAAGTTGCTTGTTGGTGCATTTTCAACTAAGGGAGAGAAAATATTGACAAATCATGAGTACCTTCTGTGATTAACTAAGGGGGAGAAAATCATGTATTTTCCGAGTTGAACATAGGGGGAGATTTCCTAGTTGTGTGCACCATTCGACGGGGAGTTTGCTCGCTGCTATGTTTTCGAGCTGGTAACAGTTGGTTCGAAGCATTTTTGGTAGCTAGTTGTGTTGAGCCTTTGCCTCTTTCTTGAGGGACTAGCACCTTTACTTTTTATGCTCTTCAGCTGATATCTAGCTCTCTTCAGTTGGTATCGAGCTTCCTCGCTAGCGGTGTTGAGCCCGTTCTGCCTCTTCTTGAGGGCTAGCTCTGTTTTGCTTGATTTTCAGTTGATTTTCCAATTGGTATCAAGCTTTCCCGCTAGTGGTGTTGAGCCTGTTCTACCTCTTCTTGAGGGCTAGCTTTGCTTTGCTTGGTTGCGTCGAGCCATTGCCCATGTCTTTGGGAATCAAGTTGTTTTGCTCTTTCCACTTGACCTTCTTCGGCTTTGCTATGCTTTTGGGTCATTTGGTCGAGTTCTCTCTCTTTCTTCCTTCCTTCCTCTATTCCTTTATGATTTGTGTTGGTAGTTGACAATGCACTCATCAAAGGGGAGATTGCGGATACATGGTTGTATGCCGAGTCTCTGAGTGATGTGTGATTGTCAACTGGGATAATGCGCATGTTCTTTGGCTTGTGTTGTGCAGGTGTCGAGCACGGATACAGTGATCAAAGGCAAGGTGAAGGTCAAGTAGAGACGTGCCGTGCCGATGGACCGAGAGTGGCGAAGGGCGGACGTGAGGCTTGGACTAAGGGACCGGTGGCCCGAGGATCAGTTGTGGTGGCTGACAGCCTGGGATAGGGATGAGCGAAGACTTGTGGGCACGGTGTTGCCTAGGTCGAGGACCTGGGGACATGTGTCGGTGGACGGGGTGCACGGGCGGTGCATCCCCTCTACGGCTCGGTTTGGTGGCTGAGCCACAGAAAAACCACCGAGTGGACGGTTTCCAGGTTTGGGCCTCAAAACCTAGGCGCTGCGGGTTTCTAAGTTTGGGCCACAAAACTCAGGCGATGGACGGCGAGTTTCCCGGTTTGGGCCTCAAAACCGGGGGTTGGTCGTGAAGGCTGGTTTCCCGATTTGGGCCTCAAAACCAGGGGCGAAGTCCGGGAATAGGACGAGCGGAGCGGTGGCGGCACGTGGCGGCAATCGATGAGGTTGCGTCGAGGCAACGCTACCAGTTGTGCGGGCGTGGCCGTCGGATCACCAGCATCTTCGAGTTGGTCCAGAATAACCCTAGGGTTTAGCTGGTTCGCTCTGTAATTAGAGAGGGGTAGAGTAGGAATTAGAATTAGGATAAGTAGAGGGAGACACCCTCCTCCCATTCCATCTCAGCCATTTGCTCTTTGCCTTCTAGGTTTTCCTGCTCTCCCAATCCCCTGCTGTAGCAACTGAGATCCGTAGAGAACCATACCTCTGTGTACTGGAGATTTTGAGGAAGTGAGACCGTAATCTCACTGTTGTAGCGTGTGGTAGCCACATGGTTGCAGATCAATGACTTGATTCACGTTTTGTTCGTGTTCTTCGCGTTCTTCGTTTCTCCGCAATTTTCCCGTCACTCGATCTCACTCTCTATTGCGTCTTTGCGAAATCCGTTTGAATCAACTTGTTCTTTATAGTGAGGAGATCATTTCCAGTGAAGGAATTCATCTAACTCCTCACAAACAAGTAGATCGGGTTGATTTCGTTTTTGTGGCGCTTTTTCGTTCATACTCCTCCCCTTTCGATTTCCCGGTGATTGAATCGATTTGAGTGGATGATTTCTTGGGGATAGTCTCCTAACTACCTCGTGATCATTCTCTCCAAGTTTGGAAACACGGGATTGTGATTTGATTCGGATTTGGGAAGACTTGTGTGAGGGGCGACCGAAATCGCCCTCACTGGGCGGTCGCGGACAGTCCGCCATTCCTCCCGCGGACAGTCCACGCGTCGGGGCCGGCTCGACCAGTAGCCTGACTCCGTGTTGTTGGACTAGTTCTTTTTGAACCGTGGACAGTCCACCGTTGAAACTTGCGGACAGTCCGGGACACGAGCAGAAGGGTTCAGCAACCTTGCTGTTTTGTCCATTTGACCGGCGGACAGTCCGGGATTGGCTGGCGGACAGTCCGCAGTAGCCGCGGACGGTCCGGGACCCCAGGGCCGGATAGTCCGGGATTTGGCTGAAGCCTCCGGTGTTGTGCGTTTGTTCTCCCGGCTTCTTCGCTTGGTTTCTGAACTTCTCGTTTGGCCCTATTGTTCACCTAGGAACCTCTCTAGGTATCTTTGCTACTTGTTAGCATCGGTATCTAGGGATTTCTCGACGTAGGTTTCAATCTACGTTCGGGACTAGGTTTTAGGGGTTGAACTTGTTCCGGTGTTTTTGCCAATTGGCTTGCTATCGCTTTGTGGTGCTCCGCTGTGATCCTAGGGATCATCCACCCTCTTCCAAGGGTCGTGGGCATCACGGTTTCGATCGAAGCTTTTGGGGGTTGATTTGTGGGACAAAGGCCAAAGTTTCGAGAGAAATTTTTGTGCTCCCATTCACCCCCCCTCTGGTCGCCTTGCTATTGCATTCTCGATCCTTCAAATGCTTGATCTAAAGTCTAGGTAATTGACAGATATGATATGTGATGATCTGAGCTACTATTATCTTGTTCTAAAACAACACTAGAGTTCCAGAGAGTTTCCAATATTAATATGACTAATAATTGCATTGAGTTAAATTAAGCTTTGTTGACCCTATGAGAAGTTATTATGCTATTGAATTGAGATGACTTACACATTCCATCCATTTTCCACATAAATGCTCATGATTATTTGTTTCAATCCGGTCAAAAGTTTGTTGGAAGCATGTGGCTATTGAAAAAAAGAAAAAAAGGAAAAAACAATCCAAGGAAATAAAAAGGGACAAGTGTCCAAAACCTCAAAAAGAAAGATCCCGAAGAAATAAAAAGGGACAAGTGTCCGGAACCTCGAAAGAAAAAAAATGATGAAAAAATGAATATTAAAAAAATGGGCATGTGCCCGATAGTAGAATTAGCCAATAGCCATGTGTCTCTGATAAACAGAAGAGAGTGATATATTCAAAAGAGCATCCGCCTCCATTTTCCATACACATGCACTTCTCCATTCAATGGTGTTGTTGACTTTCTCTTTGGATCCATTGTTTAATTTGACAACATATGTTTTTAAGATTTTTAAAAATTCATAAAAACTCCAGGATAATGGTGAAGTGAAAGAACTAGAGACATAGTGCTTGATTTGATCGTTCTATTTTCAATTACTCAAGATTCAAGGTAAAGTACTAAGCCCATGATGAATAATATGATAATTTTATCTAATCCATATGAGAACTTTTGTTTGAATACATGTGTACTTGTTGGAAGTGAAGATATTGCAGCAACTCCTGATCCACTGTTGAGTTTGACTTTGCTAAGGGACTAGCAAAGGGTAAGCTTGGGGGAACTTGTTGACGGTCCTTAATGTCAATATTATACCATCAACTAATGCATAGAATGATTTGAAATGAACCATAAAGCATAGTTGTAGGGTTTGAAACTAATAAGTTCCACGAGTTTTGGTGCTCTCACTTGTTTTGTAGGATGTTGGTATAAATTAACGCACACTCTACTTTATCCGCAAGCGCACAGATAAAATCTACCGATGTAGCACGTCACCGGAGTAACCCAGTTTTAATATTCAACCCAAAGGAACGGATAGTGTTAAGTCTTAAAAAGTATAACCCCTGAGTAGCTAACAAGGATGGAGAAGCTAGAAGCATAGAGGGGATCACTAAGGCTATCTAAATCCAATTTAAGAGTGATATGTTTATATTATTCTTAGTGGGGTAATTGCCATAAAAGGTCACAAACAGAGTATGAGTCTTTTATGCAAATGTATAATCTTACCGAGCCAACACACTGCGGATACATGGGTGTATGCCGAGTCTCGAGTGATGAGTGATTGTCAACTAGGATAATGCGCATGTTCTTTGGCTTGTGTTGTGCAGGTGTCGAGCACGGATACAGTGATCAAAGGCAAGGTGAAGGTCAAGTAGAGACGTGTCGTGCCGATGGATCCGGAGCGGTGAAGGGCGGACGTGAGGCTTGGACTGAGGGACTGGTGGCCTGAAGATTAGCTGTGGTGGCTGACAGCCTGGGACAGCGACAAAGCGGAGACTTGCGGGGCACAGTGTTGCTAGGGTCGAGGACCTGGGGACATGTGTCGCTGGACGGGGTGCACGGGCGGTGCATCCTCTCTACGGCTCGGTTTGGTGGTTGAACCACAGAAAAACCACCGGGTGGACGGTTTCCAGGTTTGGGCCACAAAACCTGGGTGCGGCCAGTTTCTGAGTTTGGGCCACAAAACTCGGGCTGAGGACGGTTTCCAGGTTTGGGCCTCAAAACCTGGGCGCTGCGGGTTTCTGAGTTTGGGCCACAAAACTCAGGCAATGGACGACTGGTTTCTCGGTTTGGGCCTCAAAACCAGGGGTTGATCGTGAAGGCTGGTTTCCCGGTTTGGGCCTCAAAACCGGGGGTTTATCGTGAAGGCTGGATTCCCGGTTTGGGCCTCAAAACTAGGGGCGGAGTCCGGGAAAAGGACAAGCAGAGCGGTGGCGGCATGTGGCGGCAATCGGTGAGGTTGCGTCGAGGCAACGCTACCAGTTGTGCGGGCATGGCCATCGGATCACCTTCATCTTCGAGTTGGTCCAGGATAGCCTTAGGGTTTGGATGGTTCGCTCTGTAAATAACTAGGGGTAGAGTGGGAATTAGAATTAGGATAATTAGGGGGAGACACCCACCTCCCAAACCATCTCAGTCATTTGCTATTTTGCCTTCTAGGTTTTCCTGGTCTCCCTATCCTCTGCTGTAGCGAACTGAGATCCATAGAGAAGACAATCATACGTCTGTGTTCGTGAGATTTTGAGGAAGTGAGACCGTAATCTCACTGTTGTAGCGTGGGGTAGCTACACGGTTGCAATTCGTGGCTGTGATTCACGTTTTGGAGTTGTTCTTCGCGTTTTGCTTTTTCTCCATGATTTTCCCTTTGGTCGATCTCTCTCCACGTTGCTCCGTTTGCAGAACCATTTGAATCAACTTGTTCTTTAAAGTGAGGAGATCACTTTCACCAAAGGAATTTACATCAATCCTCACGAACAAGTAGATCGATTGGTTTTCGTTTTGGATCAACTTTTCACCACTCTCTTCGAATTTCTTTGATTCATTGATTTGGAGGTAGGTTTGAGCCATGATCTCCTAGGAGTAGCTCACTATCATCCTTGTGACTCTACTCACCAAGTTTGATCCTTAGAGGATTTGTTTTGGGTGAGTTCGAGTCGAATCGGTGGACGAACCGCACATGGTCGGGGTGACCGGACGCTTGCATCGGGGTGACCGGACGCTCGGTCCAGAGTCCGGTCATTGAAGGTTTGGTCTGCTCGTTTTCTGTTGACTCCACCGGACGCTCTTCATCTCTTGACCGGACGCGCGTTCTACTCGCGACCGGACGCACCCTTCACACTGTTCATGGCTTTTGTCTGAATCGACCGGATGCTGGGCCTTTGACTGGACGCTCCTCTCTAGTGAGTCCGGTCAGAAACAGTAAGGGTCCAGAAGCGTTTTTCCCTGACCGGACGCGTTCGGTGCCCACTGACCGGACGCTGGCCAGAGTCCGGTCAAGTGTTGTTTTCACGTTTTCGTCCGTGATTTGTTCGTTCGTTGTCGGTTTTGGTTTCTGGCTTTTGCGTTGAGTTTCTAGAGTTGTGTAGTATCTCGCTGTGCTTCTCGAAAGCATCCACCCTACATCTAGGGTCATGGAAACTCACAAGCTCTAGGTTCGCTCTTGGGGTGATTCTTGGGACAGTGGCAACAAGTTTCTGAAATGAAAGTTGAAGCCGCCATTCACCCCCCCCTCTGGTCGCTTTCTGGTAGCACTTTCGGTCCTTCAATTGGTATCGGAGCGGGTTAAGGATCTTCCACCTTAGCCGGTTCTAGATCCACAGAAGGCGACATGGATCACGGCGTGGGCAAACCGCCGTTCTTTGATGGGACGAACTATGCGTATTGGAAGATACGCATGTCGGCCTATCTTCAGAGTTTGGGTGCTTCCATCTGGGATATTTGCAACTATGTTGATTACGTGGTCTTGGCTGCTCGTGCTACTCAGCATCAGATCGATGAGCATGATGCCAATAGCCGAGCCCGTAATGTTCTTTTCTCATGTTTGAGCGTGACGGAGTTTGATCGCGTTTCTCACCGCGCTACGGCTCGGGAGATTTGGGCTACCCTCATGCGTTTCCATGAGGGAACCACTCAAGTCAAAACCCATCTCTACGAGTCGCACAAGCGAGAGTATGAGAACTTTTGACACATGCCTGGCGAGACCATAGAAAGTTTATTCACTCGCTTTCAGGTGATTGTCAACAGGATGAGGGCTAACAAGGAGCTATTGCCTTTCGACGATCATGAGAGGGCTTTGAAGCTTTTACACACTCTTGATCGGTCAATGTGGGATTCCAAGGTTCAGGCAATCATCAAATCGCCTAACTATGAGACCGTCACATGCGACGAGCTCTTCAGTAAGTTCAAGTCCAGTGAGATTGATGCCATGGCGAGGGCTTCTTACGAAAATCCTTCGGGCCCGTCAATGGCTTTGCTTTCTGGCTCTTCTGCTAACCCCTCTGGAGGATTTGCACTCTCTTCACTTCTTTCCATCACAGAGGAGCAGCTGGAGTTCATGGGGGATGACGAGTTGGCCTTGCTCGCCAACCGGTTCTTGTGGTTCCACAACAACCGCATGAACCGTCGCCGCGGAGGAGGACGCTCGGGTTATTTAGAGTGCGGTGACCCCAACCACTTCATCGCCAATTGCCCAAAGAAGAACAAGCAAGTCTTTGGCAAGGCGGATCATGGGCACAAGTACGACTCTGGCAAGCGCAAGGAGAAGTACGTCCCCGCAAAGCACAAGCGGAAGGGCGGCTTCAACAAGGAGTACATCAATACGAAGTACTTGGAGAAGGCCCAAGCTGAGCAGCGTGCCTTCTTCGCTACGCTCAGCGACGTCGATGACTCGGATGACGACTCCGCTTCCTCAAGCGACGACGAGTCCGAGAAGAAGAAGAGAATCGAGGACAAGCAAAACGACCTCTGCTTCTACGCCGACAACGAGGGCTTTTGCACCATGGCCCTCGGCAAGGAGGTCGACGATCAGCTGGAGGAGATCCCTCGGGACAACGACGACGATGACGACGACACCTCCCAGGTATCTCAGACCCCCGACGAGCTTTCTGCTGAGGTTGAGAAACTTACTGCCGCCCTTCTTAGTCAAGATAAGCTGCTTAGGCGTGCTGCTATAGAGCGGAAGGAGTTTAGGCAGAAGTGGGAGGATACGGTGAAAGAACTTGAGTGTGTCAAGTCCACCGTTGTTGTCACTGAAGAGGATGAGTGTGAGATGTGCACCAGACACATGACTGACCTTCTCACTCTGAGGAGTAAGTATGTTGTGTTGGTAGGAGAGGTGGATGAGCTTAGAGCTAGATCTTCGGTGCTTGGTGCGTGCAAGTCTTGTGCAGGCTTGCAATTTAAGTTGGCAGAGAAGAATGCCAAGATTGTGTCTCTTGAGAGGGCCAGCTTGGGTAGCACTTGTGTGTCTAGATGCGCTTTGTGTGAGGGCTTGGAGATGGTGTTAACACCAGAATTTCGCACGCATAAGAAGATGACAAGTGGACCCAGCCGGCAATGAGAACGACATTCGGTAGACGACCAAGCGATCGGTTAGTTCTTGGGGTTTCGGCAAGTGCCTGTACGGTCGGCTATCTTGTAAGGCGATGATTCTATTCGGGAAGCAAATATGGCAAGTGAAGCCGGCTTACACGAGAAGACACGCGACAATGGAAAACACCGAAAGGAAAATAGGAATAGGACTCGTATTTTCCAAGTTTTCATTATGTAAGTCGTAGTCTTCTAGGACTCATATTTCGCCCAGGGTATAAATATAAACCTTTGGCCATTGTAAAATTGTTCACAACCATATCAAAACAAATCGGCTTCATGCCATCTTCGAGTCCTTTGTCACATCGTCGAGTTCTTCGAGAGGAATCATTGATCCGTCGACCTTCGTAAGTCCCGACAACCTTGTTATCATGTCTAGTATCATGCGGTGGATTTAGATGTGATGCAAGTAGTCTTGTTTGTTTACAGAGATCGTGCGGCGGATCTATGTCGACAATCAAGAAGTCTTTGCTTATGTTATGCTTATGAGTAAATACCGTGCGGCAGGCGTTTGCTTGATACGTTTAGCAGGAGCGAGATAGTTATCGGCTCTATTAGATTTGGCAAGATCTAGTAGATTCATTAAGTTACCTTGTGTTGCATGATTTATTTAAGTTTTACAACACTCTTTTGCCCAATCTAGATTGACTTTGTTCAGCCTTGCTCTGCAAGTTTTTTACTTGTTTCTTTCGATAATTGAATAACCATGATGGCCGAATTAATTTCTAATCTAGATTGTTACGTGTTGCGGGTTCATACATGTCAATCATGCTTAGGCTTTGATAAAACTAGGTATCGTGCGGCAGATGCAGCTTTCAGATTAGTTTAATCATTTTTGGTTTGCATGTTCCTTCTTCATGGACCCCAACTCGGCTGGTTTGCCGAGCTTGGTTATACGCTATTTTATAATCTATCTCTTGTTCAAGCATGTCTTCTTACGAATGTGCATTCGGCAACCAATTGTTTACATGTGCTTGTGTTTGGAGTTAGCCGAATGATCTTTAAAACTTGTTGACAGATAGCTTCTATAGCTATATGTCATTGTGAGTGGCTTCAGAGCCGTAAATATGGAACTGTCTGGTCTCATCCGGCATGTTCCAGTTTTATTCTCACAGTTTTATCCATTGTTGGCTTTCAGGTCAAACCGACTCGCACGTCTCCGGATTTCAAACCGTCCGGGCACCCGATTGATGCCACGCTTTTTGGCTTGCTGTGTGTGAGGCACGGTGCGACGTATTTTGTGCCAACACACTTTTTGGCACGCCTGGTGGGACCCCACATTCCAAGATGGTTGAGTTTGACAACACTCAAGTTCTGGACGTGACCATGGATGAACTGCCACCAGAATTAAGAGATTTGGTACAACAAGCATGCGATGAGTTTCAACGCAAATGCTTGATGTCCTTCTCCAAGAACAAGGTCTTCCAAAAGCAGTCACTCCCGAGGGCTCTCCTTCCCCATCAATCTGATAGCACTGATGAGGAAGATATTCGAAAAATGTCCGAACTTATGTACAAGGCTGTGTCGGAGGCCATGACAAATCACCAATCAGCTTTCTTAAATACCTTTCGTGCCATCATGGTTGGTAGTTTTGGCCCGACAGTTGATAAACGTTTTGAGGAAGCTGCTGGCCCGATGCAGGGACCGCTGTTGTTCCCCGTACCCCAACATCAAAGAAAAAATGCTGAAGACGGCGGGGCTGGTTCAAGCAAAGGTGGGATGGTCCTTCACCAGGAGCAGCAACCTCCCACAACCCATGGCCAGCTCGCATTCGGCACGACGAGAAACATCCCGCAATCTGCCTTCAGAGTATCTCCAGCAACAAATAGGTTGCAGAAGAACATGTATGGAGATGGGTATCAGGAGTTCGTGGATTACAGTGCGATTGATGCTTTCCCGAATCCAGGCTATAAGAATTCAGCAAGTGTATTTCTTGGGGGTCAGGCACAAGCTGCTCCAGACTCAGGCATCGACCTCATCATGCATAGGATGGCCGACTTGATGCAGAATCAATTTGTCCTGAAGCCAAAGAATCAGTCTTATGCTTACAAGTCTCCTTACCCGGAGTGTTACAACCGAGTGGCACTTCCTCCAAGAGTGAAACCTCCTATTGATCTTACTAAGTTCTCAGGCCAAGATGACACCAGTACTGTTGAACACATCAACCGTTACTTGATGCAGCTCGGAGAAGCATCTGCAGATGAGGCTTGGAGAATTCGGTATTTCCCACTGTCACTAACGGGACCAGCTTTCCCATGGTTCACGTCTCTGCCAGCAAACTCTATTAATACATGGGCAGAGCTAGAACAGAAGTTCCACGCGTATTTATTTACCGGTACCAATGAGAAGAAGTTGGTCGATCTCATGAGTCTGAGGATGAGAGTTAATGAGACTCCCCAAGAATATTTACGCAGATTCAGGGAGACTAAAAATCTCTGCTATTCCCTGAATTTGCCAGATGATCAATTGTCAGGGATAGCTATAGCTGATATGTTGCTGAATATCAGGGAAAAGCTGTTCGGCATGGAGTTTGATGATCTTGGGCAGTTATCACAACGATTGGCAATGATGAATAGTCAAGCTCAGGGGTTTAGGAGAAATAACCAATTCCAGAAGGGCGATGTGGCTAGTGAAATGTATCAAGCCTTCTTAGAGGAGGCAATGGAATATGATGATGAAGATGAGATAGCTGCAGCAGAGCTGGTCTGGACTAAAGAGCCGACTCAAGTCAATCAACAATGGTTGAGGCAACAAAAAGGTACCTACGATTTTGATGTTTCCAAATCAGATAAGCTATTTGAGTTGTTATTGAAGGAAGGACGCATCAAGTTGCCGGAAGGCCATCCCATGTTGCACCCTGAAGGGGTTAAATACAAGAAATATTGTGGTTTCCATAATACTAGATCTCACTCTATAAATGATTGCCGAGTATTCAGAGTACGGATCCAGAAGGCTACCCAGGATGGGCATTTGAAGTTTGACGGAAAAATGAAGATTGATGGTAGCCCTTTTGGATAGAATACCGTATCTTTCTCTGTTAACATGGTCAATGCAGATGACCTCAGGGCAAAAGCAAGATGAAAGTGTGAACCTCTGGTAGAGCAAGAGAGACCGGTGCTGTTGACCCCAATCGGCAAATCACAAATGAAGAATTTCGGCAACAAGTTCATTTCCAGAATAGCCGAACTGAAAGGGGTGAGGCTTCCAGGCCCAGAGTCACGACACGCGTTTTATTAAACAAGTGGCGTCGGGAGCAAGAACGGTACCATAAGTAGAAGTTTTATGAGGAACGAAAGTTCATAGAAAAGAAACGAAGGTACGAAGAGGAGATGTACCGAGAAGAACGAGAATATGTGAGGGAGCAAGAGTAGTCTCATTGGGAGTGCTCATTCTTCAAATATTATTTGAATGAAGGCTTGAAACTGCCTGTTAAAAACAATTGCCCTGAGTGCAATGATCAATATTCGGAATACAAGCAATCTCAAGTCAACCGCTGTTCGGTCCATGAAAGGCTTGGGATGCGAATCCCTGAGGATGATCGGCGTTTAAAAATAGGTAATTCCGAGAATCGGCAAGGTTGAAATTTTGCCAATCGAAGATGGGCTCGCAATAAAGAAGAAGAATACCGTGAATATGTTTGGCAGAGAGGACAGTGGTGTCCACTAGGATTGAGGAAGAGCCAGAAAAGGAGAGTGCAACGCCTAAGGAACAGAGAGTTAGCGCAAGCAGGCACCAAAACAAAACAAGTTTGGCGCCCTAAGGAAAACCCTGATGAAGATGATCGTTCGGCTGACGCGTGCATGGCATTCTTTCTCCCGTCAGAATTCATAGCTACCGGAGATCAAAACGTCCAAGAAGAAGTGTATTCGGATTTTGATGAAGACAAATTCCATGATCTGATGGCTTAGCTCGTTTTGGCTCAACAGGCAGTTTTTGATAAACCGGCTAAGCATCGACATTTGAAGCCACTTTATATGAGGGGGTATGTTAATGGCAAGCCACTAACCAAAATGTTTATTGATGGAGGAGCTGCCATAAATATCATGCCATATACTACCTTCAGGAAACTTGGGATGACAAGTGAGGATTTACTGAAGACTGACATGGTGTTGAGGGATTTTGCTGGCAATACTTCTGATACTCGAGGGGCAGTTCATGTTGAATTGATGATCGGGTCAAAAACTTTGATTACTACCTTCTTCATCATCGGTGGCAAGGGGGCATATAGTTTGCTTTTAGGAAGGGATTGGATACATGCAAACTGCTGTGTTCCGTCAACTATGCATCAAATCCTCATCCAGTGGATTGGAGATGACGTCGAAATTGTCCATGCTGATGATTCAGTGAGTGTTGCTACTGCAGAACCCATCTATTGGGAATATGATGGTGTCGAGTGCTTCTCTGGAAGAGTTTGGGAAGTAGGTCCTGTGAATGTTTTTGACAAGGACCAACAGCCGATTCAAGCAATCGGTTCTCAGAGCAATTTTTGAATAATCCAATTGATGGTAACAGAGGAGAATTAGGACGAGGTTTCGTATCGGTTGATGAGTTAGAAGAGGTAAATATTGATAATGAAGCCGAAAACAAGACCGATATGTGTCAGTACAGATCTGGATCCAGAGTGCAGGTTGAAGTTGATAAACCTTCTGAAAGAATTTTACCTTTTCCTCCGTTACTGAAGCTGAAGGAAGATCAAGAAGTTCGTATGGAGTGACGTGCAACAGAAAGCTTTTGATGGGATTAAAGAATACATGAAGGCACCACCAGTGTTGGTACCTCCACAGCTTGGTAAATCTTTCAAGTTGTACGTGGCGACCGATAGCCTAAAATAGGATCGGCCCTTACAAAAGAATGTGAAGGAAAAGAAAAGGTGATAACTTAATTTAGCCGAAAGACGTTAGACCCAGAGATGAGGTATTTGGCTACGAAGGAATTTTTGTTCATATCTGTATTACTCATGTATCAAGCTTCAGCACTACTTACTAAATGTCGAATGTTTAATAGTTTTTGAATTTGATGTGAGAGTCGGTACATGAGCGGATTCAAGAATATTTGTGTGCAAAGATAGCCGATGTAAAGCATCGCCTTTAGCGGAAAATACTCCAAGAGTTAGAATATAGCCGATATTGTTTATATCGCCTTAGTACAAAAATGTTCATGACCCTGGTGACCCTAGCTTTTTTCAAGTTAGCAGGTTTATCGGGAGGAGAGAAAGGTCAAGCGCAGTAAATAAGATGTCGAGTGACGTGACATGTCAAACCAAGATCTAGTTGGCTAAGATGACATCATGCATTCGGGAAGTGTTTTTCTGAGGAAATGTTGCAATCGGAAAAATTATTGGGATAATCAGGAAACGCAAATAGACATCATTCAAAGAAAAACGACTTTGTTTATTCATTTGCAGATTCGTCCTAGTACAAACTACTCCTGGAACAATCTATTCAGAACGGACTGCGGATTGGTGACTCCGGCGAGAGCAGCGGCGTGATCTTCATAAACTTCAATACCTTCGATTTCATCTAAGAACCTGCCTGCAAAGCCGACTGGTAGAAAGGAGTAATCCTCATTAGTCCAAGAGCTCATTGCTGCTAGCCCAAGAGAGGCGCCAAGGTGCACGCCTTGGATGACGGCCTGATCTATGCGGCCATCCGTAGCATCAAGACGCGCCTCAGCTGAGTTCCCGTGGGCATTCACCTTATCAGCAACTTTGTTCGCTGCCGCCCTCAAACGGTCATTTTTGGCAGAAAGAGCTGGGAGGAAGAAAAGATGTGTCAGGCAAGCGAGCTCAATCGGAAGAAGGAAAATTGGGCAAAGATTTTGCTAACCTATAATAGCATTACAGAGCTGCTTCTGTTGGTCCTCCCATTCGGTTTCCTCGATGTCGTACTTCTTAGATGCATCTTCCAACGCCTTTTGGGCTTTATCCCTCTCCTTGCGGTACCAAAGAGCGTCCGGACAGGTATACCGAGGTAAGTCATCAGATTCAGAGGGGTCTGCTGACTCAGAAAAGGGGTTGGGAGAGGCCATTGGAGCTGTCGTTTCTGGAAAAGGAGTCCGGGTTTGGCTGGAGAAAGCCCTCATCCTGGAAGGAAAGTGAATACTGAATCAGGAATGGATGAACAAGAAAGCTACCGCAAGGGGGCAAAGGACCAATTTTTACCCATAACGTTGACGGGTTGGTGCTTCGCTTCCTTCCGCTTCATTTCTGATAGGACGTTTGTTGTGGTCACCATTGCCTGCCATTAATAAAAGTACAGGCGAGGATTCTTTCTCTTTGCCTTGAGCTGAGAGCTGAGAGGTGGGGAGTTTGCAACAACTGTTCAATTGGAAGTTGAGGGTGTTGGCGTGCGTAAGGTCATATTTATGGAACCGTGACTTACACACTGAAAAGCTAAGCATCGGAGTAGGGTTTTCACAATTTATGGGCCATTGTTGGGCCGGGCCGGATTTTGTTGATTTAAGGAGATCGTGACTCCAGAGTCGGAAAACCGATGGATTCGGCTAAGGATTGTTACTGCACAAGGAACTCAGTTTCGGTTGATTGTTTGGAAACTCATATTACCGATTGACACCGAAGACAGTAAGTCTGGCAGATAGTCTTCGAATTGGGAAAGACTGTATTTTATTCCAGGCAATGAAGCTTTAACGGAGAAGTCTTCAAAGAAACTGAAAATAGAAAATCCCTTAAGGATTACAGCAATCACTTACGGGACAGATGATTGACATGATTATCAGTGATAGCCGATGTGTTAAACATCGCCGTTAATGCAAAAATAAAAGTCAGTGACTAATGCACGAAGCAGAGTACGCATTGATCTCGAAGGATCAGTCACAGATTGGTTTCAGGGATCAAACAGAAAGACTTATTATCTACAAAAGGAGGATACAAGATTACAATAAAGATCAGCTCGTCCATCCTATCCTCTGTCTAATTGGGAGATCATGGTCGAAAGAATCAACCAGATTTGTTCCGGCTTCCTTCATATCATCCACAGAATGTTCTACCCTGTACTCTAGCCCCCGCTCACAAACATCAAAATTATGGTAATCGGCGTCGGAATGGATCCGTACAGCGTTGAAGGCAAGCGCTGCGCCGTATCCCATGCCAACTCTGTAGATATCGGGGAGGATTCAGTTAACTTCGTTCACCCGCCTCAGGGCCGTCATACCCGGTGCATTGGTCGTAATGGCGAGATTGGAGACAGCAGCTTCAAGAGCATGAAGCTTGGCCTCCAGATCTGAAAGGGAGAAGAGTAAGTAAAGGCAAGAGGAGGAAAACGAAGACAGAAATGATGAAAAAATATTCACCAGCGGCCCAATTCCGAGCGACGTCGCGTTCCCGGGAGACTCAAGTGATCTCTTGGTCCTTCTCCTCCAAATCAAGTTGAAGGTCTATGACCTGTTGAGTCAGATTTCTGCGGAAATCATCATCAATCCTCCTGAACAAAAGTAGCAAAGTGAGAACAACTTCTTCATTGAGGAACAAAATAGAAGAGAGCGACCTTTTCCTGGAGGTGCTGGAAACGCCGAGCTCGGAACTATGTCTGCTCGCCACCGAAGACATCTTCTAGATTGGATTGGGCGATGATAGGAGAAAAAAGGGTTTTTCTTGGTTTGGAGATTGAAACAGGGGAGCTTGAGAGAGTAAGCCGAAACGAAGTGAAGGGTGACTTAAAAGACCCCAAAGGGTGCATCGGGAGATGAATCGGCAGGTAAGGCAATTATGGCATGCGAGATTTCTACGAAGGTGGATGCTTCCGGAGGTTCCACGTCAGTATACAGGAGAAAGGAATTTTGGAATAAATATTTATCCCAAATTAGGGGGCATGTGTTAACAAAAGAATTTCGCACGCATAAGAAGATGACAAGTGGACCCAGCCGGCAATGAGAAGGGCATTCGGTAGACGACCAAGCGGTCGGTTAGTTCTCGGGGTTTCGGCAAGTGCCTGTACGGTCGGCTATCTTGCAAGGCGATGATTCTATTCGGGAAGCAAATATGGCAAGTGAAGCCGGCTTACACGAGAAGACACGAGACAATGGAAAACACCGAGAGGAAAAAAAGGAATAGGACTCGTATTTTCCAAGTTTTCATCATGTAAGTCGTAGTCTTCTAGGACTCATATTTCGCCCAGGGTATAAATATAAACCTTCGGCCATTGTAAAATTGTTCACAACCATATCAAAACAAACCGGCTTCGTGCCATCTTCGAGTCCTTTGTCGCGTCGTCGAGTTCTTCGAGAGGAATCATCGATCTGTCGACCTCCGTAAGTCCCGACAACCTTGTTATCATGTCTAGTATCATGCGGTGGATTTAGATGTGATGCAAGTAGTCTTGTTTGTTTACAAAGATCGTGCGGCGGATCTATGTCGACAATCAAGAAGTCTTTGCTTATGTTATGCTTATGAGTAAATACCGTGCGGCAGGCGTTTGCTTGATACGTTTAGGATGAGCGAGATAGTTATCGGCTCTATTAGATTTGGCAAGATCTAGTAGATTCATTAAGTTACCTTGTGTTGCATGATTTATTTAATTAAGTTTTACAACACTCTTTTGCCCAATCTAGATTGACTTTGTTCGGCCTTGCTCTGCAAGTTATTTACTTGTTTCTTCTGATAATTGAATAACCATGATGGCCGAATTAATTTCTAATCTAGATTGTTACGTGTTGCGGGTTCATACATGTCAATCATGCTTAGGCTTTGATAAAACTAGGTATCGTGCGGCAGATGCAGGTTTTAGATTAGCTTAATCATTTTTGTTTGCATGTTCCTTCTTCATGGAACCCAACTCGGCTGGTTTGCCGAGCTTGGTTATACGCTATTTTATAATCTATCTCTGTTCAAGCATGTCTTCTTACGAATGTGCATTCGGCAACCAATTGTTTACATGTGCTTGTGTTTGGAGTTAGCCGAATGATCTTTAAAACTTGTTGACAGATAGCTTCTATAGTTATATGTCATTGTGAGTGGCTTCAGAGCCATAAATATGGAACTGTCTGGTCTCATCTGGCATGTTCCAGTTTTATTCTCACAGTTTTATCCCTTGTTGGCTTTCAGGTCAAACCGACTGGCACGTCTCCAGATTTCAAACCGTCCGGGCACCCGATTGAAGCCACGCTTTTCGGCTTGCTGTGTGTGAGGCACTGTTGGTAGTTCTTAGCTACACCTAGGATAGGGTAGCTAAACAGCTATCTGCTAATGCCAAGCGGGGTTGTCAGTCCCGACACTAGTAGGAGCTAGCTAGAGAGAATGCAATCTACCAGGAGGAGATTCCGCAAGCGCACAGAACTATCGTAGTAGCACTTCGCCTGGGAGTACCAGGTGTCGATTTATTTGATCCCAAGGGAAGGCTAGGGTGGTGTATGAGTCGAGTCAAGGAGGGGATGAGAGTCAAAGAAAAGAGAAAAGGGAAAAGGGAAAAGGGAAAATAGGAGATGAAAGGCTAGAAAGAATATATGGGTGGATAGGTAAGGATGAAATGGATGGATAAGGTAAGGTGGATGGATAAGTAGATAAAGGGAATAGGATAACTAAGGGTAACTAAGATAACTAACTACTAACTAATAACTAATCCTAGATAACCACGAAGCAAGATAACTACGAAGCAAGATAGTTATGAAGCAAGGCAGGCAAAAGTCAATAAAGTAACTAAGTTTAGTATAGTTTTTATTCCTATCTTGTCAAGAATCGAGGCGTACTAGCCTTTACCACTTACTTAGGTTGAACGCTAGCACAACGGGCCTTACTGTTAAACTGGGCCAACTACGTGGTGGAATTCAAGGCGCACAGGGCTGTCACCACCTGCTTGCTACCACAGCTATCCGGGGGTCCAGCCGTATCTGAAGGTAAGTCTATAACTAAGCACCACGCTTAACTATATTCTAACTATCTCTGTCCTAGCTTTGAATAGAGACACCCTTGCGGACGTCAGAGCAAATATTTGACTTAATAAGATAAACACTAAACTAACTAAGCAACATATTGGCAAAGATCAAACACTAAGCTCACTAGAGATTAACTACTATGGCTAAGTGAATTGAACTGTAGGATAGCTAGGTCACACTCAAGGTATTTGATAAAGTAATACTGAAAGTAATACTTAAAGTAATGCTTAAAGGAATACTGAGATGAAGATAAATGTACCTGAGATACAAGAGAGCAAACCAGACCAGAGACGCAAGGAAATCAACCGACCTCCAATGCCAGTCGCTCGCACCCGCTTCTCTCTTAGCAAGCTCTACGCTCCTTTTACCAAGAACTTAGGCTGAGTTGTGCTAAACTAAGAGCCGCGCTGTAGCGAGGGCACTAGAGCTATACTCTCTCTACTAGCTAACCTACTTGCCTAAGCTCTCTGAGCTTCTAACCTAACTCTCACTTGCTTCTCTTGCTTCTACTCGCTTGTGTGTTGCTTCTCTGGGATATGAATGAAGTGATGCCTCCGGGGGGTATTTATAGCCCAAATGAGTGAGGGGGGTATTTATAGGGGGCAGCCAGCCGACCTAGGGCGAACCCTAGTGGCGGGCGCCAGCCCTAGGTGGCGGCCGCCACCCTCACAACCGTTGGATGCACCGCCTTTGCTTCAACGGCATCCAGGAGCTCCAGAGAGGCGGTTGGTAGGTCGGTTGCATGTCCAAGTAACCGCCATCCTGCCTTGATCCACGCCATTCCATCCAGAGCCGTCCGATGCCACTTACCTAGTGACCAAGGGCCAAGATTTGGTCTTGGGATGGTCACACGGATCAGTGACGTGGTAAGGGGGAGAGTTGGGCCTCTCCAAGTGGCGGGCGCCACTTTTGGGTGGCGGGCGACCTCTGGCTGGCGGGCGCCACCCCACTCGGGCCAAATGGGTCCTGGTGAGTGGGCTTGTCTCCTGGTGGGTCCATTCTTCAAATTTGGTCCAAATTCCTGCATTCAAATAAAATTCTAGGGACATGTGGAATTTGGTTAGTTTGAATCCTATTTGACTACATTTCATGCCTTTTTGGTGAACTTTAGGGTAAAATGTTGATGGTAAAACAAGTGTTTAAGGACCATCAACAAGCTCCCCCAAGCTAACCTGTTGCTCATCCTCGAGCAACAATGCGGTTTAAGGATTGAGCATGAAATAGATAGCAACTTAAGATGCATGCAAGTGCATATTGTATAGTGAGAAATAACTTAGCATGTATCATAAATCATAGCAATGTGGGGCTTATAGCTTTTCAATTCAAACATGCAAGAGTGAAATAAAGCAGTAGATAGGAAACTTTTATCTTGCTTAGGTTTGACTAGGATTCTGTCTGGAGGGTTTTCAAAGGTTTTCAAAAGATAACAACTTGCTTAAGTCCTCCAAGATTCACTCAATCACTCAATGGTGTTTCAATCCTCACTTAGGCCAAAATGTAGCCTTTCCTACTTCTAAAGAATGATATGTGGAGTTATAGGTAGGCTAAGAATCATGAGCAAATTGCCTGATGTTTATTGCTAAGCTAGACACTCAGATCATAAGGAGCAGCAAATCATAAAAATTGATCAAGATGTGCATGTGTGGTTATGTGGAAGTGTATAGAGAGATATTTCATAATCCTTCCTAGTTAATTTCTGGGGTCTAGAGCTAATGATAATTCTCTCTCTCTTTTTTTTGATACATAGTGAGTAGACAAAAGATGTGTCCTCACATTTTCTTAGGACATAGTCCTCTTTTGAGCTACTTTGCTCACTCTTTTTTTTTCTTAGGACATAGTCCTTTCTTGAGCTACTTTGCTCATTTTTCTCTCTCTCTTTTTTTAGCTCTAGATCTCCCCAGGTTATCTATAGGAAAGGATTTTTGAAATGAGTAGGGAAGGGAGAGAAATGCTTATTCCCAGTGTAGGAGTAAGCATAAGGCTAGCAATGGGATGTTTGGCAGGGTATTGCATATCTCCGGTGTAGAGAATAAGCAATTTATTTGGTGGTTGCAAACTTCCAAAGTGGAAAGTAGGCAATTTATGGTGGGTGTGTGTGAATCTTGATTCAAAAGATATGATAAGCTTCTCTACTAAGATCTATGATGTCTAACAAAGCTCAACACAAACAAAGCTCTTTGTGCTTTTGACTAATGACTAACAAATATTTGGCTGGCGGTGGTGGGATGGGATAAAATCCAGGAGGAACTTTTAGCAAGGTTTTCATGATTTTTAAAAGAAATCCTCCAGATTAGGTCCTAATTTCACCTTAGCAAGTTTAAAGAATTACTCCATTTCTTACTAACTTTATTCACTAAGCATGATTTCAGTTAAAGCATGTGCAACCCACAAAAGCTACAACTTAGATAAGACCAGTTATTCAAACCATAACAATAGCATTTGCATGACATATTTCAAATCTTATTCAGGTTTCAACTTGTTTAAGCAGATTTTATCAATTTGATTCATGGAATGGTTATTTAGGTAAGCATGTGACATTCAAAAGATATAGAATTTAAGAACTGAATGTAAAGTGTAGGCTTGAGACATACCTTATCGGAGCGAGAGTCTCCCCCAAGCTGGCTTCTTGCTTGGTGAAGGGTCTTCTTCTTTCTCGGTCGGAGCTCTTGTTCTCATTTTATTAAAAGGGAAACTATCTAATATTGTGAAAAGGGAAACTATCCTATTATGATATTTTATTATTCTAACTAAGTTAACATATACCTATGCATAAGACTAATGATAACTGATTTTTCTTTAGTTTCATGCATGACATATGTTATTTATTCGAAAAAAGGGAAAATTGAAGGGAAAAATTAAAAGTAAAACCATACCTTAGGTCCATGGAGTTTCATCCTTATCAGGTGGATCTTCTTCCTTGGGTGCTTCTTCTTTAAGTTCTTCTTCTTTTGGCACCTCTCCTTTGTTATGTGAATTACACAACTCAGGAGGAGGTGGTTCTTTCTTTTTTGCTCCACCTTGTTCTTGGGCGCCTCTTCTTGGTACGAACGGGTTTTGTTTATGCATGTTAGCGGCATATGCGGGACCACGGGAAAAAGAGAATATTTCCTTCCTCCCTCCTAATGTCATTTGAATTTTACCACTTCCCACATATATGCAGGCATCAACAGTGTTCAAGAAGGGTCTACCTAAGATTAGAGGCACATCTTTCCTATTTCCCATATCTAGTATTATGAAATCAGCAGGAACATATGAACCTCTAATATGAACAGGTAAATCATTAACTATTCCTTCTACATAGCAAGTGGATTGATCAGCTAGCACAACATAGGCAGATGTGGATGTCATGGGTGGAAAGAACGAGTTTTCATAGAAATCTTTAGATAAAATGTTCACACTCGATCCTAAATCACACATGGATTTTTTCAAGACTTCACCAAAGATTGAGCATCTAATTATGGGACTACCAGGATCACCCTTTTTAACAGTCATGGTTTGATCATCATAATAGTTAAAATATTTTATTTCAACCATATTAGCAGTTTCCATGTCAGGTTTAGCAGGAATTTTGCCAGTTTCAAAAGATGGTATGATAGCAGCAAGTTGAGCTAATTGGGTTTCTAACATCTTATTAAAGCTTAATTGATTTTTCAGAGCAGATGAGAAATCTTCCAATTTAGCATTTATATTCTCAATTGTTTTATCATTCGACATTAATTCTTATTCAAGAAATCAGTAGTTCTACCTTGTGAGTAACTAAATTTTTCAAGAACGAGAGACTATCAGAATTATGAAAATTAGAGCGGGGGATGAATTGTTACCTTGAGAGTTTGCAGGCTGATTCCATCCTTGATTCTGTTGACGGAAACCATTGTTGTTGTTGATGAAGTTCAAATCTTCATGTAGCTCGGGGCAGTGGCTCCCAGAATGTCCGGTTTCTCCACAGACTTCACAAGTCATGTAGGATTCCAGAGATTGGACACTCTCTTGTTGGTTCATCTTCTCACAGCTGTCCAGCTTCTTTGCCAGCAGGTCCATCTTGGCCACTATCATGTCGGCTTCCTTAAGGGAATGCATACCTCGCTCACAGGGCTGTAGTCTCTCGTCATTCCATCCTTGGTTCAACACCATCTTCTCTATGAGAGCCTTAGCATCTGCAACATTCAGAGAAAAGAATGCACCGCCGGCGGCGGCATCCAAATGGCTTCTAGAGAGAGGGGTTAGGCCATGGTAGAAGTTCTGGATCAATAGCCAGTCCTCCATACCATGGTGTGGACAAGCAGCGACATACTCTTGCAACCTCTCCCAAGCCTCGGGAATAGATTCCTCGGCTTGTTGCGTAGAGCATTCGTCTTGCCCATCGGAAAGAATTTGGCGAGAAAAGCATTGGAACACTTGTCCCATGTGTCTACAGCATTGCGATCAGTATAGAACCATTGCTTCGCTTTTCCTAGCAAAGAGAAAGGAAAGAGACGAAGACGGATGGCTTCTTGGGTTATCCCCTTAATGGTGAAGGTGCCGCAAATCTCCAAAAATTGTTGGAGGTGAGCATTGGCATCCTCATGAGCCTTGCCACAGAACGGGCTAGCTTGGACCATCGTGATCAGAGCCGGTTTCAACTCAAAATTGAGGTTGGCATCGATCACGTCTGGTCCTATCGCTACATTAGCGGCAGAAGGAGCAGAAAACTCACGAATGGTCTTATTGGCCATCATGAAGATAGAATGAGATAAGAAAGAAAGAAGTTGAAGAAGATGAAGGAAAAAGATAAGAAGAACTAAAGAAAGAAAGAATGGGGTAAGATTGGATTCGCTAAGCGGGAGCTTAAGCGAAGATAAATTCGACACGAACTCAACCGATACACCGATTGCCTTCCCCGGCAACGGCGCCAGAAATGCTTGTTGGTAGTTCTTAGCTACACCTAGGATAGGGTAGCTAAAGCAGCTATCTACTAATGCCAAGCGGGGTTGTTAGTCCCGACACTAGTAGGAGCTAGCTAGAGAGAATGCAATCTACCAGGAGGAGATTCCGCAAGCGCACAGAACTATCGTAGTAGCACTTCGCCTGGGAGTACCAGGTGTCGATTTATTTGATCCCAAGGGAAGGCTAGGGTGGTGTATGAGTCGAGTCAAGGAGGGGATGAGAGTCGAAGAAAAGAGAAAAGGGAAAAGGGGAAAATAGGAGATGAAAGGCTAGAAAGAATATATGGGTGGATAGGTAAGGATGAAATGGATGGATAAGGTAAGGTGGATGGATAAGTAGATAAAGGGAATAGGATAACTAAGGGTAACTAAGATAACTAATACTAACTAATAACTAATCCTAGATAACCACGAAGCAAGATAACTACGAAGCAAGATAGTTATGAAGCAAGGCAGGCAAAAGTCAATAAAGTAACTAAGTTTAGTATAGTTTTATTCCTATCTTGTCAAGAATCGAGGCGTACTAGCCTTTACCACTTACTTAGGTTGAACGCTAGCACCACGAGCCTTACTGTTAAACTGGGCCAACTACGTGGTGGAATTCAAGGCGCACAGGGCAGTCACCACCTGCTTGCTACCACAGCTATCCGGGGGTCCAGCCGTATCTGAAGGTAAGTCTATAACTAAGCACCATGCTTAACTATATTCTAACTATCTCTATCCTAGCTTTGAATAGAGACACCCTTGCGGACGTCAGAGCAAGTACTTGACTTAATAAGATAAACACTAAACTAACTAAGCAACCTATTGGCAAAGATCAAACACTAAGCTCACTAGAGATTAACTACTATGGCTAAGTGAATTGAACTGTAGGATAGCTAGGTCACACTCAAGGTACTTGATAAATTTACACTGAAAGTAATACTGAAAGTAATGCTTAAAGTAATACTGAGATAAAGATAAATGTACCTGAGACAAGAGAGCAAACCAGACCAGAGACGCCGAGAAATCAACCGACCTCCGATGCGAGTCGCTCGCACCCGCTTCTCTCTTAGCAAGCTCTACGCTCCTTTTACCAAGAACTGAGGCTGAGCTGTGCTAAACTAAGAGCCGCGCTGTAGCGAGGGCACTAGAGCTATACTCTCTCTACTAGCTAACCTACTTGCCTAAGCTCTCTGAGCTTCTAACCTAACTCTCACTTGCTTCTCTTGCTTCTACTCGCTTGTGTGTTGCTTCTCTGGGATATGAATGAAGTGATGCCTCCGGGGGTGTTTATAGCCCAAATGAGTGAGGGGGTATTTATAGGGGGCAGCCAGCCGACCTAGGGCGAACCCTAGTGGCGGGCGCCAGCCCTACTAGGTGGCGGCCGCCACCCTCACAACCGTTGGATGCACCGCCTTTGCTTCAACGACATCCAGTTGCTCCAGAGAGGCGGTTGGTAGGTCGGTTGCATGTCCAAGTAACCGCCATCCTGCCTTGATCCACGCCAGTCCATCCTGAGCCGTCCGATGCCACTGACCTAGTGACCAAGGGCCAAGATTTGGCCTTAGGATGGTCACACAGATCAGTGACGTGGCAAGGGGGAGAGTTGGGCTCTCCAAGTGGCGGGCGCCACTTTTGGGTGGTGGGCGCCACCTCTGGCTGGCGGGCGCCACCCCACTCGGGCCCAAATGGGTCCTAGTGAGTGGGCTTGTCTCCTGGTGGGTCCATTCTTCAAATTTGGTCACAAATTTCTGCATTCAAATAAAATTCTAGGGACATGTGGAATTTGGTTAGTTTGAAACCTATTTGACTACATTTCATGCCTTTTTGGTGAACTTTAGGGTAAAATGTTTATGGTAAAACAGGTGTTTAAGGACCATCACCAGGCACGGTGCGACATATTTTGTGCCAACAGATGGAGATAGCCAATGTGAAGCATGACAAGATGCAAACCGAGGAAGAAAACACATACCTTCGGACCATCTTGTCATGGGTATCTTGTGGTGAGCCGCAGCTTGGGATGATGATTGCCCAATTCAAGCGTGCTGCTGGAGGTCCAGGTGTAGGTTTTGCTCGGGGTGTTGATGTTTCATCTTTTGGCAAGATTGGAGAGTCAAGTGGTCTTAACCCATGTGAGAAGCCCAACTCCACCACTACTCCCAAACTTACTAAGATTCCACCCAAAGAGCCTCTCAAGCCTAACACTAAGGATGGAGTGTTTGTTGAACCTCCGAGAGCTCCACCCAAGAAACAAACATGGGCTCCAAAACCATGCCACCTCAAGAAAAAGCTAGACACAATGCCACCTATCCAGGAGGAGCTCATGCCACAAAAGGGCAAAGTGATCCACACCCACTACCGTGAGTACTAACAACCCCCTATGAGAGCGGTGAGGTACCATTGTGAGCACTGTGGGAGAGATGGACCCTTGAGTGAGTTTTGCTTTCGGCGCAAGAGAGAGGAGCGCCGTGCAAAGGAGATGAACAACACGGACATGTACCATCCTTTCCATGATCTACATGTGTTGAATGTTCAGAGGCGTGTTGTTAGGCCTAGAGGTCCAAAGCCTCAAGTTCCTAGGTCTAAGCCGCGAAGAGGACGTGCTCGGCGGGAGCCTGCGGTTGTAGGCTATGGACCCCATGGCGGTGGCTTCGTAGTTGAGTGTTTCCCTCCACTGCGTTTTGAGTATTGTGATGGACGCTCTTCCCTTAGCGGACCACGTTTTCCCATACGTGGTGATCGCTTTCCCCATAGGCTCGCTAGGAATGGTTTTGCTACTAACCGTTCTTTTGAGCAGCCGGCCCAACACTGGTATTCTTCCTACTTCACTCACCCCAGTGTTGGACCGTATGCTCACCCTATGTCTTTTTATTGATGTAGGTAAAACGATTGGAGAACGTTTGGTTGGTGGATTCCGGTTGCTCGAGGCACATGACCGGAAACTCCAAGTGGTTCTCCAGTCTTAGTCCGGTCGCCGGAAAGGAGTTTATCACCTTCGGCGAGAATAGCAAAGGTAAGGTTTTGTCTCGTGGGTCGGTGTGAGTTAATGAGCACTTTGTGTTTCGCGATGTTGCTCTTGTTTCTAACTTGCATTTTAACCTTCTTTCTGTTTCGCAATTCTTTGACGATGACTATGAGATTTTTTTTAAACCGAATCTTAGTCGTATTTTGGATCCTCAGGGCAATCTTGTGTGTTTGATTTTGCCCTTTGGAAAAGTCTTCCATGCGAATTTCTCGGAGTCTTTTGGCACTTCTCGTTGTCTTGTGGCTGGACCTTCCTCCTCTGATCTTTGGAAGTGGCATAGGAGACTTGGACATTTGAGCTTCGACTTGCTTGCAAGGCTTAGTTCACTTGGCCTAATCCGAGGATTGCCCAAGTTATCCATGGAGAAGGATCTTGTTTGCCACTCTTGTAGACATGGGAAGATGGTTGACGCTCCTCACCGTCCTGTGAACCAAGTCATGACCAAGCGCCCTGGAGAGCTTTTGCACATGGACCTTGTTGGTCCGGCTCTGGTGAGCTCGGTTGGGGGGAAGTGGTATGTGCTTGTTGTTGTTGATGACTTTTCGAGATATTCGTGGGTCTTCTTTTTAGCTGAGAAGACCGAGACTTTCTCTTTTACTCGCAATCTGATTTTGCGTCTTCAGAATGAGTTCCCTTTGAACTCAATGCGAGCTATTCGTAGTGATAATGGTTCCGAGTTTAAGAAGTCGGATTTGGAGAAGTTTTGTAACTCTTTGGGTTTAGAGCAATAGTTTTCTTCCCCCTACACACCGCCACAGAATGGTGTTGTAGAAAGGAAGAATCAGACCCTTGTAGAGATGGCCAGGACGATGCTCGATGAGCATAGGACTCCTAGGCGATATTGGGCCGAAGCTATGAACACTGCGGCATGCTATATTTCCAATCGGATTTTTATCCAGTTTCTTGAAAAAGACTTCTTATGAGTTGCGTTTGAAAACTGGCCCAAGGTGAGTATTTTAGAGTTTTGGTTGCCCTGTTTTAAACTTAAGAAAGGCAACTTGGACAAATTTTGAGTGTCGTCCTTCTGACGGTGTATTTTGGGTTATGGCATCATACTCGGCATATCGTGTACTTAACCTTGATACTAACCGAGTCATGGAGACATCCGATGTCACCTTTGAAGGACCGAGAATGCAATATCAAGGCGACCAGAGGGGGGTGAATGAGAGCTCAAAAATCTCTTTTGAAATTTTGGCCTTTTGTTCCCAAAATCAACCTCAAAAGCTACGAAAGAAAAACTATGATGCCCATGACCCTTGGAAGAGGGTGGATGATCCCTAGGATCACAGCGAGGCACCACAAACCAAGAACGAACCACACGACAAAAGCACCGGCACAAGTTCGACCCTCAAAAACCAAGTCCCGAGCGTAGATAGACGGCTACGTCGAGAGATCCCCAAATATCTATGCTAACAAGTAGCAAAGATACCTAGAGAGGTTCCAGGATCAACTCTAAGGCCAAACGAAAAGTCCAGAAACCAAGCGAAGAAGCCGGGAGAGCAAACGCACTAAACCGCAACAAGCAGCCAAAACCCGGACTGTCCGGCCCTGGGGTCCCCGACTGTCCGCGAGGGGATGGCGGACTATCCGTCGGTCAAAACACCGAAACAACACTGCTCCTGCAAGTCCCCTGGACAGTCCCGGACTGTCTGCGGTTTATACCGACGGACTGTCCGCCGGTCAACCGAGACCCAAACAACAGAGACTCACGGCCACTGCTCTGGCCAAGTCCCCGATGCGCGGACTGTCCGCGGGAGGAACGGTGGACTGTCCGCGACCTGCCAGTGAGGGCGATTTCGGTCGCCCCTCACACAACTCTTCCCAAATCCGAATTAAAACTCAATCCCACATTCCCAAACTTGGAGAAGATGATCATGAGGTAGTTAGGAGACTATCCCCAAGAAATCATCCGCTCAAATCGATTCAATCACCGGGAAATCCAAAGGGAAGGAGTATGAACGAAAAAGTGCCACGAAAACGAAATCAACCCGATCTACTTGTTCCTTCGGTGGATTCCTTCGGTGGAAGGAGTTAGATGAATTCCTTCGGTGGAAATGATCTCCTCACTATAAAGAACAAGTTGATTCAAACGGATTTCGCAAAGACACAGTAGAGAGGGAGATCGAGTGATGGGAAAATCGCGGAGAAACGAAGAACATGAAGAACACGAACAAAACGCGAATCAAGTCATTGATCTGCAACCGTGTGGCTACCACACGCTACAACAGTGAGATTACGGTCTCACTTCCTCAAAATCTCCAGTACACAGAGGTATGATTCTCTGTGGATCTCAGTAGCTACAACAGGGGATTGGGAGAGCAGGAAACCCTAGAAGCAAAGAGCAAATGACTGAGATAGAAGGGGAGGAGGGTGTCTCCCTCTACTTATCCTAATTCTAATTCCTACTCTACCCCTCTCTAATTACAGAGCGAACCAGCTAAACCCTAGGGTTATTCTGGACCAACTCGAAGATGCTGGTGATCCGACGGCCCCGCCGCACAACTGGTAGCGTTGCCTCGACGCAACCTCACCGATTGCCGCCACGTGCCGCCACCGCTCCGCTCGTCCTTTTCCCGGACTTCGCCCCCGGTTTTGAGGCCCAAACGGGAAACCAGCCTTCATGAGCAACCCCCGGTTTTGAGGCCCAAACCGGGAAACCAGCCGACCATTGCCTAAGTTTTGTGGCCCAAACTCATAAACCCGCAGCGCCCAGGTTTTGAGGCCCAAACCTGGAAACCGTCCTCAGCCCGAGTTTTGTGGCCCAAACTCAGAAACCATCAGCGCCCAGGTTTTGAGGCCCAAACCTGGAAACCGTCCACTCGGTGGTTTTTCTGTGGCTCAACCACCAAACCGAGCCGTAGAGGGGATGCACCGCCGTGCACCCCGTCCACCGATACGTGTCCCCAGGTCCACGACCCAGGCAACACCCCGTGCCCGCAAGTCTTCGTCGTCGCTGTCCCAGGCTGTCAGCCACACAGCTGATCCTCGGGCCACCGATCCCTCAGTCCAAGCCTCACGTCCGCCCTTCACCACTCTGGTCCATCGGCACGGCAGTCTCTACTTGACCTCACCTTGCCTCTGATCATGTATCCGTGCTCGACACCTGCACAACACAAGCCAAAGAACATGCACATTATCCACTTGACAATCACTCATCACTCAGAGACTCGGCATACACCCATGTATCCGCAATCTCCCCCTTGATGAGTGCATGTCAACTACCAACACAAATCATAATGAATAGAGGAGGAAGGAAGAGGGAGAGGAAATCGACCAAATGACCCAAAAGCATAGCAAAGCCGAAGAAGGTCAAGTGGAAAGAGCAAGACAACTTGGTTCCCAAAGACATGGGCAACGGCTCGACGCAACCAAGCAAAGCAAAGCTAGCCCTCAAGAAGAGTAGAACAGGCTCAACACCGCTAGCGGGAAAACTCGATATCAATGGAAAATCAACTGAAAATCCAGCAAAACAGAGCTAGCCCTCAAGAAGAGGCAGAACGGGCTCAACACCGCTAGCGAGGAAGCTCGATACCAACTGAAGAGAGCTAGATATCAGCTGAAGAGCATAAAAAGCAAAGGTGCTAGTCCCTCAAGAAAGAGGCAAAGGCTCAACACAACTAGCTACCAAAAATGCTCTGAACCAACTGTTACCAGCTCAAAAACACGGCAGTGAGCAAACTCCCCCTCGAATAGTGCACATAACTAGGAAATCCACATGATTTGTCAATTTTCTCCCCCTTAGTTGAAAATGCACCATCAAGAAATTTTCTCCCCCTTGACAGAATAACTCCCCCTTCTAAATGCATATGAGAAAAAATGCAAGTTAGCAGCTTCAGGAATATAGTCAATAGAATATGAAGATGCTCGACAGAGTGTGGATCTGATGACTCATAAAATGCACAAAATGCTAGCAAAGGCTCAAACTGATCACTAAATACGAAATCTGAACATTTGAGCAACAAGAGCAGTTTTCAGTCAAAAAGGTATTCACCATCAAAATAGCACGAAGCATGTATAGACAGGAAGTCAAACAAGTGCTAAACATGTATACAAGGTGAACTACCCCTAGCACAGATCAATCATCATGCTATAGAAAGAAACATAGACTTGTGTATCCAAATTTTATCGGAGTTGCAGTGGTTAGATTACACAAGTTCAAATTTTAGCATGTGATTGCGAGAGGTTGAAAGCTTGTCATTGCCTAACTTTTCAACTTTGCGAAGCCTATGTAGAAGCAATCAGAAGCTTAAAGCAACAGTTTCAGTCATACACTACACAACTCAAGTTTAACTCAAAGTACAATGAGAAATAGTCTCGAAACTGTGATGTGCTGACAAGCAATCCCATCTCGATCTTTCCAAAATACTTGACTTGGTTCAGAATTTAAAGTAGAATATGAACATACTAAGCAAGTGAATGACTCAGAACTAGAGACATAGCAACCTAGCATATATGAAAAGCACGGTGAATTCTACACATCCTACACATGCTAGTTGCATATCTCAATGGTGAACATTTTCAGATTTTAGGTTTATTACACTAGTTCACCGTTCATAAAATAGCTCAGCTCACAACATGTATCAGTGATCAGAAAGAGCATAAGCTACAAGCATCATCATAAAGTATCGGAGCAAATACTAAGCAGAGCCTAGTCACATTCTAAGGATTATATACATGAAGCTCTGAATGTAATTATGCAAGATGAAATGCAAAGAGCATGAAGAAACCAATTGAAAAACAAAATGTCAGTTTATGATACAAGAACCAAAATGTTTCCCCCAACTAAAAGGGGAAACACACACCAAGCTCACCTCTCAATGTAGCAAAAGTTGATTGGTCCAAAGGCTTGGTAAAAATATCAGCCAACTGATGATGAGTATCGACATGGCGAATGTCGATATCACCCTTCTCATAGTGGTCTCACAGAAAATGAAAGCGCACATTAATGTGTTTGGTCTTAGAGTGCAGCACGGGGTTCTTAGCAACGCTAATAGCACTCGTGCTGTCACAAAGCAAAGGAACGCGAGAAAAGCTCAGACCAAAATCACGCAAAGTGGCCATCATCCAAAGCAACTGGGAACAGCAGCTAGCCGCGGCAACATACTCAGCCTTTGTGGTAGACTGGGCGACACTAGACTGCTTGCGAGAAGACCATGATACAAGAGAAGAACCAAAAACTGACAAGTCCAGAAGTGGACTTGCGATCAATACGGCAACCAGCAAAATCGGCATCAGAATAACCGCAAAGGGAGAGAGTGGAGGAAGCAGAATACCAAATACCAAACTCAGGAGTGAAGCATAAGTACCTCATAATGCGCTTGACCGCCTGACGGTGAGAAGTGTGCGGCGACGACTGAAATCGCGCGCACAGACACACTGCGAACTGGATGTCCGGGCGTGTCGCCGTCAGGTACAGCAGCGATCCAATCATACTCCGGTACTCCTTCTGGTCTACTTCTTCTCCATCCACATCTGCATCCAGGGCCGCCACGGCATGGGTGTTGGAAGAGGCTTGGCCTCACCCATGTCGAACTTCTTCAGGATGTCCTGGGTGTACTTGCCCTAATGCACGAACGTCCCCTCTCGGGATTGCTGATTTGCAACCCGAGGAAAAACGTCAACTCACCATCATGCTCATCTCAAAACTCCCTGCTCATAGTGTCTGCAAACTTGGCAACCAAAGCGTGAGAAGAACCACCGAAAATGAAATCATCCATGTAAATCTGGACCAAGAGAGTATCATTGCCTTGCTTGAGGAGAAAAAGCGTTTTATCCACACATCCCATTTTAAATCCCTTAGCAAGCAAAAAGGTTTTCAACCTATCATACCAGGCTCTAGGGGCTTGTTTCAAACCATATAAAGCTTTGTGAAGTTTAAAAATATGGTTTGGAAACTTGGGATTTTCGAAACCGGGGGGTTGTCTCACATATACTTCCTCTTCTATGTAGCCGTTTAACAAGGTGAAGGACCGAAAGTGCTACCAGAAAGCGACCAGAGGGGGGGTGAATGGGAGCTTCAAAATTTTCCTTTCGGAAACTTTCAGCCACTGTCCCGAGAACCACCCCAATAGCATACCTAGAGCTCGTATGTGTCCATGACCCTAGAGATAGGGTGGATGCTTCCAAGAAGCACAGCGAGACACTATATGACTCTAGAAACCCAACGCAAAAACCAGAAATCAAAACCGACAACGAACGAACGAACCACGGATAAAACTGCGCAGACTCAGCAGCATCGGACGCTGGCAGCGTCCGATGTCAGAGCAACGGACGCGTCCGATGCAAACGGAGCGATTCTGGAACCTTACTGGACACCCATCGAACGCTGTGAACAGTACAACCCTAGCGTCCGATGCTTGACCCCCGGCGCGTCCGATGGCAATGGACGCTCCGATGGTCAGCGTCTGATGCTCCTCAAAATGCACTGTCAGACGACACGTGGCACCAGACGCTCCGATGGTTTGAGCTCAGCGTCCGATGCTCACGAACTCAGCGTCCGATGGTCCCGAAACAGTACAGTTCTTCCGCGAAATCCACTCGATCTCCTCCGAATAAAAAGCACTAAGGCTTAGACTTAGTATGAGGAGTCTCAAGGAGATTAGTGAGCTATCCCATGGGAATCATGGCTCGCATCTAACTCCAAATCGATGGATTGGAAGAAATCGGGACTAAGGGAGCAAAACCGATCCAAAACGAAAATCAACCGATCTACTAGGTCGTGAGGTTAGAGCTGAATTCCTTCGGTGGAAAGGAGTGCCTCACAATCTAGAACAACTTGGTTCAAATGGATTTCCAAAAGACACACCAAGCAAAGAGATCAATCGACGGGAAAATCGTGGCAAAAAGGATTCCGCGAAGAACATGAACACAACGCAAATCACAACCATGAATTTGCAACCGTGTGGCTACCACACACTACAATAGTGAGATTACGGTCTCACTTCCTCAAAAATCTCATGGGCACAGAGGTATTGTTCTCTTCTCTGTGGATCTCAGTTTGCTACAGCAGAGGATTGGGAGAGCAGGAAACCCTAGAAGGCAAAATAGCAAATGGCTGGAAACCCTAGAAGGCAAAATAGCAAATGACTGAGATAGATGGGGAGGTGGGTGTCTCCCCCTACTTATCCTAATTCTAACTATTCCTAATTCCCACTCTACCCCTAACTACTTACAGAGCGAACCAGCTAAACCCAAAGGTTATTCTGGACCAACTCGATGGTAGGTGGATCCGACGGCCACGCCCGCACAACTCATAGCGTTGCCTCGACACAACCTCCCAATTGCCGCCATGTGCCACCACTGCTCTGCGTCCTTTTCCTGGACGTCGCACCCCCGGTTTTGAGGCCCAAACCGGGAAACCAGCCTTCACGACCAACCCCCGGTTTGAGGCCCAAACCAGGAAACCAGCCCAAACGTCTGAGTTTTTGTGGCCCAACTCAGCAAACCCGCAGCACCCAGGTTTTGAGCCCAAACCTGGAAACCGTCCTCAGCCCGAGTTTTGTGGCCCAAACTCGGAAAACATCCCACGCCCAGTTTTGAATGCCCAAACCTGGAAACCGTCCTCGCCCATGGTTTTTCTCTGGCTCTACCACCAAATGCCGAAGCTGGAGAGGGGATGCAGTCTAACCCGTGCCAGTGGGCGTGCACCCCGTCCACCGACACGTGTCCCTCATCCACGACTCAGGCAACACATGACCGCAAGTCTTCGCTCGTCGCTGTCCCAGGCTGTCAGCCACCACAGCTGATCCTCGGGCCCACCGTTCCCTCAGTCCAAGCCTCACGTCCGCCCTTCGCCACTCTTGTCCATCGGCACGGCACGTCTCTACTTGACCTTCACCTTGCCTCTGATCACTGTATCCGTGCTCGACACCTGCACAACACCAGCCAAAGAACATGTGCATCACCCAGGTCGACAATCACTCATCACTCAGAGACTCGGCATACACCCATGTATCCGCAATCTCCCCCTTGATGAGTGCATTGTCAACTACTAACACAATCATAATGAAAAAAGAAGGAGAAAGAAGGAGAGAGAGAACTCAACCAAAATGACCCAAAAGCATGGCAAGCCGAAGAAGGTCAAGTGGAAAGAGCAGACACTTGTTCCCAAGACATGGGCACGGCTCGACGAAACCAAGCAAGCAAAACTAGCCCTCAAGAAGAGGTAAACAGGCTCAACACCGCTAGCAAGAAAAAGGTTCGATACCAATTGAAAACCCAAAATCCAAGCAAAATGCTAGTCCCTCAAGATAGAGGCACAGAGCTCAACACACTAGCAAGAAACTCGACTCAATTGAAAATCCGAAAGGCGAATGATAGTCCCTCAAGAAAGAGGCAAAGGCTCAACACAACTAGCAAAAACGCTCCGAACCAATTGGAAATTCTACAACTCAACATGGCAAGCTCCCCCTTCCATGGTGCACACCTAGGAAAACTCCCCCCTTGATTCAACTCAGAAAGCACAAGATTTGAACATTCCCCTTAGTTGAACTTCGAGGAAGCATATGACTTGCAATTTCTCCCCCTTAGTTGAAAATGCACTTATCAAGTAAAAGTTCTCCCCCTCAGAAAATGCACCAAACAAAAGTGCCAACAAGAGAAAAACGCCCCTTCCAACATGCATATGAGTCAAGATGCAAGTTAGCAGCTTTAGGAATATAGTCAAGAAATGCAAAGATGCTCTAAACAGTATAGCTCCAATGACTCACTGAAAATATACAAGCTAGCGAAGGCTCAAGCTGATCACCAAATATGAAATATGAACATATGAGCAAAGTGAGCAGTTTTTAGCCAAAAAGGTATTCACCATCAAAATAGCACAAGACATGTATAGACAGGAAATCCGACAAGTGCTAAACATGTATACAAGGTGAACTACCCCTAGCAAAGTTCATCATCATGCTGCAGAATGAAACATAGACTTGTGTTTTCAAATTTTAATCGGAGTTGCAGCGGTGAAATTACACAAGTGTAGAATTCAGCATGTGACTGTGAGAGGTTGAAAGCTTGTCATTGCTGTGCGAAGCCTATGCAGAAGCAATCAGAAGCTTAAAGCAACAGTTTCGGTCATACACTACACAGCTCAAGTTTAACTCAAAGTGCAATGAGAAACAGTCTTGAAACTGTGATGTGTGGACAAGCAGTCCCATCTCGATCTTTTCATAATACTAAACTTGGTTCAATTTTATTGACAGGATGTGAACAAACCAAGCCAACAAGTGAGAGACTCAAAACTAGAGACATAGCAACCTAGCATATATGAAAAGCACGAGTGAACTCAACACATCCTACACATGCTAGTTGCATATCTCAATGGTGAACATTTTCAATTTAAGTTTGTTAAGCAGGTTCACCATTCAAAAATAGCTCAGCTCACAATATGTACCAGTGATCAGAAAGAGCATAAGCCACAAGCATCATTATAAACATCGGAGCATACTACATAGAGCATAGTTACATTCTAATGATTATATATATGAAGCTCAGAATGTAAATGCGTATGCTAAAAGTAAAAGAAAATAAAGACAAACGAAAAAGAGTCAGTCTATAATACAAAAACCAAAATGTTTCCCCCATCTAAAAGGGGAAACACACACCAAGCTCACCCCTCAACCGATTAAAGGTTGATTCATCCAAAGGCTTGGTAAAAATATCAGCCAACTGATGATGAGTATCGACATGGCGAAGGTCGATATCACCCTTCTCATAGTGGTCTCACAAAAAGTGAAAGCGCACATCAATGTGTTTGGTCTTCGAGTGAAGCACGGGGTTTTTAGCAACGCTAATCGCACTCGTGCTGTCACAAAGCAGAGGAACACGAGAAAAGCTCAGACCAAAATCACGTAAAGTGGCCATCATCCAAAGCAACTGGGAACAGCAGCTAGCCGCAGCAACATACTCAGCCTCCGTGGTAGACTGGGCGACACTAGACTGCTTGCGAGAAGACCACGATACAAGAGAAGAACCAATAAATTGGCAAGTCCCAGAAGTGGACTTGCGCTCAATGCGACAACCAGCAAAATCGGCATCGGAATAACCGCAAAGGGAGAGGGTGGAGGAAGCTGAATACCAAATCCTGAACTCAGGTGAGAAACGATGGTACCTGAAAATACGCTTCACCGCCTGATGATGAGAAGTGCGCGGCGAAGCCTGAAAGCGCGCACACAGGCACACCGCGAACTGGATGTCCGGGCGTGTCGCCGTCAGGTAGAGCAGCGACCCGATCATGCTTCGGTACTCCTTCTGGTCCACAGCTTCTCCATCCTTGTCCGCATCCAGGGCCGTCGTGGTCGACATGGGTGTTGGAAGAGGCTTGGCCTCACCCATATCGAACCTCTTCAGCAAGTCCTTGGTATACTTGCCCTGGTGCACAAACGTCCCTTCTCGGGATTGCTTAATTTGCAATCTAAGAAAGAAAGTCAGCTCGCCCATCATATTCATCTCGAACTCTCTGCTCATAGTATCTGCAAACTTGGCAACCAAAGCGTGAGAAAAACCACCAAAAATGATATCATCCACGTAAATCTGGACCAAGAGAGTGTCTTTGCCTTGCTTGAGGAGAAAGAGCGTTTTATCCACACATCCCATTTTAAAACCCTTAGCAAGCAAAAAGGGTTTCAACCTCATATCATACCAGGCTCTAGGGGCTTGTTTCAAACCATATAAAGCTTTGTGGAGTTTGAAAACATGGTTTGGAAACTTGGGATTTTCAAAACCGGGGGGTCGTCTAACATACACCTCCTCTTCTATGTAGCCATTTAAGAAGGCACTCTTGACATCCATTTGAAAAAGTTTGAAACCTTTGGATGCAGCAAAAGCCAAGAGTATCCTAATTGCCTCCAAACGAGCTATAGGAGCAAACGTCTCCTCATAGTCTATCCCTTCCTTCTGACTATAACCCTGGGCTACGAGTCTGGCCTTGTTTCTCACAACATGGCCATCTTCTCCCTGTTTGTTTTTGAAAACCCATTTTGTCCCAATTGGGTGACACTTAGAAGGTGGAGACACTAGAACCCAAACCCGATTTCTCTCAAAGTTTTCTAACTCCTCATGCATGGCATTGACCCAATCTGGATCTGTCAAAGCGTGTCCAACATCCCGGGGTTCAAAATCAGCAACAAATGCAGAATGAGCAAAGTGAGAGATTTGCCTTGACCGGGTGACGCGTTCGTTGATGCTGTCGATCATCTGCTGAGGTGGGTGCTGGCGCTGAATGTGTCGTGGCGCCTCCCTTGCCGAAGTGGCCTCCCCCTCAACAACAGCTGGTGTCTCCTCGGGACAAAGGGTACCGCTCGAGGTGGTGGATCCCACGCCCCCCAGGAAGAAGAAGTGTCGGGGCCGTGAGTCGTAGTAGAGGCCGCTCCTTGTGGCACAGCAGGTGGAGGGTGGTTTGGATCATCCATACCTTCAGCACCCTCATCCTCGTCATCAAAAAGAGGCTCACCATCCTCATGATCACCTGCACGCTCAAAACAAGAAGAAGGACAAACCATGGTCTCATCGAAGGTGACATCGGATGTCTCCATGACTCGGTTAGTGTCAAGGTTAAGTACACGATAAGCGCGAGTATGAGTGCCATAACCCAAAAACACACCGTCAGAAGAACGAGACTCAAACTTGTCCAAGTTGCCCATTTTGAGTATAAAACAATGGCAACCAAAAACTCGAAAATAAGTCACCTTGGATAGTTTTCCAAAACGCAACTCATAAGAAGTCTTTTTCAAGAAAGCTCGGAGAAAAATGCGATTGGAAATGTAGCATGCAGTGCTCATAGCTTCGGCCCAATATCGCCTAGGAGTCCTATGCTCATCGAGCATCGTCCTGGCCATCTCTACAACAAGGGTCCATTTGTCCTCGCTACACACACCATTCGGTGGTGGTGTGTAGGGGAAGAAAACTGATGCTCTAAACCCAAAGAGTTACAAAACTTCTCAAAATCCGAATTCTTGAATTCGGAACCATTATCACTCCTAATAGCTCGCATCGAGTTCAAAGGAACTCATTCTGAAGACGCAAAATCAGATTGCGAGCAAAGAAAGTCTCGGTCTTCTCAGCTACAAAGAAGACCCCCGAATATCTTGAAAAGTCATCAACACAACCAGCACATACCACTTCCCCCCAACCGAGCTCACCCAAGCCGGACCAACAAGGTCCATATGTAAAAGCTCTCCAGGGCGCTTGGTCTCATGACCTGAGTCACTGGATGGTGGGGAGCGGCAACCATCTTCCCATGTCTACAAGAGTGGCAAACAGATCCTTCTCCATATGCAACTTGGGCAATCCTCGGATTAGGCCAAGTGAACTAAGCCTTGCAAGCAAGTCAAAGCTCAAATGTCCAGTCTCCTATGCCACTTCCAAAGATCAGAGGAGGAAGGTCCAACCACAAGACAACGAGAAGTGTCAAAGACTCCGAAATCGCACGAAAGACTTTTCCAAAGGGCGAAATCAAACACACAAGATTGCCCTGAGGATCCAAAATACGACTAAGATTCGGTTTAAAACAAATCTCAAAGTCATCATCGAAAGTTGCGAAACAGAAAGAAGGTTAAAATGCAAGTTAGAAAACAAGAGCAACATCGCGCAACACAAAGTGCTCATTAACTCGCACCGACCCACAGACAAACCTTACCTTTGCTATTGTCGCGAAGATGATAACTCCTTTCCTGTGACTGGACTAAGGACTGAGAAACCACTTGGCATTTCCGGTCATGTCCTCGAGCAACTGGAATCCACCAACCACAAACGTTCTCCAAATCGTTTTACCTACATCAATAAAAGACATGGGTGAGCATACGGGCCAACACTGGGGTTAGTGAAGTAAGGGAATACCAGTTTGGGCCGGCTGCTCAAAAGAACAGTTAGCAGAAAAACCATTCCTAGCACGCCTACAAGGAGCGATCACCACATTGAGGAAAACGTGGTCCGCTAAGGCAAGAGCGTCCCATCGCGATACTCAAAACGCGTGGGGGAAACGCTCAACTCAAAGCCAAAAACCGCCACGGGGTCCATAGCTACAACTGCAGGCTCCCGCCGGGCACTCTCTCTACGGCCTAGGCCTAGGAACTTGAGGTTTTGGACCTCTAGGCCTAGCCTCTCCTCGGCCTCTCCTCTGAACATTCGACAACATTTACATCCTGAAAAGGATGGTACAGGGGTGTCCGTGTTGTTCATCTCCTTTGGGCACGGCGCGCCTCCTCATTGTGCCAAAGTGCGGATACATGGTGTATGCCGAGTCTCTGTGTGATGGTGATTGTCAACGGAGATGATGCGCATGTTCTTTGGCTTGTGTTGTGCAGGTGTCGAGCACGGAGACAGTGATCGATGGCGGGTGAAGGTCAAGTTGCGACGTGCCGTGCCGACGGACCGGGCGCGATGAAGGATGGGCGTGCCGTGCGGCGGACGTGCCATGCCGATGTATCGGACGGTGAAGGGCGGACGTGGACTTGGACTGATGGACTGGAGGCCGGAGGATCAGCTGTGGTGGCTGGCAGCCTGCGACAGCGACAAGCGGAGAAGTGCGATCATGTCGGTGGAAGGGGTGCACAGGCGGTGCATCCCCTCTACGACGCCGTTTGTTGGTAGAGCCCGGGAAAAACCGGTGGTGACGGTTTCCAGGTTTGGGCCTCAAAACCTGGGTGCTGGGTTTCCAGGTTGAGCCACAAACCTGGGCGTGACGGTTTCCAGGTTGAGCCTCAAACCTGGGCGTGGGCCGGTTTCCGAGTTTGGGCCTCAAAACTCGGGCGCGGACGGTTTCCGAGTTTGGCCACAAACTCGGGCTGGAGGCTGGTTTCCCGGTTTGGGCCACAAAACCGGGGGAGCAAGTGGTGGCTGCACACGCGGCGGCGATCTGAAGGTTGCGTGGAGGCGACGCGGAAGACCGTGCGGGCGTGGCCGTCGGATCTACCTACCACCACCAGCGGGTGGACTAGAATAGCCTTAGGGTTAGGCTGGTCCGCTCTGTAAATACAGTAGTGAGGGTAGAGTAGGAAATAGACTTAGGCTAGGTTAGTATAAGTAGTCCAGGGGAGACACCCTCCTCCCTATCTCATCTCAGTTAGAGCTTTCATTTCCTAGGGTTTCCACTCTCCCACACCCCTGCTTTAGCTAGTTGAGATCCGCAGAGAGACTCCACTCTGTGTACTGTTGATTCGAGGAAGTGAGGCCGTATCCTCACCTTGGATCCCATCTCTTGTGTCAATTCGCGTTTTGATTTCATGTTCATCATGTTCTTCGCGGATTGCTTTGTGCCTTGAGTTTTCCCGTCGCTTGATCTTTGTGCTCGGTTCATCTTTTACGATTCCGTTTGAACTGAGTTGCTCTAGATCGTGAGGCACTTCTTTCCACCGAAAAAATCATCTCTAACCTCACGGTCTAGGAGATCGATCAGTTTTAGTTTCGGGTCTCTTTTTCTTTCCCCCCCCCGAATTCCTTCGATTCACCGATTTGGAGTTAGGTTCGAGCCATGATCTCTTAGAGATAGCTACTCACTAACCTCCTTGTGACTCCTCAGATCGAATCCCAAGCCTAGAGCACTTGATTCGGAGGAGATCGGGTTGAATCGCCGGAGTTTCAGTGCAGTCGCGGGGTGACCGGACGCTCTGTCGGTCTGACCGGACGCACGCTTTCAGAGTCCGGTCGTTGAGCACACGGCGCCAAGCTTTTCTGCGTACTGACCGGACGCTCTCGACCGGACGCTCTTTTGCATTTCGACCGGACGCTACGCTTGCACTGTTCCTCCTGGCTTTGTCGGTTTCGACCGGACGCACTGTACACGACCGGACGCTCCGTACTCGTGAGTCCGGTCGCGAACAGTAAGGTTCCAGAGCCGATTTTTGGACGACCGGACGCGTCCGGTCCTCTGCTGACCGGACGCTGGCCAGAGTCCGGTCGTAGCTGTTTCGCGCCGATTCGTTCGCGGTTCGTTCGTTCGTCAACGGATTCGAGTTCCGTCTTTTGGTTGGCTTTCTTCTAGGGTTGTCTAGTGTCCCGCTGTGCTTCTAGGAAGCATCCACCCTACATCTAGGGTCGTGGACATTGTCGGCTCTAGGGTTTGCTTTTGGGGTTGATTTGGGACAGTGGCATCTAGTTTCCGCAAGGAAATTTTAAAGCTCCCATTCACCCCCCCCTCTGTCGCTTTCGGGTAGCTTCTCGGTCCTTCAATTGGTATCGGAGCGGTTAAGGATCTTCCACCTTAGCCGGTTCCAGATCCACCGAAGCGACATGGATCGCGGCGTGGGCAAACCGCCGTTTTTCGATGGGACGAACTATGCGTATTGGAAGATACGTATGTCGGCTATTTGCAGAGCTTGGGCGCTTCGATCTGGGATATTTGCAACTCCCCTGACTACGTGGTCTTGGCTGCTCGTGTGACTCAACAGCAGGTCGATGAGCACGATGCCAATAGCCGAGCCCGTAATGCTCTTTTCTCTTGTTTGAGCGGGGTGAGTTTGATCGTTTCTCACCTCGCTACGGCTCGGGAGATCTGGGACACTCTCATTGCGTTTTCATGAGGGCACCTCTCAAGTCAAAACCCGACTCTACGAGTCGTTCAAGCGGAGTATGAGAACTTTAGACATCAACCTGGCGAGAGCATAGAAAGTTTATTCGCTCGCTTTCAGGTGATTGTCAACAGGATGAGGGCTAACAGAGAGCAGTTGCCATTTGACGATCATGAGCGTGCTTTGAAGCTTTTGCACACTCTTGACCGTTCGGTGTGGGACTCCAAGGTTCAGGCAATCATCGAATCGCCGAACTATGAGACCCTCACCTGCGACGAGCTCTTCAGTAAGCTCAAGTCCAGTGAGATTGATGCTATGGCGAGGGCTTCTTTTGAAAATCCTTCTCGCCCGTCCATGGCTTTGGTTTCCGGCTCTTCCTCTAACCCCTCAGCTGGCTTTGCGCTTTCCTCTCTCTTTTCTGTGACAGAGGACCAGCTGGAGTCTTTGGGAGATGACGAGTTGGCTTTGCTCGCCAACCGGTTCTCGCGGTTCCACAACAACCGCATGAACCGCCGTCGAGGAGGAGGACGCACGGATGCTACGAGTGCGGCGACCCCGACCACTTCATCGCCGACTGCCCCAAGAAGAAGAACAAGCACTGGGCAAGGGCGAACATGGCGCAAGCGCGCGACTCCAAGTACAAGGAGAAGCACGTTCCCCCAAGGCACAAGAAACGGGGCGGCTTCGACAAAGAGTACATCAAGAAGAAGTACTTGGAGAAGCAGCAAGCTGAGCAGCGTGCGTTCTTCGCCACGCTCAGCGACGTCGACGGCTCGGATGACGACTCCGCCAGCTCGACGATGACGAGTCCGAGAAGAAGAAGAGGATCGAGGACAAGCTGAACGGCCTCTGCTTCTTCGCCGACGACGACGGCTTCTGCACCATGGCGCTCGGAGATGAGGTCGACGGCGAGCCGGAGCGTACCCCTCGGAACGACGACGACGACGACACCTCCCAGGTATCTCTCACCTACGACGAGCTTTCCTCCGAGGTTGAGAAGTTGACTGCTGCCCTCCTTAGCCAAGATAAGTTGCTTAGGCGTGCCGCTAGAGAGCGCAAGGAGTTTAGGCAGAAGTGGGAGGACACGGTGAAGGAGCTTGAGTTCGCTCGGTCCACCGTGTTGTGTCGGAGGAGTTGGAGTGCGAGAGTTGCGCACCGCGCACATGACGGATCTTCTCACTCTGAGGAGTAAGCATGCTGCGCTGGTAGATGAGGTGGATGAGCTCCGAGCTAGACCGCAGCTGTTGGTGCGTGCAAGACTTGTCCTGTCTTGCAATCCGAGTTGGCAGAGAAGAATGCCAAGCTTGAGTCTTTAGAGAAGGCCGGCTCGGATAGCACTTGTGTCAAGAGGTGTGCTTTGTGTGAGGGCCTGGAGCAGAGATGGCCAATGTGAGGCATGACAAGATGCGTACCGAGGAGGAAAACACATACCTTCGACCGTCTTGTCATGGGTGTCTTGTGGTGAGCCTCAGCTCGGGATGATGATCTCCCAATTCAAGCGAGCTGTGGTGCTCCTGGTGTAGGTCTGGGCAGAGTGTTGATCTTTCACCTTTGGGAAGATTGGAGAGTCTAGTGGTCTGAACCGAGTGAGAAGCCCAACTCCACCACTACTCCCAAACTTGCCAAGCTTCCACCAAAGAGCCTGCCAAGCCTGTCACCAAGGATGGAGTGGTTGAGACCTCCCAAGGCTCCACCCAAGAATCCACAATGGCACCCAAGCCAAATCACCTAAAAACAAGCTTGACAAATGCCACCCATCGAGAGGAGTTGCCACAGAAGGGCAAGGGCAAGGTGAACCATACCACATCCCTGCAAACCAACAACCCCTTTGCGCGCGGTGAGGTTTCAGTGTGACTTTTGTGGGCGGGATGGTCACCTGAGTGAGTTCTGCTTTAGGCGCAAGAGAGAGGCGCGTCGTGCTAGGGAGATGCAGAACCCGGACATGTTTCACACCCAGCTCGTGGTGGACATGCTCCGAAGCCTCAGGGGAGAGCTGCTAGGTCGGAGGGAGCATACCCAGCCTAGGCAGAGGAGAGAGCCCCTAGGAGGGAGACTAGGCCTAGAGGTCCAGCACCTCAGTTTGTTAGGCCTAGGCAGGAGAGAGCTCCGAGGAGAGACGCTAGAGAGTTGAGCAGCAGGCTCCTAGGCGTAGACCTCGTAGAGAGCGTGCCCGACGGGGTCCTGCTTTTGCAGGTAACGGACCCCGTGGCGGAGCCTTGTTGAGCGCTTTGTCCCACCGCAGTTTGAGTTTCGCGGTGAGCGCTTCTTCCCCAGCGGACCACGTTTTCCTCATGCGTGGTGATCGCTTATCCTCCTAGACAGGATGGTTTTTTACAACTGACCGTTCTTTTGAGCAGCCGGCCCAACACTGGTTTTCCTTCTTATTTCACTAACCCCAGTGTTGGACCGTATGTTCACCCTATGTCTTTTTTATTGATGTAGGAGGAGCGGTTGGAGGACATTTGGCTTGTGGATTCCGGTTGCTCGAGGCACATGACCGGAAATGCCAAATGGTTCTCCAGCCATAGCCCCGGTCGCCGGAAAGGAGTACATAACCTTCGGCGACAAAGGTAAAGGTAAGGTATTGTCTCGTGGACCGTGCGGGTTAATGAGCACTTTGTGTTGCGCGATGTGCTCTTGTTTCTAACCTGCATTTTAACTTGCTTTCTGTTTCGCAACTTTTTGATGATGACTATGAGATTCGTTTTAAACCGAACCTTAGTCGCATCTTAGATCCTCAGGGCGATCTTGTATGTCTGATTTCGCCCTTTGGGAAAGTCTTTCGCGCGAATTTCTCGGAGTCGTTTGGTTCTTCTCCTGCTGTCTTTTGGCTAGTCCTTCTTCCTCCGATCTTTGGAAGTGGCATAGGAGGCTCGGTCACTTAAGCTTCGACTTGCTTGCAAGACTTAGCTCACTTGGCCTAATCCGAGGATTGCCCAAGCTTTCGATGGAGAAGGATCTAGTTTGCCATTCTTGCAGACATGGGAAGATGGTTGCCGCTCCCCACCATCCAGTGACTAAGGTCATGACCTCGCCCCCGGAGAGCTTTTACATATGGACCTTGTTGGTCCGGCTCGGGTGAGCTCGGTTGGTGGCAAGTGGTATGTTTGGTTGTTGTTGACGACTTTTCGAGATATTCGTGGGTCTTCTTTTTAGCTGAGAAGACCGAGACTTTCTCATTTGCTCGCAATCTGATTTTGCGTCTTCAGAACGAGTTCCCTTTGAACTCGATGCGAGCTATTAGAGTGATAATGGTTCCGAGTTTAAAAATTCGGATTTTGAGAAGTTGTAACCGCCTTGGTTTGGAGCATCAGTTTTCTTCCCCCTATACACCACCCCAAAATGGTGTTGTAGAGAGGAAGAATCGGACCCTTGTTGAGATGGCCAGGACGATGCTTGATGAGCATAGGACTCCTAGGCGCTTTTGGGCCGAAGCTATGAACACTGCATGCTACATTTCGAATCGCATTTTTCTGAGAGCGTTTTTGAAGAAGACCTCTTATGAGTTGCGTTTTGGTCGCCAGCCCAAGGTGAGTTATTTTAGAGTCTTTGGTTGCCACTGTTTTATATTGAAAAAAGGCAACCTGGACAAGTTTGAGTCTCGTTCTTCTGACGGTGTGTTTTTGGGTTATGGCACTCACACTCGAGCTTATCGTGTACTTAACCTTGACACTAACCGAGTCATGGAGACATCAGATGTCACCTTCGACGAGACTCTTGTTTCTCCTTCTTCTCGTTTTGAGCGTGCAGGTGATCATGAGGTTGGAGAGCCTCTTTTTGATGATGAGGACGAGGGTGCTGAAGGTATAGATGATCCAGCACCCCCTCCACCTGCCGTGCCGCAGGAGCGCCTCGACAGGGACGATGTGGGGTTGCTGAAGGTATAGATGATCCAGCACCCCCTCCACCTGCCGTGCCGCAAGGAGCGGCCTCGACGACGACTCACGGCCCCGACACTTCTTCTTCCTGGGGGCCGTGGGATCCACCTCGCGCGGTACCTTTTGTACCCGGGGTGGAACCAGCTGCTGTTGAGGGGGAGGTCACTTCTTCCCGGGAGGCGCCTCGACATATCCAGCGCCAGCACCCCCCTGAACAGATGATCGGCGACATCGACGAGCGAGTTACTCGCTCCAGGTCACAGCACATCTCGCACTTTGCTCATTCTGCTTTTGTTGCATCTTTTGAGCCCCGAGATGTTGGACACGCATTGACGGATCCGGACTGGGTCAATGCCATGCATGAGGAGCTAGAGAACTTTGAGCGAAATCGGGTTTGGGTTCTAGTGCCACCACCTCCTGACTGTAAACCTATTGGGACAAAATGGGTATTTAAAAACAAGCAAGGAGAGGAGGGCCACATTGTGAGAAACAAGGCCCGGCTTGTAGCGAAGGGTTATAGTCAGAAGGAGGGGATAGATTATGAGGAGACCTTCGCTCCTGTAGCTCGTTTGGAGGCTATTAGGATACTCTTGGCTTATGCTGCATCCATGGGTTTCAAACTTTTTCAAATGGATGTCAAGAGTGCCTTCTTAAACGGCTACATTGAGGAGGAGGTCTATGTCCAGCAACCCCCCGGTTTTGAAAATCCCAAGTTTCCAAACCATGTCTTTAAACTCCACAAAGCTTTGTATGGTTTGAAACAAGCCCCTAGAGCCTGGTATGAGAGATTAAAAACCTTTTTGCTAGCTAAGGGTTTTAAAATGGGATGTGTAGATAAGACGCTCTTTCTCCTCAAGCAAGGCAAAGATACTCTCTTGGTCCAAATTTACGTGGATGATATCATTTTCGGTGGTTCTTCTCACGCTTTGGTTGCCAAGTTTGCAGATACTATGAGCAGGGAGTTCGAGATGAGCATGATGGGCGAGCTGACTTTCTTTCTCGGGTTGCAAATTAAGCAATCCCGAGAGGGGACGTTTGTGCACCAGGGCAAGTACACGAGGGACTTGCTGAAGCGGTTTGACATGGGTGAGGCCAAGCCTCTTCCGACGCCCATGTCGACGACGACTGCCCTGGATGCCGACACGGATGGAGAAGCAGTAGACCAGAAGGAGTACCGCAGCATGATTGGATCGCTGCTCTACCTGACGGCGACACGGCCGGACATTCAGTTCGCCGTGTGCTTGTGCGCGCGCTTTCAGGCGTCGCCGCGCACTTCTCACCGTCAGGCGGTGAAGCGCATCTTCAGGTACCTTCGTTTCACCCCTGAGCTCGGGATTTGGTATTCTGCTTCCTCCACCCTCTCGCTTTGCGGTTATTCTGATGCTGATTTTGCTGGTTGTCGCATTGAGCGCAAGTCCACTTCTGGGACTTGCCAGTTTATTGGATCTTCTCTGGTGTCGTGGTCTTCTCGCAAGCAGTCTAGTGTCGCTCAGTCTACCACGGAGGCTGAATATGTTGCTGCGGCTAGCTGCTGTTCCCAGTTACTCTGGATGATGGCCACTTTGCGTGATTTTGGGTTGAGCTTTACTCGAGTTCCTTTGCTTTGTGACAGCACGAGTGCCATTAGCGTTGCTAAGAACCCCGTGCTTCACTCGAAAACCAAACACATTGATGTGCGCTTTCATTTCTTGCGAGACCACCAGGAGAAGGGTGATATCGACCTTCGCCATGTCGATACTCATCACCAATTGGCTGATATTTTCACCAAGCCTTTAGACGAATCAACCTTTAATAGGTTGAGGGGTGAGCTTGGTGTGTGTTTCCCCTTTTAGATGGGGGAAGCATTTTGAGATGTACAGACTGACTCTTTTATTTTGAGGCTCTTTTCTTTTGAGTTTCTTGAGTCTTTCCTTTTGGCATCTTCCTTCTTTCAGTTTTGTGTCGGGCATACGCATTTACATTCTGAGCTTCATGTCTATATTCACTAGAATGTAATTATGCTCTTGTTAGTATTGCTCCGATACTTATGATGATGCTTGTAGCTTATGCTCTTTCTGATCACTGTTACATGTTATGAGCAAGCTATTTTTTGGAATGGTGAATTATGCCTAATGTACATAAATCTGAAAATGTTCACCATTGAGATATGCAACTAGCATGTGTAGGGGGTGTTGAGTCCATTCCTGCTTTTCATATATGCTAGGTTGCTATGTCTCTAGTTCTGAGTCATTCACTTGCTTGGTTGTTCATAACTTGCTTAAAATCTGAACCAAGTATTGTTGAATTGAAAAGATCGAGATGGGATTGCTTGTCAACACCTCATGGTATTGAGACTGTTTCTCATTGCACTTTGAGTTAAACTTGAGCCATGTAGTGTATGACCGAAACCGTTGCTTTAAGCTTCTGATTGCTTCGGCATAGGCTTCGCACGGTTGAAAAGTTAGGCGATGACAAGCTTTCAACCTCTCGCAATCACATGCTAAAAATGAACTTGTGAATTCTTTTACCGCTGCAACTCCGATATGGATTTGAAATCACAAGTATATGCTTCATTCCTATGCATGATGATTGAACTTTGCTAGGGGTAGTTCACCTTGTATATATGCTTAGCACTTGTTTGGATTCCTTCTATACATGTCTAGTGCTATTTTGATGGTGACTATCCTTTTGGCTTAAAACTGCTCACATGCTCATATGCTTCATATTTCGTATAAGTGATCAGTCTGAGCCTCTGCTATTTGAGTGCTTAATTGAGATGTTGGAGCTATACTGATTAGAGCATCTTTGCACTCTTTTGACTATATACTTTAAGCTCCTAACTTGCATTTTGACTTCATATGCATTTGGACGGAGATCTTGTGTTCAGGGGGAGTTTATGTGAAGAGAGTTGCTTCTCCGATACCTTTTGGCCTTGATAAGTGCATTTTCAACTAGGGGGAGAATTTTATGCAAATCATTTGACCTAGTTACTTGCATTTGTCGAGGGGGAGTTTGCTAGTTGTGTTGAGCCGTTGCCTCTGTCTTGAGGGACTAGCAAACGTTCCTAGCTTTTCATGAGCTTTCATAAGCTTTTTCATTTGGCCTTCAATTGGTATCGTCTGGTGTGCTTTCCCATTTGGTTTGGGTTGATTTCCAATTGGTTCGGAGTGATTTTCTTGCTAGTTGTGTTGAGCCTCTGTGCCTCTATCTTGAGGGACTAGCATTTTGCTTCTGTTGTCCTCCGATCTTCAATTGGTATCTGCTAGCGGTGTTGAGCCTGTTCTACCTCTTCTTGAGGGCTAGCTTTGCTTTGCTTGGTTGCGTCGAGCCGTTGCCCATGTCTTTGGGGACCAAGTTTTCGCTTCATCCACTTGACCTTCTTTGGCTTTTGTTAGGCTTTTGGGTCATTTGGTTGGGTTTTCTCTTCCCACTCCTTCCTACCTCTCTCTTCTCGTTCATGATTTGTTGTGGAGTTGACAATGCACTCATCAAGGGGGAGATTGCGGATACATGGGTGTATGCCGAGTCTCTGTGTGATGAGTGATTGTCAACGGAGATGATGCGCATGTTCTTTGGCTTGTGTTGTGCAGGTGTCGAGCTCGGAGACAGTGATCGATGGCGGGTGAAGGTCAAGTTGCGACGTGCCGTGCCGACGGACCGGGCGCGATGAAGGATGGGCGTGCCGTGCGGCGGACGTGCCATGCCGATGTATCGGACGGTGAAGGGCGGACGTGGACTTGGACTGATGGACTGGAGGCCGGAGGATCAGCTGTGGTGGCTGGCAGCCTGCGACAGCGACAAGCGGAGAAGTGCGATCATGTCGGTGGAAGGGGTGCACAGGCGGTGCATCCCCTCTACGACGCCGGTTTGTTGGTAGAGCCCGGGAAAAACCAACGGTGGACGGTTTCCAGGTTTGGGCCTCAAAACCTGGGTGCTGGGTTTCCAGGTTGAGCCACAAAACCTGGGCGTGACGGTTTCCAGGTTGAGCCTCAAAACCTGGGCGTGGGCCGGTTTCCGAGTTTGGGCCTCAAAACTCGGGCGCGGACGGTTTCCGAGTTTGGCCACAAAACTCGGGCTGGAGGCTGGTTTCCCGGTTTGGGCCACAAAACCGGGGGAGCAGAGTGGTGGCGGCACGCGGCGGCGATCTGAAGGTTGCGTGGAGGCGACGCGGAAGACCGTGCGGGCGTGGCCGTCGGATCTACCTACCACCAGCGGGTGGACTAGAATAGCCTTAGGGTTAGGCTGGTCCGCTCTGTAAATACAGTAGTGAGGGGTAGAGTAGGAAATAGACTTAGGCTAGGTTAGTATAAGTAGTCCAGGGGAGACACCCTCCTCCCTATCTCAATCTCAGTTAGAGCTTTCATTTCCTAGGGTTTCCACTCTCCCACACCCCTGCTTTAGCTAGTTGAGATCCGCAGAGAGACTCCACTCTGTGTACTGTTGATTCGAGGAAGTGAGGCCGTATCCTCACCTTGGATCCCATCTCTTGGTGTCAATTCGCGTTTTGATTTCATGTTCATCATGTTCTTCGCGGATTGCTTTGTGCCTTGAGTTTTCCCGTCGCTTGATCTTTGTGCTCGGTTCATCTTTTACGATTCCGTTTGAACTGAGTTGCTCTAGATCGTGAGGCACTTCTTTCCACCGAAAGAAATCATCTCTAACCTCACGGTCTAGGAGATCGATCAAGTTTTAGTTTCGGGTCTCTTTTTCTTCTTTCCCTCGAATTCCTTCGATTCACCGATTTGGAGTTAGGTTCGAGCCATGATCTCTTAGAGATAGCTCACTAACCTCCTTGTGACTCCTCAGATCGAATCCCAAGCCTAGAGCACTTGATTCGGAGGAGATCGGGTTGAATCGCCGGAGTTTCAGTGCAGTCGCGGGGTGACCGGACGCTCTGTCGGTCTGACCGGACGCACGCTTTCAGAGTCCGGTCGTTGAGCACGGCGCCAAGCTTTTCTGCGTACTGACCGGACGCTCTCGACCGGACGCTCTGTTTGCATTTCGACCGGACGCTACGCTTGCACTGTTCCTGGCTTTGTCGGTTTCGACCGGACGCACTGTACACGACCGGACGCTCCGTACTCGTGAGTCCGGTCGCGAACAGTAAGGTTCCAGAGCCGATTTTGGACGACCGGACGCGTCCGGTCTCTGCTGACCGGACGCTGGCCAGAGTCCGGTCGTAGCTGTTTCGCGCCGATTCGTTCGCGGTTCGTTCGTTCGTCAACGGATTCGAGTTCCGTCTTTTGGGTTGGCTTTCTAGGGTTGTCTAGTGTCCCGCTGTGCTTCTAGGAAGCATCCACCCTACATCTAGGGTCGTGGACACTTGTCGGCTCTAGGGTTTGCTTTTGGGGTTGAGTTTGGGACAGTGGCATCTAGTTTCCGCAAGGAAATTTTAAAGCTCCCATTCACCCCCCCTCTGGTCGCTTTCGGGTAGCTTCTCGGTCCTTCAAAAAGCAAAACTCACTCAAGTGTCCATCTCTCCCACAATGCTCATAATGGTACCTCACCGCTCTCAAAGGGGGTTGTTGGTACTCACAGTGGTGGGTGTGGATCACTTTGCCCTTCTGTGGCATAAGCTCCTCCTGGATGGGTGGCATTGTGTCCAGCTTGTTCTTTAGGTGGTTGGGTTTGGGATGCCACACTTGGTTCTTGGGTGGAGCTCTCGGAGGTTCCTCAAACACTCCATCCTTGGTGTTAGGCTTGGGAGGCCCTTTGGGTGGAATCTTGGTAAGTTTGGGAGTAGTGGTGGAGTTGGGCTTCTCACTCGGGTTCAAACCACTCGACTCTCCAATCTTCCCAAAAGCAAAAACATCAACGCCCGGAACAAAGCCTACACCAGGACCTCCAGCAGCTCGCTTGAATTGGGAGATCATCATCCCAAGCTGTGGCTCACCACAAGACACCCATGACAAGATGGTCCGAAGGTATGTGTTTTCCTCCTCGGTTTGCATCTTGTCATGCTTCACGTTTGCAATCTCCATCTCCAAACCCTCACAAAGAGAACACCTAGCCACACATGTGCTACCTGAGTTGGCCTCTTCAAGAGACACAATCTTGACATTCTTCTCTGCCAACTCAGATTGCAAGACATGACAAGTCTTGCACGCACCCAACAACATGGGTCTAGCTCGGAGCTCATCCACCTCTCCTACCAACGCAGCATACTTACCTCTCAAAGTGAGAAGGTCAGTCATGTGCATGGTGCACATCTCACACTCCTCATCGGTAACAATCACGGTGGACTTGACAGACTCAAGTTCCTTCACCGTATCCTCCCACTTCTGCCTAAACTCCTTGCGCTCTCTAGCGGCACGCCTAAGCAACTTATCTTGACTAAGGAGTGCGGCAGTAAGTTTCTCGACCTTAGCAGAAAGCTCATCGTGGGTCAGAGATACTTGGGAGGTGTCGTCGTCGTCGTTCCGAGGGGTGTTCACCAGCTCGCCGTCGACCTCCTTGCCGAGGGCCATGGTGCAGAAGCCGTCATCGTTGGCGAAGAAGCAGAGGTCATTGAGCTTGTCCTCGATCCTCTTCTTCTTCTCGGACTCATCGTCGCTTGAAGAAGCGGAGTCGTTGTCGACGTCGCTGAGCGTGGCAAAGAAAGCATGCTGCTCAACCTGGGCCTTCTCCATGTACTTGGTCTTGATGTACTCCTTGTTGAAGCCGCCCTTCCGCTTGTGCCTTGCGGGGGCGTACTTCTCCTTGTGCTTGCCGGAGTCGTACTTGTGCCCATGATCGCCCTTCCCAGATGTGTTCTTATTCTTGGGATAGTTGGCGATGAAGTGGTCGGGGTCGCCGCACCCAAAGCATCCTGAGCGTCCTCCTCCGCGGCGACGGTTCATGCGGTTGTTGTGGAACCACGAGAACTGGTTGGCAAGCAAAGCCAACTCGTCATCCCCCAAAGACTCCAGCTGGTCCTCTGTGATAGAAAAGAGTGAAGAGAGTGCAAATCCTCCAGAGGGGTTAGCAGAAGAGCCAGAAACCAAAGCCATAGTCGGGCCAGAAGGATTCTCATAAGAAGCCCTCGACATGGCGTCAATCTCACTAGACTTGAGCTTACTAAAGAGCTCATCGCAAGTGAGGGTCTCATAGTTAGACGATTCGATGATCGCCTGGACCTTTGAGTCCCACACTGACCGATCAAGAGTGTGCAAAAGCTTCAAAGCTCTCATGATCGTCAAAAGGCAACAACTCCATGTTCACTCTCATCTTGTTGACAATGACCTGAAAGCGAGCGAATAAACTCTCTATGCTCTCGCCAGGCATATGTCAAAAGTTCTCATACTCCCGCTTGTGCGACTCATAGAGACGGGATTTGACTTGAGTGGTTCCCTCATGGAAGCGCATGAGGGTCGCCCAAATCTCACGAGCTGTGGGGAGGTGAGAAACGCGATCAAACTCGGACATGCTCAAACAGGAGAAAAGAGCGTTACGCGCTCGGCTATTGGCATCGTGCTCATCTATCTGAAGCTGAGTAACACGAGCAGCCAAGACAACGTAATCGTCCTTGTTGCAAATCTCCCAAACAGAAGAGCCCATGCTCTGGAGATAGGCCGACATGAGTATATTCCAATACGCATAGTTCGTCCCATCAAAGAACGGCGGTTTGCCCATGCCGCGATCCATGTCGCCTTCTGTGGATCTGGAACCGGCTAAGGTGGAAGATCCTTAACCTGCTCTGATACCAATTGAAGGACCGAAAGTGCTATCAAAAAGTGACCAGAGGGGGGTGAATGGGAGCTTCAAAATTTTCCTTTCGGAAACTTTCAGCCACTGTCCCGAGAACCACCCCAACAGCAAACCTAGAGCTCGTATGTGTCCATGACCCTAGAGATAGGGTGGATGCTTCCAAGAAGCACAGCAAGACACTATATGATTCTAGAAACCCCACGCAAAAACCGGAAATCAAAACCGACAACGAACGAACGAATAACGGACGAAACTGCGCAGACTCAGCAGCATCGGATGCTGGCAGCGTCCGATGTGAGAGCAACGGACGCGTCCGATGCAAACGGGGCGATTCTGGAACCTTACTGGACACCCATCGGACGCTGTGAACAGTACAACCTTAGCGTCCGATGCTTGACCCCCGACGCGTCCGATGGCAACGGACGCTCCGATGGTCAGCGTCCGATGCTCCTTAAAATGCACTGTCAGACGACACGTGGCACCGGACGCTCCGATGGTTTGAGCTCAGCGTCTGATGCTCACGAACTCAGCGTCCGATGGTCCCGAAACAGTACAGTTCTTCCGCGAAATCCACTCGATCTCCTCCGAATCAAAAGCACTAAGGCATAGACTTTGTATGAGGAGTCTCAAGGAGATTAGTGAGCTATCCCATGGGAATCATGGCTCGCATCTAACTCCAAATCGATGGATTGGAAGAAATCGGGACTAAGGGAGCAAAACTGATCCAAAACGAAAATCAACCGATCTACTAGGTCATGAGGTTAGAGCTGAATTCCTTTAGTGGAATGGAGTGCCTCACGATCTAGAAAAACTTGGTTCAAACGGATTTCCAAAAGACGCACCTAGCAAAGAGATCGATCGACGGGAAAATCGTGGCAAAAAGGATTCCGCGAAGAACACGAACACAACGCAAATCACAACCACGAATTTGCAACCGTGTGGCTACCACACGCTACAATAGTGAGATTACGGTCTCACTTCCTCAAAAATCTCACGGGCACAGAGTTATTGTTCTCTTCTCTGTGGATCTCAGTTTGCTACAGTAGAGGATTGGGAGACCAGGAAACCCTAGAAGGCAAAATAGCAATTGGCTGAGATAGATGGGGAGGTGAGTGTCTCCCAGTACTTATCCTAATTCTAACTATTCCTAATTCCCACTCTACCCCTAACTACTTATAGAGCGAACCAGCTAAACCCTAAGGTTATTCTGGACCAACTCGATGGTAGGTGGATCCGACGGCCACGCCCGCACAACTCGTAGCATTGCCTCGACGCAACCTCCCGATTGCCGCCACGTACCGCCACTGCTCTGCGTCCTTTTCCTGGACATCGCACCCCCGGTTTTGAGGCCCAAACCGGGAAACCAGCCTTCACGACCAACCCCCGGTTTTGAAGCCCAAACCGAGAAACCAGCCCACCAACGTCTGAGTTTTGTGGCCCAAACTCCGCAAACCCGCAGCACCCAGGTTTTGAGGCCCAAACCTAGAAACCGTCCTCAGCCCGAGTTTTGTGGCCAAACTCGGAAACCATCCGCGCCCAGGTTTTGAGGCCCAAAACCTAGAAACCGTCCGCCCGATGGTTTTTCTCTGGCTCTACCACCAAACCGAAGCTGTAGAGGGGATGCACCGGCCGTGCACCCCGTCCACCGACACGTGTCCCCAAGTCCACGACTCAGGCAACACATGACCGCAAGTCTTCGCTCGTCGCTGTCCCAGGCTGTCAGCCACCACAGCTGATCCTCGGGCCACCGGTCCCTCAGTCCAAGCCCCACGTCCGCCCTTCGCCACTCTCGGTCCATCGGCACGGCACGTCTCTACTTGACCTTCACCTTGCCTCTGATCACTGTATCCGTGCTCGACACCTGCACAACACAAGCCAAAGAACATGCGCATCATCCCAGTTGACAATCACTCATCACTCAGAGACTCGGCATACACCCATGTATCCGCAGAAGGCACTCTTGACATCGATTTGAAAAGGTTTAAACCCTTTGGATGCAGTAAAAGCCAAGAGTATCCTAATTGCCTCCAAATGAGCTACAGAAGCAAAAGTCTCCTCATAGTCTATCCCCTCCTTCTGACTAAACCCCTGGGCTACTAGTCTGGCCTTGTTTCTCACAACATGGCCATCCTCTCCTTGTTTGTTTTTGAAAACCCATTTTGTCCCAATAGGGTGACACTTAGGAGGAAAAGGAACAAAAAACCAAAACCCGATTTCTTTCAAAGTTTTCAAGCTCCTCATGCATGGCATTGACCCAATCTGGATCAGATAAAGCGTGTCCAACATCTCGGGGTTCAAAATCAGCAACAAATGCAGAATGAGTAAAGTGAGAGATTTGTTTTGACCTTGACCGAGTGACACGTTCGTCGATGCTGCCGATCATCTGTTGAGGCGGGTGTTGGCGCTGGATGTGTCGTGGCGCCTCCCGAACTGATGTAGCCTCCCCCTCAACAGCAGCTGGCGCCTCCTCGGGTACATAGGGTACCGCTCGAGGTGGCGGATCCCACGGCCCCCAAGTGGAAGAAGAGGGATCGGGGCCGTGAGTCGTAGTAGAAGCCGCTTTTTGCAGCACAGCAGGTGGAGGTGGTGCTGGGTCGTCCATCCCTTCAGCACCCTCTTCCTCATCATCAAAAAGAGGCTCGCCAACCTCATGATCACCTGCACGCTCAAAACGAGAAGAAGGACAAACCAAGGTCTCGTCGAAGGTGACATCTGATGTCTCCATGACTCGGTTAGTGTCAAGCTTAAGTACACGATATGCGCGAGTATGAGTGCCATAACCCCAAAACACACCGTTAGAAGAACGAGACTCAAATTTGTCCAGGTTGCCTTTCTTAAGTATAAAATAATGGCAACCAAAGACTCTAAAATAACTCACCTGAAGCAATTTTCCAAAATTCAAATCATAAGAAGTCTTCTTCAAGAAAGCTCGGAGAAAAATGCGATTGGAAATGTAGCATGCAGTGGTCATAGCTTCGGCCCAGTATCGCCTAGGAGTCCTATGCTCATCGAGCATCGTCCTGGCCATCTCTACAAGGGTCCGATTCTTCCTCTCTACAACACCATTTTGTGGCGGTGTGTAGGGGGAAGAAAACTGATGCTCTAAACCCAAAGAGTTACAGAACTTCTCAAAATCCGAATTTTTGAATTCAGATCCATTATCACTCCTAATAGCTCGCATCGAGTTCAAAGGGAACTCGTTCTGAAGATGCAAAATCAGATTGCAAGCAAAAGAGAAAGTCTCAGTTTTCTCAGCTAAAAAGAAAACCCACGAATATCTTGAAAAGTCATCAACAACAACAAGCACATACCACTTCCCCCCAACCGAGCTCACCCGAGCTGGACCAACAAGGTCCATGTGCACAAGCTCTCCAGGGCGCTTAGTCATGACCTGAGTCACTGGATGGTGGGGAGCGGCAACCATCTGCCCAAGTCTACAAGAATAGCAAACAAGATCCTTCTCCATGCACAACTTGGGCAATCCTCGGATTAGGCCAAGTGAACTAAGCCTTGCAAGCAAGTCAAAGCTCAAATGTCCTAGTCTCCTATGCCACTTCCAAAGATCAGAGGAGGAAGGTCCAGCCAAAAGACAACGAGAAACTCCAAACGACTCCGAGAAATCCGCACGAAAGACTTTCCCAAAGGGCGAAATCCCAAAAACAAGATTGCCCTGAGGATCCAAAATACGACTGAGATTCGGCTTAAAACGAATCTCATAGTCGTCATCAAAGAGTTGCGAAACAGAAAGAAGGTTAAAATGCAAGTTAGAAACAAGAGCAACATCGTGCAACACAAAATCCTCATTAACTCGCACCGACCCACGAGACAACACTTTACCTTTGCTATTGTAGCCGAAGGTGATAAACTCCTTTCCGGCGACCGGACTAAGATTGGAGAACCACTTGGCGTTTCCGATCATGTGCCTCGAACACCCGGAATCCACCAACCAAACGTTCTCCAATCGTTTTACCTACATCAATAAAAAGACATAGGGTGAGCATACTGTCCAACACTGGGGTTAGTGAAGTAGGGAGAATACCAGTGTTGGGCTGGCTGCTCAAAAGAACGGTTAGCAGAAAAACCATTCCTAGTATGCCTACGGGAAGAGCGATCACCACGTAGAGGAAAACGTGGTCCGCTAAGGGAGGAGCGTCCATCGCGATACTCAAAACGCGGTGGGGCAAAACGCTCAACTATAAAGCCACCGCCATGGGGTCCATAGCCTACAACTGCAGGCTCCCGCCGGGCACGACCTCCTCGCGGCCTAGGCCTAGGAACTTGAGGTTTTGGACCTCTAGGCCTAGCAGCACGCCTCTGAACATTCGACACATGTACATCATGGAAAGGATGGTACATGTCCGTGTTGTTCATCTCCTTTGCACGGCGCACCTCTCTCTTGCGCCGAAAGCAAAACTCACTCAAGTGTCCATCTCTCCCACAGTGCTCACAATGGTACCTCACCGCTCTCAAAGGGGGTTGTTGGTACTCACGGTAGTGGGTGTCGATCACTTTGCCCTTTTGTGGCATAAGCTCCTCTTGGATGGGTGGCATGGTGTCCAGCTTGTTCTTGAGGTGGTTTGGTTTGGAAGCCCATGATTGTTTCTTGGGTGGAGCTCTCGGAGGTTCAACAAAGACCCCATCCTTGGTGTTAGGCTTGAGAGGCTCTTTGGGTGGAATCTTGGTAAGCTTGGGAATAGTGGTGGAGTTGGGCTTCTCACATGGGTTAAGACCACTCGACTCTCCAATCTTCCCAAAAGACGAAACATCAACACCCGGAGCAAAACCTACACCTGGACCTCCAGCACCGTAGCTTGAATTGTGCGGATATATGGGTGTATGCCGAGTCTCTGAGTGATGAGTGATTGTCAACTGGGATGATGCGCATGTTCTTTGGCTTGTGTTGTGCAGGTGTCGAACATGGATACAGTGATCAGAGGCAAGGTGAAGGTCAAGTAGAGACGTGCCATGCCGATGGACCGAGAGTGGCGAAGGCCGGACGTGAGGCTTGGACTGAGGGACCGGTGGCCCGAGGATCAGCTGTGGTGGCTGACAGCCTGGGATAGCGACAAGCGAAGACTTGCGGTCATGTGTTGCCTGAGTCGTGGACTTGGGGACACGTGTCGGTGGACGGGGTGCACGGGCGGTGCATCCCTTCTACAGCTTCGGTTTGGTGGTAGAGCAAGAGAAAAAACATCGGGTGGCCGGTTTCCAGGTTTGGGCCTCAAAACCTGGGCGCTGATGGTTTCCGAGTTTGGCCACAAAACTCGGGCTGAGGACGGTTTCCAGGTTTGGGCCTCAAAACCTGGGTGCTTCGGGTTTGCTGAGTTTGGGCCACAAAACTCAGGCGCTGGTGGGCTGGTTTCCCGGTTTGGGCCTCAAAACCGGGGGTTGGCTGTGAAGGCTGGTTTCCCGGTTTGGGCCACAAAACCGTGGGTGCGACGTCCAGGAAAAGGACGTAGAGCGGTGGTGGCACGTGGCAGCAATCGAGAGGTTGCGTCGAGGCAACGCTACGAGTTGTGCGGGCGTGGCCGTCGGATCCACCTACCATCGAGTTGGTCCAGAATAACCTTAGGGTTTAGCTGGTTCGCTCTGTAAGTAGTTAGGGGTAGAGTGGGAATTAGGAATAGTTAGAATTAGGATAAGTAGGGGGAGACACCCACCTCCCCATCCATCTCAGTTATTTGCTATTCTCCACTTAGGGTTTCCTGCTCTCCCACATCCCTGCTGTAGCGAACCTGAGATCCACAGAGAAGAGAACAATACCTGTGTGCCCATGAGATTTTTGAGGAAGTGAGGCCGTAACCTCACCATTGTAGCGTGTGGTAGCCACACGGTTGCAAATTTGTGGTTGTGATTCGCGTTTTGTTCGTGTTCTTCGCGGAATCCTTTTTGCCACATTTTTCCCATCGATCGATCACTTTGCTTAGTGCGTCTTTTGCAAATCCGTTTGAACTTAGTTGTTCTAGATCATGAGGCACTTCTTTTCACCAAAGGAAATCTTCTCTAACCTCACGAGCTAGTAGATCGATTGATTTTTGTCCCGGATCAGTTTTGCTCCTTTAGTCCCAAAATTCTTCCAATTCACCGATTTGAGGTTAGGTTCGAGCCATGATTCTTTTGGGATAGCTCACTAACCTCCTTGGAACTCCTCATACCAAGTCTAAGCCTTAGTGCTTTAGTTTCGGAGGAGATCGGGTGAATTTCGCGGAAGAACCGTGTTGTTTCGGGACCATCGGATGCTGTGACTGTGACCATCGGACGCTGTGTTCATCACATCGGAGCGTCCGATGCCACGTGTCATCTGTCAGTGTTTTTAAAGGAGCATCGAACGCTGACCATCGGAGCGTCCGTTGCCATCGGACGCGCCGAGGGTCAGGCATCGGACGCTAGGGTTGCACTGTGGCAGCGTCCGATGCTGGTGCAGTAAGGTTCCAGAGAGGTCCTGTTTGCATTGGACGCGTCCGGTGCTTTGCCTTCGGACGCTGCTAGCGTCCGATGCACACAGCTGTGCACTGTTTCGTTCGCAGTTTGTTCGTCCGACTTGCGATTTGAGATCCACTTGTTACGTTGGATTCCTGACTTCGTGCTCTACAGAAATCAGGCTCCTCGCTTTTCAAAATAGCCTGAATCCCCCTCTCGTTGCTCGGGGGAGGTTGAGGTTACCCAAATTTCATCCTGTCACTAGTTGACCTGCGTGAACTTGGGCGAGGGAATTTTTCTGGTGTCCCGCTGTGTTCCTAGGGAACATCCACCCATTCTCTTGGGTCGTGGACATCACGCGCATCGGTTTTTCTCTTGGGGTTGATTTTCAGGACGGAGGTTTAAAGTTTCTGAAAAGAAATTTAAAGCTCCCATTCACCCCCCCTCTGATCGCTTTCTGGTAGCACTTTCGGTCCTTCAATTGGTATCGGAGCAGGTTAAGTATCTTCCACCTTAGCCGGTTCCAGATCCACAGAAGGCGACATGGATCATGGCGTGGGCAAACCGTCGTTCTTTGATGGGACGAACTATGCGTATTGGAAGATACGCATGTCGGCCTATCTTTAGAGCATGGGCTCTTCTGTTTGGGAGATTTGCAACAAGGCCAATTACGTTGTCTTGGCTGCTCGTGTCTCTAGTTGACTTGCGTGAACTTGGGCGAGGGAATTTTTGTGGTGTCCCGCTGTGTTCCTAGGGAACATCCACCCATTCTCTTGGGTCGTGGACATCACGCGCATTGGTTTTGCTCTTGGGGTTGATTTTCAGGACGGAGGTTTAAAGTTTCTGAAAAGAAATTTAAAGCTCCCATTCACCCCCCCCTCTGGTCGCTTTCTAGTAGCACTTTCGGTCCTTCAAATTGGGAGATCATCATCCCGAGCTGTGGCTCACCGCTAGACACCCATGACAAGATGGTCCAAAGGTATGTGTTTTCCTCCTCGGTTTGCATCTTGTCATGCTTCATGTTAGCGATCTCCATCTCCAAACCCTCACAAAGAACACACCTAGCCACATGTGCTACCTGAGTTGGCCTCTTCAAGAGACACAATCTTGGCATTCTTCTCTGCCAACTCAGATTGCAAGCCCGCACAGGACTTGCACGCACCCAACAGCAAAGATGTCGCCTTCAGCACGTCCACCTCTCCTACCAACACAGCATACTTGCTTCTCAAAGTGAGAAGGTCAGTCATGTGTGTGGTGCACATCTCACACTCCTCCTCCTCGGTGACAACTACGGTGGACTTGACATATTCAAGTTCCTTCACCGTATCCTCCCACTTCTGCCTAAACTCCTTGCGCTCTCTAGCAGCACGCCTAAGCAACTTATCCTGACTAAGGAGTGCGGCAGTAAGCTTCTCGACCTCAGTAGAAAGCTCGTCGGGGGTCTGAGATACCTGGGAGGTGTCGTCGTCGTCATCGTTCCGAGGGGTGTCCTCCAGCTCGCCGTCGACCTCCTTGCCGAGGGCCATGGTGCAGAAGCCGTCGTCGTCGGCGAAGAAGCAGAGGCCGTTCAGCTTGTCCTCGATCCTCTTCTTTTTCTCGGACTCGTCGTCGCTTGAGAAAGCGGAGTCGTCATCCGAGTCATCGACGTCACTGAGCATGGCGAAGAATGCACGCTGCTCAGCCTGGGCCTTCTCCAAGTACTTGGTCTTGATGTACTCCTTGTTGAAACCGCCCTTCCGCTTATGCTTCGCGGGGACGTACTTCTCCTTGCGCTTGCTAGAGTCGTACTTGTGCCCATGTTCCGCCTTGCCGAAGATCTGCTTGTTCTTCTTCGGGCAGTTGGCGATGAAGTGGTTGGGGTCGCCGCATTCAAAGCATCCTGAGCGTCCTCCTCCGCGGCGACGGTTCATGCGGTTGTTGTGGAACCGCGAGAACCGGTTGGCGAGCAAAGCCAACTCGTCATCCCCCAAAGACTCCAGCTGCTCCTCTGTGACAGAAAAGAGAGAAGAGAGTGCAAAACCTCCAGAGGGGTTAGCAGAAGAGCCAGAAAGCAAAGCCATTGACGGGTCAGAAGGATTTTCATAAGAAGCCCTCGCCATGGCATCGATCTCACTGGACTTGAGCTTACTAAAGAGCTCGTCGCACGTGAGGGTCTCATAGTTAGGCGATTCGATGATCGCCTGAACCTTGGAATCCCACACCGACCGATCAAGGGTATGCAAAAGCTTCAAAGTCCTCTCATGATCGTCGAAAGGCAACAACTCCTTGTTTGCCCTCATCCTGTTGACAATCACCTGAAAGCGAGCGAATAAACTTTCTATGCTCTCGCCAGGCATATGTCGAAAGTTCTCATACTCTCGCTTGAACGACTCATAGAGACGGGTTTTGACTTGAGAGGTTCCCTCATGAAAACGCATGAGGCTAGCCCAAATCTCTCGAGCCGTAGCGAGGTGAGAAACGCGATCAAACTCACTCATGCTCAGACATGAGAAAAAAGCATTACGGGCTCGGCTATTGGCATCGTGCTCATCGATCTGATGCTGAGAGACACGAGCAGCCAAGACCATGTAATCGGCAGAGTTGCAAATATCCCAGATGGAAGCACCCAAACTCTGCAGAAAGGCCGACATGCGTATCTTCCAATACGCATAGTTTGTCCCATCGAAAAACGGCGGTTTGCCCACGCCGCGATCCATGTCGCCTTCTGTGGATCTTGAACCGGCTAAGGTGGAAGATCCTTAACCCGCTCTGATACCAATTGAAGGACCAAGAATGCAATATCAAGGCGACCAGAGGGGGGTGAATGGGAGCTCAAAAATCTCTTTCGAAATTTTGGCCTTTTGTTCCCAAAATCAACCTCAAAAGCTACGAACGAAAAACCGTGATGCCCACGACCCTTGGAAGAGGGTGGATGATCCCTAGGATCACAGCGAAGCACCACAAACCAAGAACGAACCACACGCCAAAAGCACCGGCACAAATTCGACCCTAAAAAATCAAGTCCCGAGCGTAGATAGACGGCTACGTCGAGAGATCCCCAAATATCTATGCTAACAAGTAGCAAAGATACCTAGAGAGGTTCCTTGATCAACTCTAGGGCCAAACGAGAAGTCCAGAAACCAAGCGAAGAAGCCAGGAGAGCAAACGCACTAAACCGCAACAAGCAGCCGAATCCCGGACTGTCCGACCTGGGGTCCTGGACTGTCCGCCCCTACTGCGGACTGTCCGCGAGGGGATGGCGGACTGTCCACCGGTCAAAACAACGAAACAACACTGCTCCTGCAAGTCCCCTGGACAGTCCCGGACTATCCGCGCTTTATACCGGCGGACTGTCCGCCGGTCAACTGAGACCCAAACAGCAGAGACTCGCGGCCACTGCTCTGGCCAAGTCCCCGATGCGTGGACTGTCCGCGACCTACCAGTGAGGGCAATTTCGGTCGCCCCTCACACAACTCTTCCCAAATCTGAATCAAAACTCAATCCCACATTCCCAAACTTGGAGAAGATGATCATGAGGTGGTTAGGAGACTATCCCCAAGAAATCATCCGCTCAAATCGATTCAATCACCGGGAAATCAAAAGGGAAGGAGTATGAACGAAAAAGCGCCACGAAAATGAAATCAACCCAATCTACTTGTTCGTGAGGAGTTAGATGAATTCCTTCGGTGGAAATGATCTCCTCACTATAAAGAACAAGTTGATTCAAACGGATTTCGCAAAGACGCAGTAGAGAGGGAGATCGAGTGACGGGAAAATCACGGAGAAACGAAGAACACGAACAAAACGCGAATCAAGTCATCGATCTGCAACCGTGTGGCTACCACACGCTACAACAGTGAGATTACGGTCTCACTTCCTCAAAATCTCCAGTACACAGAGGTATGATTCTCTGTGGATCTCAGTATCTACAGCAGGGGATTGGGAGAGCAGGAAACCCTAGAAGCAAAGAGCAAATAACTGAGATAGAAGGGGAGGAGGGTGTCTCCCTCTACTTACCCTAATTCTAATTCCTACTCTACCCCTCTCTAATTACAGAGCGAACCAACTAAACCCTAGGGTTATTCTGGACCAACTCGAAGATGCTGGTGATCCGACGGCCACGCCCGCACAACTAGTAGCGTTGCCTCGACGCAACCTCACCAATTGCCGCCACGTGCTGCCACCACTCCGCTCGTCCTTTTCCCAGACTTCGCCCCCGGTTTTGAGGCTCAAACCGGGAAACCAGCCTTCACGACCAACCCCCGGTTTTGAGGCCCAAACCGGGAAACCAGCCGACCATTACCTAAGTTTTGTGGCCCAAACTCAGAAACCCGCAGCGCCCAGGTTTTGAGGCCCAAACCTGGAAACCGTCCTCAGCCCGAGTTTTGTGGCCCAAACTCGGAAACCATCAACGCCCAGGTTTTGAGGTCCGAACATGGAAACCGTCCACTCGGTGGTTTTTCTGTGGCTCAACCACCAAACCGAGCCATAGAAGGGATGCACTGCCCGTGCACCCCGTCCACCGACACGTGTCCCCAAGTCCACGACCCAGGCAACACCGTGCCCACAAGTCTTCGCTCGTTGCTGTCCCAGGCTGTCAGCCACCACAGCTGATCCTCAGGCCACCGGTCCCTCAGTCCAAGCCTCACGTCCGCCCTTCGCCACTCTCGGTCCATCGGCACGACACGTCTCTACTTGACCTTCACCTTGCCTCTGATCACTGTATTCGTGCTCGACACCTGCACAACACAAGCCAAAGAACATGCGCATTATCCCAGTTGACAATCACTCGTCACTCAAAGACTCGGCATACACCCATGTATCTGCAACCTTCGACGAGACCACGGTTTGTCCTTCTTCTCGTTTTGAGCGTGCAGGTGATCATGAGGTTGGGGAGCCTCTTTTTGATGATGAGGACGAGGGTCCTGAAGGGGTGGATGATCTAGCACCACCTCCACCTGCTGTGCCGCAGGCTTCGGCTTCCACTACAACGACTCTTGGCCCCAACCCCTCTTCGTAGACTACTTGGGGGTCGTGAGATCCGCCACCTCGAGCGGTACCTTTTGTACCCGAGGAGGCGCCAGCTGCTGTTGATGGGGAGATTTCTTCAGTTCGGGAGGCGCCACGACATATTCAGCGCCAACACCCGCCTCAACAGATGATCGGCAGCATCAGCGAACGTCTCACTCGGTCAAGGTCACAACAAATCTCTCACTTTGCTCATTCTGCATTTGTTGCTGATTTTGAACCCTGAGATGTTGGACATGCTTTATCTGATCCAGATTGGGTCAATGCCATGCATGAGGAGTTAGAAAATTTTGAAAGAAATCGGGTTTGGGTTTTGATTCCACCTCCTCCTGAGTGTCACCCTATTGGTACAAAATGGGTTTTCAAAAACAAACAAGGAGAGGATGGTCATGTTGTGAGAAACAAGGCCAGACTAGTAGCCCAGGTGTATTGTCAGAAGGAGGGGATAGACTATGAGGAGACTTTTGCTCCCGTAGCTCATTTGGAGGCAATTAGGATACTCTTGGCTTTTGCTACATCCAAAGGGTTTAAACTTTTTCAAATGGATGTCAAGAGTGCCTTCTTAAACGACTACATAGAAGAAGAGGTGTATGGGAAACAACCCCTCAGTTTCGAAAATCTCAAGTTTCCAAACCATCTTTTTAAACTTCACAAAGCTTTGTATGGTTTGAAAGAAGCCCCTAGAGCCTGGTATGATAGGTGGAAAACCTTTTTGCTTGCTAAGGGTTTTAAAATGGGATGTGTGGATAAAACGCTTTTTCTCCTCAAGCAAGGCAATGACACTCTCTTGGTTCAGATTTACGTGGATGATATCATCTTTGGTGGTTCTTCTCATGCTTTGGTTGCCAAGTTTGCAGACACTATGAGCAGGGAATTTGAGATGAGCATGATGGGCGAGTTGACATTCTTTCTCAGATTGCAAATCAAGCAATCCCGAGAGGGGACGTTTGTGCACCAGGGCAAGTATACCAAGGACATCCTGATGAAGTTCGATATGGGTGAGGCCAAGCCTCTTCCAACACCCATGTCGACAACGACGACCCTGGATGTGGATGTGGATGGAGAAGCTGTGGACCAGAAGGAGTACCGGAGTATGATCGGGTCGCTGCTGTACCTAACGGCGACACACCCGGACATTCAGTTCGCGGTATGTCTTTGCGCACGATTTTAGTCATTGCCGCACACTTCTCACCGTCAGGCAGTCAAGCGCATTATGAGGTACTTATGCTTCACTGCAGAATTTGGGATTTTGGTATTCTGCTTCCTCCACCCTCTCCCTTTGCGGTTATTTCGATGCCGATTTTGCTGGTTGCCGACTTGATCGCAAGTCCACTTCTCGGACTTGTCAGTTTATTGGTTCTTCTCTTGTATCTTGGTCTTCTCGCAAGCACTCTAGTGTCGCCCAGTCTACCACAGAGGCTGAGTATGTTGCTGTGGCTAGCTGCTGTTCTCAATTGCTTTGGATGATGGCCACTTTGCGTGATTTTGGTCTGAGTTTTTCTCGCGTTCCTTTGCTTTGTGACAGCACGAGTGCTATTAGCATTGCTAAGAGCCCCGTGCTGCACTCTAAGACCAAACACATTGATGTGCGCTTTCATTTTCTGCGAGACCATTATGAGAAGGGTGATATCGACCTTCGCCATGTCGATACTCATCATCAGTTGGCTGATATTTTCACCAAGCCTTTGGACCAATCAACTTTTGCTAGGTTGAGAGGTGAGCTTGGTGTGTGTTTCCCCTTTTAGATGGGGGAAACATTTTGGTTACTATATCATAGACTAACTCTTTTCCCTTTTGTTTTTTCATCTTTGGGTAGGTTAATCTTTGCATTTCATCATGCATCTTTACTTTCTGAGCTTCATATATATAATATTTAGAATGTAACTATGCTCTGTCTAGTTTACTCCGATGCTATATGATGATGCTTGTAGCTTATGCTCTTTCTGATCACTGATACATGTTGTGAGCTGAGCTATTTTATGAATGGTAAATTTGTTTGATGAACATAAAACTTGAAATTGTTCACCATTGAGATATGCAACTAGCATGTGTAGAATGTGTTGAATTCACTTGTGCTTTTTATATATGCTAGGTTGCTATGTCTCTAGTTCTGAGTCCTTCACTTGCTTGGTATGCTTATATTCTGTCATAAAATTGAACCAAGTTAAGTGTTTTGGAAAGATCAAGATGGGATTGCTTGTCAACACGTCACAGTATCAAGACTGTCTCTCATTGCACTTTTGAGTTAAACTTGAGCCGTGTAGTGTATGACCAAAACCGACGTTTTAAGCTTCTGATTGCTTCTGCAAAGGCTTAGCTCGGTTGAAATGTTAGGCAATGACAAGCCTTCAACCTCTCGCAATCACATGCTGAATTTTGAACTTGTGTAATTTCACCACTGCAACTTCGAATAAAATCTGAAATCACAAGTCTATGTTTCATTCTATAGCATGATGATTGAACTTTGCTAGGGGTAGTTCACCTTGTATACATGATTAGCACTTGTTTGACTTCATGTCTATACATGTTAAGTGCTATCTTTATGGTGAACATCCTTCTCTGAATGGCTAAAACTGCTCACTTTGCTTACATGTTCATATTTCATATTGAGTGATCAGTTTGAGCCTTTGCTGGCATGTATGCTTCTTGTTGAGTCATTGGAGTTATACTATGTAGAGCATCTTTTCGTTCTCGAGACTATATTCCTGAAGCTGCTAACTTACATTTTTGAACTCATATGCATTTGGACGGGAGAAGTTTTGCCTGATAGTGCATTATCAACTAAGGGGGGAGAAATTTGTCAAATCATGTGCACTATTGGAGGGGGAGTTTGCTTTGGTCTTTGTCTGATGAATTGTCAATTGGTTCGGAGCATTTTTCCAGTTGGTTCGGAGCATTTTTTGGTAGCTAGTTGTGTTGAGCCTTTGCCTCTTTCTTGAGGGACTAGCGACTTTGCCGGTATGCTCTCCTTTTGGTATCGAGCTTTTTCTGCTCTTCAGATTGGCATTCCTTCAGTTGGTGTCATGTTTTCTAGCTAGCGGTGTTGAGCCCGTTCTGCCTCTTCTTGAGGGCTAGTTCTATCTTGCTTGACTATCAACTGATTTTTCAATTGGTGTCGAGCTTTCCTGCTAGCGGTGTTGAGCCTGTTCTACCTATTCTTGAGGGCTAGCTTTGCTTTGCTTGGTTGCCTCGAGCCGTTGCCCATGTCTTTGGGGACCAAGTTGTTTTGCTCTTTCACTTGACCTTCTTCTGGCTTTGATATGCTTTTGGGTCATTTGGACGAGTTCTCTACTTCTCCTTCTTTCTTTTTCTTCTCTACATTATGATTTGTGTTGGTAGTTGACAATGCACTCATCTAGGGGGAGATTGCCGATACATGGGTGTATGCCGAGTCTCGAGTGATGAGAGATTGTCAACTGGGATAATGCGCATGTTCTTTGGCTTGTGTTGTGCAGGTGTCGAGCACGGATACCGTGATCAAAGGCAAGGTGAAGGTCAAGTAGAGACGTGTCGTGCCGATGGACCGGGAGCGGTGAAGGGCGGACGTGAGGCTTGGACTGAGGGACTGGTGGCCTGAGGATCAGCTGTGGTGGCTGACAGCCTAGGATAGCGATGAAGCGGAGACTTGTGGGGCACAGTGTTGCTCGGGTCGAGGACCTGGGGACATGTGTTGGTGGACGGGGTGCACGGGCGGTGCATCCTCTATACGACTCGGTTTGGTGGTTGAGCCATAGAAAAACCACCGGGTGGACGGTTTCCAGGTTTGGGCCACAAAACCTAGGCGCGGGTGGTTTCCGTGTTTGGGCCACAAAACTCGGGCTGAGGACGGTTTCCAGGTTTTGGGCCTCAAAACCTGGGCGCTGCAGGTTTCTGAGTTTGGGCCACAAAACTCAGGCGATGGACGGCTGGTTTCCCGGTTTGGGCCTCAAAACCGGGGGTTGATCGTGAAGGCTGGTTTCCCGGTTTGGGCCTCAAAACCGGGGGTTGATCGTGAAGGCTGGTTTCCTGGATTGGGCCTCAAAACCGGCGGCAGAGTCCGGGAAAAGGACAAGCAGAGCGGTGGCGGCACGTGGCGGCAATCGGTGAGGTTGCGTCGAGGCAACGCTACCAGTTGTGCGGGCGTGGCCGTCGGATCACCTTCATCTTCGAGTTGGTCCAGCATAGCCTTAGGGTTTGGCTGGTTCGCTCTGTAAATAACTAGGGGTAGAGTGGGAATTAGAATAGGATAAGTAGGGGGAGACACACACCTCCCAAACCATCTCAGTCATTTGCTATTTTGCCTTCTAGGTTTTCCTGCTCTCCCTATCCTCTGCTGTAGCGAACTGAGATCCACAGAGAAGACAATCATACCTCTGTGTTCGTGAGATTTTGAGGAAGTGAGACTGTAATCTCACTGTTGTAGCGTGTGGTAGCTACACGGTTGCAATTCGTGGCTGTTCTTCGCGTTTTGGAGTTGTTCTTCGCATTTTGCTTTTTCTCCACGATTTTCCCTTCGGTCGATCTCTCTCCACGTTGCTCCGTTTGCAAAACCATTTGAATCAACTTGTTCTTTACAGTGAGGAGATCACTTTCACCAAAGGAATTTACATCAATCCTCACAAACAAGTAGATCGATTGGTTTTCGTTTTGGATCAACTTTTCACCCCTCTCTTCGAATTTCTTCGATTCATCGATTTGGAGATAGGTTCAAGCTATGATCTCCTAGGAGTAGCTCACTATCATCCTTGTGACTCTACTCACCAAGTTTGATCCTTAGAGGATTCGTTTTGGGTGAGTTCGAGTCGAATCGGTGGACGAACCACACAGGGTCGGGGTGACCGGACGCTCGGTCCAGAGTCCGGTCGTTGAAGGTTTGGTCTGCTCGTTTTCTGTTGACTCGACCAGACGCTCTTCATCTCTTGACCGGACGCTCGTTCTACTCACGACCGGACGCACCCTTCACACTGTTCATGGCTTTTGTCTGAATCGACCGGACGCTCCTCTCTAGTGAGTCCGGTCAGAAACAGTAAGGGTCCAGAAGCGTTTTTCCCTGACTGGACGCGTCCGGTGCTCGCTGACCGGACGCGTCCGATGCCCACTGATCGGACGCTGGCCAGAGTCCGGTCAAGTGTTGTTTTCACGTTTTCGTCCGTGATTTGTTCGTTCGTTGTCGGTTTTGGTTTCTGGCTTTTGCGTTGAGTTTCTAGAGTTGTGTAGTGTCTCGCTGTGCTTCTCGGAAGCATCCACCCTACATCTAGGGTCGTGGACACTCGCAAGCACTAGGTTCGCTCTTGGGGTGATTTTTGGGACAGTGGCAACAAGTTTCTGAAAAGAAATTTGAAGCTCCCATTCACCCCCCCCCCCCTCTGGTCGCTCTTTGGTAGCACTTTCGGTCCTTCACACATGGGTAAGTGGACTATAGAAGAATCAACAAGGCTATAAGAGTCACCCTTGCGAACAACCACTTCTACCGGCGTTATAGGAGGCAATTATGAGCTATCAAGTCTAAGCACCACGCTTACACTATCCAACTACTCTAATTCTAGAGCGACTTAGAATTAAAGTACTCAAAAGAGAGTCATAAACCTTAAGAATAATAAGAACAATGGCTCAAACTTAAATATAGACGTTGATAACCGAAACAATCATTGAAGCAAGTTGACGAAGAACTTGAATCCACAAGTACAAGATGAAGAAGTTGATCCGACTGGCCGTTGCTCCTTCTTGATCTCTTCCTCTCTCTCTCTCTTCTAGTTCTAATATAAGATTAGGTTGTAAACCTAAACTAGAGGGGTATCTAATCTTCTACTTGAAAGCTGACTCTTGAAGTCTCTTCCAGGGTTTCTGAATGAGGCGTAGACTTTTCTGAAGAGGGACCTTATGTATTCCCTGGGGCCTGGGGGTTTGTTTATATAGCCCTAGGGGATCAACTGCGACTGTTGGATCAAACTGACTTCACGTAGGGCTGAGATTGATCGTCAAAAGCGGTGGAGGAAGGTTCCAGAAGGGGAGGCCGGCGGTGCCCTGGGCTGACCGACCGGTGGGCCCACCAGACCGGTTCGTCCCACCTGGAGGTGGCTCGGGGTGCCCCGCCTCGTGGACTCTTCAGGTGTTCTCTAGAATCTACGGATACATGGGTGTATGCCGGATCTTGAGATGATGAGTGATTGTCAACTGGGATGATGCGCATGTTCTTTGGCTTGTGTTGTGCAGGTGTTGAGCACGGATACGGTGATCAAAGGCAAGGTGAAGGTTAAGTAGAGACGTGCCGTGCCGATGGACCCGGAGCGGTGAAGGGTGGACGTGAGGCTTGGACTGATGGACCGGTGGCCTGAGGATCGGCCGTGGTGGCTGCCAGCCTGGGACAGCGACAACTGAAGACTTGCGGGTGGACGGGGTGCATGGGTGGTGCATCCCTCTATGGCTCGGTTTGGTCGTTGAGCCACAGAAAAACCACAGAGTGGACGGTTTCCAGGTTTGGGCCTCAAAACCTGGGTGCGGCCGGTTTCCGAGTTTGGGCCACAAAACTCAGGCTGAGGACGGTTTCCAGGTTTGTGCCTCAAAACCTGGGCGCTGGCGGGTTTCTGAGTTTGGGCCACAAAACTCAGGCGACAGATGACAGGTTTCTCGGTTTCGGCCTCAAAACCGGGGGGAGGTCCGTGAGAAGGAAAAGCGGCGCAGTGGCGGCACATGGCGGCATCCGGTGAGGTCGCGTCGAGGCGAAGCTACCCGACGTGCGGGTGTGGCCGTCGGATCAACATAAACCTCGAGTTGGTCAGGAATACCCTTAGGATTAGCCTGCTCGCTCATTAGCTGTAAGGGTAGAAGGGGAATAATTGTATTAGGCTATATAAGGAGAGGCCACCCCTCCCTCCAGACTATCTCAGCCATTGCTATTTTCATTCTAGGGTTCCTGCCTCCCATTCTCTGTTGTAGCTACTGAGATCCGCAGAGACGGTGAACAATACCTCTGTGTATTTGGATTTTGCGGAAACGGGACCGGATTTCGGTTGTCTCCTCGTGTGGAGAAATTTCAGCTGGAAATTGAGATAAAATCGTGTTCTTGCTTGTGTGTTCTTCACGTTTTCGGTTTTTGGCCCTCATGGAGATTTGCCTCATTCTTTCTCTCCGGGAATTGGTTTTCGATTTCGCTTGAACCACTGTGTGCACAAACGGTTTTGTGATCTTTTGACCGAAGGAATTGTACTCTAATCACTTGTAGCAACAGATCGGTAAAGTTTTGTTTTGGATCAAGTTTCTCCTCTCTTTTCCCGAACTTCTTCGATTCATTGATTTGGAGATAGGTTCGAGCCATGATCTCCTAGGAGTAGCTCACTATCCTCCTTGTGACTCCTCTCTCCAAGTTTGAGCCCTAGAGGTTTCATTTTGGGAGAGATCGAGTCAAATCGACAGATGAACAACTCAGTTTCGGGGTGACCGGACGCATGGCTCGGGATGACCAGACTCTGACCAGTGAGTCCGGTCGTTGAATGTACGAGTGTTCTATTTTTCTCAGACTTGCTCAGACGCTAGGGTTTCGCGTGACCGGACGCATAGAGGGCACTGTTCATTGCCTGTTTGTGTTGACCGGACGCTCCTGCACTGTGACCGGACGCTCAGTCTCGTGAGTCCGGTCCAACTCAGAGAGGTATGAAATCGGGTTTTGCCAGACCGGACGCGTCCGATCCTTACTGACCGGACGCTCCAGTGAGCCCGGTCAGTACAGATCAACACGTTTTTGTCCGCGGTTCGTTCGTTCATTGTTGGTTTTGATTTCTGCTTGTTGCGTTGGATTCCCGACTTCATGCTCTACTGAAATCGTGCTTCTCGCTTCGCAAAATATCCTGAACATCGGAGAAATTTTTAGGCTCCCATTCACCCCCCTCTGGTCTCCTTTGGTAGAACTTTCGGTCCTTCAATTGGTATTGGAGCGGGTTAAGGATCTTCCACCTTAACCGGTTCCAAATCCACAGAAGGCGACATGGATCGCGGCGTGGGCAAACCACCGTTTTTCGATGGGACGAACTATGCATATTGGAAGATACGCATGTTGGCCTATCTTCAGAGTATGGGTGCTTCTGTCTGGGAGATTTGCAACAAGGCTGATTACGTGGTCTTGGCTTCTCGTGTGACTCAGCTGTAGATCGACGAGCACGATGCCAATAGCCGAGCCCGTAATGCTCTTTTCTCATGTTTGAGCATGTCTGAGTTTGATCGCGTTTCTCACCTCCCCACAGCTCAGGAGATTTGGGCAACCCTCATGTGTTTCCCTGAGGGAACCACTCAAGTCAAATCCCGTGTCTACGAGTCGCACAAGCGGGAGTATGAGAACTTTCAACACATGCCTGGCGAGAGCATAGAAAGTTTTTTCGCTCGCTTTCAGGTGATTGTCAACAGGATGAGGGCTAACAAGGAGCTGTTGCCTTTCGACAATCATGAGAGAGCTCTCAAGCTTTTACACACACTCGATCGGTCGGTGGGGGACTCTAAGGTTCAGGCGATCATTGAATCGCCTAACTATGACACTCTCACGTGCGACAAGCTCTTTAGTAAGCTCAAGTCCAGTGAGATTGACGCCATGGCGAGGGCTTCTTATGAAAATCCTTCTGGCCCGTCGATGGCTTTGGTTTCTAGCTCTTCCGCTAACCCCTCTGGAGGCTTTGCTTTGTCATCTCTTCTCTCTGTCACAGAGGAGCAGCTGGAGTTCATGGCAGATGACGAGTTGGCCCTGCTTGCCAACCGGTTCTCGCGGTTCCACAACAACCACATGAATCGTCGCCGCGAAGGAGGACGAGGTGGCTGCTACGAGTGTGGAAGCTCAGACCATTTCATCGCCAATTGCCCGAAGAAGAACAAGCAAGTCTTCAGCAAGGCGGATCATGGCCACAAGTATGACTCCGACAAGCGCAAGGAGAAGTACGTCCGCGCCAAGCACAAGCTGAGGGGCGGCTTCAACAAGGAGTACATCAAGGAGAAGTACTTGGTGACGGCCCAGGCCGAGCAGCGTGCCTTCTTCGCCACTCTCAGTGACGTCGATTACTTGGATGACGACTCTGCTGCATGAAGCGACGACGAGTCCGAGAAGAAGAAGAAGATCGAGGACAAGCTGAACGGTCTCTGCTTCTTCGCCAACAACGAGGGCTTCTGCACCATGGCTCTCGGCAATGAGGTCAACGGCGAGCTGGAGGAGATCCCTCGGAACGACGACGACGATGACGACACCTCTCAGGTATCTCAAACTCCTGACGAACTCTCTGCTGAGGTTGACAAGCTTACTACTGCTCTCCTTAGTCAAGATAAAGGAGTTTAGGAGGAAGTGGGAGGACGCGGTAAAAGAGCTTGAGTCTGTCAAGTCCACCATTGTCGTGTCTGAGGAGGATGAGTGTGAGATGTGCTCCAAGCACATGACTGACCTTCTCACTTTGAGGGGGAAGTATGTTGCTTTGGTTGGAGAGGTGGATGAGCTTAGAGCTAGATCCTCTGTGCTTGGTGCGTGCAAGTCTTGTGCAGGTTTGCAATCCGAGTTGGCAGAGAAGAATGCCAAGATTGTGTCTCTTCAGAAGGCCATCTCGGGTAGCTCTTGCATGTCTAGGTGTGCCTTGTGTGAGGGTTTGGAGATGGAGATTGCAAATGTGAAGCATGACAAGATGCAAACCGAGGAGGAAAACACATACCTTCGGACCATCTTATCATGGGTGTCTTGTGGTGAGCCGCAGCTTGGGATGATGATTGCCCAATTCAAGCGTGATGCTGGAGGTCCGGGTGTAGGCTTTGCTCAGGGGATGGAGAGTGCTGCTTCTTTTGGCAAGATTGGAGAGTCTAGTGGTCTTAACCTGAGTTAGAAGCCCAACTCCACCACTACTCCCAAACTTACCAAGATACCACCCAAAGAGCCTCTTAAGCCAAACACCAAAGATGGAGTGTATGAGGAACCTCCGAGAGCTCCGCCAAAGAAACAAGTGTGGTCTCCTAAACCCAATCACCTAAGGAACAAGCTAGACACTATGCCACCAATCCATGAGGAGCTCATGCCTCAAAAGGGCCAAGTGATCCACACCCACTACCGTGAATACCAACAACCCCCTATGAGAGCGGTGAGGTACCACTGTGAGCACCGTGGGAGAGATGGACACTTGAGGGAGTTTTGCTTTCGGCGCAAGAGAGAGGAGCGTCGTGCAAAGGAGATAAAAAAATCGGACATGTACCATCCTTTCCATGATGTACATGTGCCGAAGGTTTAGAGGAAAGCTGCTAGGCCTAGAGGTCCAATGCCTCAAGGTCCTAGGCCGCAAGAAGGTCGTGCCCGGCGGGAGCCTGCTTTTGTAGGTTTTGGACCCCGTGGTGGTGGCTTTGCTGTTGAGCGTTACCCCCCACCGCGTTTTGAATATCGCGATGGACGCTCTTCCCTTAGCGGACCACGTTTTCCTATACGCGGTGATCGCTTTCCCCATAGGCGTGCTAGGAATGGTTTTGCTACTAACCATTCTTTTGAGCAGCCGGCCCAACACTGGTACACTTCCCATTTTACTCACCCCAGTGTTGGACCGTATGCTCACCCCAGTCTTTTTATTGATGTAGGTAAAACGATTGGAGGACATTTGGTTGGTGGATTCCGGGTGCTCAAGGCATATGACCAGAAACGCCAAGTGGTTCTCCAGTCGTAGTCCAGTTGCCGAAAAGGAGTTTATCACCTTCGGCGACAATAGCAAAGCTAAAGTGTTGTCCCGTGGGTTGGTGCGAGTTAATGAGCACTTTGTGTTGCGTGATGTTGCTCTTGTGTCTAACTTGCATTTTAATCTTCTTTCTGTTTCGCAACTCTTTGATGATGACTATGAGATTCGTTTTAAGCCAAATCTCAGTCGTATTTTGGATTCTCAGGGCAATCTTGTGTGTTTGATTTCGCCCTTTGGGAAAGTCTTTTGTGTGAATTTCTCAGAGTCTTTTGGCATTTCTCGGTGTCTTTTGGCTGGTCCTTCCTCCTCTGATCTTTGGAAGTGGCATAGGAGACTTGGTCATTTGAGTTTTGAATTGCTTGCAAGGCTTAGTTCACTTTGCCTAATCCGAGAATTGCCCAAGCTGCACATGGAGAAGGACCTTGTCTGCCATTCTTGTAGACATGGGAAAATGGTAGCCGCTCCCCACCATCCTGTGAACCAAGTTATGACTAAGCACCCTGGAGAGCTTTTGCATATGGACCTTGTAGGTCCGGCTCGGGTGAGCTCGGTTGGTGGGAAGTGGTATGTGCTTGTTGTTGTTGACGACTTCTCGAGATATTCGTGGGTTTTCTTTTTAGCTGAGAAAACTGAGACTTTCACTTTTGTTCGCAATTTGATCTGGCGACTTCAGAAGGAGTTCCCTAAGAACTCGATGAGAGCTATTCATAGCGATAATGGTTTCGAGTTTAAGAACTCGGATTTTGAGAAGTTTTGTAACTCTTTGGGTTTAGAGCATCAGTTTTCTTCTCCCTACACACCGCCACAAAATGGTGTTGTAGAGAGAAAGAATTGGACCCTTGTAGAGATGGCCAGGACGATGCTCGATGAGCATAGGACTCCTAGGCGATATTGGGCCGAAGCTATAAACAGTACATGCTACATTTCCAATCGCATTTTTCTCCGTGCTTTCTTGAAGAAAACCTCTTATGAATTGTGATTTGGGAAGCAACCCAATGTGAGTTATTTTAGAGTGTTTGGGTGCCACTGTTTTATACTCAAGAAAGGCAACTTGGACAAGTTTGAGTCTCGATCTTCTGACGGTGTATTTTTGGGTTATGGTAATCATACTCATGCATATCGTGTACTTAACCTCGATACTAACCGAGTCATGGAGACATTCGATGTCACCTTCGACGAGACCATGCATTGTCCTTCTTCTAGATTTGAACGTGCAGGTGATCATGAGGTTGGCGAACCTCTTTTTGATGATGAGGAAGAAGGTGCTGAAGGGTTTGATGATCCAACACTTCCACCACCTGCTGTGCCGATAGGATCGACTTCGACCACGACTGCACGCGGCCCCGACCCGTCTTCTTCCACTACATGGGGGTCGTGTGACCCACCACCTCGGGTTGTACCACTTGTACCCGAGGAGGCACCAGCTACTATTGAGGGGGAGGTTACTTCAGCAAGGGAGGCGCCACAACACATCCAGCGCCAACACCCTCCTCAACGGATGATCGGCGACATCCACGAAGGCATCACTCGGTCTAGGTCACAACAAATCTCTCACTTTGCTCATTCTGCATTTGTTGCTGATTTTGAACCCCGAGATGTTGGACACGCTTTATCTGATCCGGATTGTGTTAATGCCATGCATGAGGAGCTTGAAAATTTTGAGAGAAATCGGGTTTGGCTTCTTCTTCCTCCTCCTCCTGAGTGTCATCCTATTGGGACAAAATGGGTTTTCAAAAACAAACAAGGAGAGGATGGCCATGTCGTGAGAAACAAGGCCAGACTTGTAGCCCAGGGGTATAGTCAGAAGGAGGGGATAGACTATGAGAAGACTTTTGCTCCTGTAGCTCATTTGGAGGCAATTAGGATCCTCTTGGATTTGCTGCATCCAAAGGTTTCAAACTTTTTCAAATGGATGTCAAGAGTGCCTTCCTAAACGGCTGCATAGAAGAGGAAGTGTATGTGAAACAACCTCCCAGTTTCGAAAATCCCAAGTTTCCAAACCATGTTTTTAAACATCACAAAGCTTTGCATGGTTTGAAACAAGCACCTAGAGCCTGGTATGATAGGTTGAAAACCTTCTTGCTTGCTAAGGGTTTCAAAATGGGATGTGTGTGGATAAAACTCTTTTTCTCCTCAAGCAAGGCAATGACACTTTATTGGTTCAGATTTACGTGGATGATATCATTTTCGATGGTTCTTCTCATGCTTTGGTTGCCAAGTTTGCAGATACTATGACCAGGGAATTTGAGATGAGCATGATGGGCAAGTTGACATTTTTCTGGTGAGGTCGCGTCGAGGCGAAGCTACCCGATGTGCGGGCATGGCTGTCAGATCAACATAAACCTCGAGTTGGTGAGGAATATCGTTAGGGTTAGCCTGCTCGCTCATTAGCTGTAAGGGTAGAAGAGGAATAATTGTATTAGGCTATATAAGGAGTGGCCACCCTCCCTCCAGACTATCTCAGCCATTGCTATTTTCATTCTAGGGTTCCTGCTTCCCATTCTCTGTTGTAGCTACTGAGATCCACAGAGATGGGGAACAATACCTCTGTGTATTTGGATTTTGCGGAAACGGGACCCGATTCCCGTTTTCTCCTCGTGTGGAGAAATTTCAGCTGGAAATTGAGATCAAATCGCGTTCTTGCTTATGTGTTCTTCACGTTTTCAGTTTTTGCCCCTCACGGAGATTTGCCTCGTTCTTTCTCTCCGGGAGTTGGTTTTCGATTTTGTTTGAACCACTGTGTGCACGAACGGTTTTGTGATCTTTTGACTGAAGGAATTGTACTCTAATCACTTGTAGCAACAGATCAGTAAAGTTTCGTTTCGGATCAAGTTTCTCCTCTCTTTTCCCGAACTTCTTCGATTCATCGATTTAGAGATAGGATCGAGCCATGATCTCTTAGGAGTAGCTCACTATCCTCCTTGTGACTCCTCTCTCCAAGTTTGAGCCCTAGAGGTTTCGTTTTGGGAGAGATCGAGTCAAATCGGTGGACGAACAACTCAGTTTCGGGGTGACCAGACGCATGGCTCGGGATAACCGGACTCTGACCAGTGAGTCCTGTCGTTGAATGTATGGGTGTTCTATTTTTCTCAGACTTGATCAGACACTAGGGTTTCGCGTGACCGGACACATAGAGGGCACTGTTCATTGCCTGTTTGTGTTGACCGGACGCTCCTGCACTGTGACCGGACGCTCAGTCTCGTGAGTCCGGTCCAACTCAGAGAGGTATGAAATCAGGTTTTGCCAGACCGGACGCGTCCGATCCTTATTGACCGGACGCTCTAGTGAGTCCGGTCAGTACAGATCAGCACGTTTTCATCCGCGGTTCATTCGTTCGTTGTTGGTTTCGATTTCCGCTTGTTGTGTTGGATTCCCGACTTCATGCTCTACTGAAATTGTGCTTCTCGCTTTGCAAAATAGCTTGAATCCCCCTCGCGTTGCTCGGGGGCGGTTGAGGTTACCCAGAGTTCATCCTGTCACTAGTTGACTTGCGTGAACTTGGGCGAGTGAGCTTTTGTGGTGTCCCGCAGTGTTCCTAGGAACATCCACCCAATCTCTTGGGTCGTGGACATCACCCGTGTCGGTTTGCTCGCGGGGTTGATTTTTGGGACAGAGGCCAAAGTATCGAAAGAAAATTTTAGGCTCCCATTCACCCCCCTCTAGTCGCCTTTGGTAGAACTTTCGGTCCTTCAGAATCTTCTAGCGTATTCCTGACTTGGCGGTTGCGTTATCTCCCATCGGTTTCCTTCTAGGGGAAGCAATTGCGGGTTGTTTTCCTGTTTAATCCCTGTAGATTCACAATTCACCAAAACTCGTGGAATTCATTAGTTTTAAACCCTATACTAAGGTGGAGTTCATGTATTCATCCATTTTCATGTTTATTTGACCTTTAATAATAAGATTTAATTAATGTCAACAAACTCCCCCACACTTAGGCTTTTACTCGTCCACGATAAAAGGTTGGATCATAACTGTAGGATAAGATATCAAACACTAGACCTTTCTCTTCATACCTGCATTTGAAGAATTCAGTATGTTTACCATAAAACCTTGAGTAGTTGGAGAATAGAATAGTTGAAAGAAATCACCTTTTTCTTTTAGCACAAGACATTGGAGTTTTTTTTGAATTTTTCGAAACAAGTCATACCTTTCCTTCTCCTTTTGTAGCACTTCAATTCCTTACCAAAGCATTTTATTTATGTGGAGCAGTTCATCTTACCAAGTCAAAGGAGAAAAATACTATGCTCTTAGATCAAGACATTAATCTTTTTAAACTTTGTCACTCTTGCTGGCATATTGTAACTAGAGGGACCATGGGCTATCTTCTTTTTCTCTTCATCATATTTTTATCATAATACTCTTTTTTGTTTCTTGAGGTGTGTCGAACACTTGTCCATTTTTCTTTCCTCATTTTTCATACTTTTGCATAATCCCATGCCTCTAATACAATACTACTTCGGAAGAGTGAATCTTTCTTTATTTATAAGGATCTCGATCTTTAGAGCATAATAAATTTCTCAACAAAGACTGTTTAATAGAACTCAGTATTAAAATAAGTAATTAATGTGATGATTGATTCTATGAATAACATTGGCAGACAATTTATTTACTACAAAGGAGAAGTGTTGCTAATCTCTTTTAACTTTGCAAATGAAATTCTCCAATGCTCGTACTTCAAGAATTAAGTTCTCATTATTCTTCAATCATGTTCCATAACAACTCTAAGCAATATAGGTTTCTTCAAGTTTTTTATCAAAGCAAGTCTTCCAGAAAAAGTGTTGTGTGACTCTATACCATGAGCATGTCAAAATAATCTTTCCTTTTTAATCAGAGTTTATAGATTATATGTTATTGACGAGAATATATATTTAATTCGAACAGAAGCTTAAACATCAAAAAATAGAGTGTAGCGATTGTGTATCGATCTATGGACGAAGGAGGAGGCGAGGGGTGCCGACCCCTAACCGACCGGTGGGGCCCACCAACCGGTCGGTTGGGCCCAGGGCCCAACCATGGCCCGCTTCGTGGTGCGTGATCTCGGCGATGATGTCTTCTGTTTTCTGCAGTTTTTCGATCGGTTTTCGGTAATTTTGTTGTCGTCTTCTCCCCCACACTTATTTTTTGTTTTTTGCTAATCACAACATGTGGAGACAAGACACATATCCAAAATAACAAGATAAAGAATAACTCTAACAAAAACTTTATTGATATCATTTAATGCACCTTTATTACACAATAAACTAATTAATCAAAACTTCTAATAAAGTAAAACTCTGCAAACATGAGTGCCTTATCAATCTACTGACGACTTATCTCTCAATCCTCTCCCTCGAGTAGCTTGCCTAGCGTGGAGGCTACACTAACGACCTTAGCCTTCAAGCTAATGTGTTTTGTAACATACTTATTCAGGACTTCGGTCATCTGTTTTGTAGTCATAGCTAGAGAAGCGTATCTCTTCTTAAGCTCTAAATTATCCTTCTCAAGGTCCTCAATCCTATCCCCATGGCGATTTAACTGGGTAGTCCTCTTGCGCTTAGCCTCGGGATTAGGAGTGGCAGGCGCCCTCTTCGCAGGTGGAGCAACCTTGATCTGCTCAGGGTGACCACAAACTCCATCAATGCGAGGACGCAGAGATGTAGTCGTGTACTTTATGACCGTGGGATCCCCAAACTTGTTCGTCTTCAGCTCGACGAGTGTCTCATTGGGCTTAGGAGGAAGAAGCTAGAGTGGCTTGGAGACAGAAAATGCTAGGAGATCTCTTGCCGGTACTGCTTGACCATAGAGAGCTTGTTGACGTCGCGGCGAAATCCCTCCCGGTGGGATCACATCAACGTGTGTCAGCGAGACGACAGGGGCGATATCCTTTGGTGGCGTTACGGCAAGCTCCTTTGTCGGGATGATGACGAGAGCCATCGAGTCGTCAGTGGGCTCGTTGAGGTCAATCCTTAGGTAGGAGGCCATTCGCACTAGTGGGAAGAGAGCTCTGCTGCTGCTGGAGTTTTGCGAGGAGGCTGCAATGAATCTAGAGACAGGCCTAGGGCTGGTTTTATAGCTGAGGCGGCTTGGAGAGTAGGCTGAATGATAGGCATGATAGGTTCGTTACAAAAGCTATCGATTCTGTGGATCAGGGTATCAGAAAGGATACGAGTAATAGTCTGGACACGTAACGAAAGAAGGCAGACGGCGAGGGGAGGCCAGGGCAGACCGGTCGGTCTCCTTAGGAGAACGGTCGGTCCCACCTAGCGGCCCCTCGTGGGTCTATCGCTCGTGGTGTCTTTAAACTTGATCCTAATCCCAGAAAACATTCCCCCGATGCGCGAACTTATCAGAAAAAATGAAGAATTGGATGGCATCCAACTCTTCAGGACTCTTTTTAAGTTCTAGAAAAATCTTAAGACGTTGCCCATTTACCTTAAATAGCGTACCTTCATCATTTTGAAATTGTAATGGCTCGTTCTTCCCATTTTCTTTGTAGTTTTCCATGCCTGAACAGCTTTACCCTGGAATTAAAGAGTAGTACCTTGTCTCCCAGAGTGAAGTTCTTCTTCTTGATTCTCTTGTCATGCCACCTCTTTGTTCTCTCTTTGTAAATCTTTGCATTGTGATATGCCCTTTCGCGCCATTCATCTAGTTCAGAGAGTTGCATTTTCCTCCTGACTCCTGCAACTTCTAAGTCCATATTCCACCTCTTGATTGCCCAGTGAGCTTTGAATTCTAGCTCCACTGGTAAGTGACAATTCTTCCCGTAGACGAGTTGATATGGAGACATTCCCAGTGGTGTTTTGTAGGAAGTACGATAAGCCCACAGTGCTTCGGGTAGTCTATCTTTCCATTGTGTTCCCATCTCGTCGACTGTTTTCTGCAGAATATTCTTGATTTGTTTGTTCGATGTTTCTGCTTGGCCACTTGTCTGAGGGTGATAGGGAGTGGCAACATTGTGACGGATCCCATGACTTATAAGATACTTATGAAAACCTTTGTCAATAAAGTGTGTTCCCCCGTCACTAATTACCATCCTCGGTACTCCAAATCTTGGAAATATTACCTCCTCGAACATCCTCTGAGATTTTCTTGCATTAGCAGATTTGCATGGCACCGCTTTGACCCATTTTGAGACGTAGTCGACAGCAACCAGAATGTACTCATGGTTCCTTCATTTTGGGAATGGTCCCATGTAATCAATTCCCTAGACATCAAAGAGCTCAATTTGAAGGTTGTTAGTGAGTGGCATGGCATCTCTGGTGTTCATGCTACCATGCCTCTGACATGGTCCACACCTTCGGACAAAGTCTTTTGTGTCTTGGTACATGATTGGCCAGAAAAATCCACTTTGCCAGATCTTCGCATGTGTTTGGAATGCCCCATAGTGTCCTCCATATGGTGAAGAGTGACAACGTTCAATGATCTTAATTCCCTCTTCAGCTGGCACACATCTTCTAAGTAATCCATAAGAGCATACTCTGAATAGATATGGATCATCCCATATGTGAACCCGCCTCTCATAGATCAGCTTCTTCTTATTTGCTCCTGGTGGTACATACCCTATAACTATAAAATTGACAATGTCTGCATACCAGGGGTCAGATCTAGAGACTTGAAAAAACATGTCATCCCTGAGTCAGTTATTTATAGGCAATTCCTAAGGATTTTTAAAGTGCATTCTAGACAAGTGATCAGCTACAGAGTTTTCTACCCCTTCCTTATCTTTTATTTCTAAGTCAAATTCTTGGAGTAGCAAAACCCATCTTATCAAGCGTGGCTTAGCATCTTTCTTAGTGAGCAGGTATTCTAGTGCGGCATGATCAGTATAAACAATCACCTTTGATCCCACTAAATAAGATCTAAACTTGTCTATTGCAAAAACAACAGCCAGCAGTTCTTTTTCAGTAGTAGCATAATTAAGTTGAGGTCCTGTTAAAGTTTTACTGGCATAAGCAACTGCATGATGCTTTTTATCTTTATATTGTCCTAGCACTGCTCCTACAGCAAAATCACTTGCATCACACATGATCTCAAAAGGTAGAGGCCAATCAGGAGGTTGAATGATAGGTGCAGAAGTGAGCGCTTTCTTAAGAGTGTTAAAAGATTCTAAGCATACATCATCAAAATCAAAAGGAACATCCTTGGCCAAAAGATTTGTAAGTGGTCTTTTTCTTTTATAAACCTACGGTTGTTGACACTTCTTAATGCAATTGCCTATAATAAACTTTAATGAACTGATTCTAGCAAAAGCCCTCAGAAATGTACAGGACACTCCTAGCATCACTTAATGTCAAGTTGTCATCCCAAACATGATACTAGAAATGTAATTCATTTGTGATACTAGCTCAAAAGATATAAACAAATTTTATCCGCAACCGCACAGATAAATATACCTGTTGTAGCAGCATTTCACCCAGGTTGTCTAGGTATCGTTATTTATATTTTACCAAAGAAAACAGCGAAGCGGGGAACAGATGGATATAAATGTGATTCAAAGGTAGTGGAGATTACTATTCATTCATTACTACTCACATGTCTAAACAGGGGTACGACAAGATAAAGATAAATATTGAATAATGATAATGATAACGGGAATTCTAGAGATAAAGCGAACTACATGGATCAAGTAGAGGAGTCAGGAGATTAATTAAGAGATTCAAAACCTAAGTTACTTCACATTTACTAAGCCTAGTGGTTACTCTAGTTAATATACAATCATTTATAGCTAATTAATCTATCATCCATGATCAAGGGACATTACTAAATTAGAATCAAGAACAAAGTAATGAATTCTAACTTGCAACCGCATCCTACTAAGGTCTACACTCGGGGGGAGGACTACATAGGACTCAGTAGGACTATCACTCCTACGATCTACTTCTCGACCCGGAGCATAGGATGTATTCGCAGGTAAACTTAGCCTAAACACCATGTTTACACCAGTTTGACCACTTAACTCTATCCGGAATAAAGCTAAGTACTTTACGAACATGATCATAAACTCTATCATAATCAGATCTATATTAAATATATAACTAGAATAAACTCCAAAATTGAATAAACTGAAATATATTAAAGTAGCACAAAGTCGAATAAAGATACAAATTATCGAGTCTTCGACAATGATCCGGAGACTCAGACGAAGCTTCCAGCCGGATATGCCGACGAAGTCGCCTGCCTCTACTTGAACCTAGCTAGACTAAACTCTAAACTTGATGTAGAGCTCTAACTCTCTCTCTAGGAACCCTAGTTCTACTGAACTTCTCTTCTCTTTCTCCTGTCTCTTCTCTTCTCCTCTACTTCTCCCTTGGAGGGGGGGTCAGGGGTCTGGTTATATAGCCCTGGGTGTGGAACCGTGGCCGTTGGATCAAACCAACTTAAGGTACGGCGGAGATGCATCCTAGAGGTCGGTGGAGGAAGATTCCGGAAGGAGGAGACGTGGGGGCCCTAGACAACACCGACCGGTGGGCCCAGGGGACCGGTCGGTCCCACAGGTCTGACTCCCGGGGTGCCTCGCCTTGTGGTGTCCTCTGGTGTCTTCTGGAGTCTTCTAGAGACTTCCTAACGTGGCGGTGGAGTAATCTACGTCGGGTTCCTTCTTGAGGAAGCAATGTAGTCTGGTTTTCCTATTTAATCCCTGGAAAATATAGAATCACCAAAACTCGTGGAATTTATTAGTTTAAACCTCCTATTTCTAAGTTGGCAATTCTTTTTGGCATTTATTCAAGTATTGTTGACAGTAAATAATGATAGTTAATAGATGTAAACAACGGTAAAAACCAGCATGGCCAAGAAAACTTCGAATTCCTTTGACATTAATCGGTGGAGACAAACGTTTAATTACTTCAATTTTAGCTTTGTCTACCTCAATTCCACGTTCAGACACTAAGTGACCTAGCACTATGCCCTCTTTAACCATAAAGTGACATTTTTTCCAATTAAGGACTAAGTGCTTTTCTTCACATCTTTGCAAAACCTTGTCGACATTTTCAAGACAATCATCTGCGGATACATGGGTGTATGCCGGATCTTGAGTGATGAGTGATTGTCAACTGGTTTGATGCGCATGTTCTTTGGCTTGTATTGTGCAGGTGTCGAGCACGGATACAGTGATCGAAGGCAAGGTGAAGGTCAAGCAGAGACGTACCGTGTTGATGGACCGGGAGCGGTGAAGGATGGGCGTGCCGTGCGACGGACGTGCCATGCCGATGGACCCAGAGCGGTGAAGGGCGGACGTGAGGTTTGGACTGAGGGACCGGTGGCCTGAGGATCAGCTGTGGTGGCTGACAGCCTGGGACAACGACGAGCGGAGACTTGCGGGGCACGGTGTTGCTCGGATCATGGACCTGAGGACATGTGTCGGTGGACGGGGTGCACGGGCGGTGCCTCCCTTCTACGGCGTCGGTTTGGTGGTTGAGCCACAGAAAAACCACCGGTGGACAGTTTCCATGTTTGGGCCACAAAACTTGGGTGCTGCGGGTTCTCCGAGTTTGGGCCACAAAACTCGGGCTGAAGACGGTTTCCAGGTTTTGTCCTCAAAACCTGGGCGTTGGCGGGTTTCTGAGTTTGGGCCACAAAACTCAGGCGATGGACGTCGGGTTTCCCTGTTTCAGCCTCAAAACTGGGAGGAGGACTTGAAGGCTGGTTTCCCGGTTTCGGCCTCAAAACCGGGGGCGAGGTTCGTGAAAAGGACGAGTAGAGCGGAGGCGACACGTGGTAGCAATTGGTGAGGTCGCGTCGAGGCGAAGCTATCTGTTGTGCGGGTGTGGTCGTCAGATCACCATCTACATTGAGTTGGCCCAGAATAACCCTATGGTTTAGCTGGTTCATTCTGTAATTAGTTAGTGGTAGAGTGGGAACTAGAATTAGGATAAGTAGAGGGAGACACTCACCTCCCATCCTATCTCAGCTATTGCTATTTTCATTCTAGGGTTTCCTCTCTCCCATTTCCTGTTGTAGCTAATTGAGATCCGCAGAGAAGACAATCATACCTCTGTGTTCGTGAGATTTTGACGAAGTGAGACCGTAATCTCACTGTTGTCTCGTGTGGTAGCCACACGGTTGCAATCGTGGTTTGAATTCGCGTTTTGAATTTGTTCTTCGCGTTCTTCGTTTCTCCACATTTTTCCCTTCACTCAATCTCCCTCTACGATGCCTCTTTTTCGAATCCACTTGAACCAACTTGTTCTTTATGTGAGGAGATCATTTCCACTGAAGGAATTCATCTAACTCCTCACGAACAAGTAGATCGGGTTGATTCAAGTTTCGTGGCACTTTTTCGGTTCATTCACCTTCCCCTTCGATTTCCCGTTGATTGAGTTGATTTCAGCGTATGATTTCTTGGGGACAGTCTTCCAACTACCTCGTGATCATCTTCTCCAAGTTTGGGAACAAGGGATTTTGATTTGGAGCGGATTTGGGAAGATTTAGGTGAAGGGCGACCGAAATCGCCTTCACTTGGTGGTCACGGACAGTCTGCGCGCCGGGGTCGTGGCCTGATGAGTGGCCTGACTGCGCACTGTTGGAGCCGTGTCGGTACCCGCGGACAGTCTGCCGTTACTCGTCGCAGATAGTCCGGGACCATCCAGGGAAGAATCAGTAGAGGTGTTGTTCGAGACATTTGGCCGGCGGACAGTCCGCCATTGGGCAGACAGTCCGCGGTCGGAACCCCGGATAGTCCGGGACTCGGCTGAGTGCTGATTTTCATTGCGTTTGCTCTCTCGGCTTTTCCGCTTGGCTTTCGGACTTCTCGTTTGGCCCTAGAGTTAACCAAGGAACCTCTCTAGGTATCTTTGCTATTAGCATAGGTATTTGGAGATTTCTCAATGTAGCATTCCATCTATGTTCGGGAGTCTCTTTTTGGGGTTGAACTTGAAGCGGAGCTTTTGGTGTTTGGCTTGCTCTTGCTTGGTGGTGCCTCGCTGTGATCCTAGGGATCATCCACCCTCTTCCAAGGGTCATGGGCATCATGTTTTCGGTCAAAGTTTTTGGGGGTTGATTTGAGGGACAAAGGCCAAAGTTTTGAGAGAAATTTTTAGGCTCCCATTCACCCGCCCTCTGGTCGCCTTGCTTTAGCATTCTCGATCCTTCAATTGGAATCGGAGCAGGTTAAGGATCTTCCACCTTAGTCGGTTCCAGATCCACTGAAGGTGACATGGATTGCGGCGTGGGCAAACCGCCGTTTTTCGATGGGACAAACTATGCGTATTGGGAGATACGTATGTCAGCCTATCTTCAGAGCATGGGTGCTTCTGTCTGGGAGATTTGCAACAAGGAAGATTACATGGTCTTGGCTGCTCGTGTGACTCAACTGCAGATTGATGAGCACGATGCCAATAGCCGAGCCCGTAATGCTCTTTTCTCATGTTTGAGTATGTCTGAGTTTGATCGCGTTTCTCACCTCCCCACGGCTTGTGAGATTTGGGCAACCCTCATGCGCTTCCATGAGGGAACCACTCAAGTCAAATCCCGTCTCTACGAGTCGCACAAGCGGGAGTATGAGAACTTTCGACACATGCCTGGCGAGAGCATAGAAAGTTTATTCGCTCGCTTTCAGGTGATTGTCAAAAGGATGATGGCTAACAAGGAGTTGTTGCCTTTCGACGATCATGAGAGGGCTCTCAAGATTTTGCATACTCTCGATAGGTCGGTGTGGGACTCGAAGGTTCAGGCGATCATCGAATCGTCTAACTATGAGACCCTCACGTGTGACGAGCTCTTCAGTAAGCTCAATTCTAGTGAGATTGATGCCATGGCGAGAGCTTATTATGAAAATCCTTCTGGTCCGTCGATGGCTTTGGTTTCTAGTTCCTCTGCTAACCTCTCTGGAGGATTTGCTTTGTCATCTCTTCTTTCTGTTACAGAGGAGCAGCTGGAGTTCATGGGAGACGATGAGTTGGCTTTGCTTGCCAACCGGTTCTCGCGGTTCCACAACAACCGCATGAACCGTCGTCGTGGAGGAGGACGCGCTGGGTGCTATGAGTGCGGCGATCCGAACCATTTCATCGCCAACTGCCCAAAGAAGAACAAGCAAGCTGCGAGCAAGGGCGATCATGGCCACAAGTACAACTTTGGCTGGCACAAGGAGAAGCACGCTCCTCCCAAGCACAAGCGGAAGGGCGGCTTCAACAAGGAGTACATCAAGAAGAAGTACTTGGAGAAAGCCTAGGCCGAGCAGCGTGCTTTCTTCGCCACGCTCAGCGACGTCGACAACTCGGATGACGACTCCGCTGCTTCAAGCGACGACGAGTCCGAGAAGAAGAAGAAGATTGAGGACAAGTTGAATGGCCTCTGCTTCTTCGCCAACAACGAGGGCTTTTGCACCATGGCCTTCGGCAAGGAGGTCGACAGTCAGCTGGAGGAGACCCCTCGAAACGACGACGACGACGACGATGACACCTCCTAGGTATCTCAGACCCCTGATGAACTTGCTGCTGAGGTCGATAAGCTTACTGCTGCCCTTCTTAGTCAAGATAAGATGCTTAGGCGTGATGCTTGGGAGCGGAAGGAGTTTAGGCAGAAGTGGGAGGATACGGTGAAGGAACTTGAGCTTGCCAAGTCCACTGTTGTTGTTTCCGAGGAGGGTGAGTGTGTGATGTGCACCAAGCACATGACTGACCTTCTCACCTTGAGAGGTAACACTACTAGAGAACAAGCCTTTGGATGATTTGCAAAATCAGCTTTAGTCACGGAAAAATTTGCGCCCGGGACTAGAAAGATCTTTAGCCCTGGTTGGTAACACCAACCGGGGCTAAAGTTCCCCAGCCCAACGGCTCAATTGTCAGAGGGGCCTTTAGTCCCGGTTGGTGTTACCAACCGGGGCTAAAGACCGGCCTTTAGCCCCGGGCCGTAACACCAACCGGGACTAAAGGTTTTGCCCCGGTTGGTGTATCCAGCCGGGGCTAAATGTTGGTATCTTTAGCCCCGGTTGGTAACACCAACCGGGACTAAAAGGTTTTGTTCCGGTTGGTGTACCCAGCCGGGGCTAAATGCCAACATTTAGCCCCGGCTGGATATAAGGACCGGGGCTAAATGTCCCTCCCTATATTTGAACTGCTTTTGACACCTCCAGCCGTGCCCGAGCTCCTGTCTTCATTTTTTCTTCATTCAGCTTGTTTGCTCTCTTCTCCGGTGATTTTTGTTTGTTAACACATCTCCGGCGATTGATTTATTTCATCACATCTACACCGCCATCGACTCCTTGAAAGGTTACTAGCTTAAGTTATTCATTTTTAGCTATTTTGAGTTCATTGACTTGATAGTTCAAATTATTACTCTAAAAACAAAATATGACCATTTAATTAGTTTATTTTAGTCTTTTAGAGAAATAGAGATCATTTAAATCATTTGTTGATAAAAATAGAAATATATAATATTTTAGTTTAGAAAATGTGACCGGTTTAATTAGTTTTTTTTTGAAATAGAGATCATTTAAATCATTTGTTTACAGAAATTAGAAATATATAATACTTTAGTTTAGAAAATGTGACTGGTTTAATTAGTTTTTTTGAGAAATAGAGATCATTTAAATCATTTGTTTACAGAAATTAGAAATATATAATAATTTAGTTTACAAAATGTGACCGGTTTAATTTTTTTTTGAGAAATAGAGATCATTTATTTCATTTGTTTACAGAAATTAGAAATATATAATACTTTAGTTTACAAAATGTGACCGGTTTAATTAGTATATTTTATTATTTTGGAGAAATAGAGATCAGTTAAATTAGTTGTTTACGGAAATTAGAAATATATAATACTTTAGTTTACAAAATGCAGAAGGATGCCTGCTTGGTATGTTGTTTTCGAGGGCACCAAGACAGGTATTTACACCAGCTGGACCGAGTGCAGTCAGTATGTCCTCAAAGTTAAGGGAGCTGTGCATAAAAAGTACAAGTCTTTTGAGGAAGCTTCTGCAGCTCTAGAGGCTTTTAACTCAAGAATCAACTCAATTCCTACTGCACCTACCCCTACCTTACATTCCTATCAGGTTGGAGTGGCAGGCAGTACATCTTGTTGGACTGTGATGTGGGAAAAATGTGCAGGTGTTGTTAGTTGCTTTGGTTGTGGCCAAGTGGATTAGGCTGCACTGTTATCTTGATGTAATAATCAATTAGACAAGTTCAACTGCTACTACTTTTATGCCACTAGTGATTCTTACTAAATTTCATGCCAGTCATTTTTTAATTTCATTTGTTTATAAGAATGAGAGATCGATATAATTATGTGATATGTCATATAATGCAGACGATGACACGTCACTGGATGTACAAAGCCGATCGTCGCTCAAAAGAGTTCATTGATGGCGTGCATTATTTTTTAAGAGTGGCCGAGGCAAACAAGCGGAATAGTTTTATGTGCTGCCCATGTGCCCTTTGTAATAATTCGAAGGAATATTCTAGCTCAAGGAGTCTTCACTCACACTTGTTCAAGTCGGGTTTCATGCCAAACTATAGTTGTTGGACGAAGCATGGAGAAACTGGGGTTATGATGGAAGAAGGTGAAGAAGAACAATTGGACCCTGACGATGACATTATTGCTCAATACGGTGACTTTGGTGATACTACAATGGAGGAAGGTGAAGAAGAGGCAAGTGCAGAAGACACAGTCGCTGAAGATGATGTTCTTGGTGATGTCATTCGTGATGCACAAAGAGATTGCGAAGTGAAAAGGAGAAGGCTAAGTTTGACTGTATGCTAGAGGATCACAGGAAATTACTATATCCGTCTGCTGCAGATGGACAAAAAAAGTTGGGTACAACACTTGAGTTGCTACAATGGAAGGCACAGAATGGTGTATCTGACAAGGCATTTGGACAATTATTGAAGATTATAAAACAAAAGATGCTTCCGAAGCCTAACGAATTACCCGGCACTACGTACGAAGCAAAACAAGTCGTCTGTCCTTTGGGTTTAGAAATCCAGAAGATACATGCATGTCCTAATGACTGCATCTTGTACCGTGGCAAGGAATACGAGAATTTGGATGAATGCCCTGTATGTAAAGCGTCACGATATAAGATCAGGCGAGATGACCCTGGCGATGTTGAGGGTGAAGAACGTCCCCGGAAGAAAATCCCTGCCAAGGTTATGTGGTACGCTAATAATACCACGCCTGAAACGTCTGTTCAGAAACAAGGACCATGCAAAGTTGGTGCGATGGCACAAAGAAGACCGTAAGGTAGACAACATGTTGAGACACCCTGCAGATGGGTCCCAGTGGAGAGCAATAGACAGAGAATTCCCGGAATTTGCAAAAGACGCTAGAAACTTAAGGTTTGGTTTAAGTACGGACGAGATGAATCCTTTTGGGGAACAAAGCAGTAGTCATAGCACGTGGCCTGTTACTCTATGTATGTACAACCTTCCTCCGTGGTTATGCTTGAAGCGGAAGTTCATTATGATGCCAGTGCTCATCCAAGGCCCGAGGCAGCCTGGCAATGATATCGATGTCTACCTGAGGCCATTAGTTGAGGAACTCCTACTTTTATGGAGTAAATCAGGTGTACGTGTGTGGGATGATTACAAACAGGAACACTTTGACCTGCGAGCATTGTTGTTCGTAACAATCAATGATTGGCCTGCTCTAAGTAATCTTTCAGGACAGTCAAACAAGGGATATAATGCATGCACACATTGTTTTGACGACATGGATAGTGTATATTTGAAAAAATGTAGAAAGATAGTGTATCTTGGGCATCGTCGATTTCTTTCGATGAATCACCAGGTTAGAAAGAAAGGCAAGCATTTTAAAGGTGAGACAGACCACCGGAGCAAGCCTCGCAACAGAACTGGGGAAGATGTACTTGAGATGATCAAGGATGTGAAAGTAGTCTTTGGAAAGGGGACGGGCAGTGAACCTGTTCCGAAAGACGCTATGGGACACGCACCCATGTGGAAGAAGAAGTCAATATTTTGGGAGCTACCCTATTGGCATGTACTAGAGGTCCGCCACGCGATCGATGTGATGCACCTGACAAAGAATCTTTGTGTCAACCTTCTAGGATTCATGGGTGTGTATGGAAAGTCTAAGGATACACTTGAAACACGACAAGAGTTGCAGCGCATGAAAGAACGAGACAACCTACATCCAGAGAAGACAGATGATGGACGCCATTACTTAAGACCTGCTAGCTACACTCTTAGCAATGAAGAGAAGGAAATCATGTTTGAATGCCTAAACAGCATCAAGGTCCCATCTGGATTCTCCTCCAATATAAAGGGAATAATAAATATGCAAGAGAAGAAATTCCTAAACTTAAAGTCGCATGACTGCCACGTGCTTATGACGCAATTGCTTCCGGTTGCTTTAAGAGGAATTCTACCTCCACATGTACGTCTGGCCACTGTGAAGCTATGTGCATTCCTCAATGCAATTTCTCAGAAGGCAATTAATCCACTAGAACTAGCTACTCTACAGAATGATGTGGTTCAATGTCTTGTGAGCTTTGAGTTGGTGTTTCCTCCATCCTTCTTTAATATCATGACACACCTCCTAGTTCACCTGGTCAAGGAGATTCATATTCTCGGTCCTGTGTTTCTACACAACATGTTCCCCTTTGAGAGGTTTATGGGAGTACTGAAAAAATATGTTCACCAACGTGCTCGGCCAGAAGGAAGCATCGCCAAGGGCTACGGGACAGAGGAGGTCATTGAGTTCTGTGTTGACTTCATTCCTAACCTTGACCCGATTGGTGTTCCTGAATCGCGACACGAGGGGAGGCTGTGTGGAAAGGGGACACTAGGGAAGAAAACATATATCGGTACGGGGAACGATTATTTCAATAAAGCCCACTACACAGTTCTTCAAAACTCAACCGTGGTGGATCCATATATCGATGTACACAAGGAGTTCCTACGATCCCAATTTCCAGAGAAGAATGAAGTTTGGATAACACGTGAGCACATGAATACTTTTAGCACTTGGTTGCGAAAGGAATGTCTGGGTAATAACAATATTGATGAGCAACTATATTTGTTGGCTAGGCAACCGTCACGGCACATCCTCACGTACAAAGGGTATGAGATAAATGGAAACACATTTTACACCATTGCCCAAGTTCAAAGGAGCACGAACCAAAACAGTGGTGTTCACGTAGATGCCACAGACCCATCTGGGAAGAGGCAAACATATTATGGCCGCATAGAGGAGATTTGGGAACTAGACTACGCACCTAATTTTAAAGTCCCTTTGTTTCGATGCCAATGGGTCAAGGCTACCGGATCCGGAGTAACAGTTGACAAGGAGTATGGAATGACAACAGTGGATCTCAACAATATTAGATACAAAGATGAACCATTCGTCCTTGCTGCTGATGTGACTCAGGTGTTCTACGTGAAAGACATGTCTACAAAACCCAAGAGAGGGAAAAATGATGATAAATCAACCAAAGAGCCAAAACGCCACATAGTTCTTTCAGGAAGAAGAAACATCGTGAGAATTGAGGACAAGTCAGACATGTCAGAAGATTATGAAAGGGATGACTGAATACCGCCCTTCAAAGTGACCAAAGACCCAAGCATCCTGCTAAATGCTGAGGAGACTCCATGGTTACGACATGATCATAACCAAGGAACATACGTCAAGAAAAAGATCATCAGTGTACCCGCTTGATATATATTATAGTTTTTGTGTAACTAATAATGATTATGCATAGTCATGGTTCGTTGATGTCGGTGTTGAAATGACTTGATTTATTTTTGGCAAGCATATGAGCCCAAATTGATGCCCCACAAGTGGTGTTAGATTTTTCTGATCATTATTTTAATTATTACATTTTTTCTATGCCGAATGAGATAAAAGTTGGTGAATTTCACCTCCGAAAAATCACAAACTTGTTGGTTGCCTCACCCGTGCCACGTGACAGCCTAAGAAAAAGTTTGAGACCAATACGACACAGAAACTTATATGAACTACACAAATTTATCTTTTTAAATTAAACTGCAATTTAACAGTGAATTTCGCTATGGTGCATTTGGACAATGAAAGATAAACAACCCAAAATTTAACGTTCAGATAATGCAAAAATAATCTTCCTATCGAGAACCAGTTGTTTCAGATATTTAAATTTAACATTATATTTTTGCATTAACAAAATATGAATTGTTATTTACATTTATATTCATTATTATAAGAAAAGAAAAGAATTTATGTTACAAATTTTTCTACTATACAATAAGGTAAAAGAAAATACAACTGTCATTTTAAAGTAATTTTATACCTAATATTTAATTTACTATGCAATTAACAAATATTACAGCATATTAATATAGTCAAAACCTAATACAAAACCCAAAATACAGACGGGAAAAAAACCTTTAGTCCCGGGCGATAGAACCACCCGGGACTAAAGGAACCTTTAGTCCCGGGGCGTAAGCCCGCCCGGGACTAAAGGTAGCTAATACAAAAACCAGAATAGAAAAAGCCCAAAATAGTGGCGGGAAAAAAAGCTTTAGTCCCGGGCGGTGGCACCACCCGGGACTAAAGGTGCCTTTAGTCCCGGCGCGTAAGCCCGCCCGGGACTAAAGGTCCAAGCCTTTAGTCCCGGGCGGGCTTACGCCCCGGGACTAAAGGTCTTTTAGTCCCGGTTGGTGCCACGGTCCGGGACTAAAGGTTCCCCGCGTATATAGGGCACAGTGCCCTCCTTCTTCCTCAGATCGACGTCAGACCGCCCGCAGCGCCGCCGCTTCCCTCGTCGTCTCTGATCGAGTGCCGCGCCGCCGTTGTCCCGCCGCATCCCTCGCCGACGTCCGCCTCGCCGTCGTCCTCTCGCGCGGCCCCGCCGACGCCTCCTCTTCTCTCCCTCGCCGGCCCTCGCCGGCCTCAGCGGCCGCCTGCCTCGGCGGCCACGCACGCCTCTCGTTCTCTCGCGCCGCCGGTGAGGAGGCCGGGCGCGGTCGCGCCGCCGTGCTCAGTGCGTGCGTTGTGTGTGTGCGTGTGTGCGTGTTGTGTGCAGTGTGTGTGTGCAGTGCGTGTGTGTGCACTGTGGGTGTGCGTGTGTGTGCACTGTGTGTGTGCACTGTGGGTGTGCGTGTGTGTGCACTGTGTGTGTGCACTGTGGGTGTGCCCAACAAAAGACAACGTTGTGTGCAGGAAGAATGAAAGAAAAAATGATATATATTGAAAATGAATGATTATAGAAAAATGATTATAAATACATATATATTTATAGAAAAATAAAAAAGATATATATAGAAAATGAATGATTATAGAAAATGAATATATATACATATATATTTAGATAATTTCAGAAAATGTTATTAATGCACCGCCGTGTATATATGTTTATAGAAAAATGAATATATATTTATATAAATATATAGTTATATAAATCATTTTTAGAAAATCATGTTTTTCAATCTAACAAAAAATATGTGACATGTAGATAAAAAGAGATTGGTCGCGTTGACCTCGCCGCCGTCCGCCGTCATCTTCACCGCAACGTCATCCTCGTCGTCGTCCGTCGTCGTGCTCACCTCCTCACCGCAACGTCATCCTCGCCGCCGTCCGTCGTCGTACTCTCGTCAACGGTGTGTCCTATGTGATAGATGGAGGAGAAATAATGACCTAGATATATTTTGGTTCACTTATATATTTACATATGTTTATGTCCATAGTACGTATTATTTTTATGAATATGGTCTTTATGAATATACGTTATTTTTAATGTTGTCAAAACCTAGACCCGAAACCCTAAACCCCAAACCCGAAACCCCAAACACTAAACCCCGAACCCTAAACCCTAAACCCCAAACCCCTAACCCTAAACCCAAAACCCGAAACCCCAAACACTAGACCCTAAACACTAAACCCCAAACCCGAAACCCCAAACCCTATGTACGTTAGTTGCAAAAATATGGTGTTTATTATCCTCCATGTCATTCGCAGAAATGGCCGACCCAGTTGACAACATGGAGGAGGAAATGTACGAATTAATCAACAGCGGCGCTAATCAAAATTTAGCAGGTGACGATAACAATAATCAAGAAGTAGATGACGGCAGTCAATACTTTGCCGATTATGAAGAAATAATGCAAGAAAATACTCGCGAGGTATATACCTACAATAATCTCTATGTGCGCATGAAATTCTAAACAATTTATAAATGTATTTATAATCTACTGTTCCTACATATGTAGCCCTCCGGATCGACAACGACTACCGGGAAGAGTAGGACCGTACGAGGTCCGAAGAAGCCGTTGGATGGCCGGTACATTATCTCAGAATTCAACGAGGAAACAGGCCAAATACTTGGAGAACATGCACAGCGATTTGTTGCCCACTGTGGGTACCTTGTAAGGGATAAGATCCCGATCAATGCTCGTGAATGGAAGGAAAAGAAAAGTGCTCCTCATATAAGTTTTGTCTCTGATCGTGATAAGGAACTGGTTTGGAAAGATGTTCTTGAACATTTCACGCTTGAAACAGAAGATAGAAATTTGAAGGCAAGAGTTCGGGACTGGGCTATGAAGAAAATGGCAACACTATTCCAGGGCTGGAAGAAGAACTTATACAATAAATTTATCAAGAAGGACCAAACTCCGGATTTCAACACTAAGGCCTACGTCAAGTTGAGGCCATTTTGGGATGAGTTTGTAGAATTCAAGAAATCAGAAGAGAGTGAGGCACGGGTCAGAAGGAACCAACAGAATGCCCGACAAAAACAATACCACTATCACTTGGGATCAGGTGGCTACAAGAGTGCCATTTCCAAGTGGGAAAAAATGGAACGGGAGATTCTAGCCAAGGGCATCGAACCAGAATCAATAAACTGGCCTGAGCGCGCCAAGTATTGGTTTTTTGGTCATGGAGGAAGTCTGGACCTACAGACAGGAGGGGTAGTGTATGGCACAAAACTCCAAAAAGCAGCAGAAAGACTAGCTTATGCTCGAGACATGGCTAACAGTGGCACATGGCAGCCGAACAGAGAAAAGGATGAGCTTACGTACGCCCTAGAGAATCCTGAACATGGTGGGAGAACAAGAGGCTATGGGGAGGTGTCGTGGGAGCATGCCTTCCCACAAGACAAAGAGACCTATAGAAGCCGCGAAAGAAAGAGGCAGGAGGAGGTAGAGCGGATGCGAAGGATGGAGGAAATGGTTATTCAGTCACAGGCCGCGGCTCGTGAAGCGGTAGAGCGAGAAAAGGCACTTGAAGACAAAATGAGTGAGAAAATCAAAAGGCAAGTGCAGTTAGCAGTGAGTTCCCTGCAAAGGCAATCTGCATCAGAGCCAGGAGTCAACACCAGCACCCCTGGTGATCAGTTGAAAAGCAGTTGTGCTTCCACGGAGGTGCCAACGATTCAAGGTGACGCAGGGCTGCGCTTCCCCGTGGATGACATCACTGATCCTCTCACGACCTGTGAGCTGCACATTCCACAGGGGAATGACACAATAATGGTGGCTATTGGTGTCATATCTCCTATTGACCCTACGAAGACACCAAGATGCCATGGGGCATTGGTACCACCTGGTTATGCTAGTGTCTCGGTGGATAGAGTATTGAAAGGGCATAGCAATGTGACTCTTGACATTGAAGGAGGTGATGGTGAGAAGACTTTAGGAGAAGCGGAGAAGGCATTCATATGTTGGCGTAAGCGCTATATCATTATTCCTGGGGCATCACCTCCTCCTCCTCCTCAGCAAACTAACCCTAGGTGCAGATGAAAGTCAATGAAACATTTTTTCACTAGTTATGTATTGACTTAATTAAATAATTATTTACTCATACTATGTTGTTTTCACAGCAGGACCTCTCCGCACCTAAGTCCAATTATCCATTCACCACATAGTCATCATAGTGCTGCGGGCGATGCAGTGAAAGACACAGCTGCATCCCCACCGGATCCATCCCCTCCACGATCGGCTCCATCCCCTCCACGACCAGCTCCATCTCCACCACGGGCTCCATCGCCGCCACCGGCCCCATCTCCTCCACCACGGGCTCCATCCCCGCCACCGGCCCCATCTCCTCCACCACGGGCTCCATCCCCGCCACCAGCCCCATCAAAGAAGAGGCCAGCCACAAAAATGAAGGCATCGGCCCCACCGCCACCAAAGAAGAAAGCCTCTGCAGAAAGACATCAAGCTGTTCCTCAGAAGACAAAACTTCCCTATGATATGACTGATGAGGAAACAAATGCTGCAGCGAAAGCAGATTTGGACAAATTTTGGGCGGACGTCGAGGCTAAACAAAAAGCAAAGAAAAACCCAGAGAAGCCGTACCTTTTTGTACGTCCTAATATGCTCAGGAAAAAGGTGGATGCTCATCAGAAAAAAGTGCGTGATTCTCGTAAGAAATCGCCACCATCAGACTATGACCGCACTATGACCAAGTCACTTGAGGAGGCGAAGCAGAAACAGAAGAGAGCAAGCAAGGGTGTCCCACAGCTCGGGGAACAATCGAAACAATCAGTGCCCCCGCTTGTTGGGAATGAATATGGTTCTAACTTGAAAGCGCTAGAACAACTTGAGGTGAATCCTGAGCATCTTGATGCATTTTTCGCAGAAACTGGTCTAACCTTGTCACAAATGCTCGGTGAAGCACCCATTGAAACTGCTCCGCAAGTTGATCAGTGGAAGAAGAATTATGTATATGGCCAGAGTCTATACAACCCTACGGCCCTCACAGAACTTGGCACTCAAATGTACTTGTTAAACCAGTGGTACATGGCAGCGTGTACCAAAAAAGCGGATGATTGGATATGCGTCAGAATTAGAGACCATCATTACTTCCGTGGTGATGACATTATACTTATCCAATTCAATGAGTTACACCCGCTATGCCACCTGGATGCTCTAGACAAATCTCTAGTCAGCCTCTTCTGTTTGTAAGTGATCCTTCGTTTTAATTATCTCACTCTAGCATATGTATATGTAAATGTAATTATGCTAACACTAGCTAGCGTGCCTATATACATATGTAGAAACATGATGAGAGACCTCGCACGTAGAAATGACAAGGAGGTTGGTTTCATTGATCCATATATCGTATTCTCGGTCCCAAAGAAAGATCCCGCCTATGATATATGGAGAAATGAAACAGGGAGGAATCTCCGAAGGTTCTTGGTGAACCAAAAGAACAAAAGATATATACTCTTCCCATACAACTTTAGGTGGGTGTTGTTATCATGTGCATATTTATTTTTACTTACTCAATTTCTATGATATATGTTGACTATATAAGCAAATTAATGCAGCTATCACTGGATATTGATCGTCTTCGATCTCTCTGAAAGTCAATTGATAATCTATGACTCGTTGAGAAAACCACTGGGAGATTATCAAGATATCATAGACATTATCCAGGGGTAACTTTCGATCTCTAAATACTGATTTCTACACTTTAAATCTGCAATAGTTAATTACGATCCAATATTATATTGTGCAGGGTTTGGGCTTGGTTCGTTCCGAAACACCGTCCGGATTTGAAGGCGACACTTCCTCGTCCTATCCAATTGCAAGTAAGTAGTACTAGCTCCCCGCGTCTTTACCACTGTAGCATGCTTTCATCACACGCGCGAGATGATGAGAGTAATATCTTTTTACATCGTGCAGTGGGTTCTACGGCAACCACCAGGGAACAATTTGTGTGGGTACTACGTTTGCGAGTTTCTCTCGGTGTATGCCAAAAGAACTCCTCTAGAGAGACAGAAGGAGCTATGGTTGAAGAACCAGGTGTTGGACATGGTGCGCCTGAAAGGAATTCAAGAGACAATCGCAGGAGTTCTTAATGACCATGTCCTCAAAGCCGGCACCGAGTTCTACTGTAACCCAGAAGAACCAATGAAACCAAACCAAGACAACCATTTGTATGACATTTAAGTGACGGTCAATATTTGTGTTGTAAATACCAAGGATGCATGGATAATGCTATAAATTTTATGTGCATAAAAATATTATACACATAATATGTATAGCTAGCCCATATATATATAGTTTCATATTTTATGTGTGTAATTATAAATTTTATGTGTATATATATGTGGATACATACATTAGCAGTGAAGAATACGTATTAGAAATCCTAATGTAATATATTAGCATCGAAGAAAACGTATTAGAAAACCTAATGTAATTGAAAAACTAAAAACAATAGCCAATTGAAAAGAAAAAAGAAAAGAAAAAGAAAAAAGAAAAAAGGTCTTTAGCCCCGGTTGGTAATACCAACCGGGACTAAAGAGGCCAGTCTTTAGTCCCGGTTGGTATTACCAACCGGGGCTAAAGGTCCCCTCTTTAGTCCCGGTTGGTATTACCAACCGGGGCTAAAGGTCCCCCCTTTAGCCCCGGGGCCGGGAACCGGGGCTAAAGGTCGGGCCTTTAGTCCCGATTCCTTAGCCCCGGCTCCATGCCCGGGGCTAAAGGCCATTTTCGACCGGGGCTAAAGGCCCATTCTCCAGTAGTGTAAGTATGCTGCTTTGGTTGGAGGGGTGGATGAGCTTTGGGCTAGACCCTTGTTTGCTTGGTGTGTGCAAGTCATGTGCAGGCAGGCAAACCGAGTTGGCAGAGAAGAATGCCAAGATTGTGTCTCTTGAGAAGGCCAGCTCGGGTAGCACTTGTGTGTCTAGGTATGCTTTGTGTGAGGGTTTGGAGATGGAGATTGCAAATGTCAAGCATGACAAGATGCAAACCGAGGAAGAAAACTCATACATTCAGACCATCTTGTCATGGGTGTCTTGTGGTGAGCCGCAGCTTGGGATGATGATTGCCCAATTCAAGCGTGCTGCTGGAGGTCCTAGTGTAGGCTTGCTCAGGGGATGGAGAGTGCTGCTTCTTTTGGCAAGGTTGGAGAGTTTAGTGGTCTTAACCCGAGTGAGAAGCCCAACGCCACCACTACTCCCAAACTTACTAAGATTCCACCCAAAGAGCCTCTCAAACCAAACACCAAGGATGGAGTATTTGTGGAACCTCCAAAAGCTCCACCGAAGAAACAAACATGGGCTCCAAAACCAAACCACCTGAAGAACAAGCTAGACACAATGCCACCTATCTAGGAGGAGCTCATGCCACAGAAGGGCAAAGTGATTGACACCCACTACCGTAAGTACTAACAACCCCCTATGAGAGCGGTGAGGTACCATTGTGAGCACTGTGGGAGAGATGGACACTTGAGGGAGTTTTGCTTTCAGTGCAAGAGAGAGGAGCGCCGTGCAAGGGAGATGAACAATGCGGACATGTACTATCCTTTCCATGATGTACATTGTTGATGGTCCTTAAAGACCTGTTTTACCATTAACATTTGACCCTAAAGTCCACCAAAAAGGCATGAAATGTAGTCAAATAGGTTTCAAACTAACCAAATTCCACATGTCCATAGAATTTTATTTGAATGCAGGATTTGAACCAAATTTGGACATATGGACTCACCAGAGGCCAAGCCCACTCAGCAGGGCCCAAATGGGCCTAAGGGGGGTGGTGCCCGCCACCCCTAGGTGGCGCCCGCCACATCTAAGTGGCGCCCGCCACTTGGGTTGGCCTCCCTGCGATGTCACCGATCCGTGTGACCTCCCCAGGGCCAAATCTTGGCCCTTGGTCACTAGGTCAGTGGCATCGGATGGCTCAGGGAGGAGTGGCGTGGATGAAGGCTGAATGTCGGTTGCTAGGACATGCAACCGACCTCCAAACCACCTTGGACAACCACCTGGATGCCGTTGAAGCAGAGGCGGTTCATCCAACGGCCAGGGGACTGGCGGCCGCCAGTAGGGGGTGGCGCCCGCCACCTGACCTAACCCTAGGTCGGTTGGCTGCCCACTATAAGAACCCCCTCACTCATTTGGGCTATAAATACCCCCTGGAGGCACCTCTTCACAAGGACCATCACACACCATCCCAGAGCAACACCCAAGCATATCCCACACAAGAAGAAGCAAAGCAAGTAGAAGCAAGCAAGTGAGAGCTCAGAGAGCTTAGGCAAGTAGGCAGCTAGTAGCGCAAGGCATCTTTGCCCTCGCGGTAGCGCTGCTCAAGGCTTAGCTCAACAGTAGAGGCATGCGAGTGATCGATTCTGGAGCTGGGAAGAGTCTTCCTTTATCTCCAGTTCAGGTTTTGCTCTTGTATCTCAAGCACTTACTATATTCTAGTTCATCATTTCAAGTATTACTTTATTCTACTTATCAGTATTGAGTGGTATACTTGATTGATTGCTTGAGTGCCTAGCTATCCTACAGATCAATTCACTTAGCCATAGTAGTTAATCTCTAGTGAGCTTAGTGTTTGATCTTTGCCAATAGATTGCTTAGTTAGTTTAGTGTTTATCTTATTAAGTCAAGTATTTGCTCTGACATCCGCAAGGGTGTCTCTACTCAAAGCTAGGGTAGAGATAGTTAGAATATAGTTAAGCGTGGTGCTTAATTATAGACTTACCTTCAGATACGGCTGGACCCCCGGAAAGTTGTGGTAGCAAGCAGGTGGTGACAGCCCTGTGCGCCTTGAATTCCACCACGTAGTTGGCCCAGTTTAACAGTAAGGCTCGTTGTGCTAGCGTTCAACCTAAGTAAGTGGTAAAGGCTAGTACGCCTCGATACTTGACAAGATAGGAATAAAACTATACTCAACTTAGTTGCTTTATTGTCTTTTGCCTGCCTTGCTTCGTAACTATCTTGCTTCGCAGTTATCTTGCTCTGTGGTTATCTAGGATTAGTTACCATTAGTTCTTAGTTATCCTTTAGTTACCCCTTAACTACCTATCCATCCACCTTATCTTAGCCATCCATTTCATCCTTACCTATCCACCCATATATTCTTTCTAGCCTCTCTTCTCCCCTTTTCCCTTCTCTTTTCTTCGACTCTCATCCCCTCGTTGAGTCAACTCATACACCACCCTAGCCTTCCCTTGGGATCAAATAAATCGACACCTAGTACTCCCAGGCGAAGTGCTACTATGATAGTTCTGTGCGCTTGCAGAATCTCCTCCTGGTAGATTGCATTCTCGCTAGCTAGCTCCTACTATTGTCGGGACTGACAACCCCGCTTGACATTAGTAGATAGCTACTTTAGTTACCCTATCCTAGGTGTAGCTAAGAACTACCAACAAGCATTTCTGGCGCCGTTGCCGAGGAAGGCAATCGGTGTATCGGTTGAGTCCGTGTCGAATTTATCTTCGCTTAAGCTCCCGCTTGGCGAATCCCATCTTACCCCATTCTTTCTTTCCTTAGTACTTCTTATCTTTTTCCTTCATATTCTTCAACTTCTTTCTCTCTTATCTTGTTCTATCTTCACGATGGCCAATAAGACCATTCGTGAGTTTTCTGCTCCATCTGCCGTTAATATAGCAATAGGACCAGACGTGATTGACGCCAACCTCAATTTTGAGTTGAAACCGGCTCTGATCATGATGGTCCAGGCTAGCCCGTTCTGTGGCAAGGCTCATGAGGATGCCAATGCTCACCTCCAACAATTTTTGGAGATTTGCGGCACCTTCACCATTAAGGGGATAACCCAAGAAGCCATCCGTCTTCGTCTCTTTCTTTTCTCTTTGCTAGGAAAAGCGAAGCAATGGTTCTATACCGATCGCAACGCTGTAGACACTTGGGACAAATGTTCCAATGCTTTTCTCGCCAAATTCTTTCCTATGGGCAAGACGAATGCTCTGCGCAACAAAATCTCCAGCTTTATGCAACCAGCCAAGGAATCTAATCCCGAGGCTTGGGAGAGGTTGCAAGAGTATGTCGCTGCTTGTCCGCACCATGGTATGGAGGACTAGCTGTTGATCCAGAACTTCTACCATGGCCTAACCCCTCTCTCTAGAAGCCATTTGGATGCCGCCGCCGGCAGTGCATTCTTTTCTCTGAATGTTGCAAATGCTAAGGCTCTCATAGAGAAGATGGTGTCGAACCAAGGATGGAATGACGAGAGACTGCAGCCCCGTAAGCGAGGTATGCATTCCCTTAAGGAGGCCGACATGATCGTGGCCAAGATGGACCTACTGGTAAAGAAGCTGGACAGCTGTGAAAAGATGAACCAACAAGAGAGTGTCCAATCTCTGGAATCCTACATGACTTGTGAAGTCTATGGAGAAACCGGATATTCTAGGAGCCACTGCCCCGAGCTACATGAAGATTTGAACTTCACCAACAACAACAGCAACGGTTTCCGTCAACAGAATCAAGGATGGAATCAGCACTCCAATTCTCAAGGTAACAATTCATTCCCCCGCTCTAAATTTCATAATTCTGATGATTTCTCGTTCTTGAAGAATTTAGTTTACTCACAAGGTAAAACTACTGAATTCTTGAAAGAGAGATTAATGGTGAATGATAAAATTCTTGAGAAAATAAATGCTAAATTGGAAGATTTCTCATCTCCTCTGAAAAATCAACTTAGCATTAATAAGATGTTAGAAACCCAATTAGCCCAGCTTGCTGCTATCATACCATCTTTTGAACCTGGCAAAATTCCTGCTAAACCTGACATGGAAACTGCTAATATGGTTGAAATAAAATATTTTAACTATTATAAAGATCAAACCATGACTGTTAAAAAGGGTGATCCTGGTAGTCCCATAATTAGATGCTTAATCTTTGGTGAAGTCTTTAAAAATGCCATGTGTGATTTAGGATCGAGTGTGAACATTTTATCTAAAGATTTCTATGAAAACTCGTTCTTTCCACCCATGTCATCCACATCTTCCTATGTTGTGCTAGCTGATCAATCCACTTGCTATGTAGAAGGAATAGTTAATGACTTACCTGTTCATATTAGAGGCTCCTATGTTCCTGCTGATTTCATAATACTAGATATGGAAAATAGGAAAGATGTGCCTCCAATCTTAGGTAGACCCTTCTTGAACACTGTTGATGCCTGCATATATGTGGGAAGTGGTAAAATTCAAATGACATTAGGATGGAGGAAGGAAATATTCTCCTTCTCCCGAGGCCCCGCATATGCCGCTAACATGCAGGAAGCAGAACCCGTTCATGCCAAGAAGAGGCGCCCAAGAACAGGGTGGAGCAGAAAGAGAGAACCACCTCCTCCTGAGTTGTGTGATTCACATAACAAGGGAGAGGTGCCAAAAGAAGAAGAACCAGATGGAGTACTAAGAGAAGAAGTGCCCAAGGAAGAAGATCCACCCGATAAGGATAAAACTCCATGGACCTAAGGTATGGTTTTAATTTTTAGTTTCACTTCTATTTTCCCTTTTTCGAATAAATAACATATGTCATGCATGAAACTAAAAAAAATCAGTTATCATTAGTTTTATGCATAGGTATATGTTAACTTAGCTAGAATAATAAAATAGGACAGTTTCCCTTTTTACAACATTAGATAGTTTCCCTTTTAATAAAATGAGAACAAGAGCTCCGACTGAGAAGAAGAAGGCTTTTCACCAAGCAAGAAGCCAGCTTGGGGGAGACTCCCGCTCCGATAAGGTATGTCTCAAGCCTACACTTTACATTCAGTTCTTAAATTCTATATCTTTTGAATGTCACATGCTTGCCTAAATAACCACTCCATGAATAAAACTGATAATATCTGCTTAAACAAGTTGAAACCTGAATAAGATTTGAAATATGTCATGCAAATGCTATTGTTATGGTTTCAATAACTGGTGGTCTTATCTAAGATGTAGCTTTTGTGGGTTGCACATGCTTTAACTGAAATCATACTTAGTGAGTAAAGTTAGTAAGAAATGGAGTAATTCTTTAAACTTGCTAAAGTGAAATTAGGACCTAATCTGGAGGATTTCTTTTAAAAATCATGAAAACCTTGCTAAGAGTTCCTCCTAGATTTTTATCCCATCCCACCACCAGCCAAATATTGGTTACTCACTAGTCAAAACTACAAAGAGCTTTGTTTGTGTTGAGCTTTGTTAGACCTCATAGATCTTAGTAGAGAAGCTTATCATATCTTTTGAATCAAGATTCACGCACACCCACCATAATTTGCCTACTTTCCACTTTGGAAGTTTGCAACCACCAAATAAATTGCTTATTCTCTACACCGGAGATATGCAATACCCTGCCAAACATCCCATTGCTAGCCTTATGCCTATTCCTACCCTGGGAATAAGCATTTCTCCCTCTTCCCCTTTTTCATTTAAAAAATCCTTTCCTATAGATGTCTGGGGAAATCTAGAGCTAAAAGAGAGAGAGAGAAAAATGAGCAAGGTAGCTCAAGAAAGTACTATGTCCTGAAGAAAAAAAAAGTGAGCAAGGTAGCTCAAAAGAGGACTATGTCCTAAGAAAATGTGAGGACACATCTTTTGTCTACTCACTATGTATCCAAAAAAAAGAGAGAAGGAGAATTATCATTAGCTCTAGACCCCAGAAATTAACTAGGAAGGTTTATGAAATATCTCTCTATACACTTCCACATAACCACACATGCACATCTTAATCAATTTTTATGATTTGCTGCTCCTTATGATCTGAGTGTCTAGCTTAGCAATAAACATCAGGCAATTTGCTCATGGTTCTTAGCCTACCTATAACTCCACATATCATTCTTTAGAAATAGGAGAGGCTACATTTTGGCCTAAGTGAGGATTTAAACACCATTGAGTGATTGAGTGAATCTTGGAGGACTTAAGCAAGTTGTTATCTTTTGAAAACTTTGAAAAAAAACCTCCAGACAGAATCCTAGTCAAACCTAAGCAAGATAAAAGTTTCCTATCTACTACTTTATTTCACTCTTGCATGTTTGGAAGTGAAAAGCTATAAGCCCCACATTGCTATGATTAATGATATATGCTAAGTTATTTCTCACTATACAATATGCACTTGCAGACATCTTAATTTTGCTACCTATTTCATGCCTAATGCTTGAACTGCATTGTTGCTCGAGGACGAGCAACAGGTTAGCTTGGGGGAGCTTGTTGACGGTCCTTAAACACCTGCTTTACCATCAACATTTGACCCTAAAGTCCACCAAAAAGGCATGAAATGTAGTCAAATAGGTTTCAAACTAACGAAATTCCACATGTCCATAGAATTTTATTTGAATACAGGATTTGAACCAAATTTGGACATATGGACCCACCAGAGGTCAAGCCCACTCAGCAGGGCCCAAATGGGCCTAAGGGGGGTGGCGCCCGCCACCCCTAGGTGGCGCCCGTGGGTTGGCCTCCCTGCCACGTCACCGATCCTTGTGACCTCCCCAGGGCCAAATCTTGGCCCTTGGTCACTAGGTCAGTGGCATCGGACGGCTCAGGGAGGAGTGGCGTGGATCAAGGCTGAATGTCGGTAGCAAGAACATGCAACCGACCTCCAAACCGCCTTGGACAACCACCTGGATGCCGTTGAAGCAGAGGCGGTTCATCCAACGGCCAGGGGACTGGTGGCCGCCAGTAGGGGGTGGCGCCCGCCACCTGACCTAACCCTAGGTCGGTTGGCTGCCCACTATAAGAACCCTCCTCACTCATTTGGGTTATAAATACCCCCTGGAGGCACCTCTTCACAAGGACCATCACACACCATCCCAGAGCAACACCCAAGCATATCCCACACAAGAAGAAGCAAAGCAAGTAGAAGCAAGCAAGTGAGAGCTCAGAGAGCTTAGGCAAGTAGGTAGCTAGTAGAGCAAGGCATCTTTGCCCTCGCGGTAGCGCTGCTCAAGGCTTAGCTCAAGAGTAGAGGCGTGCGAGTGATCGGTTCTGGAGCTGGGAAGAGTCTTCCTTCATCTCCAGTTCAGGTTTTGCTCTTGTATCTCAAGCACTTACTATATTCTTGTTCATCATTTCAAGTATTACTTTATTCTACTTATCAGTATTGAGTGGTATACTTGATTGATTGCTTGAGTGCCTAGCTATCCTACAGATCAATTCACTTAGCCATAGTAGTTAATCTCTAGTGAGCTTAGTGTTTGATCTTTGCCAATAGGTTGCTTAGTTAGTTTAGTGTTTATCTTATTAAGTCAAGTATTTGCTCTGACGTCCGCAAGGGTGTCTCTACTCAAAGGTAGGGTAGAGATAGTTAGAATATAGTTAAGCGTGGTGCTTAGTTATAGACTTACCTTCCGATACGGCTGGACCCCCAGATAGCTGTGGTAGCAAGCAGGTGGTGACAGCCCTGTGCGCCTTGAATTCCACCACGTAGTTGGCACAGTTTAACAGTAAGGCTCGTTGTGCTAGCGTTCAACCTAAGTAAGTGGTAAAGGCTAGTACGCCTCGATACTTGACAAGATAGGAATAAAACTATACTCAACTTAGTTGCTTTATTGTCTTTTGCCTGCCTTGCTTCGTAACTATCTTGCTTCGCAGTTATCTTGCTCTATGGTTATCTAGGATTAGTTACCATTAGTTCTTAGTTATTCTTTAGTTACCCCTTAACTACCTATCCATCCACCTTACCTTAGCCATCCATTTCATCCTTACCTATCCACCCATATATTCTTTCTAGCCTCTCTTCTCCCCTTTTCCCTTTTCTCTTTTTTTCGACTCTCATCCCCTCCTTGACTCAACTCATACACCACCCTAGCCTTCCCTTGGGATCAAATAAATCGACACCTGGTACTCCCAGGCGAAGTGCTACTACGATAGTTCTGTGCGCTTGCAGAATCTCCTCCTGGTAGATTGCATTCTCGCTAGCTAGCTCCTACTAGTGTCGGGACTGACAACCCCGCTTGGCATTAGTAGATAGCTACTTTAGTTACCCTATCCTAGGTGTAGCTAAGAACTACCAACATACATGTGCCGCTTTCTGCTGAGGTCGAGAAACTTACTACCGCTCTCCTTAGTCAAGATAAGTTCCTTAGGCGTGCTGCTAGAGAGCGTAAGGAGTTTAGGCAGAAGTGGGAGGATACGGTGAAGGAGCTTGAATTTGCCAAGTCCACCATAGTTGTTTCTGAGGAGGTTGAGTGTGAGATGTGCACCACGCACATGACTGACCTTCTCACTTTGAGAGGTAAGTATGTTGCGTTGGTAGGAGAGGTGGATGAGCTGAAGGCTAGATCCTTGCTGTTAGGTGCATGCAAGTCCTGTGTGGGCTTGCAATCCGAGTTGGCAGAGAAGAATGCCAAGATTGTGTCTCTTGAGAAGGCCAGCTCGGATAGCACGTGTGTGACTAGGTGCGTTCTTTGTGAGGGTTTGGAGATGGAGATCGCAAACGTGAAGCATGACAAGATGCAAACCGAGGAGGAAAACACATACCTTCGGACCATCTTGTCATGGGTGTCGAGTGGTGAGCCGCAGCTTGGGATGATGATCTCCCAATTCAAGCGTGCTGCTGGAGGTCCAGGTGTAGGTTTTGCTCAGGGTGTTGATGTTTCATCTTTTCGCAAGATTGGAGAGTCGAGTGGTCTAAACCCATGTGAGAAGCCCTACTCCACCACTACTCCCAAGCTTACCAAGATTCCACCCAAAAAGCCTCTCAAGCCTAACACCAAGGATGGGGTATTTGTAGAACCTCCGAGAGCTCCACCCAAGAAACAATCATGGGCTCCAAAACCAAACCACCTCAAGAACAAGCTAGACACCATGCCACCTATCCAGGAGGAGCTTATGCCACAGAAGGGCAAAGTGATCCACACCCACTATCGTGAGTACCAACAACCCCCTTTGAGAGCGGCGAGGTACCATTGTGAGCACTGTGGGAGAGATGGACACTTGGGTGAGTTTTGCTTTCGGCGCAAGAGAGAGGCGCGCCGTGCAAAGGAGATGAACAACACGGACATGTACCATCCTTTCCATGATGTACATGTGCCAAATGTTCAGAGGCGTGCTGCTAGGCCTAGAGGTCCAATGCCTCAAGGTCGTAGGCCACAGGGAGGTTTTGCCCGGTGGGATCCTAGCTTTGCAGGATATGGACCCCGTGGCGGTGGCTTTGTTGAGCATTACCCACCACCGCGTTTTGAGTATCGCGATGGACGCTCTTCAGCGGACCACATTTTCCTATGCGTGGTGATCGCTTTCCCCGTAGGCGTGCTAGGAATGGTTTTTCTACTAACCGTTCTTTTGAGCAACCGGCCCAACACTGGTACTCTTCCCATTTTACTCACCCCAGTGTTGGACCGTTTGTTTACCCTATGTCTTTTTTATTGATGTAGGTAAAACGATTGGAGGACATTTGGTTGGTGGATTCCGGTTGTTCGAGGCAGATGACTGGAAATACCAAGTGGTTCTCCAGTCCTAGTCCTGTTGCCGGAAAGGAGTTTATCACCTTCGGCGACAATAGCAAAGGTAAAGTGTTGTCTCGTGGGTCGGTGCGAGTCATTGAGCACTTTGTGTTGCGTGATGTTGCTCTTGTTTCTAACTTTCATTTTAACCTTCTTTCTGTTTCGCAACTTTTCGATGATGACTATGAGATTCGTTTTAAGCCGAATCTCAGTCGTATTTTGGATCCTCAGGGCAATCTTGTATGTTTGATTTCGCCCTTTGGGAAAGTCTTTCGAGCGAATTTCTCGGAGTCGTTTGGAATTTCTCGTTGTCTTTTGGCTGGACCTTCCTCCTCTGATCTTTGGAAGTGGTATAGGAGACTAGGTCACCTGAGCTTTGACTTGCTTGCAAGGCTTAGTTCACTTGGCTTAATCCGAGGATTGCACAAGTTGTGCATGGAGAAGGATCTTGTTTGCCATTCTTGTAGACATGGGAAAATGGTAGCCACTCCCCACCATCCAGTGAATCAGGTTATGACTAAGCGCCCTGGAGAGCTTTTGCATATGGATCTTGTTGGTCCGGCTCCGGTGAGCTCAGTTGGTGGGAAGTGGTATGTACTTGTTATTATTGATGACTTTTCGAGATATTCGTGGGTTTTCTTTTTAGCTGAGAAAACTGAGACTTTCTCTTTCGCTCGCAATCTGATTTTGCGTCTTCAGAACGAGTTCCCTAAGAACTCGATGTGAGCTATTAGAAGTGATAATGGTTCCGACTTTAAGAACTCGGATTTTGAGAAGTTTTGTAACTCTTTGGGTTTGGAGCATTAGTTTTCTGCCCCCTACACAACGCCACAAAATGGTGTTGTAGAAAGGAAGAATCAGACCCTTGTTGAGATGGCCAGGACGATGCTCGATGAGCATAGGACACCTAGGCGGTATTGGGCCGAGGCTATGAACACTGCATGCTACATTTCCAATCGCATTTTTCTTTGAGCGTTTTTGAAAAAAACTTCTTATGAGTTGCGTTTTGGAAAACAGCCCAAAGTGAGTTATTTTAGAATTTTTGGTTGCCACTGTTTTATACTAAAGAAAGGCAACCTGGACAAATTTGAGTCTCGTTCTTCTAACGGTGTATTTTTGGGTTATGGCACTCATACTCGTTCATATCGTGTACTTAACCTTGATACTAACCAAGTCATGGAGACATCCGATGTCACCTTCGACGAGACCATGGTTTGTCCTTATTCTATATTTGAGCGTGCAAGTGATCACGAGGTTGGTGAACCTCTTTTTGATGACGAGGATGAGGGTGCTGAAGGGATGGATGATCGAGCACCACGTCCACCTGTTGTGCCGCTAGGATCGGCTTCTTCTACGTCGACTCATGGCCCCGACCCTTCTTCTTTGACTACTTGGGGGCCGTGGGATCCGCCACCTCGGGCTATACCATTTGTACCTGAGAAGGCGCCTGCTGCTGTTGAGGGGGAGGTTTCTTCAGCTCGGGAGGCGCCACGACACATTCAGCGCCAACACCCGCGTCAACAGATGATCGGCAGCATCGACGAACGTGTCACTCGGTCAAGATCACAACAAATCTCTCACTTTGCTCATTTTGCATTTGTTACTGATTTTGAACCCCGAGATGTTGGACATGCTTTATCTGATCCAGATTGGGTTAATGCCATGCATGAGGAGTTAGAAAATTTTGAGAGAAATCGGGTTTGGGTTTTGGTTCCACCTGAGTGTCACCCTATTGGGACAAAGTGGGTTTTCAAAACCAAACAAGGAGAGGATGGCCACATTGTGAGAAACAAGGCCAGACTTGTAGCCCAGGGGTATAGTCAGAAGGAGGGGATAGACTATGAGGAGACGTTTGCTCCTGTAGCTCGTTTGGAGGCAATTAGGATAGTCTTGGCTTTTGCTGCATCCAAAGGGTTCAAACTATTTCAAATGGATGTCAAGAGTGCCTTCTTAAACGGCTACATAGAAGAAGAAGTGTATGTGAAACAACCCCCTGGTTTTGAAAATCCCAAGTTTGCAAACCATGTTTTTAAACTTCACAAAGCTTTGTATGGTTTGAAACAAGCCCCTAGAGCCTGGTATGATAGGTTGAAAACCTTTTTGCTTGCTAACGGTTTTAAAATAGGATGTGTGGATAAAACGCTTTTTCTCCTCAAGCAAGGCAATGACACTCTCTTGGTCCAGATTTTTGTGGATGATATCATTTTCGGTGGTTCTTCTCACGTTTTGGTTTCCAAGTTTGCAAATCTTATGAGCAGGGAGTTTGAGATGAGCATGATGGGCGAGTTGACATTCTTCCTCGGGTTGCAAATTAAGCAATCCCGAGAAGGAACGTTTGTGCACCAGGGCAAGTACACCAAGGACATCCTGAAGAAGTTCGATATGGGTGAGGCCAAGCCTCTTTCAACACCTATGTCGACCACGACGGCCATGGATGCTGACGAGGATGGAGAAGCTGTGGACCAGAGGGAGTACCGAAGCTTGATCGGGTCGCTACTGTACCTGACGGCGACACGCCCGGACAATCAGTTCGCGGTGTGTCTTTGTGCACGCTTTCAGGCGTCGCCGCGCACCTCTCACCGTCAGGCGGTCAAGCGCATTATGAGGTACCTTCGTTTCACTCCAGAGTTTGGGATTTGGTATTCTGCTTCCTCCACCCTCTCCCTTTGCGGTTATTCTGATGCTGATTTTGCTGGTTGTCGACTTGATCGCAAGTCCACTTTTGGGACTTGTCAGTTTATTGGTTCTTCTCTTGTATCTTGGTCTTCTCGCAAGCAGTCTAGTGTCGCCCAGTCTACTACAGAGGCTGAGTATGTTGCTGCGGCTAGCTGCTGTTCCCAGTTGCTTTGGATGATGGCCACTTTGCGTGATTTTGGTCTGAGCTTTTCTCGCGTGCCTTTGCTTTGTGATAGCACGAGTGCAATTAGCGTTGCTAAGAACCCCGTGCTTCATTATAAGACCAAACATATTGATGTGCGCATTCATTTTCTGTGAGACCATTTTAAGAAGGGTGATATCGACCTTCGCCATGTCGATACTCATCATCAGTTGGCAGATATTTTTACCAAAGCTTGATGTGTGTTTCCCATTTTAGATGGGGGAAACATTTTGTCTATTGTATTATAAACTGACTTCTTTTTGTTTTGGCTTATTTTTGTTTTTAATAGATTAGTCTTTGCATTGCATCATGCATCTTTGCATTCTCGAGCTTCATGACTATATTCTTTAGAATGTAACTATGCTTTGTTTAGTATGCTCCGATGCTATATGATGATGCTTGTTGCTTATGCTCTTTCTGATCAGTGATACATGTTGTGAGCTGAGCTATTTAATGAATGATGAATATGCTTAATGAACATAAAATTTGAAATTTGTTCACCATTGAGATTGGCAACTAGGATGTGTAGAATGTGTTGAAATCACTCGTGCTTTTCATATATGCTAGGTTGCTATATCTCTAGTTCTGAGTCATTCACTTGCTTGGTATGTTCATAATCTGTGATAAAATTTGAACCAAGTTAAGTGAATTGGAAAGATCGAGATGGGATTGCTTGTCAACACATCATGGTATCGAGACTATTCTCACTGCACTTTGAGTTAAACTTGAGCCGTGTAGTGTAAGACCGAAACCGTTGCTTTAAGCTTCTGATTGCTTTTGCATAGGCTTAGCTCGGTTGAAAAGTTAGGCAATGACAAGCTTTCAACCTCTCGCAATCATATGCTGAAATTTGAACTTGTGTAATTTAACTGCTGCAACTCCGATAAAATTTGAATACACAAGTCTATGTTTCATTCTATAGCATGATGATTGAACTTTGCTAGGGGTAGTTCACCTTGTATACATGTTTAGCACTTGATTGACTTCCTATCTATACATGTTCAGTGCTATTTTGATGGTGAATACCTTTTTGGCTAAAACTGCTCACTTTGCTTATATGTTCATATTTCGTATTTGTTGATCAGTTTGAGCCTTTGCTAGCATTATGTGCATATTGTTGAGTCATCAGATCAGCACTTTGTAGAGCATCTTTTCATTCTATCGACTATATTCCTAAAGCTGCTAACGTGCATTTCTGCCTTATATGCATTTGGAAGGGAGAAATTTACTTGCTAGTGCATTATCAACTAAGGGGGAGAAATTTGTCAAATCATATCTTAGTTGTGTGCATTGTTGAAGGGGGAGTTTGCTGGGAGCATTTTTTAATTGACTCGGATTTTTCAATTGGTTCGGAGCTTTTCTACTAGTTGTGTTGAGCCTCTGTGCCTCTATCTTGAGGGACTAGCAGTTTTGTGTTCTGATATGCTTTTCAGTTGATTTTGGCTCAATTGGTAAAGTTCAAATTGGTATCCAGGCTCTCTTGCTTTTCAGTTGGTATCGAGCTTTCTCGCTAGTAGTGTTGAGCCCGTTCTTCCTCTTCTTGAGGGATAGTTTTTCAATTGATGTTGAGTTTTCTCAAAGTTTCAATTGGTGTCGAGCTTTCTCACTAGTGGTGTTGAGCCTGTTCTACCTCTTCTTGAGGGCTAGCTTTGCTTTGCTTGGTTGCGTTGAGCCGTTGCCCATGTCTTTGGGAACCAAGTTGTTTTGCTATTCCACTTGACCTTCTTCTGGCCTTGATATGCTTTTGGCTCATTTGGATGAGTAATCTACCTCTCCTTCTTCCTTCCTCTACCTTCATATGTTTTGTGTTGGTAGTTGACAATGCACTCATCAAGGGGGAGATTGCGGATACATGGGTGTATGTCGGATCTTGAGTGATGAGTGATTGTCAACTGGTTTGATGCGCATGTTATTTGGCTTGTGTTGTGCAGGTGTCGAGCACGGATACAGTGATCGAAGGAAAGGTGAAGGTCAAGCAGAGACGTACCGTGCCGATGGACTGGGCGCGGTGAAGGATGGGCGTGCCGTGCGATGGGCGTGCCGTGCGACGAACGTGCCATGCGACGGAAGCAGAGACGTACCGTGCCGATGGACTGGGAGCGGTGAAGGATGGGCGTGTCGTGCGACGGACGTGCCATGCGACGGACGTGCCATGCCGATGGACCCAGAGCGGTGAAGGGCGGACGTGAGGCTTGGACTGAGGGACCGGTGGCCTGAGGATCAGCTGTGGTGGCTGACAGCCTCGGACAGCGACGACCGGAGACTTGCGGGGCACGGTGTTGCTCGGATCGAGGACCTGAGGACATGTGTCGGTGGACGGGGTGCACGGGCGGTGCATCCCTTCTACGGCGTCGGTTTGGTGGTTGAGCCATAGAAAAACCACCGGTGGACGGTTTCCATGTTTGGGCCACAAAACCTGGGTGTTGCGGGTTCTCCGAGTTTGGGCCACAAAACTCGGGCTGAAAACGGTTTCCAGGTTCGGGCCTCAAAACCTGGGCGCTGGCGGGTTTCTGAGTTCGGGCCACAAAACTCAGGCGATGGACGTCGGGTTTCCCAGTTTCGGCCTCAAAACTGGGAGGAGGACTTGAAGGCTGGTTTCCCGGTTTCGGCCTCAAAACCGGGGCTGAGGTCCGTGAAAAGGACGAGTAGAGCGGAGGCGGCACGTGGCAGCAATTGGTGAGGTCGCGTCGAGGCGAAGCTATCTGTTGTGCGGGCGTGGCCGTCGGATCATCATCTACTTTGAGTTGGTCCAGAATAACCCTAGGGTTTAGCTGGTTGGCTCTATAATTTGTTAGGGGTAGAGTGGGAACTAGAATTAGGATAAGTAGAGGGAGACACCCACCTCCCATCCTATCTCAGCTATTGCTATTTTCATTCTAGGGTTTCCTCTCTCCCATTCCCTGTTGTAGCTAACTGAGATCCGCAGAGAAGACAATCATACCTCTGTGTTCGTGAGGTTTTGAGGAAGTGAGACCGTAATCTCACTGTTGTCTCGTGTGGTAGCCACACGGTTGCAATTTGTGGTTTGAATTCACGTTTTGAATTTGTTCTTCGCGTTCTTCATTGCTCCATGTTTTTCCCGTCACTCGATCTCCCTCTACGCTGCGTCTTTTTCGAATCCACTTGAACCAACTTGTTCTTTGATGTGAGGAGATCATTTCCACCGAAGGAATTCATCTAACTCCTCACGAACAAGTAGATCGGGTCGATTCAAGTTTTGTGGCGCTTTTTCGGTTCATTCACCTTCCCCTTCGATTTCCCATTGATTGAGTTGATTTTAGCGGATGATTTCTTGGGGATAGTCTTCCAACTACCTCGTGATCATCTTCTCCAAGTTTGGGAACAAGGGATTTTGATTTGGACCGGATTTGGGAAGATTTGGGTGAAGGGCGACCAAAATTGCCTTCACTTGGTGGCTGCGGACAGTCCGCCATCCACCCTGCGGACAGCCCACGCGTCGGGGTCGTGGCTTGATCAGTGGCCTGACTCCGCGCTATTGGAGCCGTGTCGGTACCCGCGGACAGTCCGCCGTTACTCATCGCGGACAGTATGAGACCATCTAGGGAAGAATCAGCAGAGGTGTTGTTTGAGACATTTGGCCGGCGGACAGTCTGCCACCTGAGTCCGGACAGTCCGCCGTTGGGCAGACAGTCCGCGGTCGGAACCCCGGACAGTCCGCGACTAGGCTGAGTGCTGATTTTCAGTGCGTTTGCTATCCTGGCTTTTTCCGCTTGGCTTTCGGACTTCTCGTTTGGCCCTAGAGTTAACCAAGGACCTCTCTAGGTATCTTTGCTACTTGTTAGCATAGGTATTTGGAGATTTCTCGACGTAGCCTTCCATCTACGGTCGGGAGTCAGTTTTTGGGGTTGAACTTGAAGCGGAGCTTTTGGTGTTTGGCTTGCTCTTGCTTGGTGGTGCCTCGCTGTGATCCTAGGGATCATCCACCCTCTTCCAAGGGTGGTGGGCATCACATTTTCAGTCGAAGTTTTTGGTGGTTGATTTGAGGGACAAATGCCAAAGTTTCGAGAGAAATTTTTAGGCTCCCATTCACCCCCCTCTGGTCGCCATGCTTTAGCATTCTCGGTCCTTCATCATCAAAAGTTTTTCCATAAACAGAAAAATCATCCATGAAAACTTCCATGATTTCTTCAATCATATCAAAAAATATAGACATTATACATCGTTGAAAAGAAGCAGGTGCATTACATAATCCAAAAGACATTCTGTGATAAGCATAAGTTCTGTATGGACATGTAAAGGTGGTTTTGCTTTTATCATCTGGGTGGATTGGGATTTGGTGATATCCAGAATATCCATCAAGGAAACAAAAGAAAGAGTGATTTGCTAACCGTTCTAGCATTTCATCTATGAAAGGTAGCGGGAACTGATCTTTCTTAGTTGCCTTGTTTAATTTTCTGTAATCAATACACATTCTCCAACTAGTGACAGTTCTTTGTGGAATTAATTCGTTCTGCTCATTATTTACCACAGTCATGCCTCCCTTCTTAGGCACAACTTGGACAGGGCTCACCCACTCACTATGTGGCACAGGATAAATGATCCCGACGTGCAAGAGTTTCAAAACCTCCTTCTTTACTACCTCTCTCATTGCATTGTTAAGCCTACGTTGTGGCTCTCTAGATGGTGGTATGTCAGGATCAGTAGGAATGCGATGAGTACAGAAAGGGGGGTTGATTCCCTTTAGTCGTGGAGTGAATAGCCAAAGGCTAATTTATGCTTTTCTAAGACAGTGATCAAACTAGAAGTCTGTTCCTGAGTGAGTTTATCATTTATGATTATGGCAGACTGAGGATCATTATTCAGGAAAGCATATCGAAGCCCAGAAGGTAAGCGTTTTAACTCTATGGGAGGTTTAGGAGGTTCTTCTAAGGAGTCTAGAGGATCTGGATCTGGTGTGTCATCCTCTTCCACAGTGAAAAACTGTGCATCTTCCTCACATTCAGGTTCATTTATTATTTCAAGAGATGCTTCCTTAATTTCTTCCATAGGATCTGGCTCGGGACATGATTCATTTTCAGCATTTAGAGAGTGAGTGATGGGTATGATTCCTTTAAGATTTTTCCCAAGACAGAAGTTTAAGTTCCCTGTTTGACCTTCATGAATGAGTTGTTTAAGTGGTTGGCCTATCAGTAGATTAAACTATTTAATATCAAAGATATAAAAGATTAAGTTTAGTGGAGTGTTATCTATAGAGACAAGCAGGACATACATGATCCCTGAACTAGGAATAACATGTCCTGAAGGGCTTTTCAACAATTTTGTTGTTGGGGTGAGTGGTATTTGTCTTAATAAATCTTGAACAAAGGTTTCAGACATAATGTTGGTTCCCACAACAGGATTATAGAGAGCTTCGAAGGGTTGTTGATGGATTTGGCATTGAATATGTGTAAAGGGTGAATTTAAGCGGATTATATCAGTGGAAAGCTCTGATTCTTCTAACCATTCATGACTTATTATAGAGGCTAGTCCCTTCGTAGTCTCAATTAGGAAGGCCTTAACAGTGAGTTTTTTCGAGTGATGATTTTTTATTTTGTGGCTTCCTAATTGTGCGATATTTCGAGGTATTACCAAATTCAGTAAAATATTCATCCTCGAAATCAAAGGTGTCTCCTAAGATTGAGGTTTCCCTCTTACTAGGAATTATGGCTGAGTTTTGTTCATGATTAAGAATGGATATAGGCTCAGCTTCTGGATTTACTTCTAGTGATTCTTGTGATTTAGCTTCAGGAGTGGGAGTAATTTTAGATAAGTTTTGCAACATTTCCCTTGGCTTGGAGGCTAGGGTATGTAGGAATGATCCATTTGAAGCTAAGTTAAGGTAATTAGAAGTTTTTCTATTCAGACCATTATAAAAGTGTTGAAGTAGGACAGGGTCTAGAATAGATAAGGCTGGACCAGAGCGGACAAGATTATCAAATCTTTCCTAGGTTGCAATTAGAGACGAATCATCTTCTTGGATAAAGGACAAAATCTCTAAGTGGAGACAAAAAATTTTGGAGACGGGGAAGTATTCTAAGCAAAAGCTAGAGCAGAGTTCTTTCCAATCCCCATTTTTACTTGGTGCGGTTTGAAGGTACCATGTTTTGGCTTTTCGCTCTAAAGTGAATGGAAAAAGTTTCCATCTAAGGGTTTCGTCACACATGCCTGCGATGTGTAAACACGCACAGGTTTGTTCAAACTCATTTAAGTGAATATGTGGATTTTCGTCTTCTAGGCCAGAAAAAATTTGATTCTTAACCATTTCTATCAAACATGGACGTAGCTCGTAGTTGTCTATAAGGATAGGCTTAGCAGATTTTGGCAACTCTAAGTCTACGATAGTGTGATAGGTATACTGGTTCAGTGGAATGGATTCTGTGGAGCTAGTGATTGGCTCTGAGAAATCCATGGTGAAAAGAAAGATAAAAAATAAAAGATAAGAGATAAAAGATAGAAGATAGAAGATAAAAGTATAATACAAGGATAAACTTAAGACTTAAAATGATCTACCGTTCCCCGGCAACGGCGCTAGAAATGCTTGTTCGTATAAATTAACGCACACTCTACTTTATCCGCAAGCGCACAGATAAAATCTAACGATGTAGCACTTCACCGGAGTAACCCAGTTTTAATATTGAACCCAAAGGAACGGATAGTGTTAAGTCTTAAAAAGTATAACCCCTGAGTAGCTAAAAAGGACGGAGAAGCTAGAAGCATAGAGGGGATCACTAAGGCTGTCTGAATCCAATTTAAGAGTGATATGTTTATATTATTCTTAGTGGGGAAATTGCCATAAAAGGTCACGAATAGAGTATGAGTCTTTTATGCAAATGTATAATCCTACCGAGCCTTCACACGGGTAAGTGGACTATAGAAGAATCAACAAGGCTATAAGAGTCACCCTTGCGAACAACCACTTCTACCGGTGTTATAGGAGGCAATTATGAGCTATCAAGTCTAAGCACCACGCTTACACTATCCAACTACTCTAATTCTAGAGCGACTTAAAATTAAAGTACTCAAAAGAATAATAAGAACAATGGCTCAAACTTCAATATAAACGTTGATTACCGAAACAATCGTTGAAGCAAGTTGACGAAGAACTTGAATCCACAGGTACAAGATGAAGAACTTGATCCGACAGGCCGGAGCTCCTTCTTGATCTCTTCCTCTCTCTCTCTCTCTTCTAGTTCTAATATAAGACTAGGTTCTAAACCTAAACTAGAGGGGTATCTAATCTTCTACTTGAAAGCTGACTCTTGAAGTCTCTTCTAGGTTTCTGAATGAGGCGTAGACTTTTCTGAAGAGGGACCTTCTGTCTTCCCTGGGGCCTGGGGGTCTATTTGTATAGCCCTGGGGAATCAACCGCGACCGTTGGATCAAACCGACTTCACGTAGGACTAAGATTGATCCTCAAAGGCGGTGGAGGAAGGTTCCAGAAGGGGGAGGCCGGCGGCGCCCTGGGCCGACCGACCGGTGGTCCCACCAGATCGGTCGGTCCCACCTGGAGGTGGCTCGGGGTGCCCCGCCTCGTGGAGTCTTCTGGTGTTCTCTAGAATCTTCTGGTGTATTCCTGACTTGGCGATTGCGTTATCTCCCGTCGGTTTCCTTCTAGGGGAAGCAATTGAGGGCTGTTTTCCTGTTTAATCCCTGCAGATTCATAATTCACCAAAACTCGTGGAATTCATTAGTTTTAAACCCTATACTAAGGTGGAGTTCATGTATTCATCCATTTTCATGTTTATTTGACCTTTAATAATAAGAGTTAATTAATGTCAACATAGGGCATCCATGTTTTTACCATAAAAAAGTATCTCAAGTGATGAATTGGAGTACACCATTGCGAAGAGCTTGTTGAGACGATCGAAACGGACATATCATTTGCTATATTCGGAGTCTCGGATGAAAAGATATTAATTTCGCAACGAAACCTGCAAAAGAAGGATCTAGAAGACACCAGAAGACACCACGAGGTGGCCCGCCACGGGGGCCCACTGGGCCAGACCGACCCGTGGGGCCCACCAACCGACCGGTCGGCCACGGAGGCCGTTTTGCCTCCGCCTTCTGGATCCTTCTTCCACCGCCTCCTAGGATGCATCTCCACCGTCCCTGAAGTCGGTTTGATCCAACGGAGAGTTGTAAACGTGACGCGGATCGATGACATGGAGATTCCTTGCCCCCTACTCCACTTCGGGCTATATAAGCAGGCCAGGAGGTGCCTCTAGATGAATCTCTTCTAGTTCATCTAGAATTAGATCTAGTTCTAGTTCTTCTAGTTCTAGTTCATCTAGTTCTAGTTCTAGTTGTCTAGTTCATCTAGTTGTAATTAGAGATCAGATTAGAGAGAGGTGGAGGAGAGAGCTGAGGAGGAGCCGGATCTGTCGGATCTTCCTCGACATTGTAATGGTGCAACATCTGGTTCGTCTTCAAGTAATCTCCAGGTTCTTCATTTACTATTTCTAAGTATTATATTTAATTTCAGTTCTTGCTTTATTTTATTTACCGGATCTCCGCTCGTATTGAGTGCTCTAGTTATTCATGGTAATTAGAGTAGTAAGCGTTAGTATAGACACAGTGTCTAGACTAGGGTTTACCTGAGTTTGCGCCCAATCCTCCGGATAGTTGTGGTAGCCCCAGAGGTGACAGCTCTGTCAGGTCTTTGTAATCCACCACGTTAGGGTTGGTGTTCTCGTAGAGCTTTCGGCAGCCTTCCCCTAACTACCTTCTTCCCAGTCTTTCTCGAGAGTTGGAAAGGACCTGCTGCTCCGATGTAAGTAAAGTTTAGTGAGCCTTTAATTAGATAGACACGCTTAGAAAACCCTAAGATCTCTCTCTATCCACATTACCATTCTTTTCTTGGACATTCTTAATTCTTCTAGTACACTTCATGTTCCCTATGGAAATCGATACCTTGGAATACTCTTGGGTGAAAGCTACATCGGTATCCGTGCGCTTGTGGATTTTTTTGTGTGCGTTTAAAATACCCAACAGAGATCAAGAGAGTAAAGCTATGAACAAAGACTAAAGAACTGAACATGTTGAGTTGATTAGGTGGATCAAGTGGGGTGCAACTTAAACATGTTTGGTTCTCTATTTATGCGCATACCAGAGTTTAGGAGAAGCTTTTAAAGTGATGGTCACTTACCTTGAAATGTTGCTTTATCATTAAAGAGTGATTGTGTCGAACCACCTTGTGGAAGCTTCTCTTGTCTAGATGGTTGTTGTTCATGAATAGCTTGTCTTCTCTTACCTATCTCACAGTGGGCCAGCTGAGTCTTGTTCTCAACAGGTCCAGACGATGGATTCTTTGTCAGCTATTTTCTTGATTTGTAGGATCAGGTACTATCTCTCCATCTTCAAATTCTTGCAGAGCAGTGGCTTCATCCTTTATGATATCCCCTCAATTCCAGGCAGTTAGTTCTTCCTTTGTCAGGTTAGTCAACATCTTCTCTTGGTTTTCTTTGACTGCTCATAAGTGTTGTAGTTGTTGAAGAGGCAGCGAACCTTTTGGTCAAAGACCCAAAAGTGGATTTTTCTAGGTATGACATAGTTGACAACATTGAAGGTTTTCAAGAACGATCTTCCAAGAATGAGTGGTGGATCATATTCTTCTTCTTGGCTGGGGCAGCGTCTAGTGGTTTGTACTGATCAGAGTGTCTTGAAGTTGGATTTCTCCTTCCTCCCCTTGATCGTGAAGCAAATCTAGACAACAGAATTGTGTCTCCCCCAAGTTGGCTTGTGAGGTAGGTGGATGCCCAAATTTCTTCAACAACATGTTCATGTGTTGAATTTGTAGACCTTGTTGTTGTCGAAGTCATTCCACCTCATCCCCCAAACTAGCTCTTGTGTTGCATTAATGAGAAGAAATGATAAGTTCTCACTGCTTGTGTTTGTACTGTCTAATCGGAGGATTCAGAGACGAGTGCCCCCACGATGGTCTTTGTCTTCTAGTGGCCTAGCTCAGATTTGTTCACCTACTTCCATGGAGTGAGTGCTTTGATTGTAGGTATTGTTTGTGGCACTTATCTGTTGTCTTGTTCTATAAATCTTATTTATCTATGACCAGTGAGTTGTGTCTCCCTTGCGCAAGTTGTTGAAGTTCACATGTCTCTTTATTTCCAGTGTGAGTTCATCTCAAGTCTTTCCAAAATTGATACTGAAAGTTTTCCATCAGGGGTTAGTCCAACAAAATATCCAACATCCACTATAGCATACTATTGGCTCAAAAACCAACCTAGACACCACATCTAATTTGATTTAAGAGGGAATTTTAACCTAAGCATGCTTCAATTAAAAGGCCATTGAAATCAAGATCACCACTCCTAAACTAGGCACCATGGTTCATTTAAGAGATGTATGAAAGTACTTTAAACCTAACATTACTTAGAAGTAATAAATGAAGAACCTGGAGATCACTTGAAGACAAACCAGATGCTGCACCAATACAATGTCGAGGAAGATCCAACAAATCCGGCTCCTCCTCAGCTCTCTCCTTCTCCTCTCTCTAATCCGATCACTAATTACATCTAGATGAACTCGACAACTAGAACTACAACTAGAGGAATTAGAACTACATATAATTCTAGATGAACTAGAAGAGATTCATCTAGAGGGACCTCTACTTCTACTTGAAACCCTAGTTTCTGATATGAAGATGAATAATGTAGATGGAGATTTTCTTGGGGGCACCTCTTGGCCTTATTATATAGTCCTGGATGGAGTAGGGGGCAAGTAACTCATCTTGGACTGTGTTTACAACTCTCCGTTGGATCCATATGCCGAGTTTTGTGCACCGTAGGATCAAACCGACCTTGGGTGGATGGATAACCTCATGGGAATCTTGGGAAATATTCCATAACAGTTCTACGTAGAAAACTAGAAGAGAACCGACTGTTAGAGCCCCGAAACAGAGCTAAACCGGTTAGACTGAGTGATGTCAGTGTTTCTAGAGGATTCTAGAGAGTTCCGGCCAACTGAGCCACCTGGTTGGGCCGGCCCAACTACTTCTCAATAAGGTGAACCGGCGGGCGCCTGCAAAACCGGCCGAGGAGGCCATTCCTTGCTTGCCACGCGTCCGCCTGGGCTGACCAGTGCCCCGCCCGAGCGACCGCGCGAGCGCGCGTACTGCCCCCTGCCGCCACGTGTTCTTGCCGTACAGGTGCGATGCGCTCCCGTCCGCACTCGCGCGAACGCGCGTGCTGCCCTCCAGAGCCACGTGTCGTCCAGCGATAGGGAGGGGCTGGCCGCCTGCTACGTAAACGGAAGTAGCGCCTGCCGCTATCGGTTGACGTCGGGGGTGCTAACTGCGGATACATGGGTGTATACCGAGTCTCTGAGTGATGAGTGATTATCAACTGGGATGATGCGCATGTTCTTTGGCTTGTGTTGTGCAGGTGTCGAGCACAGAGACAGTGATCGAGGGCAAGGTGAAGGTCAAGTAGAGACGTGCCGTTTCGAGGGACCGAGAGTGGCGAAGGGCGGACGTGAGGCTTGGACTGAGGGACCGGTGGCCTGAGGATCAGCTGTGGTGGCTGACAGCCTGGGACAGCGACGAGCGAAGACTTACGGTCATGTGTTGCCTGAGTCGAGGACTTGGGGACACGTGTCAGTGGACGGGGTGCACGGGCGGTGCATCTTCTCTACAACTTCGGTTTGGTGGTAGAGCCAGAGAAAAACCATCGGGTGGACGGTTTCCAGGTTTGGGCCTCAAAACCTGGGCACGGATGGTTTCTGAGTTTGGCCACAAAACTCGGGTTGAGAACAGTTTCCAGGTTTGGGCCTCAAAACCTGGGTGCTGCGGGTTTGCTGAGTTTGGGCCACAAAACTCATGCGCTGGTGGGCTGGTTTCCCGGTTTGGGCCTCAAAACCGGGGGTTGGCTGTGAAGGCTGGTTTCCTGGTTTGGGCCACAAAACCGGGGGCGGAGTCCGTGAAAAGGACGCAGAGCGGGGGCGGCACGTGGCGGCAATCGGTGAGGTTGCGTCGAGGCAACGGTACCTATTGTGCGGGCGTGGCCGTCGGATCACCACCTACCACGAGTTGGTCCAAAATAACCTTAGGGTTTTGCCGGTTCGCTCTGTAAGTAGTTAGGGGTAGAGTGGGAATTAGGAATAGTTAGAATTAGGATAAGTAGGGGGAGACACCCACCTCCCCATTCATCTCAGTCATTTGCTCTTTGCTTCTAGGTTTTCCTGCTCGCCCATCCCCTGCTGTAGCGAACCTGAGATCCACAGAGAAGAGAACAATACCTCTGTGCCCATGAGATTTTGAGGAAGTGAGACCGTAATCTCACTGTTGTAGCGTGTGATAGCCACACGGTTGCAAATTCGTGGTTGTGATTTGCGTTTTGTTCGTGTTCTTCGCGGAATCCTTTTTGGCACGATTTTCCCGTGGATTGATCTCTTTGCTTGGTGCGTCTTTTGGAAATCCGTTTGAACCAAGTTGTACTAGATCGTGAGGCACTTCTTTCCACCGAAGGAATTCATTCCTAACCTCACGAGCTAGTAGATCGGTCGATTTTTGTTTTGGATCGGTTTTCCTCCTTTAGTCTCGATTTCTTCCAATCCATCGATTTGGAGTTAGATGCGAGCCATGATTCCCATGGGATAGCTCACTAACCTCCTTGAGACTCCTCATACCAAGTCTAAGCCTTAGTGCTTTTGATTCGGAGGAGATCGAGTGGATTTCGTGGAAGAACTGTACTGTTTCGGGACCATCGGACGCTGAGTTCGTGAGCATCGGACGCTGAGTCGTTTTCCATCGGAGCGTCCGGTGCCACGTGTCGTCTGACAGTGTTTTTGAAGGAGCATCGGACGCTGACCATCGGAGCGTCCGTTGCCATTAGACGCGCAGGGGGTCGAGCATCGGACGCTAGGGTTGTACTGTAGCAACGTCCGATGCTGGTCCAGTAAGGTTCCAGAATCGCCCTGTTTTCATCGGACGCGTCCGTTGCTTTGACATCGGATGCTGCCAGCGTCTGATGCTGCTGAGTCTGGGCAGTTTCGTCCGCAGTTCGTTCGTCTGTTGTCGGTTTTGATTTGCGGCTTTTGCGTTGGGTTTGTAGAGTTGTGTAGTGTCTCGCTGTGCTTCTTGGAAGCATCCACCCTACATCTAGGGTCGTGCACACTAGCAAGCTCTCGGTTTGCTCTTGGGGTGTTTTTCAGAACAGTGGCGACAAGGTTCCGAAAGGAAATTTTGAAGCTCCCATTCACCCCCCCCCTCTAGTCGCTTTCTGGTAGCATTCTCGGTCCTTCAATTGGTATCAAAGCAGGTTAAGGATCTTCCACCTTAGCCGGTTCCAGATCCACAGAAGGCGACATGGATCGCGGCGTGGGCAAACCGCCGTTTTTCGATTGGACGAACTATGCGTATTGGAAGATACGCATGTCGGCCTATCTACAGAGTTTGGGTGCTTCCATTTGGGATATTTGCATCTCTGCCGATTACGTGGTCTTGGCTGCTCGTGTCTCTCAGCTTCAGATCGATGAGCACGATGCCAATAGCCGAGCCCGTAATGCTCTTTTCTCATGCTTGAGCATGAGTGAGTTTGATCGCGTTTCTCACCTCGCTACGGCTTGGGAGATTTGGGCTACCCTCATGCGTTTCCATGAGGGAACCTCTCAAGTCAAAACCCGCCTCTACGAGTCGTTTAAGCGAGAGTATGAGAACTTTCGACATATGCCTGGCGAGAGCATAGAAAGTTTATTCGCTCGCTTTCAGGTGATTGCCAACAGGATGAGGGCTAACAAGGAGTTGTTGCCTTTCGACGATCATGAGAGAGCTTTGAAGCTTTTGCATACTCTCGATCGGTCGGTGTGGGATTCCAAGGTTCAGGCGATCATCGAATCGCCTAACTATGAGACCCTCACGTGCGACGAGCTCTGTAGTAAGCTCAAGTCCAGTGAGATCGATGCCATGGCGAGGGCTTCTTATGAAAATCCTTCTAGCCCATCAATGGCTTTGCTTTCTGGCTCTTCTGCTAACCCCTCTGGAGGTTTTGCACTCTCTTCTCTCTTTTCTGTCACAGAGGAGCAGCTGGAGTCTTTAGGGGATGACGAGTTGGCTATGCTCGCCAACCGGTTCTCGCTGTTTCACAAAAACCGCATGAACCGTCGCCGCGGAGGAGGACGCTCGGGATGCTATGAGTGCGGCGACCCCAACCACTTCATCGCCAACTGTCCCAAGAAGAAGCACTCATCTGGGAAGGGCGATCATGGGCACAAGTACGACTCCGGCAAGTGCAAGGAGAAGTACGTCCCCGCAAGGCACAAGCGGAAAGGGCGGCTTCAACAAGGAGTACATCAAGACAAAGTACTTGGAGAAGGCCCAGGCTGAGCAGCATGCTTTCTTCGCCACGCTCAGCGACGTCGACGACTCGGACGATGACTTTGCTTCCTCAAGCGACAATGAGTTCGAGAAGAAGAAGAAGATCGAGGACAAGCTGAACGGTCTCTACTTCTTCGCCGACGACGACGGCTTCTGCACCATGGCCCTCGGCATGGAAGTCAATGGCGAGCTGGAGGAGACCCCTCGGAACGACGACGACACCTCCCAGGTATCTCTGACCCCCGACGAGCTTTCTGCTGAGGTCGAGAAACTTACTGTCGTGCTCCTTAGTCAGGATAAGTTGCTTAGGCGTGCTGCTAGAGAGCGCAAGGAGTTTAGGCAGAAGTGGGAGGATACGGTGAAGGAACTTGAATCTGTCAAGTCCACCGTTGTTGTCACCGAGGAGGAGGAGTGTGAGATGTGCACCACGCACATGACTGACCTTCTCACTTTGAGGGGTAAGTATGTGGCGTTGGTAGGAGAGGTGGATGAGCTCCGGGCTAGACCCATGCTGTTGGGTGCGTGCAAGACTTGTCCTGTCTTGCAATCTGAGTTGGCAGAGAAGAATGCCAAGATTGTGTCTCTTGAGGAGGCCAACTCAGGTAGCACATGTGTGGCTAGGTGTGTTCTTTGTGAGGGTTTGGAGATGGAGATTGCGAATGTGAAGCATGACAAGATGCAAACCGAGGAGGAAAACACATACCTTTGGACCATCTTGTCATGGGTGTCTAGTGGTGAGCCACAGCTCGGGATGATGATCTCCCAATTCAAGCGAGCTGCTGGAGGTCCTGGTGTAGGTTTTGCTCCGGGTGTTGATGTTTCATCTTTTGGGAAGATTGGAGAGTCATGTGGTCTTAACCCATGTGAGAAGCCCAACTCCACCACTACTCCCAAGCTTACCAAGATTCCACCCAAAGAGCCTCTCAAGCCTAACACCAAGGATGGGGTCTTTGTTGAACCTCCGAGAGCTCCACCAAAGAAACAAACATGGGCTCCCAAACCAAACCACCTCAAGAACAAGCTGGACACCATGCCACCCATCCAGGAGGAGTTTTTGCCACAGAAGGGCAAAGTGATCCACACCCACAACCGTGTGTACCAACAACCCCCTTTGAGAGCGGTGAGGTACCATTGTGAGCACTGTGGGAGAGATGGACACTTGAGTGAGTTCTGCTTTCGGCGCAAGAGAGAGGCGCGCCGTGCAAGGGAGATGAACAACCCGGACATGTACCATCCTTTCCATGATGTACATGTATCGAATGTTCAGAGGAGAGGTCCAAGGAGAGCTGCTAGGCCTAGAGGTCCAGAACCTCAAGTTCCCAGGCCTAGGCAGCAGAGAGGATGTGCCCGGCGGGAGCCTGCAGTTGTAGGCTATGGACCCCGTGGCGGTGGCTTTGTAGTATCGCGGTGAGTGCTCCTTCACCAGCGGACCACGTTTTCCTCAGCGTGGTGATCGCTTTCCCCGTAGGCGTGCTATGAATGGTTTTTCTGCTAACCGTTCTTTTGAGCAGCCGGCCCAACACTGGTATTCTCCTTACTTCATTAACCCCAGTGTTGGACCATATGCTCACCCTATGTCTTTTTATTGATGTAGGTAAAACGATTGGAGAACGTTTCGTTGGTGGATTCCGGGTGTTCAAGGCACATGACCGGAAATGCCAAAGTGGTTCTCCTGTCTTAGTCCGGTCACCGGAAAGGAGTTTATCACCTTCGGCGACAATAGCAAAGGTAAGGTTTTGTTTCGTGGGTCGGTGCGAGTTATTGAGCACTTTGTGTTGCGCGATGTTGCTCTTGTTTCTAACTTGCATTTTAACCTTCTTTCTGTTTCGCAACTCTTTGACGACGACTATGAGATTCGTTTTAAGCCAAATCTCAGTCGTATTTTGGATCCCCACGGCAATCTTGTTTGTCTGATTTCGCCCTTTGGAAAAGTCTTTCGTGCAGATTTCTCGGAGTCTTTTGGCATTTGCCGCTGTCTTGTGGCTGGACCTTCCTCCTCTGATCTTTGGAAGTGGCATAGGAGACTAGGACATTTGAGCTTCGACTTGCTTGCAAGACTTAGCTCACTTGGCCTAATCCAAGGATTGCCCAAGTTGTCGATCGAGAAGGATCTTGTTTGCCATTCTTGTAGACATGGGAAGATGGTTGCTGCTCCCCACCATCCAGTGACTCAGGTCATGACCAAGCGCCCTGGATAGCTTTTGCACATGGGCCTTGTTGGTCCGGCTCGGGTGAGCTCGGTTGGGGGGGAGTGGTATGTGCTTGTGGTTGTTGACGATTTTTTGAGATATTCGTGGGTCTTCTTTTTAGCTGAGAAGACTGAGACTTTCTCCCTTGCTCGCAATCTGATTTTGCGTCTTTAGAACGAGTTCCCTTTAAACTCGATGCGAGCTATTAGGAGTGACAATGGTTCCGAATTCAAGAATTCGGATTTTGAGAAGTTTTGTAACTCTTTGGGTTTAGAGCATCAGTTTTCTTCCCCCTACACACCGCCACAGAATGGTGTTGTAGAGAGGAAGAATCAGACCCTTGTAGAGATGGCCAGGACGATGCTCGATGAGCATAGGACTCCTAGGCGATATTGGGCCGAAGCTATGAGCACTGCATGCTACATTTCAAATCGCATTTTTCTCCGAGCTTTCTTGAAAAAGACCTCTTATGAGTTGCGTTTTGGAAAACTGCCCAAGGTGAGTTATTTTAGAGTTTTTGGTTGCCACTGTTTTATACTTAAGAAAGGCAACCTGGAAAAATTTGAGTCTCGTTCTTCTGATGGTATGTTTTTGGGTTATGGCACTCATACTCGCGCTTATCGTGTACTTAACCTTGACACTAACCGAGTCATGGAGACATCCGATGTCACCTTCGACGAGACCATGGTTTGTCCTTCTTCTCGCTTTGAGCGTGCAGGTGATCATGAGGTTGGCGAGCCTCTTTTCGATGATGAAGAAGAAGGTGCTGAAGGGATAGATGACCCAGCACCTCCTCCACCTGCTGTGCCGCAAAGAGCGGCTTTTACGACGACTCACGGCCCCGACACGTCTTCTTCCTGGGGGCCATGGGATCCGCCACCCCGAGAGGTACCTTTTGTACCCGGGGAGGCACCAGCTGCTGTTGAGGGGGAGATCACTTCGGCAAGGGAGGCGCCACAACACATTCAGCGCCAGCACCCGCCTCAGCTGATGATCGGCAGCATCGACGAACGCGTCACCCGGTCAAGGCAAATCTCTCACTATGCTCATTCTGCATTTGTTGCTGATTTTGAACCCTGGGATGTTGGACACGCTTTGACGGATCCGGATTGGGTCAATGCCATGCATGAGGAGCTTGAGAACTTTGAGAGAAATCGGGTTTGGGTTCTAGTGTCTCCACCTTCTGAGTGTCACCCAATTGGGACAAAATGGGTTTTCAAAAACAAACAGGGAGAAGATGGCCATGTTGTGAGAAACAAGGCCAGACTCGTAGCCTAGGGATATAGTCAGAAGGAGGGGATAGACTATGAGGAGATGTTTGCTCCTGTAGCTTGTTTGGAGGCAATTAGGATACTCTTGGCTTTTGCTGCATGCAAAGGTTTCAAACTTTTTCAAATGGATGTCAAGAGTGCCTTCTTAAACGGCTACATAGAAGAGGAGGTGTATGTTAGACAACCCCCCGGTTTTGAAAATCCCAAGTTTCCAAACCATGTCTTTAAACTCCACAAAGCTTTGTATGGTTTGAAACAAGCCCCTAGAGCCTGGTATGATAGGTTGAAAACCTTTTTGCTTGCTAAGGGTTTAAAATGGGTTGTGTAGATAAAACGCTCTTTCTCCTCAAGCAAGGCACTGATACACTCTTGGTCCAAATTTACGTGGATGATATCATTTTCGGTGGTTCTTCTCACGCTTTGGTTGCCAAGTTTGCAGATACTATGAGCAGGGAATTTGAGATGAGCATGATGGGCGAGTTGACGTTTTTCCTCGGGTTGCAAATCAAGCAATCCCGGGAAGGGACGTTCGTGCACCAGGGCAAGTACACCCGGGACATTCTGAAGAAATTCGATATGGGTGAGGCCAAGCCTCTTCCAACACCCATGTCGACCATGACGGCCCTGGATGCGGACAAGGAGGGAGAAGCAGTGGACCAGAAGAAGTACCGGAGTATGATCGGGTCGCTGCTGTACCTGACGGCGACACGCCCGGACATTCAGTTCACGATGTGTCTTTGCACGCGATTTCAGTCTTCGCTGCACACCTCTCACCGTCAGGCAGTCAAGCGCATTATGAGGTACTTATGCTTCACTCCTGAGTTTGGGATTTGGTATTCTGCTTCCTCCACCCTTTCCCTTTGAGGTTATTCCAATGCCGATTTTGCTGGTTGTCGCATTGAGCGCAAGTCCACTTCTGGGACTTGCCAGTTTATTGGTTCTTCTCTTGTTTCGTGGTCTTCTTGCAAGGAGTCTAGTGTCGCCCAGTCTACCACAGAGGCTGAGTATGTTGCTGCGGCTAGCTGCTGTTCCCAGTTACTCTGGATGATGGCCACTTTGCGTGATATTGGTCTGAGCTTTTCTCGCGTTCCTTTGCTTTGTGACAACACGAGTGCTATTAGCATTGCTAAGAACCCCGTGCTTCACTCGAAGACCAAACACATTGATGTGCGCTTTCATTTTCTGCGAGACCACTATGAGAAGGGTGATATCGACCTTTGCCATGTCGATACTCATCATCAGTTAGTTGATATTTTCACCAAGCCTTTGGACCAATCAACCTTTAATCGGTTGAGAGGTGAGCTTGGTGTGTGTTTCCCCTTTTAGATGGGGGAAACATTTTGGTTCTTGTACGATAGACTGACTCTTTTTCGTTTGTCTTTGCTTTCTTTTGCATTTCAGCATACGCTATTACATTCTGAGCTTCATGTATATACTCTTTAGAATGTGATTATGCTCTGTTTAGTATGCTCCGATGCTTATGTTGATGCTATGTAGCTTATGCTCTTTCTGATCACTGATAAATGTTGTGAGCTGAGCTATTTTGAATGGTGAACCTGCTTAATGAACTTAAAATCTAAATACGTTCACCATTGAGATGTGCAACTAGCATGTGTCGGATGTGTTGAGTTCACTCGTGCTTTTCATATATGCTAGGTTGCTATGTCTCTAGTTCTGAGTCATTCACTTGCTTGGTATGTTCATATTCTGTTTAAAATCTGAACCAAGTTAAGTGAATTGGAAAGATCGAGATGTGATTGCTTGTCAACACATCACAGCTTCGAGACTGTTTCTCACTGCACTTTGAGTTAAACTTGAGCTGTGTAGTGTATGACCGAAACTGTTGCTTTAAGCTTCTGATTGCTTCTGCATAGGCTTCGCACAGTTGGAAAGTTAGGCAATGACAAGCTTTCAACCTCTCGCAGTTACATGCTGAAATTTGAACTTGTGTAATCTTAACCGCTGCAACTCCGATTAAAATTTGAAAACACAAGTCTATGTTTCATTCTGCAGCATGATGATTGAACTTTGCTAGGGGCACCTTGTATACATGTTTAGCACTTGTTCGAATTCCTGTCTCTACATGTTCAGTGCTCTTTTGATGGTGAATACTTTTGGCTAAAAACTGCTCACTTTGCTCATATGTTCATATTTCATATTTGGTGATCAGTTTGAGCCTTCGCTAGCTTGTATGCTTTCCAGTGAGTCGTTGGAGCTATACTATTTAGAGCATCTTTGCATTCTCTTGACTATATTCCTGAAGCTGCTAACTTGCATTTTGACTCATATGCATTTTAGAAGGGGGAGAACTTCTCTTGTTTGGCACTTTTGATGGTGCATTTTCTAAGGGGGAGAAAATTGCTTTTGGTTCCTTTGCTTGATGGTGCATTTTCAACTAAGGGGGAGAATTAGGACAAATCATACCTCCCATGTTCAAAGGGGAGAGGAATCGGTTGTGTGCACCATGCAAGGGGGAGCTTGCTCATGATGAGTTTTTGAAATTTCCAATTGGTTCGGAGCGTTTTTGCTAGTTGTGTTGAGCTTTTGCCTCTTTCTTGAGGGACTAGCATTCGCCTTTCAGATTTTCAATTGGTGTCGAGCTTTCTTGCTAGTTGTGTTAAGCCTCTGTGCCTCTATCTTGAGGGACTAGCATTTTGCTTCGCTTTTTCAATTGTTATTTGCTAGCGGTGTTGAGCCCGTTCTGCCTCTTCTTGAGGGCTAGTTTTGCTTTGCTTGGTTGTGTCGAGCCATTGCCCATGTCTTTGGGGACCAAGTTGTCTTGCTCTTTCCACTTGACCTTCTTCGGCTTTGCTATGCTTTTGGGTCATTTGGTTGAGTTCTCATCTTCCTTCTTTCTTCTTTCTTCCTTTTATTATGATTTGTGTTGGTAGTTGACAATGCACTCATCAAGGGGGAGATTGCGGATACATGGGTGTATACCGAGTCTCTGAGTGATGAGTGATTGTCAACTGGGATGATGCGCATGTTCTTTGGCTTGTGTTGTGCAGGTGTCGAGCACAGAGACAGTGATCGAAGGCAAGGTGAAGGTCAAGTAGAGACGTGTCGTGCCGAGGGACCGAGAGTGGCGAAGGGCGGACGTGAGGCTTGGACTGAGGGACCGGTGGCCTGAGGATCAGCTGTGGTGGCTGACAGCCTGGGACAGCGACGAGCGAAGACTTGCGGTCTTGTGTTGCCTGAGTCGAGGACTTGGTGAAACGTGTCAGTGGACGGGGTGCACGGGCGGTGCATCCCCTCTACAGCTTCGGTTTGGTGGTAGAGCCAGAGAAAAACCATCGGGTGGACGGTTTCCAGGTTTGGGCCTCAAAACCTGGGCGTGGATGGTTTCCGAGTTTGGCCACAAAACTCGGGCCGAGGACGGTTTCCAGGTTTGGGCCTCAAAACCTGGGTGCTGCGGGTTTGCTGAGTTTGGGCCACAAAACTCAGGCGCTGGTGGGCTGGTTTCCCGGTTTGGGCCTCAAAACCGGGGGTTGGCTGTGAAGGCTGGTTTCCCGGTTTGGGCCACAAAACCGGGGGCAGAGTCCGTGAAAAGGACGCAGAGCGGTGGCGGCACGTGGCGGTAATCGATGAGGTTGCGTCGAGGCAACGCTACCTATTGTGCGGGCGTGGCCGTCGGATCACCACCTACCACGAGTTGGTCCAGAATAACCTTAGGGTTTAGCTGGTTCGCTCTGTAAGTAGTTACGGGTAGAGTGGGAATTAGGAATAGTTAGAATTAGGATAAGTAGGGGGAGACACCCACCTCCCCATTCATCTCAGTCATTTGCTCTTTGCTTCTAGGTTTTCCTGCTCTCTCATCCCCTGCTGTAGCGAACCTGAGATCCACAGAGAAGAGAACAATACCTCTGTGCCCGTGAGATTTTGAGGAAGTGAGACCGTAATCTCACTGTTGTAGCATGTCATAGCCACACGGTTGCAAATTCGTGGTTGTGATTCGCGTTTTGTTTGTGTTCTTCGCGGAATCTTTTTTGGCATGATTTTCCCGTCGATTGATCTCTTTGCTTGGTACGTCTTTTGGAAATCCGTTTGAACCAAGTTGTACTAGATCGTGAGGCACTTCTTTCCATCGAAGGAATTCATCCCTAACCTCACGAGCTAGTAGATCGGTCGATTTTCGTTTTGGATCGGTTTTCCTCCTTTAGTCCCGATTTCTTCCAATCCATCGATTTGGAGTTAGATGCGAGCCATGATTCCCATGGGATAGCTCACTAACCTCCTTGAGACTCCTCATACCAAGTCTAAGCCTTAGTGCTTTTGATTCGGAGGAGATCGAGTGGATTTAGCGGAAGAACTGTACTGTTTCGGGACCATCGGACGCTGAGTTCGTGAGCATCGGACGCTGAGTCGTTTTCCATCGGAGCGTCCGGTGCCACGTGTCGTCTGACAGTGTTTTTGAAGGAGCATCAGACGCTGACCATCGGAGCGTCCATTGCCATCGGACGCGCCGGGGGTCGAGCATCGGACGCTAGGGTTGTACTGTAGCTGCGTCCGATGCTGGTCCAGTAAGGTTCCAGAATCGCCCTGTTTGCATCGGACGCGTCCGTTGCTTTGACATCGGACGCTGCTAGCGTCCGATGCTGCTGAGTCTGGGCAGTTTCGTCCGCAGTTCGTTCGTTTGTTGTCGGTTTTGATTTCCGGCTTTTGCGTTGGGTTTGTAGAGTTGTGTAGTGTCTCGCTGTGCTTCTTGGAAGCATCCACCCTACATCTAGGGTCGTGGACACTAGCAAGCTCTCGGTTTTCTCTTGGGGTGTTTTTGGAATAGTGGCGACAAGTTTCCGAAAGGAAATTTTGAAGCTCCCATTCACCCCCTTCTGGTCGCTTTCTGGTAGCATTCTCGGTCCTTCACTAACGTCAGCGATGATGTCAGCACTCCTTTTTAGTTTGGAAATTTTATATCTTTGTATTCCATGCTCCAAAAATAGCAAATAATGTATCCATTTTGATCAACGTGACGAGTTATACGCAATGGTGTTCTCCAAATCACCTTTTGAGATACTTTTATATGGTGAAAAATTCAATATCCTGCAAAAACAACGGAGATCACCAAAACTCATGGAACTCGTTAGAATAAACCCTACAACTATGCTTTATGGTTCTTTTCATGTTAATTCATGTCATAGTTGATGGTATAATATTGACTATAAGGACCGTCAACACCCACCTTCATACGACGTGACCTAACCGACCTCTACTTTGTATCTTGACTGTTGTTCAATGTCAGTTTGATATGAGGGCTACGGTTCATCCCACAGGGCTATATAAGAAACCCCAAACCCCCCTCCTGTAGGCATCTTCATCTTCAGATCAATCATTTAGTTAGAGGTAGCCTAGACAACCAAGAGCTCCACCATCCAAGGGCATAGCTAGAATTAGAAGAGTCGAGGGAAGCTCGGATTCCGTATCTAGTCAAGAGGATGCTAGGTAATTAGCCTTGTAACTTCTCTGTTGTATCAACATTGTTCTTCTATTTGTCTAGTTGTCTTCTAGTTCATGATCTTTGTGTGCTAATTGTGTTCTAGTTCATCTTCTAATTCATCTAGTTCATTTGTGTGTTCTAATCTAGTTCTAATTACCTTTCTAGTTCATCCTAGTGCTTCTAATCTACTTCTAATTGTTCATCTAGTTCTTATTCATCTTCTAGTTCTTGTTCTAGCTAGTTAATACTTGTCATGACTTGTTACTATTTTGTGTTCATAATTATAATGTCCATTGTCTGCATTGATTATATGTCTAGCATAGCTAGGGTATCTTTATGTTTATGCTCTTGTTCGTATGGTGCTCATTATGTCGATCGCAGAGTGAGTCGTCAACATTGTGTAATCATGGTGCTTCTACGTTGTTTACCTGTGAATGCACCCTATATTCTGGGTCAGCAAGTGGTAGTTTGCGAGAGTGACTCTTATAGCCTCGTTGATTCCTCTGTAGCCCACTCCCCGAATATAGGCCAAGTAAGACCTGGTCACCCGGAGGGGATAGACTCTGGATCTGATCCTCCATGTGTGATGTCTCCTGCATATAAATATAAGTTATTCTAACCATGATTGCTAAACATAATTGCACTAATTGACGTAGTCTATTACCTATAGTTAGAACCATATTAGGAAGTTAATCTGTCTCTTTCTAGTTCTAGTTATGATCTAACCTTGGATGGAAATGCTCTGTGGAACTCTTTTCATTTTACTCTGTTCTATTTCATTTATCTTATTTATCATATACGATTGATTCCTATGTTGAGTAGATCTAGTGGAACTCTTATTACAATCATACATGTGTGTGTTATAGTTTGTAGATGTTTATCTTCTACCACTCTCTTAAGACTTAGAGGTGGAAGGCAACAATATAAATAATGATACCTTGGAAACTTTCCTAGGTGAAATGCTACAACGGATGTATTTTATCTGTACGCTTGTAGATAATCTCATTTCATATTTTATAAGGGCATGATCATAAATACAATCCACATTGAAAGTGCATGTTGTACTTAAGTATGTTTTGGATGACTTGATGACACATTGATTAAATGTCTAATATGTTTGCTAATTGTGACACAGGAAAAAGGTTATCACACAATGTACTTGAAATGAAATGCAAGGCCCAAAAGATGGATTGTTGTATGAAAATCATTTCACAAGAACAAGACAACAATGAAAATGATATTGATGAAAAGGCTACTCTATTGTGGGATAATCATGATTCATACATGTGCTAACAAAGGATTCAAAATGAAGTGTGATTGAATGTAGTTGGTGATGATAGCAAGGAAAGAGTCTTCGAGGTACTAAGCTCGGGTGAAGGGCAAGCGATGACTTGACGACCAAAGAACCAAGCTATGGTGAAGAAGAAAATACTTGCATTTAGTCGAAGGATCAATCAAGCTTGAAGATTACATTGAGTGGAGAATCAACATTCCTAGCAACAATATTGATTGAAGTGACTTGACACATTTGGATTTGATCATATCACATGTATGGAGTCAAGTCACATGCTCAAGATGGCTATGCTCGAGGGATATCTACTTCTAAACATGATAAGCATTCCTCTAAATGAAGAAAGTGAAAAAGAAGCGACTTTAATTCAATGGAGATCAACTCAAGAGGTTTAAAACTTGTTTTTCTATTTATCTTTAGTAAATAGGAATGTCGTACTATTAAGAGGGATGCAACATATAGTAGATGATTTATCATAAGTGCTCAAACCAACCGAAGTAAGACATGAGAGAGGTAGGACTAACATCTACCTCTTGCTAAATGTTCTATGAGCAGAATTCATACTGGACACGTCCAGTATGCATACCAGACATGTCTGGTATTAGCTGGTAGTACCGGCCATGGTTGTCGGTAGTACCGCTATTTAAGGGCAGTTCACAAGCTTGCTGGTCTTGGCCAGTATTTGGCCTACCGGTAGTACCGGCCTTTTTCCGGTAGTACCGGCCTCCGGTAGTACCGGCCCTTTGGTTGGTAGTACCATGATTTATTCACAGCAGAGCAAAGTCTCGGATCTTAGCAGAGTTTGGCCTACCGGTACTACTGGCCTTTGGGCCCGGTACTACCAGTAGCTACCAGAACAAAGCCAATGGCTACTAACGGCTAGTTTCGTGGGTGGGGCTATAAATACCCCCAAGCCTTCTCTTTCGAAGCCTGCTAATTCTGCTGGTTCCCACACACATTCTAGAGCTTTCAAAACACTTTCCAACTGGCACCAAACCGGCAGGTTCCATGATTTAACGATCTTTTTCTTCTCCTTGTCAATTACAGGTCAAATTGACTGGCACGCCCGAAGTCGATTTTGCTAAGAATCGGCACCACCGCTTGCTGAAGGTCTAGGAGGTCAGGACTTGCTCCGTACCCCTCTAAGGACCGTACGCTCGAGTGTGTTGGCACTCCCGACCGAGATTTTGCGTCAACACATTCTTTTGGCACGCCCGGTGGGACATGATCGTCTGAATCATGACGTTTGACAATGAAGAAGTACTGCACGTGAAAATGGAGGACCTCCCGGAGGAAACTCAGCGCTTAGTAGAAGAAATTGTTGATCAATATCGACACTTGTGCCTATTAAGTTTCAGCAAGACTAGGGATAAGAAGGTCGTTCAAAAAACCTACCTTCCAAGAGTGGTCTTTGATGGTCATGTTGATCCAATGGTCCAAGTCCAGCACAATGCTATGCAAGAAGTGATCAGCAAGGCGATGGCGTCCACTTTGATGAACCACAATGAGGTTTTTCTCAACAGCCTCACAAATGCCATTAAAGAAGTTTTTAACCTGGGTGGTGACAAAAGAGGTCCAACGTATACCATTGGGAATACTCAAGGAGCTGGAACTTCTACTGGACCTCAGAGCATTGGTCCAAATGGCAACGGAAACCAGATGATGATCAACCCTGGGGGCATGACACCGCAGCTAGTGCAACAGCCGATTGTGAGTAATAACATATACTCATCGGCTACAAAAATAGCTCCTCAGGCAAGACGCATTATGAGAGACTTCAATACGCCGCCATATCAAGGCAACGTAGCATCTGGTGATATCCCTCAAGGGCATCATTATGTTTCTATTTTCTATACTTTGCATGCTCAAGAGAACCCAGGGTATAACGGCAACACCTTCGGGGGGCAGAACATCGGCTATCAGAAGCCGGTGAATCAGATTGACTAGTTGATGAATCGGGTAACTGACCTGGTTCAGAAGCAATTTGGCTTGACACCAAAATCTACAGTGACTGGTTACAAGAAGCCATATCCAGAATGGTTGATCAGGTTGTTCTCCCTCCAAGGTATAGAATTCCTGATTTTACCAAGTTCACAGGAACTGGTTCAGTGTCAACCATGGAGCATATAACCCAGTTCTTGGTCCAGCTCGAAGAGATTGGTGATGAGCAAGCACTCAAAGTTAGGATGTTCCCTCTCTCTCTATCTGGTTCGGCTTTCTCATGGTTTTCATCTCTGCCACCCAATTCCATTCAAAGCTGGGATGACTTGGAAGATAAATTCCATAAGTATTTCGGCTTCGGAGTATTGGAAAAAGGCTTAGTGGATTTAATCGATACAAGGCAAACGAATAATGAGTCTGGATGCCAGTACCTCCAAAGATTCAGAGAGATGAAGAATCAATGCTTTTCCTTGACATTGCCAGATTCAGAGGTGGTTAGCATTGCAATTAGAGGGTTGATACCTGCTGTCAGAGAGAAAATTGGCTTCGGTTGTAACAATATGGCCGATTTAGCTAAAAAGGTGGCAAGTATTGATGCCCAAAATCAATACAATCAAGTCTTTAAACCTAAGAAAGCCTACAATGCGGAGAGTCATTTCTTCCTGGAAGATGAAAATGATAATTCAGAAGATGAAAGTGATAAAGAAGTGGCTGCTGTAGACTGGGTTTGGAGAAATAATGAATACATGCCTTGGGCAAAGGTTAAGAGTACCGAGAGAGATGTAAAATATAGCTTCGATATCACTAAGGACGACAAGATATTTGACTACTTGCTGGAAAAAGGTTAGATCAAGTTAACTGGGAATCATACCATCCCATCGGCCGAGGAGCTTAAGAATAAAAGGTACTACAAGTTTCATAATTCGAGTACCCATACTACTAATGATTGCCGAGTTTTCAGAGATATGATACAAAAGGCAATCGTTAAAGGAAGAATAGGTCTGGAAAAGGCCAAGGGCATGGGCATCAATGGTCATCCTTTCCCACAGAATATGGTAGCCCCAGCACCTCGGAGTGAAATCAAGGTGTTGACTTCTGATAAAGCCAAGGCAGATAGGACAGTTGATCCAAAGAAGCAATTAACAGCCAGGGAGTATTAGAAGATGAAAGGGAAGAAAAACAATGATCAACGTGATCAACCTGAGACTTCAAGGGCTGGTGAAGCAAGAAGGCGTCCAACTGTCAGGATCTTACTGAACAAGTGGCAACGTCAGAAGGAAAGGAGACAAATGCAAAGGGAAAGAGATGAAGAAGAATATCAAGAGTGGCTCGAAGAAGAAGAGTATAGGAAGTCTAGGGAAGAAGGAAGACGCATCAGAGATGAAGAAAAGAATCATTGGGACTGTCCCTTCTTCAGACATTGTTGGAACGAGGGCTTGAAACTTCGTACTCTTCGTAATTGCCCAGAGTGCAGTGATCAATACCAAGAGTATAGGCAGTCAAGAGACAACCATCGATCTGTACATGAAAGATTAAGGTTTGGAAATACAGATCGGCGTATAAAAAACAAAAATGTTCATAATCGGCTTGGAGCAAGATTAGCCGATCATGATCATCCATGGCAAGAGGGACAATGGTGCCCTGGTGGCTTGACCAAGAGCCAAAAACGACGGGTTCAAAGATTGAGAAACGATGAAATCCAAAAGAAGAAACCCAAAATCTGGCGAGTAAAGCAAATAGCCGATAAAGGTGAATCGTTGGCTAACATCGCTGCTCTGTTCATGCTACCTGCTAAGTTTAGATCCTCTCATCTTGAAGAAGACTTTCTCAAAACAGTTGACGAAAGTCAACAGCCGATCCAAGCAGTCGGCTTCGAAAAATATATTTAATGGATTATACAGTTAACAAAGATGGGAGTAAGATGGGTAAACGTTTCACGTCGGCTGACGAACTAGAAGCAGTTGATATTGGAAACGGTGATAAGCCGAGGCTGACATACATTAGCGCCAAGTTGGATCCCAAGTTTAGGCAAGAACTTATTGCATTATTGAAAGAATATAAAGAATGTTTTGCCTGGGATTATTCTGAGATGCCTGGTCTTGATCGATCATTGGTTGAGCATCGACTACCTATTAAGCATGGGACTCGGCCTGTGAAACAAGCTCCAAGGAGGATTAGAGCAGAAGTTATGGCTGATGTGAAAACAGAAATCACTCGACTTTACGAGGCTAATTTCATTCGGCAATGTAAATATGCTGAATGGATATCTAGCGTGGTCCCTGTATATAAAAAAACGGAAAAAATGAGGGTTTGTATTGATTTCAGAGATTTGAATAAAGCTACTCCAATGGATGGCTACCCAATGCCAGTAGCAGATATGTTAGTCGATGCAGCAGCTGGACATAAGGTTATCAGTTTTATGGATGGCAATGTTGGTTATAACCAAATTTTCATGGCTGAAGAAGATATACATAAGACTGCATTCAGATGTCCAGGCGCTATAGGCTTATATTAGTGGGTAGTCATGATCTTTGGGCTTAAGAATGCCGGTGCAACTTATCAGAGGGCTATGAATTATATTTTTCATGAGTTGATTGGCAGGATTGTTGAGATTTATATTGATGATGTGGTGGTAAAGTCCAAAGATTATCAAAAGCATCTTAAAGATCTCAGAGATACTCTCGAATGTGCAAGGAAGCATGGCTTAAGGATGAATCCCCACAAGTTTGCATTTGGAGTGTCGGCTGGTCAGTTCTTGGGGTTTATGGTACACGAAAAAGGAATTGAAGTTGGTCAAAAGAGCTATGATGCCATTGACAAAGCAATACCACCAACCACGAAGACTCAATTACAATCTTTGATCGGCAAAATCAATTTCATCAGGAGATTTGTTTCAAATTTATCAGCCAAGATTTTGCCATTCTCGGTTTTGTTAAAATTGAAGGATGATCAAGAGTTTAAATGGATAGATGAGCAACAGAAGGCGTTCGATGAAATCAAAGAATATATGAAGTCTCCACCAGTTTTGATTCCTCCTCAAAAGAACAAACCTTTCAAGTTATACGTGTCGGCCGATGATCATATAATTGGATCGGCCTTAATGCAAGAATTTGAGGGCAAAGAAAGAGTGGTATTCTATCTCAGTAGGAGATTGCTTGACCCAGAGACAAGGTATTCTCCTGTTGAAAAATTATGCATGTGTTTGTACTTCTCATGCACCAAGCTTCGACATTACCTATTGTCTTCTGAATGCATGGTAGTATCAAAGTTTGATGTGATCAAACATATGTTATCCATGCCTATCCTAAATGGGAGAATTGGAAAATGGATTCTTGCATTATCGAAATTTGACATGAAATATGGATCGGCTAAAGCGGTTAAAGGTCAGGTAAAAGCTGATTTTGTTACTCAACATCATGAAGGACCGAGAATACAATAGCAAGGCGACCAGAGGGGGGTGAATGGGAGCTCAAAAAATTTCTCTCGAAACTTTGGCCTTTGTCCCACAAATCAACCCCCAAAAGCTTCGATCGAAACCGTGATGCTCACTGTGACCGAACCTCTTGAATTATCAAAGCCCACGTGTACCTGTCCTTGTCCTACAGACCTCAGACAGTCGTACCCGATGCCCAATAACCCAAAAGACCCATCACGTGTCATCGGGTAACCCGACTCATCCACGTTTCCTTATATTCCCAGGATCATTGCAAGAGTCATTGCAGTATTACAACATTTCACAAATAATATACATCAGAGATAAAAGTGCGGAAGTATTACACCATAAGTTTACAAACCAGTTGTTCAACACACGTTGTTATTACAAACCATAGTTTTAAACCTCACCCTAGGTAGTGGAAGCAACATTAATATAACTGTATTTCACACAAATAACCCCGCCTAAGGGTTGCATTACTCCTCCCCGGACACGTCCTGCTCAATGACGGTCACGCAACAAGCCTCAAAGCAAGGCTGCTCGTGAACGTCACCTGCAACAGGGGTGAACAACCCTGAGTACAAAGGTACTCAACAAGGCTTACCCAACAAGAAAAGAGAAGGAACAGGTATGCTGGTTTGGGTAGGCTCAACAATACTTTTCGTTTGCATAAAAGCTTACTAAAGTAATTCTAGATCCAAATTTTACTTAATCATTTAAGTACATGGTAAGAACTGAAAGTGAACACTAGTGAAAGATCATTATCATTCTTTTTTTTAAACCAGTTCCATTTTATTCTACGATGCGGGTCGAAAGATTGAGTCTCCTTAACCGAGGAGCACGACGATTCGAACCGATTAAACCAGATCTGGGAGTTTTCCACGATCATACGACATATGTAGACCCTCGATCACACATATATCAACCCCAACCTCGGATCCTCCAAACAAGACCGGGTCCGCGCCACCCGAGAGTACTTGTACACCTCCAATCCGGGATTTTAACCCACGAGGGTAGCTAGTACTCCCGCCATCTCTCCACTCCCAGTGCGCGAGTAGCCGTTCTCATCTAAGAACCACCAAAGTAGGGCTTACCGTAGCATATGATCGGTACTTCACAGTTTCTCAATCTAGCAGGCCAACAACGGTTAACCCTAACCCGACACATCCGGGTCACCCTGCACCAACCCAAGGTTCGATGCATGTGCCCGTCTGTCTTAACCATCATTCTTTCTCATTATCATTCCAAAACGATAAGTATCGAAAACATTTATCAAAAGTTTCATAAAGCAAGGCTAAGCATTTCTATCATTTGCATAAAGCAGGTATCAAGGAATGATATATTGATAACAAGGTTGATCATGCATCAACAGGTTTAAAGCATTTATTTGATAAACATTTAATGCATCAGGTTATTGAAAGTAAGTGTAATTGTAAATCCAAGGAAATGGTTAAATGAACCGGGGCTTGCCTTCATTGACCGAAAAAGTCGGGAACTCCTGATATTCCGGTTCAACTGGACACTCCAAACTCCCTGGACCAACCTCGATCGGACAATCGACCTCTTCGGAAACTACACGATAAAGGAGTGCATGCTTGATGAGATGCTCATGACATGATCATGGCAAAGATGGAAATTTACTAAGTTATAAACACTTGACTTGTAATAACTTTCCCTCACGGTAAAGTTGCAAGCCAACAAAACCAACTTGTATAAACTTACATGGTTTACATGAGTGACGCTTGCCTGCATCAAGCAGCAGATCAAAATAATTCACCTAACATAACCTTCAAATCTACCATAAAGAAACTTAGGTTTTCATGTTTTACAACATTACTTATGCATAAAGAAAGCAATTTAATTACAATGAAATTAAGTTGTGAAGCAAACTATGCTCAAACTAGTTCCAACTTTGTACATAGATTGGGTATGTCCCAAACAGTGCACCAAATAAATTTTAGCATTTTTGGAGTTAAACTCGATTTTATAAAAATCATTGAACAATTATTTACGAATTAAAAGGCACAATTTTTACTGCAGATCAATATACAAAAACATGCCTACATTATATTTTTCATAAAAACTACACCTCTCAGAGAACATGTACAAATTTTTCCATGATTTTTGGATCAATAGATTAATTCATACAAAAATAACAAAATCAGCATTTGCATCCATATAACGAAAATAGATTATAGCACTTTAAATAAAAACAGCCCTGTTGGGCCGAAACTGCCCAGCTCGGCCCAACTCGCAAGCAAACCGGCCCAACTCAGGCCTCCCCGCGTTGCATAGCCAAATTTGCAGAAAAACCCTTCGGCTTTAACCAAACTTCAACTAAGCCCTGGACACTGTTGAGCACTATTCAACTGAGTCATAGACTTTGCACCTAGGCCCTCGGGTTTAGTCGAATTCCAAATGACACGTCCCTGACTCCGCGGCTGACGGCGGCGAGCTCGGCTCGCGCACGCCGGAGCAACGGGACCTCCTCGAGCCAAACCAACCGGCTCAGCACCTTCCCCTTGCCCTCACGACTCTGATGAGCCCTCAAACTCCCTCCCTCGACTCTCTCTCTACTCCGACGACGACACCGGCGGACGCGGAGGCACGGCGGCGGCACGTCGGCCAGCTAGGAGCTCTACCGAACCCACGGACATGCGCATCAGCACCAGAGGCTCACCACGACTCTAGCGGGCTAGATCTCCGAGGTTGACGCGGCTCCGAACAGCGAGGACGACGACGACGGCGAGTTCCCGCGGTGCGGCTCGACAGCGACGGTCTGTTCCGGCTGCGACAGAGGGAGAAAAGGTCAAGGACCTGGCGTTAGAGCATCAGGAAGGACAGAGAAAGTGAGAACGAGGCTCAGGTGAGGACGAACGGGTTCCGAAGTTGCTGACCACGGTGATTGCGTCGATGGCGGCGTCCGGGACCGGAGATGAAGACGACGGTTACGCCGGGCTGTTGCGGGGGCGAGAGGGGCTGCGACCTAGCTCTACAGCTCCGCAACGGCGAGGCGAGCTTGTTGGTGCGGTCAAACGGAGCGGATGAGCTCTCTTACGACCGGCGTAGCTGAGCGGAGGGAAGACGGCGGCGGCGAGCAAGTGGAGAAGAAGGACGCGACACGGCGCTTCTGAGGGACGAGAGAGATGGAAGAGAGGACCGTGGGGTGTCGCATGCGCGCACGAAGCTAGCAGGCAGCTCGCTGGCGCAGCGCATGCGCCTCAGCGCGAGCTCTGCACAGGGGAAGCAGCTCGCTGGCCGAGCTCCGGATGCTTCCCCCCTTGGCACTGTTCCTTGCTTCTCTCCCCTTTTCTGAATTTTCGAAATTACTTTTGAAAACTGAACCACACTTCAAGATTTGTCAAACTATGAAATGTAGAGCTTGAAAAATTGTACAACTTTGCTTTAACACTCTTTGGATGATTTCAAATGGAAATAAGTCAATTTGATCAAAATAGTTCAAACCGATTTCAAATTTGAAATTTGAAAAGGGGACAGAGTTAGGGTTTTACAGTAAAAGCAAAATTACTTTTGATTTTGCATTGACACTTGAAAAATAGTCAATGTATGAAATGTTCATTTTGAAATTCTCTACAACTTTGGTGTAGATCTCAAACTCAGATTTCAAATAGTTTTTGAAATGCAAGTTTAAAGTCAAAAGGTGACCATTTCCAGGGATTGAGTAAATTCAAAATTACTTTAAATTTTGTACAGAAACTTGGAAAACTTTGAATACCAAAGTTGTACCTCTCCTCAAGATCTACCAGAAAGCTTTTAGGGTCCACCCCTAATTATGCATAGATTTTGAGTTCACTAGAAAGGGCTAATTAACTTATATAGGAATTTAATGATTTTCCATTTTTAAGCTAAATGAATTTTGTGTTCTTTTGAATTGTTGAACTTGGATGCATGCCTTTATCTGACTTTAGTCAAATAGGAATGAACACAAGTTACTTCATAATGACATTCTAAATTAGGTTTTTGAATTGCATCACAAGCATATAAACAAAGATGCTCACATAACAGGAATTAAACTTATTTTAGTGAATGCATCTCAAGGTGAGCTAGCACATGATGCTATGAAATGCTTATGATGACATGACAACATTTTATTCATGTAAATACCTGAGGTGTTACATCCTTTCCCCCTAAAATAAATCTCGACCCGAGATTTAACCACAAACCAAACCAACTACTAAAGTTGTGGGATACGGGGATAAAGATTACAGATGTTTTACAAAAACTAGAAACACGTTTTATTCGTCAACCTCTTTCATTGTCCTGACTGTACGGTTGCATAGAATTCAGGAAACTGCTCCATCAGAAATTCTTTGGTTTCCCAAGTTGCTTCTTCCTCAGAATGCTGACTCCATTGAACTTTATAAAACCTGTTAGTGTGTCGTCGAGTCACTCTATCTCGCTGATCGAGAATTTTGATGGGATACTCTGAGTAAGTCATATCAGGCTCAAGTTGTACCCCTTCAACATCAATCACTTGGTCAGGAACTCGCAGACACTTCTTCAGCTGAGAGATGTGAAACACATTATGAACCTCTGACAGATGAGCTGGTAGTTGAATGCGATATGCCACTTTGCCACACTTGGCTAGGATTTGAAATGGTCCGATGTAGCGGGCAGCAAGCTTTCCTTTGACCCCGAAATGATAAACACCCTTGGTGGGTGACACCTTTAGATACACAAAATCTCCTTTGGCGAACGTCAAAGGTCTACGCCTTTTGTCTGCATAGCTTTTCTGTCGGGATTGTGCTATTTTTATATTCCTTTGTATGAGTTTGACTTTCTGTTCGGTCTCTTGAACTAGATTGACACCAAAGAACCATCTTTCACCAGGTTCGGACCAATGTAAAGGAGTCCGACACCTTCTGCCATATAAAGCTTCAAATGGTGCCATATGGATACTCTCTTGATAGCTATTGTTGTATGAGAACTCCGCTAATGGTAAGCACTCATCCCACTTAAATGGAAAGTTAAGAGCACATGCCCTGAGCATATCTTCTAATATCTGATTTACTCTTTCAGTCTGCCCCTTTGTTTGTGGATGGTAAGCTGTGCTGTGTAATGGTTTAGTGCCCAGAGACTCATGTAGACTTTCCCAGAATTTTGAAACAAACTGAGTACCCCTATCTGAGACAATAGTCTTCGGAACTCCATGCAAACTCATAATCCTCTAAAAGTATATCTTGGCATATGTTGATGCCGGGTAGACGGTCTTGACTGGTATAAAGTGTGAAACCTTGGTCAGACGATCTACTATAACCCAAATAGAGTCGTAGCCCTTGGATGTTCTTGGCAAACCAACAATAAAGTCCATACTAATGTCCTCCCATTTCCAAGCAGGAATTGGCAATGGCTGCAGTTCACCAGCTGACTTAAGATGAATGGCTTTGACTTTCTGACAAGTATCACATCTGGCTACATACTTTGCAATTTTGATCTTCATCTTAGTCCACCAGAATCTCCGCCTAAGATCCTGGTACATTTTTGTACTCCCCGGATGAATCGCAAACGGGGTAAGATGAGCTTCATCAAGAATTTGCTTTCTCAACTCAGGATTCTTCGGAACGACCAGTCTGTCTTCGATCCAGACCACTCCTGCTTCGTCAACTCGGAAGCAAGAAGCTTTGTCTGCCTTGGCTTTCTCTTTGAGGTGAACAATACCCTTTTTTTCTTTCTGAGCAGCTATAATCTGATCTTTGATAGATGACTGAACTGATATATTAGACAAACTGCCCTGAGTGATCATCTGAATACCCAGTTTTTCTAACTCGGAATAGAGAGCAAGATCTACTGGTCTGACCATGGTACAGTTGCAACGAACCTTCCGACTAAGAGCATCGACTACCACATTTGCCTTTCTGGGATGGTAGTGCACTTCGAGATCATAATCTTTGATTAGTTCTAACCATCTCCGTGGTCGCATATTCAGCTCGGACTGAGTGAAAATATATTTCAGACTCTTGTGGTTGGTGTATATGTGACATGTGTTGCCCAAAAGGTAATGACGCCAAATCTTTAAGGCATGGACAATTGCTGCTAACTCTAAGTCATGAGTTGGATAGTGTTCTTCATGACGCTTCAACTGCCTGGATGCATAAGCTATTACACTGCCCTCTTGCATCAAAACACAACCAATCCCGATACCAGAAGCATCACAATACACATCGAACGACTTCTCAATATTGGGTTGGGCTAAGACTGGTGCTGTAGTCAAAAATTCCTTTGGCTTCTGAAAAGCTTCTTCACATTTATCTGACCAGATAAACTTGACTTCATTCTTTAACAACTGAGTTATAGGTTTGGCAATTTTGAAAAAGTCTGGAATAAACCTGCGGTAATAACCTGCCATACCTAGAAAACTGCGAACTTGATGGACAGTCCTAGGGGACTTCCAATCAAGGATTTCTTGTACCTTGCCTGGATCCACAGCCACACCTTCAGCCAATAACACATGACCCAGAAATGGAACTCTGTCTAGCCAAAACTCACATTTACTGAACTTTGCATATAGCTGATGGTCTCTCAGACGGCCCAACACTACTCTGAGGTGTTCAACATGTTCTTGTGGATTCTTGGAATATATCATAATATCATCAATGAATACCACTACAAACTTGTCTAGCTCAGGCATGAATACGGGGTTCATCAGGTACAAGAAGTGAGCTGGAGCATTTGTCAACCCAAAGGACATGACTAAGTACTCATACAGGCCATACCTGGTGGTGAAAGCAGTTTTAGCAATATCTTCAGGCTTTATTTTTATCTGGTGATACCCAGACCTCAAATCTATCTTGGAAAATACCTCGGCGCCCGTGAGTTGATCAAACAGAAGATCAATCTGCGGCAACGGGTACTAATTCTTCACTGTTCCTTCATTGAGCGGACGATAGTCCACACATAGCCTCAATGTTTGGTCTTTCTTTTTGACAAACAAAACAGGGCAGCCCAATGGTGATGCACTAGGTCTGACATAACCTTTATCAAGTAATTCTTGCAACTGAATTTTCAATTCTGCCAGTTCTTTAGGTGGCATTCTATAGGCTCGTCGAGATATTGGTGTTGTTCCTGGCTTTAGCTCTATGCTGAACTCAACATCACGGTCTGGTGGTAACCCCGACAAGTCTTCAGGAAACACATCCGGGAACTCACAAACTACTGGAATATCCTGAACCTCTTTAACTGTTGTTGCACAGACGCTGCCGCACATTTGGTCAACGGTTTTCTTTGGAATCGGAAGTTGGATAAAGAGTTTCGAAGTACTATTAGGTAGAATCAACCTGACTGTTCTATGCAAGGCATCTAATACTGCCTTATGCTGGTACATCCAGTTCATCCCTAGGATCACATCTATATCATGATCCTTGATTACTATCATATTAGTGGGATAAGTATGCCCGACAAACTCTATGGGCACTTGATGCGCCACTTCCTTTGTGCATAAACGACCTCCAGGTGTGTGTATAAGGAAATTTTCTTGTGTTTCCCCAGTTGGTATATGATGTTTTTCAACAAATCTCTTACTGATAAAGGTATGCGATGCACCAGAATCAAATAGTAATACGGCAGGATGGTGAGCGACTGAAAACATACCCATCATGACGGGTTCCCCTTCAGGAATATCTGCTGCTTGCGCATAATACACCCGGCCAATCTTCTCGACGGTCTTATTCTTCTGATTATCATTGCAGCTTTGATTCTACTGTGGCTATTGTTGTGGCCGCTACTGGGAATTCTGACTACCTTGTCCTTGCGGAGTATTTGGAGTACTCTTCCTCGGATACGGGCAGTTACGGGAGAAATGGCCCGGTTTCCCATAGTTATAGCATGGGTAGTTGTGGTTCTGGGAGTTTGGGTTTGAATGCCAGGGGCATTCGACTGTCGTGGATAGTTAGGGTTCACAACAGTTCTAGCAGATGACTGTTGTGAGCTGGCTTGTTGTTGCTGGGGTGGACGGTACGGTGGACGGTTATGCTGGACTGGGTGGTATATGATACGATGGCGCTTCTTATTGCCACCAGACGATCCGGTCGAACCCCCACCTTTCCTCTTCTTAGCTTCAAGATGCTTGAAATGCTTCTCTTCTGCAGATATAGCTTTATTCACCGCATCATTGAAGGATATATTATCGTCGCACATTGCCAGCATCTTCTGCATCTTCGTATTCAGCTCCCTCATGAAGCAACTGCACTTCTTGTCATCGGTATTCACGTGATCCAGAGCATACTGAGACAGATGATTAAACTTGCCAATATACTGCTGTACTAGCTGATCCCCCTGCTTGAGGGCTAAGAACTCTTCGGTCTTCATCCGCATCACACCCGCTGGAACGTAGTGAGCTTTGAAAGCTCTCGAGAACTCATCCCAGGTAATGCGGTGTCCTGGAGTTTGGGCAGCTTCAAAGTTTGCCCACCAAGTCCCCGCAACTCCCCTTAACTGTTGGGCTGCGAAGGATGGCTTCTGAGTTTCAGTGCAGTGGATTAGCTCAAACTTCTGATTCATAGTACGGAGCCAATCTGCAGCTTCTAAAGGCTCATCAGCCCTTGTGAATACCGGCGGCCTGGTTTCTGTGAAATCCTAATAAGTACTTTCCTGGGCCTGATGATGATGTCGGCCACGCTGCCCATGTGGTGCGTTCTGAACTAGGCCCTGTAGCAGACGTGCATTGTCTGTTGTGGCACGCATGAGTGCAGCAATGGCTTCTGCCAATGTTGGTGAAACTGGGGGTGCGTCGGGAACACCCTCCCCATCATGAGGCGAACCAGCCCCATCAGCAGCACAGGTACGAGGCATCTGCTCATAAACAAACCAAACTTTATTGATCTCTGGGTTATGATACAAAAACAGTAACTGCTTACACACTCATGTTACATTATTCATGCATAACAGAACTGATACATGATTCATCTAGCTTAGGATCATGTTAAGCTAAACTATTACACAACCCCTACCCCCCTAGGGTTCAAGATCCACGCCTGACACTCTGGTGGGAGACGACTCACTCGTTACCCTCACTCTCACTGTCGCTGTCATCAGCAGACTCAACCACATCAGGATCTTCCTCACTCTGCCCATCTACCTCTCCATCATCAATGATCGTACCCATCTCATCTTCAGCTGCATCTGGAGGTGGAGGTGGATGGAGTTGATCATATAGCACATGGACTTCCTCATGCAACAGGTCATTGAATGCTTCTATATCCGTCACATACGCCTCCAACTCATGCAAACGGGCTAAAGCGTTATCTTCTCGCTGCCAAGCTGTGTTCCTTTCTCCAAGCATGTCAGTCATGACTTTTTCTGCATTGACCACGCTTCTGTTGGCCTTTTCCAGCTTGATTTTCATACCTCCAACTTTGGCAAGTGCCAAGCTCTTCTCCCGAGAGGTGGTGGCCAACTGGGATTTCAGCTCATGGACCTCTGCCCGTAAGTCCTCATTGATCCTCTAACTGCTGCTGGACCCTTCCTCCTTGCGGGATGCAAGTTGGTGCATGGGTACACCATGAGGACCCGTACTCTTGCGAGCTGTCTGCTTGCTGCACGGCATCCTGGTGAGATAAGATTTTGAATTAGGCAGATAAAGGAAAATACTTTTTAAATAGCAAGAGAGGATTGGATTCTAACCCTTACCCAACTATACCATATACCATAAGTTGATTAAGCATGATGCATGAAACGTACTTACTCATAAAGCATATAATTTAAATTATACTCCATTACATAGGAGTAGGAATTTAACAACAATTTCAAATTAAGGCTTAACTTAACATGCTGCTCCACTTAACAATCTATGATCTACTACTTAAGACAGAACATAGATCGAATAGCATGAATAGGATAAGTCAAAAGTATTTTGGACCGAACAAAATTTCAATTAGTTTTGACTCAAATCATTTTGAAGTTTTGCAACAATACTCCAAGACTGCTGCAATGATCGCTCTGATACCAGCTGTGACCGAACCTCCTGAATTATTAAGGCCCACGTGTACCTGTCCTTGTCCTACAGACCTCAGACAGTCGTACCCAGTGCCCAATAACCCAAAAGACCCATCACGTGTCATCGGGTAACTCGACTCATCCACGTTTCCTTATACTCCCAGGATCATTGCAAAAGTCATTGCAGTATTACAACATTTCACAAATAATATACATCAGAGATAAAAGTGCGGAAGTATTACACCATAAGTTTACAAACCAGTTGTTCAACACACGTTGTTATTACAAACCATAGTTTTAAACCTCACCCCAGGTAGTGGAAGCAACATTAATATAACTGTATTTCACACACACAACCCCGCCTAAGGGTTGTATTACTCCTCCCCGGACACGTCCTCCTCAATGACGGTCACGCAACAAGCCTCAAAGCAAGGCTGCTCGTGAACGTCACCTGCAACAGCGGTGAACAACCCTGAGTACAAAGGTACTCAACAAGGCTTACCCGACAAGAAAAGAGAAGGAACAGGTATGCTGGTTTGGGTAGGCTCAACAATACTTTTCGTTTGCATAAAAGCTTACTAAAGTAATTCTAGATCCAAATTTTACTTAATCATTTAAGTACATGGTAAGAACTGAAAGTGAACACTAGTGAAAGATCATTATCATTCTTTTTTTAAACCAGTTCCATTTTATTCTACGATGCGGGTCGAAAGATTGAGTCTCCTTAACCGAGGAGCACGACGATTCGAACCGATTAAACCAGATCTAGGAGTTTTCCACGATCATATGACATATGTAGACCCTCGATCACACATATATCAACCCCAACCTCGGATCCTCCAAACAAGACCGGGTCCGCGCCACCCGAGAGTACTTGTACACCTCCAATCCGGGACTTTAACCCACGAGGGTAGCTAGTACTCCCGCCTTCTCTCCACTCCCAGTGCGCGAGTAGCCGTTCTCATCTAAGAACCACCAAAGTAGGGCTTACCGTAGCATATGATTGGTACTTCACAGTTTCTCAATCTAGCAGGCCAACAACGGTTAACCCTAACCCGACACATCCGGGTCACCCTGCACCAACCCAAGGTTCGATGCATGTGCCCGTCTGGTCTTAACCATCATTCTTTCTCATTATCATTCCAAAACGATAAGTATCGAAAACATTTATCAAAAGCTTCATAAAGCAAGGCTAAGCATTTCTATCATTTGCATAAAGGAGGTATCAAGGAATGATATATCGATAACAAGGTTGATCTTGGATCAACAGGTTTAAAGCCTTTATTTGATAAACATTTAATGCATCAGGTTATTGAAAGTAAGTGTAATTGTAAATCCAAGGAAATGGTTAAATGAACCGGGGCTTGCCTTCATTGACCGAAAAAGTCGGGAACTCCTGATATTCCGGTTCAACCGGACACTCCAAACTCCCTAGACCAACCTCGATCGGACAATCGACCTCTTCGGAAACTACACGATAAAGGAGTGCATGTTTGATGAGATGCTCATGACATGATCATGGTAAAGATGGAAATTTACTAAGTTATAAACACTTGACTTGTAATAACTTTCCCTCACGGTAAAGTTGCAAGCCAACAAAACCAACTTGTATAAACATACATGGTTTACATGAGTGATGCTTTCCTGCATCAAGCAGCAGATCAAGATAATTCACCTAACATAACCTTCAAATCTACCATAAAGAAACTTAGGTTTTCATGTTTTACAACATTACTTATGCATAAAGAAAGCAATTTAATTAGCATGAAATTAAGTTGTGAAGCAAACTATGCTCAAACTAGTTCAAACTTTGTACATAGATTGGGTATGTCCCAAACAGTGCACCAAATAAATTTTAGCATTTTTAGAGTTAAACTCGATTTTATAAAAATCATTGAACAATTATTTACGAATTAAAAGGCACAATTTTTACTGCAGATCAATATACAGAAACATGCCTACATTATATTTTTCATAAAAACTACACCTCTCAGAGAACATGTACAAATTTTTTCATGATTTTTGGATCAACAGATTAATTCATACAAAAATAACAAAATCAGCATTTGCATCCATATAACGAAAATAGATTAAAGCACTTTAAATAAAAACAGCCCTGTTGGGCCGAAACTGCCTAGCTCGGCCCAACTCGCGCGCAAACCGGCCCAACTCGGGCCTGCCCGCGTTGCAAAGCCAGATTTGCAGAAAAACCCTTCGGCTTTAACCAAACTTCAACTAAGCCCTTTACACTGTTGAGTACTATTCAACTGAGTCATAGACTTTGCACCTAGGCCCTCGGGTTTAGTCGAATTCCAAATGACACGTCCCCGACTCCGCGGCTGACGGCGGCGAGCTCGGCTCGCGCACGCTGGAGCAACGGGACCTCCTCGAGCCAAACCAACCGGCTCAGCACCTTCCTCTTGCCCTCACGACTCTGATGAGCCCTCAAACTCCCTCCCTCGACATCTCTCTCTACTCCGACGACAACACCGGCGGACGCGGCGGCACAGCGGCGGCACGCCAGCCAACTAGGAGCTCTACCGAACCCACGGACATGCGCATCAGCACCAGAGGCTCACCACGACTCTAGCGGGCTAGATCTCCGAGGTTGACGCGGCTCCGAACAGCGAGGACGACGACAACAGCGAGTTCCCGCGGTGCGGCTCGACGGCGATGGTCTGTTCTGGCTGCGACAGAGGGAGAAAAGGTCAAGGACCTGGCGTTAGAGCATCAGGAAGGACTGAGAAATCGAGAACGAGGCTCAGGTGAGGACGAACGGGTTCCGAAGTTGCTGACCACGGTGATGGCGTCGATGGCGGCGTCCGGGACCGGAGACGAAGACGACGGTTACGCCGGGCTGTTGCGGGGGCGAGAGGGGTTGCGGCCTAGCTTTACGGCTCCGCAACGGCGAGGCGAGCTTGTTGGTGTGGTCAAACGGAGTGGACGAGCTCTCGTACGGCCGGCGTAGCTGAGCGGAGGGAAGACGGCGGCGGCGAGCGAGTGGAGAAGAAGGTCGCGACACGACGCTTCTGAGGGACGAGAGAGATGGAATAGAGGACCGCGGGGTGTCACACGCGCGCGCGATGCTAGCAGGCAGCTCGCTGGCGTGGCGCATGCGCCCCAGCGCGAGCTCTGCACAGGGGAAGCAGCTCATTGGCCGAGCTCTGGATGCTTCCCCCCTTGGCACTGTTCCTTGCTTCTCTCCCCTTTTCTGAATTTTCGAAATTACTTTTGAAAACTGAACTACACTTCAAGATTTGTCAAACTATGAAATGTAGAGCTTGAAAAGTTGTACAACTTTGCTTTAACACTCTTTGGCTGATTTCAACTGGAAATAGGTCAATTTGATCAAAACAGTTCAAACCAATTTCAAATTTGAAATTTGAGAAGGGGACAGAGTTAGGGTTTTACAGTAAAAGCAAAATTACTTTTGATTTTGCATTGACACTTGAAAAATGATCAATATATGAAATGTTCATTTTGAAATTCTCTACAACTTTGATGTAGATATCAAACTCAGAATTCAAATAGTTTTTGAAATGCAAGTTTAAAGTCAAAAGGTGACCATTTCTAGGGTTTGAGTAAATTCAAAATTACTTTAAATTTTGTACAGAAACTTTGAAAACTTTGAATACCAAAGTTGTACCTCTCCTCAAGATCTACCAAAAAGCTTTTAGGGTCAACCCCTAATTATGCATAGATTTTGAGTTAACTAGAAAGGGCTAATTAACTTATATAGGAATTTAATGATTTTCCATTTTTAAGCTAAATGAATTTTGTATTCTTTTGAATTGTTGAACTTGGATGCATGCCTTTATATGACTTTAGTAAAATAGGAATGAACACAAGTTACTTCATAATGACATTCTAAATTAGGTTTTTGAATTGCATCACAAGCATATAAACAAAGATGCTCACATAACAGGAATTAAACTTATTTTAGTGAATGCGTCTCAAGGTGAGCTAGCACATGATGCTATGAAATGCTTATGACGACATGACAACATTTTATTCATGTAAACACCTGAGGTGTTACATCACGACCCTTGGAAGAGGGTGGATGATCCCTAGGATCACAGCGGAGCACCACAAAACGATAGCAAACCAAACGCCAAAAGCACCGGCACAAATTTGCTCCCCAAAAACCAAGTCTCGAACATCGATGGAAGGCTACGTCGAGAAGTCTCCAAATACCAATGCCAACAAGTTGCAAAGATACCTAGGGAGGTTCGTTGGTCAACACTAGGGCCAAACGAGAAGTCCGGAAACCAAGCGAAGAAGCCGGGAGAACAAACGCACAAAACCGGAGGCTTCAGCCAAGTCCCGGACTGTCCGAGGGTCAGCCCGCTGACTGTCTGCCCAACGGCGGATTGTCTGGGAATCAGTGTCAGACCGTCCGCCGGCTAAATCCCAGAAACAACACAGATGCTGCAAGTCCTCTGGACGTTCCCGGACTGTCCACGAACTCCAACGGCGGACTGTCCGCCGGTCACTCAAAAGCAAAATGCCCGAGGAACACAGCCACTGGTCCGGCTCGTCCCCGACGTGCGGACTGTCCGCCGGTCAAACCGCGGACTATCCGCGACCACCCAGTGAAGGCAATTTTGGTCGCCTTTCACACACAACCTCCCAAATCCAAATCAAATCTCAATCCCACGTTCCCAAACTTGGAGAAGATGATCACGAGGTAGTTAGGAGACTATCCCCAAGAAATCATCCGCTCAAATCAACTCAATCACCGGGAAATCAAAACGGAAGGAGTATGAACGAAAAAACACCAAGAAAACGAAATCAACCCGATCTACTTGTTCGTGAGTAGTTAGATGAATTCCTTCGATGGAAATGATCTCCTCACAATAAAGAACAAGTTGATTCAAACGGATTTCGAAAAGATGCAGTAGAGAGGGAGATCGAGTGATGGGAAAATCGTGGAGAAATGAAGAACACGAGCCAAAACGCGAATCAACACATCGATCTGCAACCGTGTGGCTACCACACGCTACAACAGTGAGATTACGGTCTCACTTCCTCAAAATCTCCAGTACACAGAGGTATGGTTCTCTGCGGATCTCAGTTGCTACAGCAGGGGATTGGGAGAGCAGGAAAACCTAGAAGGCTAAGAGCAAATGACTGAGATAGGATGGGAGGTGGGTGTCTCCCTCTACTTATCCTAATTCTATTTCCCACTCTACCCTTAACTAATTACATAGAGAACCAGCTAAAACCTAGAGTTATTCTGGACCAACTAAAAGATAGTTGTGATCTGACGGCCACGCCCGCACAACTGGTAGCGTTGCCTCAACGCAACCTCACCGATTGCCGCCACGTGCCGCCTCCACGCTGACCGTCCTTTTCCTGGACTTCGCCCCCGGTTTTGAGGCCCAAACCGGGAAACCAGCCTTCACGACCAACCCGCGGTTTTGAGGCCCAAACCGGGAAACCAGCCGACCATCGCCTGAGTTTTGTGGCCCAAACTCAGAAACCCACAGCACCTAGGTTTTGACGCCCAAACCTGGAAACCGTCCACTCGGTGGTTTTTCTGTGGCTCAACCACCAAACCGAGCCATAGAGGGGATGCACCGCCCGTGCACCCCGTCCACCGACACTTGTCCCCAGGTCCTCGACCCAAGCAACACCGTGCCCGCAAGTCTTTGCTCGTCGCTGTCCCAGGCTGCCAGCCACCACAGCTGATCCTCAGGCCATCGGTCCCTCAGTCCAAGCCTTACGTCCGCCCTTCGCCACTCTCGGTCCATCGGCACAGCATGTCTCTACTTGACCTTCACCTTGCCTTCGATTACTGTATTCGTGCTCGACACCTGCACAACACAAGCCAAAGAACATGCGCATTATCCCAGTTGACAATCACTCATCACTCGAGACTCGACATACACCCCTATATCCGCAATCTCCCCCTTGATGAGTGCATTGTCAACTACCAACACAAATCATAATGGAATAGAAGAAGGAAGAGGAAGGAGAAGGAACTCGACCAGATGACCCAAAAGCATATCAAAGTTGAAGAAGGTCAAGTGGAAAGAGCAAAACAACTTGGTTCCCAAAGACATGGGCAACGGCTCGACGCAACCAAGCGAAGCAAAGCTAGCCCTCAAGAAGAGGTAGAACAGGCTCAACACCACTAGCAGGAAAGCTCGATACCAATCGAAAAATCAATTGAAATCCAAGCAAGGATAGAGCTAGCCCTCAAGAAGAGGCAGAACGGGCTCAACACCGCTAGCGAGAAAGCTCGATACCAACTGAACAAGCACAAAGGCAGAGATGCTAGTCCCTCAAGAAAGAGGCAAAGGCTCAACACAACTAGCTACCGAAAATGCCAAAAGTGCTCCGAACCAATTGGAAAGTTCAAAAACTCAAAAACCGAGCCAGCACAAACTCCCCCCTTGAGGTGCACACAACCAGGAAATCTTCACCTTAGTTCAACTCGGAAGGCACATGATTTCTCCCCCTTAGTTGAACACAGAAGGCACTCATGATTTGTCAAAATTTTCTCCCCCTTTGTTGAAAATGCATCAACAAGCAAAAATGCACCAACAAGCAAGTTTCATCCCCTTGACAGAATGTCTTCCCCTTTCAAAATGCAATTGAGCCAAAATGCAAGTTAGCAGCTTCAGGAATATAATCAATACAGTGTAAAGATGCTATGCAAAGTTTAACTCCAATGACACAACGAGAAGCCTACATTCCAGCAAAGGCTCAAACTGATCACCAAATATGAAATATGACCATATGAGCAAAGTGTGCAGTTTTTAGCCAAAAAGGTAGTCACCATCAAAATATCACTAAACATGTATAGACAGGAAGTCAAACAAGTGCTAAACATGTATACAAGGTGAACTACCCCTAGCAAAGTTCAATCATCATGCTATAGAATGAAGCATATACTTGTGATTTCAAATTTTAATCGGAGTTGCAGCGGTGAAATTTCACAAGTTTAAATTTCAGCATGTGATTGCGAGAGGCTGAAAGCTTGTCATTCCCTAACTTTTCAACTGTGTGAAGCCTATGCAGAAGCAATCAGAAGCTTAAAGCAACAGTTTCGGTCATACACTACACAGCGCAAGTTCAACTCCAAGTGCAATGAGAAACAGTCTCGAAACTGTGATGTGCTGAAAAGCAATCCCATCTCGATCTTTCCAATTCACTTAACTTGGTTCAAATTTAAGAACAGAATATGAACATACCAAGCAAATGAATGACTCAGAACTAGAGACATAGCAACTTAGCATATATGAAAAGCACAAGTGATTTCAACACATTCTACACATGCTAGTTGTTGGTAGTTCTTAGCTTCACTAAAGATAGAGCTAGGCAACTATCCCCGGTAACGGCCCAAAAATGCTTGTTGACACTAGCTAACGTCGTTACTAGGAGTAGACTATGGAATCTATTCCCGACAAAGGTGTCAGAAGTGCTTGTAGCAAGTCCAGTCACTATACCTAAAGGAATGAAGCTAAAGCAGCTATCTACTAATGTCAAATGGGGTTGTCAATCCCGACACTAGTAGGAGCTAGCTAGAGAGGTTGCAATCTACCAAGAGGAGATTCTGCAAGCGCACAGAACTATTGTAGTAGCACTTCGCTTGGGAGTACCAGGTGTCGATTTATTTGATCCAAAGGGAAGGCTAGGTTGGTGTATGAGTCGAGTCAAGGAGGGGATGAGAGTCGAAGAAAAGAGAAAAGGGAAAAGGAGAGAAGGGAAGAGAGGGGATGAAAGGCTAGAAAGAATATATGGGTGGATAGGTAAGGATGAAATGGATGGTAAGGTAAGGTGGAAAGATAAGTAGATCAGGGGAACTAAAGATAACTAAGATAACTAACTAATAACTAATAACTACTCCTAGATAACTACGAAGCAAGATAGGCAAATGTCAATAAAGCAACCAAGTTAAGTAAAGTTTTATTCCTATCTTGTCAAGTACCGAGGCGTACTAGCCTTTACCACTGACTTAGGTTGAACGCTAGCACAACGAGCCTTACTGTTAAACTGGGCCAACTACATGGTGGAATTCAAGGCGCACAGGGTTGTCACCACCTGCTTGCTACCACAACTATCCGGGGGTCCAGCCGTATCTGAAGGTAAGTCTATAACTAAGCACCACGCTTAATTATATTCTAACTATCTCTACCCTAGCTTTGAATAGAGACACCCTTGCGGACGTCAAAGAAAATACTTGACTTAATAAGATAAGAACTAAACTAACTAAGCAACCTATTGGCAAAGATCAAACACTAAGCACACTAGAGATTAACTACTATGGCTAAGTGAATTGAACTGTAGGATAGATAGGTCACACTCAAGGTACTTAATAAAGTAATACTGAAAGTAATACTAAAGTAATACTAAGATAAAGATAAGTGTACCTGAGATACAAGAGAGCAAACCAGACCAGAGACGCCGGGAAATCAAATGAACTCTGATGCCAGTCGCTCGCACCCACTTCTCTCTTAGCAAGCTCTACGCTACTATACCACTGGTCAGGGCTGAGCTGTGCTAAACTAAGAGCCGCGCTGTAGCGAGGGCACTATAGCTATACTCTCTCTACTAGCTAACCTACTTGCCTAAGCTCTCTGAGCTCTCACTTGCTTGCTTCTACTTGCTTTGCTTCTCTTGCTTGGTGTGTTGCTTTGGTGTGGTGTGTGAATGAAGTGATGCCTCAAGGGGGGTATTTATAGCCTTGTGGAGTGAGGGGGGTACTTATAGGGGGCAGCCAACCGACCTAGGGCAAACCCTAGTGGCGGGCGCCAGCCCTAGGTGGCGGCCGCCACCCCCCTCACCGTTGGATGCACCGCCATTGCTTCAACGGCATCCAGGAGCTCCAGAGAGGCGGTGGTTAGGTCGGTTGCATGTCCAAGTAACCGCCATTCGGTCTTGATCCACGCCTCTCCCTCCTGAGCCCTCCGATGCTACTGACCTAGTGACCAAGGGCCAAGATTTGGCCTTGGGGTGGTCACACAGATCAGTGACGTGGCAGGGGGGAAGTTGGGCTTTTCCATGTGGCGGGCGCCACCCCACTAGGGCCTAAACGGGTCCTGGTGAGTGGGCTCGTCTCCTGGTGGGTCCATTCTCCAAATTTGGTCCAAATCCTGCATTCAAATAAAAATCTATGGACATGTGGAATTTGGTTAGTTTGAAACCTATTTGACTACATTTCATACCTTTTTGGTGAATTTTAGGGTAAAATGTTGATGGTAAAACAAGTGTTTAAGGACCATCAACACTAGTTGCATATCCCAATGGTGAATATTTGAAGTTTTATGTTTATTAAGCAAATTCACCATTCATAAAATAGTTCAGCTCACTACATGTATCAGTGATCAGAAAGAGCATAAGCTACAAGCATCATCATAAAGCATCGAAGCATACACTATGCAGAACATAGTCACATTCTAAAGATTATATACATGAAGCTCTGAATGTAAATATGCAAGATGAAATGCAAAGATGCATGATGAAACCAAATGAAAGGAAAAGAGTCAGTCTATAAAACACGAACCAAAAATGTTTCCCCCATCTAAAAGGGGAAACACACACCAAGCTCACCTCTCAACCTAGCAAAAGTTGATTGGTCCAAAGGCTTGGTGAAAATATCTGCCAACTGATGATGAGTATCGACATGGCGAAGGTCGATATCACCCTTCTTATAGTGGTCTCGTAGAAAATGAAAGCGCACATCGATGTGTTTGGTCATAGAGTGCAGCACAGGGTTCTTAGCAAGGCTAATAGCACTCGTGCTGTCTCAAAGCAAACGAACGCGAGAGAAGCTCAGACCAAAATCACGCAAAGTGGCCATCATCCAAAGCAACTGGGAACAGCAGCTAGCCGCAGCAACATACTCAGCCTCTGTGGTAGACTGGGCGACACTAGAGTGCTTGCGAGAAGAGTGAAATAAAGCAGTAGATAGGAAACTGCGGATACATGGGTGTATGCCGAGTCTCTGAGTGATGAGTGATTGTCAACTGGGATGATGCGCATGTTCTTTGGCTTGTGTTGTGCAGGTGTCGAGCACGGATATAGTGATAAAAGGCAAGGGGAAGGTCAAGTAGAGATGTGCCGTGCCGATGGACCGAGAGTGGCGAAGGGCGGACGTGATGCTTGGACTGAGGGACCAGTGGCCCGAGGATCAGCTGTGGTGGCTGATAGCCTGGGACAGCAACGAGCAAAGACTTGCGGTCACGGTGTTGCTCGGGTTGAGGACCTGGGGACACGTGTCGGTGGACGGGGTGCACGGGCGGTGCATCCCTTCTACAGCTCGGTGTGGTGGTTGAGCCACAGAAAAACCACCGAGTGGACGGTTTCCAAGTTTGGGCCTCAAAACATGGGTGCTGATGGTTTCCGAGTTTGGGCCACAAAACATGGGCTGAGGACGGTTTCCAGGTTTGGGCCTCAAAACCTGGGTGCTGCGGGTTTCTAACTTTGGGCCACAAAACTCAGGCTACGGTCAGCTGGTTTCCCGGTTTGGGCCTCAAAACCGGGGGTTGGTCGTGAAGGCTGGTTTCCCTGTTTGGGCCTCAAAACCGGGGGTGCGACGTCCGGGAAAAGGACAAGCAGAGCGGTGGTGGCATGTGGCGGCGATCGGTGAGGTTGCGTTGAGGCAACGCTAACAGTTGTGCGGGCGTGGCCGTCGGATCACCACCTACCATGAGTTGGTCCAGAATAACCCTAGGGTTTAACTGGTTCGCTCTGTAATTAGAGAGGGGTAGAGTAGGAATTAGAATTAGGATAAATAGAGGGAGACACCCTCCTCCCATTTGATCTCAGTCATTTGCTCTTTTGCTTCTAGGGTTTCCTGCTCTCCCACATCCCTGCTGTAGCGAACTGAGATCCACAGAGAAGAGAACAATACCTCTGTGCCCATGAGATTTTGAGGAAGTGAGACCGTAATCTCACTATTGTAGCATGTGGTAGCCACACGGTTGCAAATTCGTGGTTGTGATTCGCGTTTTGTTTGTGTTCTTCGCGGATTGCTTTTCTCCACGATTTTCCCGTCGATTGATCTCTTTGCTTGGTGCGTCTTTTGGAAATCCGTTTGAACCAAGTTGTTCTAGATCGTGAGGCACTTCTTTCCACCGAAGGAATTCATCCCTAACCTCACGACCTAGTAGATCGGTTGATTTTTGTTTTGGATCGGTTTTGCTCCTTTAGTCCCGATTTCTTCCAATCCATCGATTTGGGGTTAGATGCGAGCCATGATTCCCATGGGATAGCTCACTAACCTCCTTGAGACTCCTCATACCAAGTCTAAGCCGTAGTGCTTTTGATTCAGAGGAGATCGAGTGGATTTCGCGGAAGAACTGTGCTGTTTCGGGACCATCGGACGCTGAGTTCGTGAGCATCGGACGCTGAGCTCAAATCATAGGAGCGTCCGGTGCCACGTGTCGTCTGACAGTGCTCTTTAAGGAGCATCGGACGCTGACCATCGGAGCGCCCGTTGCCATCGGACGCGCCGGGGGTCAGGCATCGGACGCTAGGGTTGCACTATAGCAGCGTCTGATGCTGGTCCCGTAAGGTTCTAGAAGTGTCCTGTTCGCATCGGACGCGTCCGGTGCTTTGCCATCGGACGCTGCCAGCGTCCAATGCTGCTGAGTCTGCGCAGTTTCGTCCGCGGTTCGTTCGTTCGTTGTCGGTTTTGATTTCCGGCTTTTGCGTTGGGTTTCTAGAGTCGTATAATGTCTCGCTGTGCTTCTGGGAAGCATCCACCCTATCTCTAGGGTCGTGGACACATACGAGCTCTAGGTTTGCTCTTGGGGTGTTTCTCGGGACAGTGGCGACAAGTTTCCGAAAGGAAAATTTGAAGCTCCCATTCACCCCCCCTCTGGTCGCTTTCTGGTAGCACTTTCGGTCCTTCAATTGGTATCAGAGCAGGTTAAGGATCTTCCACCTTAGCCAGTTCCAGATCCACAGAACATGACATGGATCACGGCGTGGGCAAACCGCCGTTTTTCGATGGGACGAACTATGCGTATTGGAAGATACGCATGTCGGCCTATCTGCAGAGTTTGCGTGCTTCCATCTGGGATATTTGCAACTTTGCCGATTACGTGGTCTTGGCTGCTCGTGTCTCTCAGCTTCAGATCGATGAGCACGATGCCAATAGCCGAGCCCGTAATGCTCTTTTCTTATGCTTGAGCATGAGTGAGTTTGATCGCGTTTCTCACCTCGCTACGGCTCGGGAGATTTGGGCTACCCTCATGCGTTTCCATGAGGGAACCTCTCAAGTCAAAACCCGTCTTTATGAGTCGTTCAAGCGAGAGTATGAGAACTTTCGACATATGCCTGGCGAGAGCATAGAAAGTTTATTCGCTCGCTTCCAGGTGATTGTCAACAGGTTGAGGGCTAACAAGGAGCTGTTGCCTTTCGACGATCATGAGAGATCTTTGAAGCTTTTGCATACTCTCGATCGGTCGGTGTGGGATTCCAAGGTTCAGGCGATCATCGAATCGCCTAACTATGAGACCCTCACGTGAGATGAGCTCTTCAATAAGCTCAAGTCCAGTGAGATTGATGCCATGGCGAGGGCTTCTTATGAAAATCCTTCTAGCCCATCGATGGCTTTGGTTTCAGGCTCTTCTGCTAATCCCTCTGGAGGCTTTGCACTTTCCTCTCTTCTTTCTGTCACAGAGGAGCAGCTGGAGTTCATGGGGGATGACGAGCTGGCTTTGCTCGCTAACCGGTTCTCATGGTTCCACAACAACCGCATGAACCGTCGCCGCGGAGGAGGACGCTCGGGATGTTTCGAGTGCGGCGACCCCAACCACTTCATCGCCAATTGCCCGAAGAAGAACAAGCAAACCTTCAGCAAGGTGGAACATGGGCACAAGTACGACTCCGGCAAGCGCAAAGAGAAGTACGTCCCCGCGAAGCACAAGCGGAAGGGCGGCTTCAACAAGGAGTACATCAAGACCAAGTACTTGGAGAAGGCCTAGGCTGAGCAGCGTGTGTTCTTTGCCACGCTCAGCGACGTCGACGACTCGGATGATGACTCCGCTTCCTCAAGCGACGACGAGTCCGAGAAGAAGAAGAGGATCGAGGACAAGCACAACGGCCTCTGCTTCTTCGCCGATGACGACGGCTTCTGCACCATGGCCCTCAGCAAGGAGGTCGACGGCGAGCGGGAGGACACTCCTCGGAATGACGACAACGACGATGACACCTCCCAGGTATCTCAGACCCCCGATGAGCTTTCTGCTGAGGTCGAGAAGCTTACTGCCATGCTCCTTAGTCAGGATAAGCTGCTTAGGCGTGCTGCTAGAGAGCGCAAGGAGTTTAGGCAGAAGTGGGAGGATACGGTGAAGGAACTTGAATCTGTCAAGTCCACCGTAGTTGTTACCGATGAGGAGGAGTGTGAAATGTGCACCACACACATGACTGACCTTCTCACTTTGAGAGGTAAGTATGTTGCGTTGGTAGGAGAGGTGGATGAGCTGAAGGCTAGATCCTCGTTGTTGGGTGCGTGCAAGTCCTGTGCGGGCTTGCAATCTGAGTTGGCAGAGAAGAATGCCAAGATTGTGTCTCTTGAAGAGGCCAACTCAGGTAGCACATATGTGGCTAGGTGTGTTCTTTGTGAGGGTTTGGAGATGGAGATAGCCAATGTGAAGCATGACAAGATGCAAACCGAGGAAGAAAACACATACCTTCGGACCATCTTGTCATGGGTGTCTAGTGGTGAGCCACAGCTCGGGATGATGATCTCCCAATTCAAGCGAGCTGCTGGAGGTCCTGGTGTAGGTTTTGCTCAGGGTGTTGATGTGTCATCTTTTGGCAAGATTGGAGAGTAGAGTGGTCTGAACCCATGTGAGAAGCCCAACTCCACCACTACACCCAAGCTTACCAAGATTCCATCCAAAGAGCCTCTCAAGCCTAACACCAAGGATGGGGTCTTTGTTGAACCTCCGAGAGCTCCACCAAAGAAACAATCATGGGCTCCAAAACCAAACCACCTCAAGAACAAGCTTGACACCATGCCACCCATCCAAGAGGAGCTTATGCCACAGAAGGGCAAAGTGATCCACACCCACTACTGTGAGTACCAACAACCCCCTTTAAGAGCAGTGAGGTACCATTGTGAGCATTGTGGGAGAGATGGATACTTGAGTGAGTTTTGCTTTCGGCGCAAGAGAGAGGCGCGCCACGCAAAGGAGATGAACAACACGGACATGTACCATCCTTTCCATGATGTACATGTGCCGAATGTTCAGAGGCATGCTGCTAGGCCTAGAGGTCCAAAACCACAAGTTCCAAGGCCTAGGCTGTGAGGAGGTCGTGCCAGGCAGGAGCCTGCAGTTGTAGGCTATGGACCCTGTGGCGGTGGCCTAGTAGTTGAGCGTTTTCCCCCACCGCGTTTTGAGTTTCGCGATGGACGCTCATCCCTTAGCGGACCACGTTTTCCTCTACGTGGTGATCGCTCTTCCCGTAGGCGTGCTAGGAATGGTTTTCTGCTAACCGTTCTTTTGAGCAACCGGCCTAACACTGGTATTCTCCCTACTTCACTAACCCCAGTGTTGGACCGTATGCTCACCCTATGTCTTTTTATTGATGTAGGTAAAACGATTGGAGAACGTTTGGTTGGTGGATTCCGGGTGTTCAAGGAACATGATCGGAAACGCCAAGTGGTTCTCCAGTCTTACTCCGGTCGCTAGAAAGGAGTTTATCACCTTCGGCGACAACAGCAAAGGTAAGGTGCTGTCTCATGGGTCTTTGCGAGTTAATGAGCACTTTGTGTTGCGCGATGTTGCTCTTGTTTCTAACTTGCATTTTAACCTTCTTTCTGTTTTGCAACTTTTCGATGATGACTATGAGATTCATTTTAAACCGAATCTTAGTCGCATTTTGGATCCTCAGGACAATCTTGTGTGTTTGATTTCGCCCTTTGGAAAAGTCTTTCGTGCGAATTTCTCGGAGTCTTTTGGCATTTATCGTTGTCTTGTGGCTAGACCTTCCTCCTCTGATCTTTGGAAGTGGCATAGGAGACTTGGACATTTGAGCTTCGACTTGCTTGCAAGGCTTAGCTCACTTGGCCTAATCCTAGGATTGCCCAAGTTGTCTATGGAGAAGGATCTTGTTTGCCATTCTTGTAGACATGGGAAGATGGTTGCCGCTCCCCACCATTCAGTGACTCAGGTCATGACTAAGCGGCCTAGAGAGCTTTTGCACATGGACCTTGTTGGTCCGGCTCGGGTGAGCTCGGTTGGGGGGAAGTGGTATGTGCTTGTTGTTGTTGACGATTTTTCGAGATATTCGTGTGTCTTCTTTTTAGCTGAGAAGACCGAGACTTTCTCCTTTGCTCGCAATCTGATTTTGCGTCTTCAGAACGAGTTCCCTTTGAACTCGATGCGAGCTATTAGGAGTGATAATGGTTCTGAATTCAAGAATTTGGATTTTGAGATGTTTTGTAACTCTTTGGGTTTAGAGCATCAGTTTTCTTCCCCCTACACACCGCCTCAGAATGGTGTTGTATAAAGGAAGAATCGGACCCTTGTAGAGATGGCCAAGATGATGCTCGATGGGCATAGGACTCCTAAGCGATATTGGGCCGAAGCTATGAGCACTGCATGCTATATTTCCAATCGCATCTTTCTCCGAGCCTTCTTGAAAAAGACTTCTTATGAGTTGCGTTTTGGAAAACTCCCCAAGGTGAGTTATTTTTGAGTTTTTGGTTGCCATTGTTTTATACTCAAAAAGGGCAACTTGGACAAGTTTGAGTCTCGTTCTTCTGACGGGGTATTTTTGGGTTATGGCACTCACACTCGCGCTTATCGTGTACTTAACCTTGATACTAACCGAGTCATGGAGACATCAGATGTCACCTTCGACGAGACCATGGTTTGTCCTTCTTCTCATTTTGAGCGTGCAGGTGATCATGAGGTTGGTGAGCCTCTTTTTGATGACGAGGATGAGGGTGCTGAAGTTATGGATGATCCAGGACCCCCTCCACCTGCTGTGCCGCAAGGAGCGGCTTCGACTACGACTCACGGCCCCGACACTTCTTCATCTTGGGGGCCGTGGGATCCGCCACCTCGAGCGGTACCATTTGTACCCGAGGAGGCGCCAGCTGCTGTTGAGGGGGAGATCACATCTGCTCGGGAGGCGCCATGACATATCCAGCGCCAACACCCGCCTCAACAGATGATCGGCAGCATTGGCGAACGTGTCACTCGGTCAAGGTCACAACAAATCTCTCACTTTGCTCATTCTGCATTTGTTGTTGATTTTGAACCCTGAGATGTTGGACACGCTTTATCTGATCCAGATTGGGTCAATGCCATGCATGAGGAGTTGGAAAATTTTGAAAGAAATCGGGTTTGGGTTCCAGTTTCTCCTCCCTCTAAGTGTCACCCAATTGGGACAAAATGGGTTTTCAAAAACAAACAAGGAGAGGATGGCCATGTTGTGAGAAACAAGGCCAGACTTGTAGCCCAGGGGTATAGTCAGAAGGAGGGGATAGACTATGAGGAGACTTTTGCTCCTGTAGCTCATTTGGAGGCAATTAGGATACTCTTGGCTTTTGCTGCATCCAAAGGGTTTAAACTTTTTCCAATGGATGTCAAGAGTTCCTTCTTAAATGGCTACATAGAAGAGGAGGTGTATGTGAGACAACCCCCCCGGTTTCGAAAATCCCAAGTTTCCAAACCATGTTTTTAAACTTCACAAAGCTTTGTATGGTTTGAAACAAGCCCCTAGAGCCTGGTATGATAGGTTGAAAACCTTTTTGCTTGCTAAGGGTTTTAAAATGAGATGTGTTGATAAAACGCTTTTTCTCCTCAAGCAAGGCACTGATTCTCTTTTGGTCCAGATTTACGTGGATGATATCATTTTCGGTGGTTCTTCTTACGCTTTGGTTGCCAAGTTTGCAGATACTATGAGAAGGGAGTTTGAGATGAGCATGATGGGCGAGTTGACGTTTTTCCTCGGGTTGCAAATCACGCAATCACGAGAAGGGACGTTCGTGCACCAGGGTAAGTATACCAAGGACATATTGAAGAAGTTCGATATGGGTGAGGCCAAGCCTCTTCCAACACCCATGTCGACCACGACTGCCCTGGATGCGGATGTGGATGGAGAAGCGGTGGACCAGAAGGAGTACCGGAGTATGATAGGGTTGCTGCTGTACCTAACGGCGACACGCCCGGACATTCAGTTCGCGGTGTGTCTTTGCACGCGATTTCAGTCGTCGCCGCGCACCTCGCACCGTCAGGCGGTCAAGCGCATTATGAGGTACTTATCTTTCACTCCTGAGTTTGGGATTTGGTATTCTGCTTCCTCCACCCTCTCTCTTTGCGGTTATTCCAATGCTGATTTTGCTGGTTGCCGTATTGATCGCAAGTCCACTTCTGAGACTTGCCAGTTTATTGGATCTTCTCTTGTATCGTGGTCTTCTCGCAAGCAGTCTGGTGTCGCCCAGTCTACCACGGAGGCTGAGTATGTTGTTGCGGCTAGCTGCTGTTCCCAGTTACTCTGGATGATGGCCACTTTGCGTGATTTTGGTCTGAGCTTTTCTCGCGTTCCATTGCTTTGTGACAGCACGAGTGCTATTAGCGTTGCTAAGAACCCCGTGCTGCACTCCAAGACCAAACACATTGATGTGCGCTTTCACTTTCTGCGAGACCACTATGAGAAGGGTGATATCGACCTTCGCCATGTCGATACTCATCATCAGTTGGCTGATATTTTCACCAAGCCTTTGGACCAATCAACTTTTGCTAGGTTGAGAGGTGAGCTTGGTGTGTGTTTCCACTTTTAGATGGGGGAAACATTTTGGTTCTTGTATCATAAACTGACCTTTTGTTTTTCAATTGGTTTCTTCTTGCATCTTTTCTGCATTTCATTTTGCATATTTACTTTCAGAGCTTCATACATATAATCTGAAGAATGTAACTATGCTCTGTATAGTATTTGCTCCGATGCTTTATGATGATGCTGTAGCTTATGCTCTTTCTGATCACTGATACATGTTGTGAGCAGAGCTATTTTTATAAATGGTGAATCTGATTAATGAACATAAAACTTGAAAATGTTCACCATTGAGATATGCAACTAGCATGTGTAGAATGTGTTGAAGTCACTTGTGCTTTTCATATATGCTAGGTTGCTATGTCTTTAGTGTTGAGTCTTTCACTTTCTTGGTATGTTCATTTTCTGTTCTAAAAATCTGAACCAAGTTAAGTAAATTGGAAAAGATCGAGATGGGATTGCTTGTCAACACATCACAGTTTCGAGACTGTTTCTCATTGCACTCTGAGTTAAACTTGAGCTGTGTAGTGTATGACCGAAACTGTTGCTTTAAGCTTCTGATTGCTTCTGCATAGGCTTTGCACAGTTGAAAATTTAGGCAATGACAAGTTTTCAACCTCTCGCAATCACATGCTGAAATTTTAACTTGTGAAATTTAACCGCTGCAAACTCCGATAAAATTTTTGCAAACACAAGTCTATGTTTCATTCTATAGCATGATGATTGAACTGTGCTAGGGGTAGTTCACCTTGTATACATGTTTAGCACTTGTTGGATATCCTGTCTATACATGTTTTGTGATATTTTGATGGTGAGCCCTTTTTGGCTGAAAACTGCTATTTTGCTCTTATATTCATATTTCGTATCTAGTGATCAGTTTGAGCCTTTGCTAGCTTCTTATGGATGTGGTTGTGTCATCGGGTCAGAACTGTGTAGAGCTACTAACTTGCATTTTTGACTCACATGCATTTTGGAGGGGGGAGTTCTTCTGCCTAGGGGGAGAAATTTGCTTGTTGGTGCACTTTTGCTTGATGGTGCATTTTCAACTACGGGGGAGAAATTGCAAATCATATGTCCTCCGAGTGTTTCACTAAGGGGGAGTTTGCTCGTTTTGCTTCCTGCTGAGTGTTTGAGCATCTTTAGTTGGTTTGGAGCATTTTTGGTAGCTAGTTGTGCTAGGCCTTTGCCTCTTTCTTGAGGAACTAGCACTTTTGCTCTTGATGTTCTTCAGCTGATTTCTGGCTTTCTTCAGTTGGTATCGAGCTTCCTTGCTACCGGTGTTGAGCCCGTTCTGCCTCTTCTTGAGGGCTAGCTCTGTTTTGCTTGATTCTGAGTTGATTTTCCAATTGATATCGAGCTTTCTCGCTAGTGGTGTTGAGCCTGTTCTACCTCTTCTTGAGGGCTTGCTTTGCTTTGCTTGGTTGCGTCGAGCCGTTGCCCATGTCTTTGGGAACCAAGTTGTCTTGCTCTTTCCACTTGACCTTTCTTCGGCTTTGCTATGCTTTTGGGTTATTTGGTCGAGTTCTCTCTTCTTCTTTCTTTCCTTCCTCTATTCAATTATGATTTGTGTTGGTAGTTGACAATGCACTCATCAAGGGGGAGATTGCGGATACATGGGTGTATGCCGAGTCTCTGAGTGATGAGTGATTGTCAACTAGGATGATGTGCATGTTCTTTGGCTTGTGTTGTGCAGGTGTCGAGCACGGATACAGTGATCAAAGGCAAGGTGAAGGTCAAGTAGAGACGTGCCGTGCCGATGGACCGAGAGTTGCGAAAGGCGGACGTGAGGCTTGGACTGAGGGACCGATGGCCCGAGGATCAGCTGTGGTGGCTGACAGCCTAGGACAGCAACGAGCGAAGACTTGCGGTCACGGTGTTGCTTGGGTTGAGGACCTGGGGACACGTGTCGGTGGACGGGGTGCACGGGCGGTGCATCCCTTCTACAGCTCGGTTTGGTGGCTGAGCCACAGAAAAACCACCGAGTGGACGGTTTCCAGGTTTGGGCCTCAAAACCTGGGCGTTGATGGTTTCCGAGTTTGGGCCACAAAACTCGGGCTGAGGACGGATTCCAGGTTTGGGCCTCAAAACCTGGGTGCTGCCGGTTTCTGAGTTTGGGCCACAAAACTCATGCTACGGTCGACTGGTTTCCCGGTTTGGGCCTTAAAACCGAGGGTTGGTCGTGAAGGCTGGTTTCCCGGTTTGGGCCTCAAAACCGGGGGTGCGACGTCCGGGAAAAGGACAAGCAGAGCGGTGGTGGCACGTGGCGGCGATCGGTGAGGTTGCGTTGAGGCAACGCTACCAGTTGTGCGGGCGTGGCCGTCCGATCACCACCTACCATGAGTTGGTCCAGAATAACCCTAGGGTTTAGCTGGTTCGCTCTGTAATTAGAGAGGGGTAGAGTAGGAATTAGAATTAGGATAAGTAGAGGGAGACACCCTCCTCCCATTTGATCTCAGTCATTTGCTCTTTTGCTTCTAGGGTTTCCTGCTCTCCCACATCCCTGCTGTAGCGAACTGAGATCCACAGAGAAGAGAACAATACCTCTGTGCCCGTGAGATTTTGAGGAAGTGAGACCGTAATCTCACTAGTGTAGCGTGTGGTAGCCACACGGTTGCAAATTCGTGGTTGTGATTCGCGTTTTGTTTGTGTTCTTCGCGGATTGCTTTTCTCCATGATTTTCCCATCGATCGATCTCTTTGCTTGGTGCGTCTTTTGGAAATCCGTTTGAACCAAGTTGTTCTAGATCGTGAGGCACTTCTTTCCACCGAAGGAATTCATCCCTAACCTCACGACCAAGCAGATCGATTGATTTTTGTTTTGGATCGGTTTTGCTCCTTTAGTCCCGATTTCTTCCAATCCATCGATTTGGGGTTAGATGCGAGCCATGATTCCCATGGGATAGCTCACTAACCTCCTTGAGACTCCTCATGCCAAGTCTAAGCCGTAGTGCTTTTGATTCAGAGGAGATCGAGTGGATTTCGCGGAAGAACTGTGCTGTTTCGGGACCATCGGACGCTGAGTTCGTGAGCATCGGACGCTGAGCTCAAATCATCGGAGCGTCTGATGCCACGTGTCATCTGACAGTGCTCTTTAAGGAGCATCGGACGCTGACCATCGGAGCGTCCGTTGCCATCGGATGCGCCGGGGGTCAGGCATCGGACGCTAGGGTTGCACTGTAGCAGCGTCCGATGCTGGTCCAGTAAGGTTCCAGAAGTGTCCTGTTCGCATCGAACGCGTTCGGTGCTTTGCCATCGGACGCTGCCAGCGTCCGATGCTGCTGAGTCTGCGCAGTTTCATCCGCGGTTCGTTCGTTCGTTGTCGGTTTTGATTTCCGGCTTTTGCGTTGGGTTTCTAGAGTCGTATAGTGTCTCGTTGTGCTTCTTGGAAGCATCCACCCTATCTCTAGGGTCATGGACACATACGAGCTCTAGGTTTGCTCTTGGGGTGTTTCTCGGGACAGTGGCGACAAGTTTCCGAAAGGAAAATTTGAAGGTCCCATTCACCCCCCCTCTGGTCGCTTTCTGGTAGCACTTTCGGTCCTTCAGAAACTTTTATCTTGCTTAGGTTTGAGCATTGAGCATGAAATAGATACCAAGTGCATATTGTATAGTGACAAATAACTTAGTATATATCATTAATCATAGCAATGTGGGGCTTATAGCTTTTCACTTCAAACATGCAAGAGTGAAATAAAGCGATAGATAGGAAACTTTTATCTTGCTTAGGTTTGACTAGGATTCTGTCTGGAGGTTTTTTAAGGTTTTCAAAAGATAAAAACGTGCTTAAGTCCTTCAAGATTCACTCAGTCACTCAATGGTGTTTAAATCCTCACTTAGGCCACAATGTAGCCTTTCCTATTTCTAAAGAATGATATGTGGAGTTATAGTAGGCTAAGAATCATGAGCAAATTGCCTAATGTTTATTGCTAAGCTAGACACTCAGATCATAAGGAGTAGCAAATCATAAAAATTGATCAAGATGTGCATGTGTGGTTATGTGGAAGTGTATAGAGAGATATTTCATAATCCTTCCTAGTTAATTTCTGGGGTCTAGAGCTAATGATAATTCTCTCTCTCTCTATCTTCTCTTTTTTTGGATACATAGTGAGTAAACAAAAAGATATGTCCTCACATTTTCTTAGGACATAGTCCTTTCTTGAGCTACTTTGCTCCTCATTTTCTTAGGACATAGTCCTTTCTTGAGCTACTTTGCTGACTTTTTTTAGCTCTAGATTTCCCCAGATTGTCTATAGGAAGGGATTTCAGAAATGAAAAGGGGGAAGAGGGAGAAATGCTTATTCCCAGTGTAGGAATAGCATAAGGCTAGCAATGGGACGTTTGGCAAGGTATTGCATATCTCCGGTGTAGAGAATGAGCAATTTATTTGGTGGTTGCAAACTTCCAAAGTGGAGAGTAGGCAATTTATGGTGGGTGTGTGAATCTTGATTCAAAAGATATGATAAGCTTCTCTACTAAGATCTATGAGGTCTAACAAAGCTCAACACAGACAAAGCTCTTTGTGGTTTTGACTAACAAATATTTGGCTGGTGGTGGGATGGGATAAAATCCAGGAGGAACTTTTAGCAAGGTTTTCATAATTTTTAAAAGAAATCCTCCAGATTAGTTCCTAATTTTACCTTAGCAAGTTTAAAGAATTACTCTATTTCTTACTAACTTTATTCACTAAGCATGATTTCCGTTAAAGCATATGCAACCCACAAAAGCTACAACTTAGATAAGACCAGTTATTCAAACTATAACAATAGCATTTGCATGACATATTTCAAATCTTATTCAGGTTTCAACTTGTTTAAGCAGATTTTATCAATTTTATTCAAGGAATGGTTACTTAGGCAAGCATATAACATTCAAAAGATATAGAATTTAAGAATCGAACGTAAAGAGTGAGGTTGAAACATACCTTATTGGCGCGAGGATCTCCCCCAAGCTGGCTTCTTGCTTGGTGTGCGGATACATGGGTGTATGCCGAGTCTCTGAGTGATGAGTGATTGTCAACTGGGATAATGCGCATGTTCTTTGGCTTGTGTTGTGCAGGTGTCGAGCACAGAGACAGTGTTCGAGGGCAAGGTGAAGGTCAAGTAGAGACGTGCCGTGCCGACGGACCGGGAGCGGTGAAGGGCGGACGTGAGGCTTGGACCGAGGGACCGGTGGCCTGAGGATCAGCTGTGGTGGCTGGCAGCCTGGGACAGCGACGAGCGAAGACTTGCGGTCATGTGTTGCCTGAGTCATGGACTTGGGGACACGTGTCGGTGGATGGGGTGCACGGGCGGTGCATCCCCTCTACAGTTTTGGTTTGGTGGTAGAGCCAGAGAAAAACCATCGGGTGGACGGTTTCCAGGTTTGGGCCTCAAAACCTGGGCGCGGATGGTTTCCGAGTTTCGCCACAAAACTCGGGCTAAGGACGGTTTCCAGGTTTGGGCCTCAAAACTTGGGTGCTGCGGGTTTGCTGAGTTTGGGCCACAAAACTCAGGCACTGGTGGGCTGGTTTCCCGGTTTGGGCCTCAAAATCGGGGGTTGGTCGTGAAGGCTGGTTTCCCGGTTTGGGCCTCAAAACCGGGGGCGGAGTTCGTGAAGAGGACGCAGAGCGGTGGCGGCACATGGCGACAATCGGTGAGGTTGCGTCGAGGCAACGCTACCAGTTGTGCGGACGTGGCCATCGGATCCACCTACCTTCGAGTTGGTCCAGAATAACCTTAGGGTTTAGCTGGTTCGCTCTGTAAGTAGTTAGGGGTAGAGTGGGAATTAGGAATAGTTAGAATTAGGATAAGTAGGGGGAGACACCCACCTCCCCATCTATCTCAGTCATTTGCTATTCTGTCTTAGGGTTTCCTGCTCTCCCACATCCCTGCTGTAGCGAACCGGAGATCCACAGAGAAGAGACCAATACCTCTGTGCTTGTGAGATTTTTGAGGAAGTGAGGTCGTAACCTCACCATTGTAGCGTGTGGTAGCCACACGGTTGCAACTTCGTGGGTGTGATTCGTGTTTTGTTTGTGTTCTTCGCGGATTACTTTTCTCCACGTTTTTCCCGTCGATTGATCTTTTTGCTCGGTTCATCTTTTGCAAATCTGTTTGAACCAAGTTGTTCTAGATCGTGAGGCACTTCTTTCCACCGAAGGAATTCACCTCAAACCCCACTGTCTAGGAGATCGAGCGATTTTGGTTTTGGATCGGTTTTTGCTCCCTTAGTCCCGATTTCTTCCAATTCACCGATTTGGAGTTAGGTTCGAGCCTTGATTCTTTTGGGATAGCTCACTAACCTCCTTAGAACTCCTCATACCAAGTCTAAGCCTTAGTGCTTTTGATTCGGAGGAGATGGAGTGAATTTCACGGAAGAACAGTGCTGTTTCGGGACCATCGGACGCTGAGTCTGTAGGCATCGGACGCCGAGTTCATCGCATCAGAGCGTCTATTGCCACGTGTCATCTGACAGCGTTTTTAAAGGAGCATCGGACGCTGACCATCGGAGCGTCCGTTGCCATCGGACGCACCGGAGGTCGAGCATCGGACGCTGAGCTTTCACTGTAGCAGCGTCCGATGTCTATACAGTAAGGTTCCCGAGAGGCACTGTTTGCATCGGACGCGTCCGACGCTTGGGCATCGGACGCTACCAGCGTCCGATGCAGTGATTTCTTCCCTGTTTCGTCTGCAGTTTGACCGTTCGACTTCGGATTTGGTTTTGGGTTTTTGCGTTGGATTTCCGACTTTGTGCTCTACAGAAATCGGGCTTCCCGCTTTGCAAAATAGCCTGAATCCCCCTCGCGTTGCTCGGGGGAGGTTGAGGTTACCCAAAGTCCATTCTGTCACTAGTTGACTTGCGTGAACTTGGGTGACGAAGTTTTTGTGGTGTCCCGCTGTGTTCCTAGGGAACATCCACCCATTCTCTTGGGTCGTGGACATCACACGCATTGGTTTCACTTTAGGGGTTTATTTTCTGGGACAAGATGCTATTAGTTTCTGAAAAGAAATTTAAAGCTCCCATTCACCCCCCCCCTCTGGTCGCTTTCTGGTAGCACTTTCGATCCTTCAATTGGTATCGGAGCGGATTAAAGATCTTCCACCTTAGCCGGTTCTAGATCCACAGCAGGCGACATGGATCGCGGCGTGGGCAAACCGCCGTTCTTTGATGGGCGAACTATGCGTATTGGAAGATACGCATGTCGGCCTATCTCCAGAGCATGGGCTCTTCTGTGTGGGAGATTTGCAACACGGACGATTACGTTGTCTTGGCTGCACGTTGTAACGTCCCGTCTCCATGCGGTCGGGCCCACTTACATCTGGCAGCTTTTCTAGGACATAGACTTCCCTCACAGACCAACACCAGTCTTTTCTGCGCACTTTGTCCTCACTCGTGCGCACCCGGGAAGAACTTCCCGGTCGGTCACCCATCCCTAAATTTCTCCAGGCCAAGCACGCTTAACTTTAGAGTTCTTTGGAGATGGGCTTCCGAAAAAGAAGTTGCAACTTGTTTGTATGAGTATCCTATTATTCCTATTAAGCCTTGGGCCGGGATGTTACATCCTCACCCCCTTAAGAGATCGACGTCCTCGTCGATCAATCCCAAGCCAGGAACGTCCTCTCTTGGCCACGTCCGTGTGTCTAGTGCCAGCACATGTGCCATGCTGTGTGACCACTCCGGGTCCACACCAGCCATGACCACCATGCCTGAGCAACTGCGACACACGCGCCCGTGAAACCGCGAGAGTCGGCTCTGATACCATTCTGTAACGTCCCGCCTCCATGCGGCCGGGCCCACTTACATCTGGCAGCTTTTCTAGGACATAGACTTCCCTCACAGACCAACACCAGTCTTTTCTGCGCACTTTGTCCTCACTCGTGCGCACCCGGGAAGAACTTCCCGGTCGGTCACCCATCCCTAAATTTCTCCAGGCCAAGCACGCTTAACTTTAGAGTTCTTTGGAGATGGGCTTCCGAAAAAGAAGTTGCAACTTGTTTGTATGAGTATCCTATTATTCCTATTAAGCCTTGGGCCGGGATGTTACACACGTGTTACTCAGCTTCAGATGGATGAGCACGATGCCAATAGCCGAGCGCGTAACGCTCTTTTCTCCTGTTTGAGCATGTCTGAGTTTGATCGCGTTTCTCACCTCCCCACGGCTCGTGAGATTTGGGCTACCCTCATGCGCTTCCATGAGGGAACCTCTCAAGTCAAATCTTGTCTCTACGAGTCGCACAAGCGGGAATACGAGAACTTTCGACACATGCCTGGCGAGAGCATAGAGAGTTTATTTGCTCGCTTTCAGGTCATTGTCAACAAGATGAGAGCGAACAAGGAGCTGTTGCCTTTTGACGATCATGAGAGGGCTTCGAAGCTTTTGCACACTCTTGATCGGTCGGTGTGGGACTCAAAGGTCCAGGCGATCATCGAATCATCTAACTATGAGACCCTCACTTGCGACGAGCTCTTTAGCAAGCTCAAGTCTAGTGAGATTGACGCCATGTCGAGGGCTTCTTATGAAAATCCTTCTGGCCCGACTATGGCTTTGGTTTCTGGCTCTTCTGCTAACCCCTCTGGAGGATTTGCACTTTCTTCACTCTTCTCTGTCACAGAGGACCAGCTGGAGTCTTTGGGGGATGACGAGCTGGCGATGCTCGCCAACTGGTTCTCGTGGTTCCACAACAACCGCATGAACCGTCACCGCGGAGGAGGATGCTCAGGATGCTTTGAGTGCGGCAACCCCAACCACTTCATCGCCAATTGTCCCAAGAAGAAGAACACATCTGGGAAAGGCGATCATGGGCACAAGTACGACTCCGGCAAGCGCAAGGAGAAGTACGTCCCTGCGAGGCACAAGCGGAGGGGCGGCTTCGACAAGGAGTACATCAAGAAGAAGTACTTGGAGAAGGCCCAGGCTGAGTAGCGTGCGTTCTTCGCCACGCTCAGCGACGTCGATGGCTCGGATGATGACTCCGCTTGCTCAAGCGATGACGAGTCTGAGAAGAAGAAGAGGATCGAGGACAAGCTGAACGGTCTCTGCTTCTTCACCGATGACGACGGCTTCTGCACCATGGCCCTTGGTGATGAGGTCGACGGCAAGCTGGAGGACACCCCTCGGAACGACGATGACGACGACACCTCTCAGGTATCTCTCACCCACGACGAGCTTTCTGCTGAGGTTGAGAAGCTTACTGCCGCCTTGCTTAGTCAGGACAAGTTGCTTAGGCGTGCTGCTAGAGAGCGCAAGGAGTTTAGGTAGAAGTGGGAGGACACGGTGAGGGAGCTTGAGTTTGCTAAGTCCATCGTGGTCGTTTCTGAGGAGGTTGAGTGCGAGATGTGCACCAAGCACATGACTGACCTTCTCACTTTGAGAGGTAAGTATGCTGCGTTGGTAGGAGAGGTGGATGAGCTGAAGGCTAGACCCTCGCTATTGGGTGCGTGCAAGACTTGTCCTGTCCTGCAATCTGAGTTGGCAGAGAAGAATGCCAAGATTGTGTCTCTTGAAGTGGCCAACTCAGGTAGCACATGTGTGGCTAGGTGTGCTCTTTGTGAGGGTTTGGAGATGGAGATTGCGAACGTGAAGCATGACAAGATGCAAACCAAGGAGGAAAACACATACCTTCGGACCATCTTGTCATGGGTGTCTTGTGGTGAGCCGCAGCTTGGGATGATGATCTGCCAATTCAAGCGAGCTGCTGGAGGTCCTGTTGTAGGCTTTGCTCCGGGCGTTGATGTTTCTGCTTTTGGGAAGATTGGAGAGTCGAGTGGTTTGAACCCGAGTGAGAAGCCCAACTCCACCATTACTCCCAAACTTACCAAGTTTCCACCCAAAGAGCCTCTCAAGCCTAACACCAAGGATGGGGTCTTTGTTGAGCCTCCGAGAGCTCCACCCAAGAAACAATCGTGGGCTCCAAAACCAAACCACCTCAAGAACAAGCTTGACACCATGCCACCCATCCAGGAGGAGCTTATGCCACAGAAGGGCAAAGTGATCCACACCCACTACCGTGAGTACCAACAACCCCCTTTGAGAGCGGTGAGGTACCATTGTGAGCATTGTGGGAGAGATGGACACTTGAGTGAGTTCTGCTTTCGGCGCAAGAGAGAGGCGCACCGTGCTAGGGAGATGAGCAATCCGGACATGTACCATCCTTTCCATGATGTACATGCGCCGAATGTTCAGAGGAGAGCTCCAAGGAGAGCGGCTAGGCCTAGAGGTCCAGAACCTCAAGTTCCCAGGCCTAGGCAGCGGAGACGACGTGCCTGGCTGGAGCCTGCAGTTGTAGGCTATGGAGCCCGTGGCGGTGGCTTTGTAGTTGAGCGTTTTCCACCACCGCGTTTTGAGTATCACGATGGACGCTCCTCCCTCAATGGACCACGTTTTCCTCAGCGTGGTGATCGCTTCCCCCGTAGGCATGCTAGGAATGGTTTTTCTACTAACCGTTCTTTTGAGCTGCCGGCCCAACACTGGTATTCTTCCTACTTCACTAACCCCAGTGTTGGACCGTATGCTCACCCTATGTCTTTTTATTGATGTAGGTAAAATGATTGGAGAACGTTTGGTTGGTGGATTCCGGTTGCTCGAGGCACATGACCGGAAACTCCAAGTGGTTCTCCAGTCTTAGTCCGGTCGCCGGAAAGGAGTTTATCACCTTCGGCGACAATAGCAAAGGTAAGGTTTTGTCTCGTGGGTCGGTGCGAGTTAATGAGCACTTTGTGTTGCGTGATGTTGCTCTTGTTTCTAACTTGCATTTTAACCTTCTTTCTGTTTCGCAATACTTTGACGACGACTATGAGATTCGTTTTAAACCGAATCTTAGTCGTATTTTGGATCCTCAGGGCAATCTTGTGTGTTTGATTTCGCCCTTTGGAATAGTCTTCCGTGCGAATTTCTCGGAGTCTTTTGGCACTTCTCGTTGTCTTGTGGCTGGACCTTCCTCCTCTGATCTTGGGAAGTGGCATAGGAGACTTGGACATTTGAGCTTCGACTTGCTTGCAAGGCTTAGTTCACTTGGCCTAATCCGAGGATTGCCCAAGTTGCATATGGAGAAGGATCTTGTTTGCCACTCTTGTAGACATGGGAAGATGGTTGCCGCTCCCCACCATCCAGTGACTCAGGTCATGACCAAGCGCCCTGGAGAGCTTTTGCACATGGACCTTGTTGGTCCGGCTCTGGTGAGCTTGGTTGGGGGGAAGTGGTATGTGCTTGTTGTTGTTGATGACTTTTCGAGATATTCGTAGGTCTTCTTTTTAGCTGAGAAGACCGAGACTTTCTCCTTCGCTCGCAATCTGATTTTGCGTCTTTAGAATGAGTTCCCTTTGAACTCAATGCGAGCTATTAGGAGTGATAATTGTTCCGAATTCAAGAATTTGGATTTTCAGAAATTTTGTAACTCTTTGGGTTTAGAGCATCAGTTTTCTTCCCCCTACACACCTCCATAGAATGGTGTTGTAGAGAGGAAGAATCGGACTCTTGTAGAGATGGCCAGGACCATGCTCGATGAGCATAGGACTCCTAGGCAATATTGGGTCGAAGCTATGAGCACTGCATGCTACATTTCCAATCGCATTTTTCTCCGAGATTTCTTGAAAAAGACTTCTTATGAGTTGCGTTTTGGAAAACTGCCCAAGGTGAGTTATTTTCGAGTTTTTGGTTGCCATTGTTTTATACTCAAAAAGGGCAATCTGGACAAATTTGAGTCTCGTTCTTCTGACGGTGTGTTTTTGGGTTATGGCACTCACACTCAAGCTTATCGTGTACTTAACCTTGACACTAACCGAGTCATGGAGACATTCGATGTCACCTTCGACGAGACCAAGGTTTGTCCTTCTTCTCGTTTTGAGCGTGCATGTGATCATGAGGTTGGTGAGCCTCTTTTCGATGACGAGGATGAGGGTGTTGAAGGTATGGATGATCCAGCACCCCCTCCACCTGCTGTGCCGCAAGGAGCGGCTTCTACGACGACTCACGGCCCCGACACGTCTTCTTCCTGGGGGCCATGGGATCCGCCACCCTGAGCGGTACCTTTTGTACCCGGGGAGGCACCAGCTGCTGTTGAGGCGGAGACCACTTCTGTTCGAGAGGCGCCACGACACATCCAGCGCCAACACCCCCCTCAGCAGATGATCGACAACATTGACGAACATGTCACTCGGTCCAGGTCACAAATCTCTAACTTTACTCATTCTGCTTTTGTTGCTGATTTTGAGCCCCGAGATGTTGGACACGCCTTGATGGATCCGGATTGGGTCAATGCCATGCATGAGGAGTGAGAGAACTTTGAGCAAAATCGGGTTTGGGTTTTAGTTCCACCTCCTCCAGACTGTAAGCCTATTGGGACAAAATGGGTTTTCAAAAACAAGCAAGGAGATGATGGCCACGTTGTTAGAAACAAGGCCAGGCTTGTAGCGAAAGGCTATAGTCAGAAGGAGGGGATAGACTATGAGGAGACTTTTGCTCTTGTAGCTCGTTTGGAGGCTATTAGGATACTCTTGGCTTTTGCAACATCCAAAGGTTTCAAACTTTTTCAAATGGATGTCAAGAGTGCTTCTTAAACGGCTACATAGAAGAAGAGGTCTATGTTGAACAACCCCCCGGCTTTGAAAATCCCAAGTTTCCAAACCATGTTTTCAAACTCCACAAAGCTTTATATGGTTTGAAACAAGCCCCTAGAGCCTGGTATGATAGGTTGAAAACTTTTTTGCTTGCTAAGGGTTTTAAAATGGGATGTGTGGATAAAACACTCTTTCTCCTCAAGCAAGGCAAAGACACTCTCTTGGTCCAGATTTACGTGGATGATATCATTTTCGGTGGTTCTTCTCATGCTTTGGTTGCCAAGTTTGCAGATACTATGAGCAGGGAGTTCTGGATGAGTATGATGGGCGAGCTGACTTTCTTTCTCGGATTGCAAATTAAGCAATCCCGAGAAGGGACGTTTGTGCACCAGGGCAAGTATACCAAGGACTTGCTGAAGTGGTTCGATATAGGTGAGGCCAAGCCTCTTCAAACACCCATGTCGACCACGACGGCTCTGGATGCGGACAAGGATGGAGAAGCTGTGGCCCAGAAGGAGTACCGAAGCATGATCGGGTCGCTGCTCTACCTGACGGCGACACGCCTGGACATCCAGTTCGCGATGTGCCTGTGTGCGCGCTTTCAGGCGTCGCCGCGCACTTCTCACCGTCAGGCGGTCAAGCGCATATTCAGGTGCCTTCGTTTCACACCTGAGTTCGGGATTTGGTATTCAGCTTTCTCCACCCTCTCCCTTTGCGGTTATTCCGATGCCGATTTTGCTGGTTGTCGCATTGAGCGCAAGTCCACTTCTGGGACTTGCCAATTTATTGGTTCTTCTCTTGTATCGTGGTCTTCTCGCAAGCAATCTAGTGTCGCCCAGTCTACCACGGAGGCTGAATATGTTGTTGCGGCTAGCTGCTGTTCACAGTTGCTTTGGATGATGGCCACTTTGCATGATTTTGGTCTGAGCTTTTCTCGTGTTCCCTTGCTTTGTGACAGCACGAGTGCGATTAGCGTTGCTAAGAACCCCGTGGTTCACTCGAAGACCAAACACATTGATGTGCGCTTTCACTTTTTGCGAGACCACTATGAGAAGGGCGATATCGACCTTCGCCATGTCGATACTCATCATCAGTTGGCTGATATTTTCACCAAGCCTTTGGACGAATCAACCTTTAATCAGTTGAGGGGTGACCTTGGTGTATGTTTCCCCTTTTAGATGGGGGAAACATTTTGGATCTTGTATCATAGACTGACTTTTTCTCGTTTGCTTTGTTTTCCTTTGCATTTCAGCATACGCTTTTACATTCTGAGCTTCATGTATACAATCTTTAGAATGTAGTATGCTCCGATGCTTCTGTTGATACTTGTAGCTTATGCTCCTTCCGATCACTAATACATGTTGTGAGCTGAGCTATTTTGAATGTTGAACCTGCTTAAGGAACTTAAAAATGAAAATGTTCACCATTGAGATATGCAACTAGCATGTGTAGGATGTGTTGAATTCACTCGTGCTTTTCATATATGCTAGGTTGCTATGTCTCTAGTTCTGAGTCTGTCACTTGCTTGGTCTGTTCATATTCTGTCAATAAAATCTGAACCAAGTTTTAAGTGAATTGAAAAGATCGAGATGGGATTGCTTATCAACACATCACAGTTTTGAGACTGTTTCTCATTGCACTTTGAGTTAAACTTGAGCTGTGTAGTGTATGACCAAAACTGTTGCTTTAAGCTTCTGATTGCTTCTGCATAGGCTTCGCACAGTTGGAAAGTTAGGCAATGACAAGCATTCAACCTCTCGCAATCACATGCTGAAATTTTAACTTGTGTAATCTTAACCGCTGCAACTCCGATACATTTTGGATACACAAGACTATGTTTCACTCTATAGCATGATGATTGAACTGTGCTAGGGGTAGTTCACCTTGTATACATGTTTAGCACTTGACTGATTTCCTGTCTATACATGTTGCGTGCTATTTTGATGGTGAATACCTTTTTGGCTAAAAACTGCTCACTGTGCTCTCACTTCGTATTTGATGATCAGTTTGAGCCTTCGCTAGCTTGTATGCTTTTCAGTGAGTCATTGGAGTTGTACTGTTTAAAGCATCTTTGTATTTTCTTGACTATATTCCTGAAGCTGCTAACTTGCATTATGACTCATATGCATTTTGGAAGGGGGAGAACTTCTCTTGTTGGCACTTTTGATGGTGCATTTTCTGAGGAGGAGAAAACTGCTTTGAGTTCCTGTTGCTTGATGGTGCATTTTCAACTAAGGGGGAGAAAATTTGGACAAATCATGCCTCCCATGTTTCACTAAGGGGAGAGGAATCGGTTGTGTGCACCATGCAAGGGGGAGTTTGCTCGTGCTATTTTTTTTTGAAAATTCCAATTGGTTCGGAGCGCTTTGCTAGTCGTGTTGAGCCTTTGCCTCTGTCTTGAGGGACTAGCAGTTGCATCTTTGCTTCAGTTGGGTTCAGTTGCTATCGAGCTTTTCAGTCGATATCGAGCTTTCTTGCTAGTTGTGTTGAACCTCTGTGCCTCTATCTTGAGGGACTAGCATTTTGCTTCGATTTTTCATTTGGCATTTGCTAGCGGTGTTGAGCCTATTCTACCTCTTCTTGAGGGCTAGTTTTGCTTTGCTTGGTTGCGTCGAGCCGTTTCCCATGTCTTTGGGAACCAAGTTGTTTCGCTCTTTCCACTTGACCTTCTTCGGCTTTGCTATGCTTTTGGGTCATTTGGTCGAGTTCTCTCTTCTCCTTCCTCCTCCTTCTATTTCCATTATGATTTGTGTTGGTAGTTGACAATGCACTCATCAAGGGGGAGATTGCAGATACATGGGTGTATGCCGAGTCTCTGAGTGATGAGTGATTGTCAACTGGGATAATGCGCATGTTCTTTGGCTTGTGTTGTGCAGGTGTCGAGCACAGAGACAGTGTTCGAGGACAAGGTGAAGGTCAAGTAGAGACGTGCCGTGCCGACGGACCGGGAGCGGTGAAGGGCGGACGTGAGGCTTGGACTGAGGGACCTGTGGCCTGAGGATCAGCTGTGGTGGCTGGCAGCCTGGGACAGCGACGAGCGAAGACTTGCGGTCATGGGTTGCCTGAGTCATGGACTTGGGGACACGTGTCGGTGGACGAGGTGCACGGGCAGTGCATCCCCTGTACAGTTTCGGTTTGGTGGTAGAGCCAGAGAAAAACCATCGGGTGGACGGTTTCCAGGTTTGGGCCTCAAAACCTAGGCGCGGATGGTTTCCGAGTTTGGCCGCAAAACTCGGGCTGAGGACGGTTTCCAGGTTTGTGCCTCAAAACCTGGGTGCTGCGGGTTTGCTGAGTTTGGGCCACAAAACTCAGGCACTGGTGGGCTGGTTTCCCGGTTTGGGCCTCAAAACCGGGGGTTGGTCATGAAGGCTGGTTTCCCGGTTTGGGCCTCAAAACTGGGGGCGGAGTCCGTGAAGAGGACGCAGAGCGGTGGCGGCACGTGGCGGCAATCGGTGAGGTTGCATTGAGGCAACGCTACCAGTTGTGCGGGCGTGGCCGTCGGATCCACCTACCTTCGAGTTGGTCCAGAATAACCTTAGGGTTTAGCTGGTTTGCTCTGTAAGTAGTTAGGGGTAGAGTGGGAATTAGGAATTGTTAGAATTAGGATAAGTAGGGGGAGACACCCACCTCCCCATCTATCTCAGTCATTTGCTATTCTGTCTTAGGGTTTCCTGCTGTCCCACATCCCTGCTGTAGCGAACGTGAGATCCACAGAGAAGAGACCAATACCTTTGTGCTTGTGAGATTTTGGAGGAAGTGAGGCCGTAACCTCACCATTGTAGCGTGTGGTAGCCACACGGTTGCAATTTCGTGGGTGTGATTCGTGTTTTGTTTGTGTTCTTCGCGGATTACTTTTCTCAACGTTTTTCCCGTCGATTGACCTTTTTGCTCGTTTCATCTTTTGCAAATCCGTTTGAACCAAGTTGTTCTAGATTGTGAGGCACTTCTTTCCACTGAAGGAATTCACCTCAAACCCCACGGTCTAGGAGATCGAGCGATTTTGGTTTTGGATCGGTTTTTGCTCCCTTAGTCCTGATTTCTTCCAATTCACCGATTTGGAGTTAGGTTCGAGCCATGATTCTTTTGGGATAGCTCACGAACCTCCTTAGAACTCCTCATACCAAGTCTAAGCCTTAGTGCTTTTGATTCGGAGGAGATCGAGTGAATTTCACGGAAGAACAGTGCTGTTTCGGGACCATCGGACGCTGAGTCTGTAGGCATCGGACGCCGAGTTCATCGCATCGGAGCGTCTATTGCCACGTGTCATCTGACAGCGTTTTTAAAGGAGCATCGGACGCTGACCATCGGAGCGTCCGTTGCCATCGGACGCACCGGAGGTCGAGCATCGGACGCTGAGCTTTCACTGTAGCAGCGTCCGATGTCTACACAGTAAGGTTCCCGAGAGGCACTGTTTGCATCGGACGCGTCCGACGCTTGGGCACGATGCAGTGATTTCTTCACTGTTTCGTCCGCAGTTTGACCGTTTGACTTCGGATTTGGTTTTGGGTTTTTGCGTTGGATTTCCGACTTCGTGCTCTACAGAAATCGGGCTTCCCGCTTTGCAAAATAGCCTGAATCCCCCTCGCGTTGCTCGGAGGAGCTTGAGGTTACCCAAAGTCCATTCTGTCACTAGTTGACTTGCGTGAACTTGGGTGAGGAAGTTTTTGTGGTGTCCCGCTGTGTTCCTAGGGAACATCCACCCATTCTCTTGGGTCGTGGACATCACACGCATTGGTTTCCCTTTAGGGGTTGATTTTCTGGGACAAGAGGCTATTAGTTTCTGAAAAGAAATTTAAAGCTCCCATTCACCCCCCCCTCTGGTCGCTTTCTGGTAGCACTTTCGATCCTTCATGTTGAAGGGTCTTCATCTTTCTCGGTCGGAGCTCTTGTTCTCATTTTATTAAAAAGGAAACTATCTAATCCTGTGAAAAGGGAAACTATCCTATTATGATATTTTATTATTCTAGCTAAGTTAACATATACTTATGCATATAACTAATGATAACTGATTTTTTTAGTTACTTGCATGACATATGTTATTTATTTGAAAAAGAGAAATTTGAAGGGAAATTTAAAAAGTAAATCAATACCTTAGATCCATGGAATTTCATCCTTTGTCGGGTGGATCTTCTTCCTTGGGTGCTTCTTCTTCAAGTACTTCATCGGGTTCTTCTTCTTTTGGCACCTCTCCTTTGTCATGTGAATTACACAACTCAGGAGGAGGTGGTTCTTTCTTTCTGTTCCACCTTGTTCTTGGGTGCCTCTTCTTGGTTCGAATGGGTTTTGCTTCCTGCATGTTAGCGGCATATGCAGGGCCACGGGAAAAAGAGAATATTTCCTTCCTCCCTCCTAATGTCATTTGCATTTTACCATTCCACACATATATGCAAGCATCAACAATGTTCAAGAAAGGTCTACGTAAGATTAGAGGCACATCTTTCCTATTTCCCATATCTAGTATTATGAAATCAGCAGGAACATAGGAGCCTCTAATATGAGCAGGTAAATCATTAACTATTCCTTCTATATAGCAAGTGGATTGATCAGCTAGCACAATATAGGCAGATGTGGATGACATGGGTGGAAAGAACGAGTTTTCATAGAAATCCTTAGATATAATATTCACACTCGATCCTAAATCACACATGACATTTTTAAAGACTTCACCAAAGATTGAGCATCTAATTATGGGACTACCAGGATCACCCTTTTTAACAGTCATGGTTTGATCTTCATAATAGTTAAAATATTTTATTTCAACCATATTTGCAGTTTCCATGTCAGGTTTAGCAGGAATTTTGCCAGGTTCAAAAGATGGTATGATAGCAGCAAGTTGAGCTAATTGGGTTTCTAACATCTTAGTAAAAATTAATTGATTTTTCAGAGTAGATGAGAAGTCTTCCAATTTAGCATTTATGTTCTCAAGAATTTTATCATTCAACATTAATCTCTCTTTCAAGAAATCAGTAGTTCTACCTTGTGAGTAAACTAAATTCTTTAAGAACGAGAAATTATCAGAATTCTGAAAATTAGAGTGGGGGAATGAATTGTTACCTTGAGAGTTTGCAGGCTGATTCCATCCTTGATTCTGTTTACGGAAACCGTTGTTGTTGTTGTTGATGAAGTTCAAATCTTCATGTAACTCGGGGCAGTGGTTCCCAGAATGTCTGGTTTCTCCACAGACTTCACAAGTCATGTAGGATTCCAGAGATTGGACACTCTCTTGTTGGTTCATCTTCTCACAGTTGTCCAGCTTCTTTGCCAGCAGGTCCATCTTGGCCACGATCATGTCGGCCTCCTTAAGGGAATGCATACCTCGCTTACGGGGCTGCAATCTCTCGTCATTCCATCCTTGGTTCGACACCATCTTCTCTACGAGAGCCTTAGCATCTGTAATATTCAGAGAAAAGAATGCACCGCCGGCGGCGGCATCCAAATGGCTTCTAGAGAGAGGAGTCAAGCCATGATAGAAGTTCTGGATCAAGAGCCAGTCCTCCATGCCATGGTGCGGACAAGCAGCGACATACTCTTGCATTCTCTCCCAAGACATGATAGAAGTTCTGGATCATGAGCCAGTCCTCCATACCATGGTCCTCCATAGATTCCTTGGCTTGTTGCGTAAAGCTGGAGATTTTGTTGTGAAGAGCATTCGTCTTGCCCATCGGAAAGAATTTGGCGAGAAAAGCATTGGAACATTTGTCCCATGTGTCTACCGCGTTGCGACTGGTATAAAACCATTGCTTCGCTTTTCCTAGCAGAGAAAAGGGAAAGAGACGAAGACGGATGGCTTCTTGGGTTATCCCCTTAATGGTGAAGGTGCCGCAAATCTCCAAGAATTGTTGGAGATGAGCATTGGCATCCTCATGAGCTTTGCCACAAAACGGGCTAGCTTAGACCATCGTGATCAGAGCTGGTTTTAACTCAAAATGAGGTTGGCATCGATCACGTCTGGTCCTGTCGCTACATTGGCGACAGAAGGAGCAGAAAATTTACGAATGATCTTGTTGTCCATTGTGAAGATAGAACAAGATAAGAAAGAAAGAAATTGAAGAAGATGAAGGAAAAAGATAAGAAGGACTAAGGAAAGAAACAATGGGGTAAGATGGGATTCGCTAAGCGGGAGCTTAAGCGAAGATAAATTCGACACGGACTCAACAGATACACCGATTGCCTTCCCCGGCAACGGCGCCAGAAATGCTTGTTGGTAGTTCTTAGCTTCACTAAAGATAGAGCTAGGCAATTATCCCCGGCAATGGCGCCAGAAATGCTTGTTGGTAGTTCTTAGCTTCACTAAAGATAGAGCTAGGCAACTATCCCCGGTAACGGCCCAGAAATGCTTGTTGACACTAGCTAACGTCGTTACTAGGAGTAGACTATGGAATCTATTCCCGGCAAAGGTGTCAGAAGTGCTTGTAGCAAGTCCGGTCACTATACCTAAAGGAATGAAGCTAAAGCAGCTATCTACTAATGTCAAATGAGGTTGTCAATCCTGACACTAGTAGGAGCTAGCTAGAGAGGTTGCAATCTACCAAGAGGAGATTCTGCAAGCGCACAGAACTATCGTAGTAGCACTTCGCCTGGGAGTACCAGGTGTCGATTTATTTGATCCCAAGGGAAGGCTAGGGTGGTGTATGAGTCGAGTCAAGGAGGGATGAGAGTCGAAGAAAAGAGAAAAGGGAAAAGGAGAGAAGGGAAGAGAGGGGATGAAAGGCTAGAAAGAATATATGGGTGGATAGGTAAGGATGAAATGGATGGTAAGGTAAGGTGGAAAGATAAGTTGATAAGGGGAACTAAAGATAACTAAGATAACTAACTAATAACTAATAACTACTCCTAGATAACTACGAAGCAAGATAACTACAAAGCAAGATAACTACGAAGCAAGATAGGCAAATGTCAATAAAGCAACCAAGTTAAGTAAAGTTTTATTCCTATCTTGTCAAGTACCGAGGCGTACTAGCCTTTACCACTGACTTAGGTTGAACGCTAGCACAACAAGCCTTATTGTTAAACTGGGCCAACTACGTGGTGGAATTCAAGGCGCACAGGGCTGTCACCACCTGCTTGCTACCACAGCTATCCGGGGGTCCAGCCGTATCTGAAGGTAAGTCTATAACTAAGCACCACGCTTAATTATATTCTAACTATCTCTACCCTAGCTTTGAATAGAGACACCCTTGCAGACATCAGAGCAAATACTTGACTTAATAAGATAAACACTAAACTAACTAAGAACCTATTGGCAAAGATCAAACACTAAGCACACTAGAGATTAACTACTATGGCTAAGTGAATTTAACTGTAGGATAGCTAGGTCACACTCAAGGTACTTGATAAAGTAATACTGAAAGTAATACTGAAAGTAATACTAAAGTAATACTGGGATAAAGATAAGTGTACCTGAGATACAAGAGAGCAAACCAGACCAGAGACGCCGGGAATTCAACCGACCTCCGATGCCAGTCGCTCGCACCCGCTTCTCTCTTAGCAAGCTCTACTCTACTATACCAATGGTCAGGGCTGAGCTGTGCTAAACTAAGAGCCGCGTTGTAGCGAGGGCACTAGAGCTGTACTCTCTCTACTAGCTAACCTACTTGCCTAAGCTCTTTGAGCTCTCACTTGCTTGCTTCTACTTGCTTTGCTTCTCTTGCTTGGTGTGTTGCTTTGGTGTGGTGTGTGAATGAAGTGATGCCTCAAGGGGGGTATTTATAGCCTTGTGGAGTGAGGGGGGTACTTATACGGGGCAGCCAACCGACCTAGGGCAAACCCTAGTGGCGGGCGCCAGCCCTAGGTGGCGGCCGCCACCCCCCTCACCGTTGGATGCACCGCCATTGCTTCAACGACATCCAGGAGCTCCAGAGAGGTGGTGGTTAGGTCGGTTGCATGTCCAAGTAACCGCCATTCGGTCTTGATCCATGCCACTCCCTCCTGAGCCCTCTGATGCCACTGACCTAGTGACCAAGGGCCAAGATTTGGCCTTGGGGTGGTCACACAGATCAGTGACGTGGCAGGGGGGAAGTTGGGCTTTTCCATGTGGCGGGCGCCACCCCACTAGGGCCCAAACGGGTCCTGGTGAGTGGGCTCGTCTCCTGGTGGGTCCATTCTCCAAATTTGGTCCAAATCCTGCATTCAAATAAAAATCTATGGACATGTGGAATTTGGTTAGTTTGAAACCTATTTGACTACATTTCATGCCTTTTTGGTGAATTTTAGGGTAAAATGTTGATGGTAAAACAGGTGTTTAAGGACCATCAACACTAGTTGCATATCCCAATGGTGAACATTTCAAGTTTTATGTTTATTAAGCAAATTCACCATTCATAAAATAGCTCAGCTCACTACATGTATCAGTGATCAGAAAGAGCATAAGCTACAAGCATCATCATAAAGCATCGAAGCATACACTATGCAGAACATAGTCACATTCTAAAGATTATATACATGAAGCTCTGAATGTAAATATGCAAGATGAAATGCAAAGATGCATGATGAAACCAAATGAAAGGAAAAGAGTCAGTCTATGAAACACGAACCAAAAATGTTTCCCCCATCTAAAAGGGGAAACACACACCAATCTCACCTCTCAACCTAGCAAAAGTTGATTGGTCCAAAGGCTTGGTGAAAATATCTGCCAACTGATGATGAGTATCGACATGGCGAAGGTCGATATCACCCTTCTCATAGTGGTCTCGTAGAAAATGAAAGCGCACATCGATGTGTTTGGTCTTAGAGTGCAGCACAGGGTTCTTAGCAATGCTAATAGCACTCGTGCTATCACAAAGCAAAGGAACGCGAGAGAAGCTTAGACCAAAATCACGCAAAGTGGCCATCATCCAAAGCAACTGGGAACAGCAGCTAGCCGCAGCAACATACTCAGCCTCTGTGGTAGACTGGGTGACACTAGACTGTTTGCGAGAAGACCAAGATACAAGAGAAGAACCAATAAACTGACAAGTCCCAGAAGTGGACTTGCGATCGATCCTGCAACCAGCAAAATCGGCATCAGAATAACCGCAAAGAGAGAGGGTGGAGGAAGCAGAATACCAGATCCCAAACTCAGGAGTGAAGCATATGTACCTCATAATGTGCTTGACCGCCTGACGGTGCGAGGTGTGCGGCGATGACTGAAATCGCGCGCAAAGACACTCCGCGATCTGAATGTCCGGGCGTGTCGCCGTCAGGTACAGCAGCGACCCGATCATACTCCGGTACTCCTTCTGGTCCACAGCTTCTCCATCCACATCCGCATCCAGGGCCGCCGTGGTCGGCATGGGTGTTGGAAGAGGCTTGGCCTCACCCATGTCGAACTTCTTCAGGATGTCCTTGGTGTACTTGCCCTGGTGCACGAACGTCCCCTCTAGGGATTGCATGATTTGCAACCCGAGGAAAAACGTCAACTCGCCCTTCATGCTCATCTCAAACTCCCTGCTCATAGTATCTGGAAACTTGGCAACCAAAGCGTGAGAAGAACCACCGAAAATGATATCATCCACGTAAATCTGGACCAAGAGAGTGTCATTGCCTTGCTTGAGGAGAAAAAGCGTTTTATCCACACATCCTATTTTAAAACCCTTAGCAAGCAAAAAGGTTTTCAACCTATCATACCAGGCTCTAGGGGCTTGTTTCAAACCATACAAAGCTTTGTGAAGTTTAAAAAGATGGTTTGGAAACTTGGGATTTTTTAAACCGGGGGGTTGTTTCACATACACCTCTTCCTCTATGTAGCCGTTTAAGAAGGCACTCTTGACATCCATTTGAAAAAGTTTAAACCCTTTGGATGCAGCAAAAGCCAAGAGTATCCTAATTGCCTCCAAACGAGCTACAGGAGCAAACGTCTCCTCATAGTCTATCCCCTCCTTCTGACTATACCCCTGGGCTACAAGTCTGGCCTTGTTTCTCACAACATGGCCATCCTCTCCTTGTTTGTTTTTGAAAACCCATTTTGTCCCAATAGGGTGACACTCAGGAGGAGGTGGAACCAAAACCCAAACTCGATTTCTGTCAAAATTTTCTAACTCCTCATGCATGGCATTGACCCAATCCGGATCAGATAAAGCGTGTCCAACATCTCGGGGTTCAAAATCAGCAACAAATGCAGAATGAGCAAAGTGAGAGATTTGTTGTGACCTTGACCGAGTGACACGTTCGCCGATGCTGCCGATCATCTGTAGAGGCGGGTGTTGGCGCTGGATGTGTCGTGGCGCCTCCCAAGCTGAAGCAACCTCCCCCTCAACAACAGCTGGTGCCTCCTCGGGTACGAAAGGTACCGCTCAAGGTGGCGGATCCCACGACCCCCATGTAGTAGAGGAAGAAGGGTCGGGGCCGTGAGTGGTAGTAGAGGCCACTCTTTGCGGCTCAGCAGGTGGAGGTGGTGCTGGGTCATCCATCCCTTCAGCACCCTCGTCCTCATCATCAAAAAGAGGTTCGCCAACCTCGTGATCACCTGCACGCTCAAAACGAGAAGAAGGACAAACCATGGTCTCGTTGAAGGTGACATCGGATGTCTCCATGACTAGGTTAGTATCAAGGTTAAGTACACGATATGCGCGAGTATGAGTGCCATGACCAAAAACACACCGCCAGAAGAACGAGACTCAAATTTGTCGAGGTTGCCTTTCTTAAGTATAAAACAGTGGCAACCAAAAACTCGAAAATAACTCACCTTGGGCAGTTTTCCATAACGCAACTCATAAGACATCTTTTTCAAGAAAGCTCGGAGAAAAATGCGATTGGAAATATAGCATGCAGTGCTCATAGCTTCGGCCCAATATCGCCTAGGAGTCCTATGCTCATCGAGCATCGTCCTGGCCATCTCAACAAGGGTTCGATTCTTCCCCTCTACAACACCATTTTGTGGCGGTGTGTAGGGGGAAGAAAACTGATGCTCCAAACCCAAAGAGTTACAAAACTTCTCAAAATCCGAATTCTTGAATTCGGAACCATTATCACTTCTAATAGCTCGCATCGAGTTCAAGGGGAACTCGTTCTGAAGACGCAAAATCAGATTGCAAGCAAAAGAGAAAGTCTCAGTCTTCTCAGACAAAAAGAAGACCCACGAATATCTCAAAAAGTCATCAACAACGACAAGCACATACCACTTCCCCCCAACCGAGCTCACCCGAGCCGGACCAACAAGGTCCATGTGTAAAAGCTCTCCAGTGCGCTTGGTCATGACCTGAGTCACTGGATGGTGGGGAGCAGCAACCATCTTCCCATGTCTACAAGAATGGCAAACAAGATCCTTCTCCATGTGCAACTTGGGCAATCCTCGGATTAGGCCAAGTGAACTAAGCCTTGCAAGCAAGTCGAAGCTCAAATGTCCAAGTCTCCTATGCCACTTCCAAAGATCAGAGGAGGAAGGTCCAGCCATAAGACAACGAGAAGTGCCAAAAGACTCTGAGAAATTCGCACGAAATACTTTCCCAAAGGGCGAAATCATACACACAAGATTGCCCTGAGGATCCAAAATACGACTGAGATTCGTTTTAAAATGAATCTCATAGTCATCATCAAAGAGTTGCGAAACAGAAAGAAGGTTAAAATGCAAGTTAGAAACAAGAGCAACATCGCGCAACACAAAGTACTCATTAACTTGCACCGACCCACGAGACAACACTTTACCTTTGCTATTGTCGCCGAAGGTGATAAACTCCTTTCCGGTGACTGGACTAAGACTGGAGAACCACTTGGCGTTTCCGGTCATGTGTCTCGAACAACCGGAATCCACCAACCAAACGTTCTCCAATCGTTTTACCTACATCAATAAAAAGACATAGGGTGAGCATACGGTCCAACACTGGGGTTAGTGAAGTAGGGAGAATACTAGTGTTGGGCCGGCTGCTCAAAAGAACGGTTAGCAAAAAAACCATTCCTAGCATGCCTACGGGAAGAGCGATCCCCACGTAGAGGAAAACGTGGTCCGCTAAGGGAGGAACGTCCATCGCGATACTCAAAACGCGGTGGTGGAAAATGCTCAACTACAAAGCCACCGCCACGGGGTCCATAGCTCGCAACAGCAGGCTCCCGCTGGGCACGACCTCCTTGTGGCCTAGGCCTTGGAACCTGAGGCATTGGACCTCTAGGCCTAGCCGCATGCCTCTGAACATTCGACACATGTACATCATGGAAAGGATGGTACATGTCTGTATTGTTTATCTCCTTTGCACAATGCGCCTCTCTCTTGCGCCGAAAGCAAAACTCACTCAAGTGTCCATCTCTCCCACAGTGCTCACAATGGTACCTCACCGCTCTCATAGGGGGTTGTTGGTACTCACGGTAGTGGGTATGGATCACTTTGCCCTTCTGTGGCATAAGCTCCTCCTGGATAGGTGGCATGGTGTCAAGCTTGTTTTTTAGGTGGTTGGGCTTGGGATGCCATGTCTGTTTCTTGGGTGGAGCTCTCGGAGGTTCAACAACCATTCCATCCTTGGTGTTAGGCTTGAGAGGCTCTTTGGGTGGAATCTTAGTAAGCTTGGGAGTAGTGGTGGAGTTGGGCTTCTCACATGGATTAAGACCACTCGACTCTCCAATCTTGCCAAAAGATGAAACATCAACACCCGGAGCAAAGCCTACACTGGGACCTCCAGCAGCACGTTTGAATTGAGATATCATCATCCCAAGCTGCGGCTCTCCACTGGACACCCATGACAAGATGGTCCAAAGGTATGTGTTTTCCTCCTCGGTTTGCATCTTGTCATGCTTCACGTTGGCTATCTCCATCTCCAAGCCCTCACACAAAACACACCTAGCTACACAAGTGCTTCCCGAGTTGGCCTCTTCAAGAGACACAATCTTGACATTCTTCTCTGCCAACTCGGATTGCAAGCCTGCACAGGACTTGCACGCACCCAACAACGAGGATCTAGCCTTAAGCTCATCCACCTCTCCAACCAACGCAACATACTTACCTCTCAAGGTGAGAAGGTCAGTCATGTGCGTGGTGCACATCTCACACTCACCCTCCTCAGAGACAACTACGGTGCACATCTCTCTTGCGCTGAAAGCAAAACTCACTCAAGTGTCCATCTCTCCCACAGTGCTCACAATGGTACCTCACCGCTCTCATAGGGGGTTGTTGGTACTCACGGTAGTGGGTGTGGATCACTTTGCCCTTCTGTGGCATAAGCTCCTCTTGGATGGGTGGCATGGTGTCTAGTTTGTTCTTAAGGTGGTTTGGTTTTGGAGCCCATGATTGTTTCTTGGGTGGAGCTCTTGGAGGTTCCACAAATACACCATCCTTGGTGTTAGGCTTTAGAGGCTCTTTGGGTGGAATCTTGGTAAGCTTGGGAGTAGTGGTGGAGTGGGGCTTCTCACACGGGTTCAGACCACTCGACTCTCCAATCTTCCCAAAAGATGAAGCGCACTCAACACCCTGAGAAAAACCTACACCTGGACCTCCAGCAGCACGCTTGAACTGGGAGATCATCATCCCAAGCTGCGGCTCACCACTAGACACTCATGACAAGATGGTCCGAAGGTATGTGTTTTCTTCCTAGGTTTGCATCTTGTCATGCTTCACATTCGCAATCTCCATCTCCAAACCCTCACAAAGAATGCACCTAGACACACAAGTGCTACCCGAGCTGGCCTTCTCAAGAGACACAATCTTGGCATTCTTCTCTGCCAACTCAGTTTGCAAGCCAGCACATGACTTGCATGCACCCAACAGCGAGGATCTAGCCTTAAGCTCATACACCTCTCCTACCAACGCCACATACTTACCTCTCAAAGTGAGAAGGTCAGTCATGTGCGTGGTGCACATCTCACACTCGCCCTCCTCAGAAACGACCACGGTGGACTTGGCAAACTCAAGCTCCTTCACCGTATCCTCCCACTTCTGCCTAAACTCCTTGCGCTCTCTAGCAGCACGCCTAAGCAGCTTATCTTGACTAAGGAGAGCGACAATAAGTTTCTCGACCTCAGCAGAAAGCTCGTCGGGGGTCAGAGATACTTGGGAGGTGTCGTCGTCGTCGTCGTCGTTCCGAGGGGTCTCCTCCAACTCGTCGTCGACCTCCTTGCCAAGGGCCATGGTACAGAAACCCTCATTGTCGGTGAAGAAGCAGAGGTCATTCAGCTTGTCCTTGATCCACTTCTTCTTCTTGGACTTGTTGTCGCTTGAGGAAGCGGAGTCGTCATCTGAGTCGTCGACGGCGCTGAGCGTGGTGAAGAATGCACGCTGCTCAGCCTAGGCCTTCTCCAAGTACTTCGACTTGATGTACTCCTTGTTCAAGCCGCCCTTCCGCTTGTGCTTTGCGGGGACGTACTTCTCCTTGCGCTTGCCGGAGTCGTACTTGTGCCCATGGTCCGCCTTGCCGAAGACTTGCTTGTTCTTCTTCGGGCAATTTGCGATGATGTGGTTGGGATCGCTGCACTCGAAACATCCCAAGCGTCCTCCTCCGCGGCGACAGTTCACGCGGTTGTCGTGGAACCGCGAGAACCGGTTGGCGAGAAAAGCTAGCTCGTCATCCCCCATGAACTCCAGCTGCTCCTCTGTGATAGAAAGAAGTGAAGAGAGTGCAAATCCTCCAGAGGGGTTAGCAGAAGAGCCAGAAAGCAAAGCCATCGATGGGCCAGAAGAATTTTCATAAGAAGCCCTCACCATGGCATCAATCTCACTGGACTTGAGCTTACTGAAGAGCTCGTCGCATGTGAGGGTCTCATAGTTAGGCAATTCGATGATCGCCTGAACCTTGGAATCCCACACCGACCGATCAAGGGTATGCAAAAGCTTTAAAGCCCTCTCATGATTTTCGAAAGGCAACAACTCCTTGTTAGCCCTCATCCTGTTGACAATCACCTGAAAGTGAGCGAATAAACATTCTATGCTCTCGCCAGGCATGTGTCCAAAGTTCTCATACTCTCGCTTGAACGACTCGTAGAGACAGGTTTTGACTTGAGTGGTTCCCTCATGGAAACGCATGAGGGTGGCCCAAATCTCCCGAGGCGTAGTGAGGTGAGAAATGCGATCAAACTCACTCATGCTCAGGCATGAGAAAAGAGCATTACGGGCTCGGCTATTGGCATCGTGCTCATCGATCTGATGCTGAGTAACATGAGCAGCCAAGACCACGTAATCGGCAGAGTTGCAAATATCCCAGATGGAAGCACCCAAACTCTGCAGATAGGCCGACATGCGTATCTTCCAATACGCATAGATCGTCCCATCGAAAAATGGCGGTTTGCCCACGCCGCGATCCATGTTGCCTTCTGTGGATTTGGAACCGACTAAGGTGGAAGATCCTTAACCCGCTCCGATACCAATTGAAGGACCGAGAATACAATAGCAAGGTGAACAGAGGGGGGGTGAATGGGAGCTCAAAAAATTTCTCTTGAAACTTTGGCCTTTGTCCCACAAATCAACCCCCAAAAGCTTCGATCGAAACCGTGATGCTCACGACCCTTGGAAGAGGGTGGATGATCCCTAGGATCACAGTGGAGCACCACAAAGCGATACCAAACCAAACGCCAAAAGCACCGGCACAAGTTTGCTCCCCAAAAACCAAGTCCCGAATGTAGATGGAAGGCTACGTCGAGAAGTCTCCAAATACCAATGCTAACAAGTAGCAAAGATACCTAGAGAGGTTCCTTGGTCAACACTAGGGCCAAACAAGAAGTCCATAAACCAAGCGAAGAAGCCGGGAGAACAAACTCACAAAACCGGAGGCTTCAGCCAAGTCCCGGACTATCCGAGGGTTAGCCCAAGGACTGTCTCCCCAATGGCGGACTGTCCGGGAATCAGTGGCGCACTGTCCGCCGGCTAAATCCCAGAAACAACACAGATGCTGCAAGTCCCCTGGACGTTCCCGGACTGTCCGCGAACTCCAACGGCGGACTGTCCGCCGGTCACTCAAAAGCAAAATGCCCGAGGAACACAGCCACTGGTCCGGCTCGTCCCCGACGTGCGGACTGTCCGCCGGTCAAACCGCGGACTGTCCGCGACCACCTAGTGAAGGCGATTTTGGTCGCCTTTCACACACAACCTCCCAAATCTGAATCAAATCACAATCCCACATTCCCAAACTTGGAGAAGATGATCACGAGGTAGTTAGGAGACTATCCCCAAGAAATCATCCGCTCAAATCAACTCAATCACCGGGAAATCGAAAGGGAAGGAGTATGAACGAAAAAACGCCACGAAAATGAAATCAACCCGATCTACTTGTTCGTGAGGAGTTAGATGAATTCCTTCGGTGGAAATGGTATCCTCACAATAAAGAACAAGTTGATTCAAACGGATTTCGAAAAGACGCAGTAGAGAGGGAGATCGAGTGGCGGGAAATCGCGAAGAAACGAAGAACACGAGCCAAAACGCGAATCAACACATCGATCTGCAATCGTGTGGCTACCACACGCTACAACAGTGAGATTACAGTCTCACTTCCTCAAAATCTCCAATACATAGAGGTATGGTTCTCTGCGGATCTTAGTTGCTACAGCAGGGGATTGGGAGAGAAGGAAAACCTAGAAGGCAAAGAGCAAATGACTGAGATAGGATGGGAGGTGGGTGTCTCCCTCTACTTATCCTAATTCTATTTCCCACTCTACCCCTAACTAATTACAGAGCGAACTAGCTAAACCCTAGGGTTATTCTGGACCAACTCGAAGATAGTTGTGATCCAACGGCCACGCCCGCACAACTGGTAGCGTTGCCTCGAGGCAACCTCACCGATTGCCGCCACGTGCCGCCTCCGCTCTGACCGTCCTTTTCCCGGACTTCACCCCCGGTTTTGAGGCCCAAACCGGGAAACCAGCCTTCACGACCAACCCCGGTTTTGAGGCCCAAATCGGGAAACCAGCCGACCATCGCCTGAGTTTTCTGGCCCAAACTCAGAAACCCGCAGCACCCAGGTTTTGAGGCCCAAACCTAGAAACCGTCAGCGCCCAGGTTTTGAGGCCCAAACATGGAAACCGTCCACTCGGTGGTTTTTCTATGGCTCAACCACCAAACCAAGCCATAGAGGGGATGCACCGCCCATGCACCCCGTCCACCGACACGTGTCCCCAGGTCCTCGACCCAAGCAACACCGTGCCCGCAAGTCTTTGCTCGTCGCTGTCCCAGGCTGCCAGCCACCACAACTGATCCTCAGGCCACCGGTCCCTCAGTCCAAGCCTTACGTCCGCCCTTCACCACTCTCGGTCCATCGGCACGGCACGTCTCTACTTGACCTTCACCTTGCCTTCAATCATTGTATCCGTGCTCGACACCTGCACAACACAAGCCAAAGAACATGCGCATTATCCCAGTTGACAATCACTCATCACTCGAGACTCGGCATACACCCATGTATCCGCACATCATAAACAAGAAATTAGAACTTTAGATTTTACCCCGTGGGCCTTGTTCTTTGATGGTTCCAATTGCAAGCAAGGTGGGGGCATTAGTATTGTTCTTGTTTCTCCTCAAGGAGGAAGTTTTGAGTTTGCTTTCTCAATTGATCCAACCTCCACTAATAATCAAGCTGAGTATGAAGCACTTCTCATGGGACTTTAGCTTTTGTGTGAGTTAGGGGCCGAGACTATTGAAATTTTTGGAGATTCTCAATTAGTGATTAATCAATTGCTCGGCCTATATAAATGCGAAGATGATGTTCTGAGGAAGCATTATGAAAAGTGCCTTGAGTTGCTTGATTCTTTTTCTTCTGTTATCATAAAGCACATTCCTAGATGTTAGAATCAAGAGGCTAATCGTTTGGCTCAAAGTGCTTCTGGATATCGGCAAATTGTTGAAATACTAAGTGATGAAGTTGCCGATAGTGATGATTGGAGAATTTGATTATTGAATATTTGAAAAATCCATCACGACGGGTATCCAAAAAATTGAGATACAAAGCTACAAAGTTTGTCCTTCTTGATGATCAACTATATCATAAAACAATTGATGGTGTACTTCTTAAATGTATCAATCAAGAAGAAGCCAAATTTCTGATCGGAGAAATCCATAAAGGAGTTTGTGGTGCACATCAGTCTGCTCATAAAATAAAATGGATGATCAGCAGAGCAGGATATTTCTGGCCGACCATTTTGGAAGATTGTTTTAAATATTATAAAGGATGTCAGGAGTGCCAAAAATTCGGTAATGTTTAGAAGTCTCCGGCATCAGCTATGAATCCAATCACAAAGCCATGGCCATTTAGAGGATGGGGAATAGATCTGATTGGCCAAATATTTCCGGCATCTAGCAAGGGACAAAAATTTGTGTTGGTAGCAACGGATTATTTTACTAAATGGGTTTAAGCTATTCCTTTTAAATAAGCTTCATCGGCTACCGTAATTGAGTTCATCAAAGAGCATATCATTTATCGATTCGGTGTTCCTTAAACCATTACTACAGATCAAGGAAAATGTTTGTATCAAAGGAATTTGAGGACTTTGCTGCCAGCACAGGTTTTAAGTTGATCAATTCATCTCCATATTATGTCCAAGCTAATGGATAGGTCGAAGCCTCTAATCAGATTTTAATTAAAATTATTAAGAAGAAGGTTAAAGAACATCCGAAGAAGTGGCATTCAATACTCAGTGAGACCTTGTGGTCCTATAGGATGGCATGTCATGGTGCAACTAAGTGTTCTCCGTATGAGTTAGTTTTTGGACATGAAGCTGTGTTGCCTTGGGAAATCAATATAGGATCCAGGAGGGTGTCACAGCAGAACAATTTAAAGACCGATGAATATAAACATCTCATGATGGACAATCTTGATGATTTAAACTTTCATCGGTTAAAAGCTATGGAAAACATTAGAGCTCAGAAACTAAGGGTGGCTAAGTACTATGATCAAAAGGTCAGGGAGAAGAAGTTTAACGAAGGGGACTTGGTTTGGAAAGTCATTTTGCCTATTGGAACTAAGGATAGCAAATATAGTAAATGGTCACCAAATTGGGAAGGACCCTATCGGATTACTAGATGTGCCCCTGGGAATGCTTATTTCTACGAGACTCTAGAAGGCGTCGAATACTTCAGGGCAGTCAACGGAAAATATTTTAAGAAGTATTGCCCTAGTATCTGGGTGGATCAGTTGTAGCTAGTTGATCTGGTCAGTGATTAATGTATCAACATTGACATCTAATTGATAGCCGATGCTAATGTATCGCCTTCAGAGCAAAAATAGCCGATGCAATTAGAGCATCGCCTTCAGTCCAAAAATACGAGATCGAGAATCATTGAGATTAAGAGACCTCAATAGTCTTATCACAGGGAGATCATAAAGGAGCAGAAACTTCATTATATTCGAGGGAAAAAGTTTATTTACAAAGACTTGGCCCTGATGAACTACTCAAAGACCTTGTCTACTATGATTACAGAGGGGGTGGACTCTACTATTTCCCTGGCCGCGCCATCAACACCATCGAAGTGTACTTCCATGGTGTGAATTATTTCTGGAGTGACCTCGAGGCCACCCAGGTCTTGGCCGGTGTAGGCCTCGGCAGCCCCGAGGGCCATGGCAGCGCCATGACGGACGCCGTGGAGGGCGACCTCATGTACCCTTGCGGGGATGTTGGTCATCCTCTCCGCGACGCTGTCCCCGGCAGCGTTCAGGGAGTCGGCCGCCTCGTTCCCCGCCTCCTGAAGGGCCTCTAGGCGCACGGTCAGGTCTGTAGAGTAAACAGGATGGATCGGGAATAAGCAGGGGAAATCTGATCAATTGAAAATTCTTCAGAAGAAGAGAAATACCAACAACACGTGCATCGGATTCTGCGTACTACTGAACCGCCCGAGAAGCCCTCGCCTCTGCCTCCTCCAACGCCTTCTGGAGCTGGGCGATGTGGTCCTCGAGGAGGCAGTTCCTGATGGTGGCCTCTGAGTGACGGTTCCGCATTTCCCTCATTTGACGGTAATGACAGGTGACCGTTGACTCGGAGCTGCTAGAGGAGAGGTTCTCGGAGACTAACTCCGTGCCAGGGGGGAGGTGCCACAGCAGCCGCAGCGTTGGAAGGACCCTCATCGATCCTAGTTGAAAGCAGAAGGAGGAGATCAAGTCAGATCTTGAAAATGATGAGAACTGGAGTCGATTGGGCATAAAGAATAAACATACCTAATGCGGCGCTGAGGGCGGTGGCGAGAATTCACTTCCTCCTCCACGGGACGCTTCCCACGGTTGTTGTCTGCCATTGGAAGAGGAGGAGATGGGCTTTTGGAAGGCGAAGCTTTTAGCGAGAAAGAGGGTTTTTTGACGGAAGGCAAAAGCAAGCAAGAAGGTATGCTCCAAATGTGACGGGAGATAGAGACGAAGGGGAGATTTATATTAGAAGATTGGATCCCAGGAGGAGAAAAAATGTCGCTTCGTACAGTGTGTGCAGAGCACTCGAGTGAAATGTTAAATCACAACACATTCTTCAAGAGAAGAGCAGCCGTCTCGCATTAATCGTCAAGATACTGTTCAGATTGTTTGCGGTATCAAAAAGGGAGAAGAGAAAAAGGACACGACTGATCGGCTAAGAAATGCGGTTGAAGGACCGAATTGGAGACTAGAGGGGGGGTGAATGGGAGCCTCAAATTTCTTCTCGAGAAATGATGGCCCTTGTCCCAGAAAATCACCCCAAAAGTGAAGACTCAAACAACCGATGAGTTCATGACCTACGAATAGGTGGATACCCTAGGAGATGTCCTAGAGGTACAGCAGAACTACCAAAGAACCCCCAAAACGAAGCGCCAAAGCAACGGGGCAAAACTGCACAAGCAAGCTCCTAGAACAATCGAACTTCCGATAACGGAACACCCCACTCCTATGGAGAAGAGGAAAGTGTTCGACCAAAACTACTTAGGCCAACTAGTGGAAAAAGCACTTTGGAAAGATCCTTATGAAGTTAGGAAACTAACGCAACAGACAGATCTCAAATTAGAGCTAGAACGCAAAAGATACGGCCGCTAGAACAAACGAAACTCCGAAAGCGGAACACTTAACTCCTATGGAGAAGAAGGAAGTGTCCGACCAAAAATACTTTGACCAATGGTGGAAAACGTACTTTGGAATGATCCTTAAGAAGATAGGAAACCAACGCAACAAACGGATCACAAATCGGAGCTTGTATGCAAAAGATACGGACGAAATCAGCAAAACTGTGCAGTCGCGGACTGTCCGCTAGTGAACCGCGGACTGTCCGCTATTGAACCTCGGACACTCCGGGAATGAGTCCCGGACAGTCCGCCGTTCATAAATGAAAACAGCGACCCCGCTGCCCGTGAACAGCCCCGACCCCCGGACAGTCCGGGGATAAGTCCCGGACAGTCCGCCACTGTCCAGAAAGCCAAAAACAGCTCGGGACAAAACCAAAATCGATTGGATCTTCACCAAATCGAACGGGGCTGCAACCAAACTTCTCCCAAGTGTTCTTCTACGTGTTGGGAAGCTAATCCTAGGATATCATCGCTCCAAATCAACTAATCCATGAGAAATCGGAAGAACACTAGAAAAGGGGAAAGAACGAAGAACGAACGCGATTTCGACCCGATCTATGTGCTCGTGAGGTTAGAGAGGAAATCCTTCTGTGGAAAGAAGGAGCTCACGATATAGAACAAATTGATTCAAACGGAATCGCAAATCGTCGCTCAGAGAGGGAGAACGAGACAAATCTCCGGGACGGGAAAAACCGAAATGCGAAGAACAAAAACGCGAATTAGATCCAAAATCACAGCCAACAAGAGGAGGACGAATTTGATCCTTTGATTTGGGAATATGATGATTTGTATTATCACTCGGTGTCGGGTTACAAGCCACTCCTCGTAATACAAAACGCGGATGGCGAAAAGCTCAAGAACAAGAGTCGGTCTCTCCTCTCACCCTAGCCTCCTCCCACCTAAACAAAATGAGAGTGAGACCTCCAAGGATGGCTGTCCAACACAGCCCCTTCATCTATATATAGGCGCACGTCGAAATGAAACAAACGCCCTAACATGAAGTACTAACCCAAATACCCCCTAGGGGTAAAACCGTCCATCTCTGGTCGTTTCCATCCGACGGCCACGCGCCTTCTCATCCTTCGCTTCGCCTCGACGCAAGCTCCAGGATGCCGCCACGTGCCATCACCGTCGACCGCCGCGCCTTCTCACTGATAGCTTCGCCGCAACGCAAGCCTCTCGGTGCGCCACGCGTCGACCGTTCCGCATAGGAACCTTCCCCCGGTTTTGAGGCCCAAACTGGGAAACCTGCCAGCCCAGGTTTTGAGGCCCAAACCTGGAAACCGTCCACCCCGAGTTTTGAGGCCCAAACTCGGAAACCCGCGAGCCCAGGTTTTGAGGCCCAAACCTGGAAACCGTCCATCCCGAGTTTTGAGGCCCAAACTCAGAAACCGGCCACCCGAGTTTTGAGGCCCAAACTCGGAAACCGTCGAGGGTAGCTTTTTGAGGCTCAGCTACCGAACCCGTGCCGTAGACGGGATGTGGTTCGCACACCCCGACCACAGGCACCGATGCCGATGCATGTCCAGCCTCCACGCCGGGCATAACGCCTTCGCCTTCCTTCTTGACTTGGCCGGCGGCACTTGCACCGCACGCAAGCCCGTGTCCGACCTCCCGCCAAGTGCCACGACGCCATCGTCTTCGTCCTGACTCGGCCAATGCACCGCACATCCCCATGTGCTCTCGCTCGCCGATGCCATGTGCGAGCTACCACAACTGGTCCTCTGGCCTCTTGGTCCGTCGGTCCAAGCCTCACGTCCACCCTTCACCGCTCTGGGTACATCGACATGGCACGTCCGCCGCACGGCACGCCCATCCTTCACCGATCCCGGTCCGTCAGCATGGCACGTCTCTACTTGACCTTCACCTTGCCATCGACCACTGTATCTGAGCTCAACACCTGCACATCAACATAGCCAAGAGACACATGTTGCACACGCACATCAACACAGAAACACACCACTACTCAACGCCACCGGTTAGTCATAAGCATTAAGCACATAGCGAGATAATGACTCAACCGGGAAAAGCCTCAAACCTTCCTCATCAAAGTCAATCATTCATCATATATGTTCTCAATCTCCCCCTTGATGAATGCATTGACTAACAATAAAACCACAAAGGAAGGGTTTGAAGGCAAGCCTCATCCAAGTGCCCAAAAGCTAAGCAAAAGCAAACACAAGGCCACTTGAGATGAGGAAGGGTCATGAAAACTCCAAATAAAAGCTCTTGGTCCCGAAAGAAACAGGAAAAGCGGGCAAAGCCTCCACACAACCGAAGAGTCAAGAGAAGGCAAGAGTTTCATGAAATCCCAAAAGGCACTCAGAAACCATTCTCAAATAAAATTTGTCAAACAATCATCACAAAAGAAACCAAAGTTCTTATCAACTTGGAAGGTTAACCACTTGGGTTTCGAAATTTCTCCCCCTTGATGATTGAATTGACAAAGACTAAACACAAAGAGATGGTTTGAGATACCAAAACAGAAAACTTGGTCCCCAAAGATATGGGCAACGGCTCAACGCAACCAAGCAAAGGATTGGAGCAACAACTCATAAAAGAGCAAAACTCGATCACACAGAGCGAAAGACTTGGTTCCCAAAGACATGGGCAACGGCTCAACGCAACCAAGTCAAAAATGAGCTAGCCCTCAAGAAAAGGCAGAAAATGGCTCAACACCACTAGCTCAAGGCTCGATACCAATTAAGGCTAAATCAACGCATAAGAATGCAAAACTGCTAGTTTCTCAAGATAGAGGCACAGAGGCTCAAAACAACTAGCAGAAGACTCGATACCAATCACAAGCAGCCAAAAATTGGTGAAAACAACTAGTTCCTCAAGGCAGAGGCACATAGGCTCGACGCAACTAGCCGAAGGCTCCATACCAATCGAAAATACGAAGCAAAAAACTGCTAGTCTCTCAAGAGAGAGGCAACAATGGCCCAACACGACTAGCAGGCTCGATACCGATTGAGAAAAACCACAAGAGAAGCTCAACACTAAATGGAGCACAAACACTCGGAGCACACGGAGAAGCAGCAAGACAAAAGCGACTCCCCATGAAGGCAAGCCTACACACAAAGGCTATGCACCAAAGCTCACTATGAAGAACACCAATTGAAACACATAAAAGAGCTATACCAATTGAAGAAGAACATAAAAGAGCTAAACTCCCCCTAGCTCAAGGCTCTCCCCAAAATGCATGACTCTCCCCTTTGTACCAACACATAAACTCCCCCTTGCAAACAACTTCTCCCCCTTGATAAAAGGGAACATGCTGAGGGATTTTGACATTTCTCCACAAAGTTGACACAAACACAAGACAAGTCAACAACCAAAAGCATATGGGGGTAATCACAAGATGTATCAGAGTTGGGGGTATGTACACTAAGCTAAAAATGCATGATATGCAGAATGCAACAGCTTCAAGTGTATAGCAATCAGAATGAAAAGATGCTCAAAAGGGTGCTGCCCTAAAAGTGTAGCAACAAATACAAATGCTAGCAAAGGCTCAAACTGATCAAATGAACACGAAATATGAACAATTAAGCATATGAGTAGTTTTAAGCCATTTGAAAAGGAGTCCATGAAGGACCGAGAAGCTACCCGAAAGCGACCAGAGGGGGGGTGAATGGGAGCTTCAAAAATTTCCTTTCGGAAACTAGATGCCACTGTCCCAAGATCAACCCCAAAAGCGAAACCTAGAGCTTGCTAATGTCCACGACCCTAGATGTAGGGTGGATGCTTCCTAGAAGCACAGCGGGACACTAGACAACCCTAGAAAGCCAACCCAAAAGACGGAACTCAAATCCAATCAAGAACGAACGAACCGCGAACGAAGACGCGCGAAACTGCAGCGACCGGACTCTGGCCTGCGTCCGGTCAGCAGGGACCGGACGCGTCCGGTCGTCAGAAAACAGCTCTGGGAGCTCTCTGTTCGCGACCGGACGCACGGAGCTCAAACGTCCGGTCGTTCACTGAGCGTCCGGTCAGATGAGACAATGACACGGGAACAGTGCAAGCGTAGCGTCCGGTCGAAATGCAAACAGAGCGTCCGGTCGAGAGCGTCCGGTCAGTACGCAGAAAAGCTTGGCGCCGTGCTCAACGACCGGACTCTGAAAGCGTGCGTCCGGTCAGCCCGACAGAGCGTCCGGTCACCCCGCGACTGCACTGAAACTCCGGCGATTCAACCCGATCTCCTCCGAATCAAGTGCTCTAGGCTTGGGATTCGATCTGAGGAGTCACAAGGAGGTTAGTGAGCTATCTCTAAGAGATCATGGCTCGAACCTAACTCCACATCGGTGAATCGAAGGAATTCGGGGGAAAGAAGAAAAAGAGACCCGAAACTAAAACTTGATCGATCTCCTAGACCGTGAGGTTAGAGATGATTTCTTTCGGTGGAAAGAAGTGCCTCACGATCTAGAGCAACTCAGTTCAAACGGAATCGTGAAGGATGAACCGAGCACAAAGATCAAGCGACGGGAAAACTCAAGGCACAAAGCAATCCGCGAAGAACATGATGAACATGAAATCAAAACGCGAATTGACACCAAGAGATGGGATCCAAGGTGAGGATACGGCCTCACTTCCTCGAATCAACAGTACACAGAGTGGAGTCTCTCTGCGGATCTCAACTAGCTAAAGCAGGGGTGTGGGAGAGTGGAAACCCTAGGAAATGAAAGCTCTAACTGAGATTGAGATAGGGAGGAGGGTGTCTCCCCTAGACTACTTATACTAACCTAGCCTAAGTCTATTTCCTACTCTACCCCTCTCTACTCTAATTACAGAGCGGACCAGCCTAACCCTAAGGCTATTCTAGTCCACCCGCTGGTGGTAGGTAGATCCGACGGCCACGCCCGCACGGTCTTCCGCGTCGCCTCCACGCAACCTTCAGATCGCCGCCACGTGCCGCCACCACTCTGCACCCCCGGTTTTGCGGCCCAAACCGGGAAACCAGCCTTTTCCATCAGCCCCCGGTTTTGAGGCCCAAACCGGGAAACCAGCCTCCAGCCCGAGTTTTGTGGCCAAACTCGGAAACCGTCCGCGCCCGAGTTTTGAGGCCCAAACTCGGAAACCGGCCCACGCCCAGGTTTTGAGGCTCAACCTGGAAACCGTCGCGCCCAGGTTTTGTGGCTCAACCTGGAAACCCAGCACCCAGGTTTTGAGGCCCAAACCTGGAAACCGTCCACCGTTGGTTTTTCCCGGGCTCTACCAACAAACCGGCGTCGTAGAGGGGATGCACCGCCTGTGCACCCCTTCCACCGACATGATCGCACTTCTCCGCCTGTCGCTGTCGCAGGCTGCCAGCCACCACAGCTGATCCTCCGGCCTCCAGTCCATCAGTCCAAGTCCACGTCCGCCCTTCACCGTCCGATACATCGGCATGGCACGTCCGCCGCACGGCACGCCCATCCTTCATCGCGCCCGGTCCGTCGGCACGGCACGTCGCAACTTGACCTTCACCCGCCATCGATCACTGTCTCCGTGCTCGACACCTGCACAACACAAGCCAAAGAACATGCGCATCATCTCCATTGACAATCACTCATCACACAGAGACTCGGCATACACCCATGTATCCGCAATCTCCCCCTTGATGAGTGCATTGTCAACTCCACAACAAATCATGAATAAGAAGAAGGAGGTAGGAAGGAGTGGGAGGAGAAAACCCAACCAAATGACCCAAAAGCCTAACAAAAGCCAAAGAAGGTCAAGTGGATGAAGCGAAAACTTGGTCCCCAAAGACATGGGCAACGGCTCGACGCAACCAAGCAAAGCAAAGCTAGCCCTCAAGAAGAGGTAGAACAGGCTCAACACCGCTAGCAGATACCAATTGAAGATCGGAGGACAACAGAAGCAAAATGCTAGTCCCTCAAGATAGAGGCACAGAGGCTCAACACAACTAGCAAGAAAATCACTCCGAACCAATTGGAAATCAACCCAAAACAAATGGGAAAGCACACCAGACGATACCAATTGAAAGCCAAAAGAAAAAGCTTATGAAAGCTCATGAAAAGCTAGGAACGTTTGCTAGTCCCTCAAGACAGAGGCAACGGCTCAACACAACTAGCAAACTCCCCCTCGACAAATGCAAGCAACTAGGACAAATGAGTCTCCCCTTAGTTGATCAACACAGGAGCATATGATTTGCATAAATTTCTCCCCCTAGTTGAAAATGCACTTATCAAGGCCAAAAGGTATCGGAGAAGCAACTCCCTTCACATAAACTCCCCCTGAACACAAGATCTCCTTCCAAAATGCATATGAAGTCAAAATGCAAGTTAGGAGCTTCAAGTATATAGTCAAAAGAGTGCAAAGATGCTCTAATCAGTATAGCTCCAACATCTCAATTAAGCACTCAAATAGCAAAGGCTCAAACTGATCACTTGTACGAAATATGAAGCGTATGAGCATGTGAGCAATTTTAAGCCAAAAGGATAGTCACCATCAAAATAGCACTAGACATGTATAGAAGGAATCCAAACAAGTGCTAAGCATATATACAAGGTGAACTACCCCTAGCAAAGTTCAATCATCATGCATAGTAATGAAGCATATCCTTGTGATTTCAAATTCATATCGGAGTTGCAGCGGTAAAAGAATTCACAAGTTCATTTTTGGCATGTGATTGCGAGAGGTTGAAAGCTTGTCATTGCCTAACTTTTCAACCGTGCGAAGCCTATGCCGAAGCAATCAGAAGCTTAAAGCAACGGTTTCGGTCATACACTACATGGCTCAAGTTTAACTCAAAGTGCAATGAGAAACAGTCTCAATACCATGAGGTGTTGACAAGCAATCCCATCTCGATCTTTTCAATTCAACAATACTTGGTTCAGATTTTAAGCAAGTTATGAACAACCAAGCAAGTGAATGACTCAGAACTAGAGACATAGCAACCTAGCATATATGAAAAGCAGGAATGGACTCAACACACCCTACACATGCTAGTTGCATATCTCAATGGTGAACATTTTCAGATTTATATACATTAGGCATAATTCACCATTCCAAAAATAGCTCGCTCATAACATGTAACAGTGATCAGAAAGAGCATAAGCTACAAGCATCATCATAAGTATCGGAGCAATACTAACAAGAGCATAATTACATTCTAGTGAATATAGACATAAAGCTCAGAACGTAAATGCGTATGTCCGACACAAAACTGAAAGAAGGAAGATACCAATTGGAAAGACTCAAGAAACTCAAAAGAAAAGAGCCTCAAAATAAAAGAGTCAGTCTGTACATCTCAAAATGCTTCCCCCATCTAAAAGGGGAAACACACACCAAGCTCACCCCTTAACCTATTAAAGGTTGATTCGTCTAAAGGCTTGGTGAAAATATCAGCCAATTGGTGATGAGTATCGACATGGCGAAGGTCGATATCACCCTTCTCCTGGTGGTCTCGCAAGAAATGAAAGCGCACATCAATGTGTTTGGTTTTCGAGTGAAGCACAGGGTTCTTAGCAACGCTAATGGCACTCGTGCTGTCACAAAGCAAAGGAACTCGAGTAAAGCTCAAACCAAAATCACGCAAAGTGGCCATCATCCAGAGTAACTGGGAACAGCAGCTAGCCGCAGCAACATATTCAGCCTCCGTGGTAGACTGAGCGACACTAGACTGCTTGCGAGAAGACCACGACACAAGAGAAGATCCAATAAACTGGCAAGTCCCTGAAGTAGACTTGCGCTCAATGCGACAACCAGCAAAATCAGCATCAGAAAAGCCACAAAGCGAGAGGGTGGAAGAAGCAGAATACCAAATCCCGAGCTCAGGCGTGAAACGAAGGTACCTGAGGATGCGCTTCACCGCCTGACGGTGAGAAGTGCGTGGCGAAGCCTGAAAGCGCGCGCACAAGCACACGGCGAACTGAATGTCCGGCCGTGTCGCCGTCAGGTAGAGCAGCGATCCAATCATGCTGCGGTACTCCTTCTGGTCCACTGCTTCTCCATCCGTGTCAGCATCCAGGGCAGTCGTCGTCGACATGGGCGTTGGAAGAGGCTTGGCCTCACCCATGTCGAACCGCTTCAGCAAGTCCCTTGTGTACTTGCCCTGGTGCACAAACGTCCCCTCTCGGGATTGCTTAATTTGCAACCCGAGAAAGAAAGTCAGCTCGCCCATCATGCTCATCTCGAACTCCCTGCTCATAGTATCTGCAAACTTGGCAACCAAAGCGTGAGAAGAACCACCGAAAATGATATCATCCACGTAAATTTGGATCAAGAGAGTATCTTTGCCTTGCTTGAGGAGAAAGAGCGTTTTATCTACACATCCCATTTTAAAACCCTTAGCTAGCAAAAAGGTTTTTAATCTCTCATACCAGGCTCTAGGGGCTTGTTTCAAACCATACAAAGCTTTGTGGAGTTTAAAGACATGGTTTGGAAACTTGGGATTTTCAAAACCGGGGGGTTGCTGGACATAGACCTCCTCCTCAATATAGCCGTTTAAGAAGGCGCTCTTGACATCCATTTGAAAAAGTTTGAAACCCATGGATGCAGCATAAGCCAAGAGTATCCTAATAGCCTCCAAACGAGCTACAGGAGCGAAGGTCTCCTCATAATCTATCCCCTCCTTCTGACTATAACCCTTCGCTACAAGCCGGGCCTTGTTTCTCACAATGTGGCCCTCCTCTCCTTGCTTGTTTTTAAATACCCATTTTGTCCCAATAGGTTTACAGTCAGGAGGTGGTGGCACTAGAACCCAAACCCGATTTCGCTCAAAGTTCTCTAGCTCCTCATGCATGGCATTGACCCAATCCGGATCCGTCAATGCGTGTCCAACATCTCGGGGCTCAAAAGACGCAACAAAAGCAGAATGAGCAAAGTGCGAGATGTGCTGTGACCTGGAGCGAGTAACTCGCTCGTCGATGTCGCCGATCATCTGTTCAGGGGGGTGCTGGCGCTGGATGTGTCGTGGCGCCTCCCGGGAAGAAGTAACCTCCCCCTCAACAGTAGCTGGTTCCACCCCGGGTACAAAAGGTACCGCGCGAGGTGGATCCCACGGTCCCCCAGGAAGAAGACGTCTCGGGGCCACGGGTCGTCGTCGAAGCCGCTCCCGGCGGCGCGGCAGGCGGAGGGGGTGCTGGATCATCTATACCTTCAGCACCCTCTTCCTCGTCATCGAAAAGAGGCTCTCCAACCTCGTGATCACCTGCACGCTCAAAACGAGAAGAAGGAGAAACAAGAGTCTCGTCGAAGGTGACATCTGATGTCTCCATGACTCGGTTAGTGTCAAGGTTAAGTACACGATAAGCTCGAGTGTGAGTGCCATAACCCAAAAACACACCGTCAGAAGAACGAGACTCAAACTTGTCTAGGTTGCCCTTTTTCAATATAAAACAGTGGCAACCAAAGACTCTAAAATAACTCACCTTGGGCTGGCGACCAAAACGCAACTCATAAGAGGTCTTCTTCAAAAACACTCTCAGAAAAATGCGATTCGAAATATAGCATGCAGTGTTCATAGCTTCGGCCCAATAGCGCCTAGGAGTCCTATGCTCATCAAGCATCGTCCTGGCCATCTCAACAAGGGTCCGATTCTTCCTCTCTACAACACCATTTTGGGGTGGTGTATAGGGAGAAGAAAACTGATGCTCCAAACCAAGGCATTTACAAAACTTCTCAAAATCCGAATTTTTAAACTCGGAACCATTATCACTTCTAATCGCTCGCATCGAGTTCAAAGGGAACTCGTTCTGAAGACGCAAAATCAGATCGCGAGCGAAGGAGAATGTCTCGGACTTCTCAACTAAAAAGAAGACCCACGAATACCTCGAAAAGTCGTCAACAATAACAAGCACATACCACTTCCCACCAACCGAGCTCACCCGAGCCGGACCAACAAGGTCCATATGCAAAAGCTCTCCGGGGTGCGAGGTCATAACCTTGGTCAAAGGATGGTGGGGAGCAGCAACCATCTTTCCATGCCGGCAAGCATGGCAAACTAGATCCTTCTCCAACGAAAGCTTGGGCAATCCTCGGATTAAGCCAAGTGAGCTAAGTCTTGCAAGCAAGTCAAAACTCAGGTGACCGAGCCTCCTATGCCACTTCCAAAGATCAGAAGAAGAAGGACTAGCCAAAAGACAGCGAGAAGATCCAAACGACTTTGAGAAATTCGCGCGAAAGACATTCCCAAAGGGTGAAATCAGACATACAAGATCACCCTGAGGATCTAAGATCCGGCTAAGGTTCGGTTTGAAACGAATCTCATAGCCTTCACGAAAAAGTTGCGAAACAGAAAGCAAGTTAAAATGCAGGTTAGAAACAAGAGCAACCTCGCGCAACACAAAGTGCTCATTAACCCGCACTGCACCAACGGACAATACCTTGCCCTTACCTTTGTCGCCGAAGGTTATGTACTCCTTTCCGGCGACCGGACTATGGCTGGAGAACCATTTGGCATTTCCGGTCATGTGCCTCGAGCAACCGGAATCCACAAGCCAAATGTCCTCCAACCGCTCCTCCTACATCAATAAAAAGACATAGGGTGAACATACGGTCCAACACTGGGGTTAGTAAGATAAGAAGGAAACCAGTGTTGGGCCGGCTGCTCAAAAGAACGGTCAGTGTAAAAACCATCCTGTCTAGGGGGATAGCGATCACCACGCACAGGAAAACGTGGTCCGCTGGGGAAGAAGCGCTCACCGCGAAACTCTACCTGCGGTGGGACAAAGCGCTCAACAAAGCCTCCGCCACGGGGTCCGTTACCTGCAAAAGCAGGACCCCGTCGGGCACGCTCTCTACGAGGTCTACGCCTAGGAGCCTGCTGCTCAACTCTAGCGTCTCTCCTCGGAGCTCTCTCCTGCCTAGGCCTCACAAACTGAGGTGCTCTACCTCTAGGCCTAGTCTCCCTCCTAGGGGCTCTCTCCTGCTGCCTAGGCTGGGTATGCTTCCCTCCAGACCTAGCAGCTCTCTCCTGAGGCTTCGGAGCATGTCCACCACGAGCTGGGTGAAACATGTCCGGGTTCTGCATCTCCCTAGCTCGGCGCGCCTCTCTCCTGCGCCTAAAGCAGAACTCACTCAGGTGACCATCCCGCCCACAAAAGTCACACTGAAACCTCACCGCGCGCAAAGGGGGTTGTTGGTTTGCAGGGATGTGGGTATGGTTCACCTTGCCCTTGCCCTTCTGTGGCAACTCCTCTCGGATGGGTGGCATTGTGTCAAGCTTGTTCTTTAGGTGATTGGGCTTGGGTTGCCATTGTGGATTCTTAGGTGGAGCCTTGGGGGATTCAACTATAACTCCATCCTTGGTGACAGGCTTGGCAGACTCTTTGGGTGGAAGCTTGGTTAGTTTGGGAGTAGTGGTGGAGTTGGGCTTCTCACAGGGGTTCAGACCACTAGACTCTCCAATCTTACCAAAAGCTGAAAGATCAACACTCTGGCCAAGACCTACACCAGGAGCCCCAGCAGCTCGCTTGAATTGGGAGATCATCATCCCGAGCTGAGGCTCACCACAAGACACCCATGACAAGACGGTCCGAAGGTATGTGTTTTCCTCCTCGGTACGCATCCTTGTCATGCCTCACATTTGCCATCTCCTGCTCCAGGCCCTCACACAAAGCACATCTCTTGACACAAGTGCTATCCGAGCCGGCCTTCTCAAAAGACTCAAGCTTGGCATTCTTCTCTGCCAACTCGGATTGCAAGACAGGACAAGTCTTGCACGCACCCAACAGCTGCGGTCTAGCTCGGAGCTCATCCACCTCATCTACCAGCGCAGCATACTTACTCCTCAGAGTGAGAAGATCCGTCATGTGCGCGGCGCAATTCTCGCACTCCAACTCCTCCGACACAACCACGGTGGACCGAGCGAACTCAAGCTCCTTCACCGTGTCCTCCCACTTCTGCCTAAACTCCTTGCGCTCTCTAGCGGCACGCCTAAGCAACTTGTCTTGACTAAGGAGGGCAGCAGTCAACTTCTCAACCTCGGAGGAAAGCTCGTCGTAGGTGAGAGATACCTGGGAGGTGTCGTCGTCGTCGTCGTTCCGAGGGGTACGCTCCGGCTCGCCGTCGACCTCATCTCCGAGCGCCATGGTACACAGGCCTTCGTCGCCGGCGAAGAAGCACAAGCCGTTGAACGTGTCCTCCAGCTTCTTCTTCTCGGACTCGTCATCACTCGATCGAGCGGAGTCGTCATCCGAGCCGTCGACGTCGCTGAGCGTGGCGAAGAACGCTCGCTGCTCAGCCTGCTGCTTCTCCAAGTACTTCTTCTTGATGTACTCTTTGTTGAAGCCGCCCCGCTTCTTGTGCCTTGGGGGAACGTGCTTCTCCTTGTACTTGGAGTCGCGCCTGTGGCCGTGATCACCCTTCCCAAGATGCTTGTTCTTCTTCTTGGGGCAGTCGGCGATGAAGTGGTCGGGGTCGCCGCACTCGTAGCATCCGGTGCGTCCTCCTCCGCGACGACGGTTCATGCGGTTGTTGTGGAACCGCGAGAACCGGTTGGCAAGCAAAGCCAACTCGTCGTCTCCCAAAGACTCCAGCTGGTCCTCTGTCACAGAGAAGAGAGAAGAAAGCGCAAAGCCAGCTGAGGGGTTAGGGGAAGAGCCGGAAACCAAAGCCATGGACGGGCGAGAAGGATTTTCAAAAGAAGCCCTCGCCATAGCATCAATCTCACTGGACTTGAGCTTACTGAAGAGCTCGTCGCAGGTGAGGGTCTCATAGTTCGGCGATTCGATGATTGCCTGAACCTTGGAGTCCCACACCGAACGGTCAAGAGTGTGCAAAAGCTTCAAAGCACGCTCATGATCGTCAAATGGCAACTGCTCTCTGTTAGCCCTCATCCTGTTGACAATCACCTGAAAGCGAGCGAATAAACTTTCTATGCTCTCGCCAGGTTGATGTCTAAAGTTCTCATACTCTCGCTTGAACGACTCGTAGAGTCGGGTTTTGACTTGAGAGGTGCCCTCATGAAAACGCATGAGAGTGTCCCAGATCTCCCGAGCCGTAGCGAGGTGAGAAACACGATCAAACTCACCCATGCTCAAACAAGAGAAAAGAGCATTACGGGCTCGGCTATTGGCATCGTGCTCATCGACCTGCTGTTGAGTCACACGAGCAGCCAAGACCACGTAATCAGGGGAGTTGCAAATATCCCAGATCGAAGCGCCCAAGCTCTGTAAATAGGCCGACATACGTATCTTCCAATACGCATAGTTCGTCCCATCAAAAAACGGCGGTTTGCCCACGCCGCGATCCATGTCGCCTTCGGTGGATCTGGAACCGGCTAAGGTGAAAGATCCTTAACCCGCTCCGATACCAATTGAAGGACCGAGAAGCTACCCGAAAGCGACCAGAGGGGGGGTGAATGGGAGCTTCAAAAATTTCCTTTCGGAAACTAGATGCCACTGTCCCAAGATCAACCCCAAAAGCGAAACCTAGAGCTTGCTAATGTCCACGACCCTAGATGTAGGGTGGATGCTTCCTAGAAGCACAGCGGGACACTAGACAACCCTAGAAAGCCAACCCAAAAGACGGAACTCAAATCCAATCAAGAACGAACGAACCGCGAACGAAGACGCGCGAAACTGCAGCGACCGGACTCTGGCCTGCGTCCGGTCAGCAGGGACCGGACGCGTCCGGTCGTCAGAAAACAGCTCTGGGAGCTCTCTGTTCGCGACCGGACGCACGGAGCTCAAACGTCCGGTCGTTCACTGAGCGTCCGGTCAGATGAGACAATGACACGGGAACAGTGCAAGCGTAGCGTCCGGTCGAAATGCAAACAGAGCGTCCGGTCGAGAGCGTCCGGTCAGTACGCAGAAAAGCTTGGCGCCGTGCTCAACGACCGGACTCTGAAAGCGTGCGTCCGGTCAGCCCGACAGAGCGTCCGGTCACCCCGCGACTGCACTGAAACTCCGGCGATTCAACCCGATCTCCTCCGAATCAAGTGCTCTAGGCTTGGGATTCGATCTGAGGAGTCACAAGGAGGTTAGTGAGCTATCTCTAAGAGATCATGGCTCGAACCTAACTCCACATCGGTGAATCGAAGGAATTCGGGGGAAAGAAGAAAAAGAGACCCGAAACTAAAACTTGATCGATCTCCTAGACCGTGAGGTTAGAGATGATTTCTTTCGGTGGAAAGAAGTGCCTCACGATCTAGAGCAACTCAGTTCAAACGGAATCGTGAAGGATGAACCGAGCACAAAGATCAAGCGACGGGAAAACTCAAGGCACAAAGCAATCCGCGAAGAACATGATGAACATGAAATCAAAACGCGAATTGACACCAAGAGATGGGATCCAAGGTGAGGATACGGCCTCACTTCCTCGAATCAACAGTACACAGAGTGGAGTCTCTCTGCGGATCTCAACTAGCTAAAGCAGGGGTGTGGGAGAGTGGAAACCCTAGGAAATGAAAGCTCTAACTGAGATTGAGATAGGGAGGAGGGTGTCTCCCCTAGACTACTTATACTAACCTAGCCTAAGTCTATTTCCTACTCTACCCCTCTCTACTCTAATTACAGAGCGGACCAGCCTAACCCTAAGGCTATTCTAGTCCACCCGCTGGTGGTAGGTAGATCCGACGGCCACGCCCGCACGGTCTTCCGCGTCGCCTCCACGCAACCTTCAGATCGCCGCCACGTGCCGCCACCACTCTGCACCCCCGGTTTTGCGGCCCAAACCGGGAAACCTAGCCTTTTCCATCAGCCCCCGGTTTTGAGGCCCAAACCGGGAAACCAGCCTCCAGCCCGAGTTTTGTGGCCAAACTCGGAAACCGTCCGCGCCCGAGTTTTGAGGCCCAAACTCGGAAACCGGCCCACGCCCAGGTTTTGAGGCTCAACCTGGAAACCGTCGCGCCCAGGTTTTGTGGCTCAACCTGGAAACCCAGCACCCAGGTTTTGAGGCCCAAACCTGGAAACCGTCCACCGTTGGTTTTTCCCGGGCTCTACCAACAAACCGGCGTCGTAGAGGGGATGCACCGCCTGTGCACCCCTTCCACCGACATGATCGCACTTCTCCGCCTGTCGCTGTCGCAGGCTGCCAGCCACCACAGCTGATCCTCCGGCCTCCAGTCCATCAGTCCAAGTCCACGTCCGCCCTTCACCGTCCGATACATCGGCATGGCACGTCCGCCGCACGGCACGCCCATCCTTCATCGCGCCCGGTCCGTCGGCACGGCACGTCGCAACTTGACCTTCACCCGCCATCGATCACTGTCTCCGTGCTCGACACCTGCACAACACAAGCCAAAGAACATGCGCATCATCTCCATTGACAATCACTCATCACACAGAGACTCGGCATACACCCATGTATCCGCAGTCCACCACTAAAATAGCACTTAGCATGAATAGATAGGAAATCAAGCAAGTGCTAACTCAAGTATAAAAGGTGAACTACCCCTAGCAAAGTTCAATCATCATGCAATAGAATGAAGCATAAACTTGTGTTATTTTCAAATTTTTATTGGAGATTGTAGCGGTATTAACACAAGTTCATATTAAAAGCATGTGATTGCGAGAGGTTAAAAACATGGTCATTGCCTAACTTTTCAACCGGGCTAAGCCTATGCAATAAAAGCAATCAGAAGCTTAAAGCATCGGTTTCGGTCTTACACTACATGGCTCAAGTTTAACTCAAAAGTGCAATGAGAAATAGTCTCGATACCGTGAGGTGCTGACACATGCAAAAACATCTCAATCTTTTCAATTCACTTGGACTTGGATCAAATTTTAGCACAAGGTAAATATGAACAATCCAAGCAAGTGAATGACTCAATGCAAGAGACATAGCAACCTAGCATACAAAAGATAGCACAAGTGATCTCAACACATCCTACCCATGCTAGTTGCCACTCTCAATGGTGAACAAATTAAAGGTTTCACAGTTGATTAATCAAGTTCACCATTTGCAAAAATAGCTTAGCTCATAACATGTATCAAGTGATCAAAAAGAGCCTAGGCTACAAGCATCATCATGAATAAACAGGGCATACCAAAAAGAGCATAATCTCATTCTCATTGCTCTAAACATGAAGCTCTAAAATGCACTAGAATACATGATGAAATGCATGCAAAAGCTAGTCTATCAAAGACAACAAAACTAGCCTAAAAAGGAAAACCCAAAACAAAAGGGTATCGGAGAAGTCAACTAAGATACAACAGGCAAAATGCTTCCCCAACTAAAAGGGAAACACACATCAAACTCACAAGCGAAGAGCCAGGAAACGCTCAAGCGACAGCCAGCAAATCCACATCGAAAAGACCACACAGCAAAAAGAGGTCAAGGAAGAAGAGTACCAAAACCCAAACTCAGAAGTGTGTCGGAGGTACCTCATGAAGCGCATGACCGCCTGCTGGTGTGATACCCGAGGGGACACCTGAATCTGCTGAACTCCGGGGCATCTGCCTCGCCGAAGTCGTCTCCTCCTCGCCTGATGCTGTCGCTCCCACAGGTGCAGCTAGTGCTCGCTGGAGAGCTGCTCGAACGGAACCCCAAGTCATGGAAGAAGTGGGATCGGGTCCGTGAGCCGAAATGCTCTCTCCAGGCTCCTGTTCTCCTGCACACTCAAAAGTAGAAGAAAACACAAGGCATTGTCTCGTCCAGTGTGACCTCAAGGTCTCCACAAAAACGGTTAGTCACATAATAAGCATAAGGTGAACTCTCAACAAAAAGAGATCTACCTATGAAAGATACCGCAAGGAGATCTGAACTCAAACTAGTCAAAACTACCATGCAACAGGATAAAGCACTGTATAGCAAAATGCAGCATAAAGACATGATCAACCCAAACATAGCCTAAGCCTCAACATATGGTACAATGCAAGATAATGATAGCAATAGATCCAAAAGCATGTATCATGATAAAATTGTGGAAAGGCTAGTGCTCAAACTAATCATATCAACATGATACATGTAGCTAACCAAAACTAGCACTTGAAAAGTGACACCTAATGAACATCACACCTCTACAAGTAACGCTCATGGAGAAGTATGGTAAAACATGGCATAATGTTCATGAGGATCACAGACTAGCATAAAAAGTGGAATAATCCACCAGGCTATACACAAAGCTAGCATGACATATGATACAGAAGATAGCACATGCTAGACTAAACAAAACATGATACAAAAGAAAATGTACATGCAAAAACTATACAAGTGAGCACATGATAGTCCATCTCATACCACAAGAAATAGAAAATGGGTGTTCAAGGCATGAGTGAGTAAGAAAAGCTCACCGAGTAGCAAAGGCCTCTTTGGAGGCAAAACTAAGCGGGGTGTAGAGAACCATCAACTCTTGATCACATCTAAAAGATCAAGCTCCATCAGGCGCATGTTCTCCACCCCGCGTCCTCATATCTACACACAAGAGGACAAAGCAACCAGAGTCTTGGATCCCGAAGGGTTAGACAATATGTACTTGGAAACCCAAGACTTGGTCACAAAACTCAACTTATCTTGTGGGTTAGCATGATGCAAAAGTTGGTTCAAATGCAATGGTGAAACACCCTTGGAAGCATTCCTCAAAAGGACAACTCGAGGAGAAGAACGAGTCGTACCACGGGAAAAGAGGCAAACATCTTCCAAGGTTTTTGTAGAAGAACCACTAGAAGCATCATGAAAAGCATGACGTGGACCAAGAGAAGAAGCACTAGAAGAATGTCCACGACCATGACCTATCCCGCTAGAAAAGGAGTCATAAAACCCATCGACAAAGAGGGGCTTGTTACTAGGAACACAAGCATTCATGCCATGAGAAGGGCTATGAACCACTATCTTCCTAGAAGAGCGAGCTTGGCGCAAACGTTTGATACGCCGATAGCAAAAGCTTTCTTGATGCCCATCTTTCTCACAAAAAGAGCAATGGTACAAAGGCCTACTGGAAGGCACACCATTCTTCGACAAGTGAGAAATCCCTTGGGACTTAGAACAAGAAGCATCAACTACCAACTTGGTGCCAACACTAGGAGCACACGTGCCATGGGAAAGGCTACGCGGCTTCCTAAAAGCCTTAGCTCAAATTCGTCACTCGTGTTTGACACGGCGGAAACAAAAATCGAATGAGTGTCCATCCTTCTTGCAAAATGTGCAAAGGAAAACCGGATTGGGAGCACGAGTCCCAAAAATATGAGAAGCACCTTATCAAGAGAAGTCCCTTGGACATCACTCAAAAAACAGCAAGTTAAGAGTACTATGAAAGAGTTATTCGAAACTTGGCACAAGTGGCTATCATCAGACTCACGCGCAACATAAGAACTCACTCCGGTGGAAAAGATGCAGACTTGGAAACATCAACATTGGATTTGGAAGAAATGCGTACTCAAGGAGAGACAAAAGCCTGCATCTTTGGCCAAAACACTATTTCCACATGAGGCGGCACAGTACCACAAGGAGTGTCTCCAGTTTCAAATTCCTTTCAATGCACTCGAAACACGAAGAAGCTCAATTCCTTTCTCAAGGTTGGATAATGTGTCACACTGGTGCATGCGGATACATGGGTGTATGCCGAGTCTCTGTGTGATGAGTGATTGTCAACGGAGATGATGCGCATGTTATTCTTTGCTTTGTTGTGCAGGTGTCGAGCACCGGAGACAGTGATCGATGGCGGGTGAAGGTCAAGTTGCGACGTGCCGTGCCGACGGACCGGGCGCGATGAAGGATGGGCGTGCCGTGCGGCGGACGTGCCATGCCGATGTATCGGACGGTGAAGGGCGGACGTGGACTTAGACTGATGGACTGGAGGCCGGAGGATCAGCTGTGGTTGCTGGCAGCCTGCGACAGCGACAAGCGGAGAAGTGCGATCATGTCGGTGGAAGGGGTGCACAGGCGGTGCATCCCCTCTACGACGCCGGTTTGTTGGTAGAGCCCAGGAAAAACCAACGGCGTGACGGTTTCCAGGTTTGGGCCTCAAAACCTGGGTGCTGGGTTTCCAGGTTGAGCCACAAAACCTGGGCGTGACGGTTTCCAGGTTGAGCCTCAAAACCTGGGCGTGGGCCGGTTTCCGAGTTTGGGCCTCAAAACTCGGGCGCTGCGGGTTTCCGAGTTTGGGCCACAAAACTCGGGCTGGAGGCTGGTTTCCCGGTTTGGGCCTCAAAACCGGGGGCTGATGGAAAAGGCTGGTTTCCCAGTTTGGGCCACAAAACCGGGGGTGCAGAGTGGTGGCGGCACGTGGCGGCGATCTGAAGGTTGCGTGGGGGCGACGCGGAAGACCGTGCGGGCGTGGCCGTCGGATCTACCTACCACCAGCGGGTGGACCAGATTAGCCTTAGGGTTTTTCCTGGCCCGCTCTGTAATTAGAGTAGAGAGGGGTAGAGTAGGAAATAGACTTAGGCTAGGTTAGTATAAGTAGTCCAGGGGAGACACCCTCCTCCCCATCTCAGTTTTAGCTATTTCAGTTAGTGCCTTCATTTGCTAGGGTTTCCCACTCTCCCATCCCTGCTTTAGCTAGTTGAGATCCGCAGAGAGACTCCACTCTGTGTACTGTTGATTCGAGGAAGTGAGGCCGTATCCTCACCTTGGATCCCATCTCTTGGTGTCAATTCGCGTTTTGATTTCATGTTCATCATGTTCTTCGCGGATTGCTTTGTGCCTTGAGTTTTCCCGTCGCTTGATCTTTGTGCTCGGTTCATCTTTTGCGATTCCGTTTGAACTGAGTTGTTCTAGATCGTGAGGCACTTCTTTCCACCGAAAGAAATCATCTCTAACCTCACGGTCTAGGAGATCGATCAAGTTTTAGTTTCGGGTCTCTTTTTCTTCCTTCCCCCGAATTCCTTCGATTCACCGATTTGGAGTTAGGTTCGAGCCATGATCTCTTAGAGATAGCTCACTAACCTCCTTGTGACTCCTCAGATCGAATCCCAAGCCTAGAGCACTTGATTCGGAGGAGATCGGGTTGAATCGCCGGAGTTTCAGTGCAGTTTCGGGGTGACCGGACGCCGGTCACGACTTGACCGGACGCGTCCGGTCGTTGAAGGTTGAGCGTGTTCTGGTTTTTGCTCTGACCGGACGCTGGAGTTTAGTGGTGACCGGACTCGCCCATAGTCCTGTTCACTACTCGAACGTGCTTGTGACCGGACGCACGGGGATCGACCGGACGCTCGCAGTCACTGCGTCCGGTCAGTTCCAGAGAGGTCCAAAACCGGTTTTTGGCTGACCGGACGCGTCCGGTCCCAGCTGACCGGATGCAGGCAGAGTCCGGTCGATCCAGTTTCGCGCCGTTTCGTTCGCGGTTCGTTCGTTCTTGATTGGACTCGAGTTTCGTCTTTTGCGTTGGCCTTCTAGAGTTGTCTAGTGTCCCACTGTGCTTCGTGGAAGCATCCACCCTACATCTAGGGTCGTGGACATTAGCAAGCTCTAGGGTTCGCTTTTGGGGTTGAGTTTGGGACAGTGGCATCTAGTTTCCGAAAGGAAATTTTGAAGCTCCCATTCACCCCCCCTCTGGTCGCTTTCGGGTAGCTTCTCGGTCCTTCAATTGGTATCGGAGCGGGTTAAGGATCTTCCACCTTAGCCGGTTCCAGATCCACCGAAGGCGACATGGATCGCGGCGTGGGCAAACCGCCGTTTTTCGATGGGACGAACTATGCGTATTGGAAGATACGTATGTCGGCCTATTTGCAGAGCTTGGGCGTTTCGATCTGGGATATTTGCAACTCCCCTGATTACGTGGTCTTGGCTGCTCGTGTGACTCAACAGCAGATCGATGAGCACGATGCCAATAGCCGAGCCCGTAATGCTCTTTTCTCTTGTTTGAGCATGGGTGAGTTTGATCGTGTTTCTCACCTCGCTACGGCTCGGGAGATCTGGGACACTCTCATGCGTTTTCATGAGGGCACCTCTCAAGTCAAAACCCGACTCTACGAGTCGTTCAAGCGAGAGTATGAGAACTTTAGACATCAACCTGGCGAGAGCATAGAAAGTTTATTCGCTCGCTTTCAGGTGATTGTCAGCAGGATGAGGGCTAACAGAGAGCAGTTGCCATTTGACGATCATGAGCGTGCTTTGAAGCTTTTGCACACTCTTGACCGTTCGGTGTGGGACTCCAAGGTTCAGGCAATCATCGAATCACCGAACTATGAGACTGTAACGTCCTGCCTCCTCGAGGCCAGGCCCGCTTACATCAGGCAGCTTTCATAGGACCTAGACTATCCCCACAGACCAACACCAGTCTTTTCTGCGCACTTTGTCCTCACTCATGCGTACCCGGGAAAGACTTCCCGGTCAGTCACCCATCGCTCCAAGCCAAGCACGCTTAACTTTGGAGTTTTTAGGAGATGGGCTTCCGGAAAAGAAGTTGCAACTTATTGGTATGAGTATTCTATTAATCCTATTAAGCCCTGAGCCGAGATGTTACAATCTCACCCCCTTAAGAGATCGACGTCCTCGTCGATCAATCCCAGGCCAGGAACGTCCTCTCTTGGCCACGTCCGTATGCCCAATGCCAGCGCATATGCCATGCTGTGTGACCACTCCGGATCCACACCAGCCATGCGCACTATGCCTACGCAACTGCGACACACGCGCCCGTGAAACCGTGAGAGTCAGCTCTGATACCATTCTGTAACGTCTTGCCTCCTCGAGGCCAGGCCCGCTTACATCAGGCAGCTTTCATAGGACCTAGACTATCCCCACAGACCAACACCAGTCTTTTCTGCGCACTTTGTCCTCACTCATGCGTACCCGGGAAAGACTTCCCGGTCAGTCACCCATCGCTCCAAGCCAAGCACGCTTAACTTTGGAGTTTTTAGGAGATGGGCTTCCGGAAAAGAAGTTGCAACTTATTGGTATGAGTATTCTATTAATCCTATTAAGCCCTGAGCCGAGATGTTACAGAGACCTTCACCTGCGACGAGCTCTTCAGTAAGCTCAAGTCCAGTGAGATTGATGCTATGGCGAGGGCTTCTTTTGAAAATCCTTCTCGCCCGTCCATGGCTTTGGTTTCGGCTCTTCCTCTAACCCCTCAGCTGGCTTTGCGCTTTCTTCTCTCTTTTCTGTGACAGAGGACCAGCTGGAGTCTTTGGGAGATGACGAGTTGGCTTTGCTCGCCAACCGGTTCTCGCGGTTCCACAACAACCGCATGAACCGTCGTCGAGGAGGACGCACGGGATGCTACGAGTGCGGCGACCCCGACCACTTCATCGCCGACTGCCCCAAGAAGAAGAACAAGCATCTGGGGAAGGGCGATCACGGCCACAGGCGCGACTCCAAGTACAAGGAGAAGCACGTTCCCCCAAGGCACAAGAAGCGGGGCGGCTTCGACAAAGAGTACATCAAGAAGAAGTACTTGGAGAAGCAGCAAGCTGAGCAGCGCGCGTTCTTCGCCACGCTCAGCGACGTCGACGGCTCGGATGACGACTCCGCCAGCTCGAGCGATGACGAGTCCGAGAAGAAGAAGAGGATCGAGGACAAGCTGAACGGCCTCTGCTTCTTCGCCGACGACGACGGCTTCTGCACTATGGCGCTGGGCGATGAGGTCGACGGGAGGCCGGAGCGTACCCCTCGGAACGACGACGACGACGACACCTCCCAGGTATCTCTCACCTACGACGAGCTTTCCTCCGAGGTTGAGAAGTTGACTGCTGCCCTCCTTAGCCAAGATAAGTTGCTTAGGCGTGCCGCTAGAGAGCGCAAGGAATTTAGGCAGAAGTGGGAGGACACGGTGAAGGAGCTTGAGTTCGCTCGGTCCACCGTGGTAGTGTCGGAGGAGGCGGAGTGCGAGTCGTGCACCGCGCACATGACTGACCTTCTCACTCTGAGAGGTAAGTATGCTGCGTTGGTTGGAGAGGTGGATGAGCTCCGTGCTAGGCCGCAGCTGTAGGGTGCGTGCAAGACTTGTCCTGTCTTGCAATCTGAATTGGCAGAGAAAAATGCCAAGCTTGAGTCTTTAGAGAAGGCCAGCTCAGATAGCACGTGTGTCTCGAGGTGTGCTTTGTGTGAGGGCCTGGAGATGGAGATTGCCAATGTGAAGCATGGCAAGATGCAAACCGAGGAAGAAAACACATACCTTCGGTCCATCTTGTCATGGGTCTCCAGTAGTGAGCCGCAGCTCGGGATGATGATCTCCCAATTTAGGCGAGCTGTTGGTGCCCCTGGTGTAGGTTTTGCTCAGAGTGTTGATCTCTCAGGTTTTGGGAAGATTGGAGAGTCTAGTGGTCTGAACCCATGTGAGAAGCCCAATTCCACCACTACTCCCAAACTTGCCAAGCTTCCACTCAAAGAGCCAGCCAAGCCTATCACCCAAGATGGTGTGGTTGAGGAACCCCCGAGAGCTCCTCCCAAGAACCCAGTTTGGGCACCCAAGCCAAACCACCTCAGAAACAAGCTTGATGCTATGCCACCCATTCGTGAGGAGTTGCCACCAAAGGGCAAAGGCAAAGTGAGCCACACCCACAGCCCTGGTCACCAACAACCCCCTGTGCGTGCGGTGAGGTACCAGTGTGATTTTTGTGGGAGAGATGGTCACTTAAGCGAGTTCTGCTTTAGGCGCAAGAGAGAGGCGCGCAGGGCTCGGGAGATGGAGAACACGGACATGTACCATCCAGCTCATGGTGGACATGTACCGAAGGCCCAGGGGAGAGCTGCTAGGTCCGGACGTCAGGGTCCCAGGCCTAGGCAGGAGATGAGAGCCCCGAGGAGGGAGACTAGGCCTAGAGGTCCAGCACCTCAGTTTGTTAGGCCTAGGCAGGAGAGAGCTCCAAGGAGAGACGCTAGAGCAGTTGAGCCCCAGGCTCCTAGGCGTAAACCTCGTAGAGAGCGTGCCCGACGGGGTCCTGCTTTTGCAGGTAACGGACCCCGTGGCGGAGGCTTTGTTGAGCGCTTTCCCCCACCGCAGTTTGGGTATCGCGGTGAGCGCTTCTTCCCCAGCGGACCATGTTTTTCTCAGCGTGGTGATCGCTTCCCTCGTAGACGTGCTAGGAATGGTTTTTCTGCTAACCGTTCTTTTGAGCAGCCGGCCCAACACTGGTATTGCCCTTATTTCACTAACCCCAGTGTTGGACCGTATGCTCACCCTATGTCTTTCTATTGATGTAGGTAAGACGGTTGGAGGACGTTTGGTTGGTGGATTCCGGTTGTTCGAGGCACATGACCGGAAACACCAAGTGGTTCTCCAGCCTTAGCCCGATCGCCGGAAAGGAGTACATAACCTTTGGCGATAATAGTAAAGGTAAGGTATTGTCTCGTGGAACTGTGCGGGTTAATGAGCACTTTGTGTTGCGCGATGTTGCTCTTGTTTCTAACCTGCATTTTAACTTGCTTTCTGTTTCGCAACTTTTTGATGATGACTATGAGATTCGTTTCAAACCGAACCTTAGTCGCATCTTAGATCCTTAGGGCGATCTTGTATGTCTGATTTCGCCCTTTGGGAAAGTCTTTTGTGCGAATTTCTCGGAATCGTTTGGTTCTTCTCGCTGTCTCTTGGCTAGTCCTTCTTCCTCCGATCTTTGGAAGTGGCATAGGAGGCTCGGTCACTTAAGCTTCGACTTGCTTGCAAGACTTAGCTCACTTGGCCTAATCCGAGGATTGCCCAAGCTTTCGATGGAAAAGGATCCAGTTTGCCATTCTTGCAGACATGGGAAGATGGTTGCCGCTCCCCACCATCCAGTGACTAAGGTCATGACCTCGCACCCCGGAGAGCTTTTACATATGGACCTTGTTGGTCCGGCTCGGGTGAGCTCGGTTGGTGGCAAGTGGTATGTTTTGGTTGTTGTTGACGACTTTTCGAGATATTCGTGGGTCTTCTTTTTAGCTGAGAAGACCGAGACTTTCTCATTTGCTCGCAATCTGATTTTGCGTCTTCAGAACGAGTTCCCTTTGAACTCGATGCGAGCTATTCGGAGTGATAATGGTTCCGAGTTTAAAAATTCGGATTTTGAGAAGTTTTGTAACCGCCTTGGTTTGGAGCATCAGTTTTCTTCCCCCTATACACCACCCCAAAATGGTGTTGTAGAGAGGAAGAATCGGACCCTTGTTGAGATGGCCAGGACGATGCTTGATGAGCATAGGACTCCTAGGCGCTTTTGGGCCGAAGCTATGAACACTGCATGCTACATTTCGAATCGCATTTTTCTGAGAGCGTTTTTGAAGAAGACCTCTTATGAGTTGCGTTTTGGTCGCCAGCCCAAGGTGAGTTATTTTAGAGTCTTTGGTTGCCACTGTTTTATATTGAAAAAAGGCAACCTGGACAAGTTTGAGTCTCGTTCTTCTGACGGTGTGTTTTTGGGTTATGGCACTCACACTCGAGCTTATCGTGTACTTAACCTTGACACTAACCGAGTCATGGAGACATCAGATGTCACCTTCGACGAGACTCTTGTTTGTCCCTCTTCTCGTTTTGAGCGTGCAGGTGATCATGAGATTGGAGAGCCTCTTTTCGATGACGAGGACGAGGGTGCTGAAGGTATAGATGATCCAGCACCCCCTCCACCAGCCGTGCCGCAAGGAGCGGCCTCGACGACGACTCACGGCCCCGACACTTCTTCTTCCAGGGGGCCGTGGGATCCACCTCGCGCGGTACCTTTTGTACCCGGGGTGGAACCAGCTACTGTTGAGGGGGAGGTCACTTCTTCCCGGGAGGCGCCACGACATATCCAGCGCCAGCACCCCCCTGAACAGATGATCGGCGACATCGACGAGCGAGTTACTCGCTCCAGGTCACAACACATCTCGCACTTTGCTCATTCTGCTTTTGTTGCGTCTTTTGAGCCCCGAGATGTTGGACACGCATTGACGGATCCGGATTGGGTCAATGCCATGCATGAGGAGCTAGAGAACTTTGAGCGAAATCGGGTTTGGGTTCTAGTGCCACCACCTCCTGACTGTAAACCTATTGGGACAAAATGGGTATTTAAAAACAAGCAAGGAGAGGAGGGCCACATTGTGAGAAACAAGGCCCGGCTTGTAGCGAAGGGTTATAGTCAGAAGGAGGGGATAGATTATGAGGAGACCTTCGCTCCTGTAGCTCGTTTGGAGGCTATTAGGATACTCTTGGCTTATGCTGCATCCATGGGTTTCAAACATTTTCAAATGGATGTCAAGAGTGCCTTCTTAAACGGCTACATTGAGGAGGAGGTCTATGTCCAGCAACCCCCTGGTTTTGAAAATCCCAAGTTTCCAAACCATGTCTTTAAACTCCACAAAGCTTTGTATGGTTTGAAACAAGCCCCTAGAGCCTGGTATGAGAGATTAAAAACCTTTTTGCTAGCTAAGGGTTTTAAAATGGGATGTGTAGATAAGACGCTCTTTCTCCTCCGGCAAGGCAAAGATACTCTCTTGGTCCAAATTTACGTGGATGATATCATTTTCGGTGGTTCTTCTCACGCTTTGGTTGCCAAGTTTGCAGATACTATGAGCAGGGAGTTCGAGATGAGCATGATGGGCGAGCTGACTTTCTTTCTCGGGTTGCAAATTAAGCAATCCCGAGAGGGGACGTTTGTGCACCAGGGCAAGTACACGAGGGACTTGCTAAAGCGGTTCGACATGGGCGAGGCCAAGCCTCTTCCGACGCCCATGTCGACGACGACTGCCCTGGATGCCGACACGGATGGAGAAGCAGTGGACCAGAAGGAGTACCGCAGCATGATTGGATCGCTGCTCTACCTGACGGCGACACGACCAGACATTCAGTTCGCCGTGTGCTTGTGCGCGCGCTTTCAGGCTTCGCCACGCACTTCTCACCGTCAGGCGGTGAAGCGCATCTTCAGGTACCTTCGTTTCACGCCTGAGTTCGGGATTTGGTATTCTGCTTCTTCCACCCTCTCGCTTTGTGGCTTTTCTGATGCTGATTTTGCTGGTTGTCGCACCGAGCGCAAGTCCACTTCTGGGACTTGCCAGTTTATTGGATCTTCTCTGGTGTCGTGGTCTTCTCGCAAGCAGTCTAGTGTCGCTCAGTCTACCACGGAGGCTGAATATGTTGCTGCGGCTAGCTGCTGTTCCCAGTTACTCTGGATGATGGCCACTTTGCGTGACTTTGGTCTGAGCTTTTCTCGCGTGCCTTTGCTTTGTGACAGCACGAGTGCTATTAGCGTTGCTAAGAACCCCGTGCTTCACTCGAAAACCAAACACATTGATGTGCGCTTTCATTTCTTGCGAGACCACCAGGAGAAGGGTGATATCGACCTTCGCCATGTCGATACTCATCACCAATTGGCTGATATTTTCACCAAGCCTTTAGACGAATCAACCTTTAATAGGTTGAGGGGTGAGCTTGGTGTGTGTTTCCCCTTTTAGATGGGGGAAGCATTTTGAGTTGTATCATAGACTGACTCTTTTATTTTGAGGCTCTTTTCTTTTGAGTTTCTTGAGTCTTTCCAATTGGTATCTTCCTTCTTTCAGTTTTGTGTCGGGCATACGCATTTACATTCTGAAGCCTCATGTCTATATTCAGTAGAATGTAATTATACTCTTGTTAGTATTGCTCCGATACTTATGATGATGCTTGTAGCTTATGCTCTTTCTGATCACTGTTACATGTTATGAGCGAGCTATTTTTGGAATGGTGAATTATGCCTAATGTATATAAATCTGAAAATGTTCACCATTGAGATATGCAACTAGCATGTGTAGGGTGTGTTGAGTCCATTCCTGCTTTTCATATATGCTATATATGCTAGGTTGCTATGTCTCTAGTTCTGAGTCATTCACTTGCTTGGTTGTTCATAACTTGCTTAAAATCTGAACCAAGTATTGTTGAATTGAAAAGATCGAGATGGGATTGCTTGTCAACACCTCATGGTATGGAGACTGTTTCTCATTGCACTTTGAGTTAAACTTGAGCCATGTAGTGTATGACCGAAACCGTTGCTTTAAGCTTCTGATTGCTTCGGCATAGGCTTCGCACGGTTGAAAAGTTAGGCAATGACAAGCTTTCAACCTCTCGCAATCACATGCCAAAAATGAACTTGTGAATTCTTTTACCGCTGCAACTCCGATATGAATTTGAAATCACAAGTATATGCTTCATTCCTATGCATGATGATTGAACTTTGCTAGGGGTAGTTCACCTTGTATATATGCTTAGCACTTGTTTGGATTCCTTCTATACATGTCTAGTGCTATTTTGATGGTGACTATCCTTTTGGCTTAAAACTGCTCACATGCTCATATGCTTCATATTTCGTATAAGTGATCAGTCTGAGCCTTTGCTATTTGAGTGCTTAATTGAGATGTTGGAACTATACTGATTAGAGCATCTTTGCACTCTTTTGACTATATACTTGAAGCTCCTAACTTGCATTTTGACTTCATATGCATTGTGGAAGGAGATCTTGTGTTCAGGGGGAGTTTATGTGAAGGGAGTTGCTTCTCCGATACCTTTTGGCCTTGATAAGTGCATTTTCAACTAGGGGGAGAAATTTATGCAAATCATATGCTCCTGTGTTGATCAACTAAGGGGAGAATCATTTGTCCTAGTTGCTTGCATTTGTCGAGGGGGAGTTTGCTAGTTGTGTTGAGCCGTTGCCTCTGTCTTGAGGGACTAGCAAACGTTCCTAGCTTTTCATGAGCTTTCATAAGCTTTTTCATTTGGCTTTCAATTGGTATCGTCTGGTGTGCTTTCCCATTTGGTTTGGGTTGATTTCCAATTGGTTCGGAGTGATTTTCTTGCTAGTTGTGTTGAGCCTCTGTGCCTCTATCTTGAGGGACTAGCATTTTGCTTCTGTTGTCCTCCGATCTTCAATTGGTATCTGCTAGCGGTGTTGAGCCTATTCTACCTCTTCTTGAGGGCTAGCTTTGCTTTGCTTGGTTGCGTCGAGCCGTTGCCCATGTCTTTGGGGACCAAGTTTTCGGTTCATCCACTTGACCTTCTTTGGCTTTTGTTAGGCTTTTGGGTCATTTGGTTGGGTTTTCTCTTCTCACTCCTTCCTACCTCCTTCTTCTTATTCATGATTTGTTGTGGAGTTGACAATGCACTCATCAAGGGGGAGATTGCGGATACATGGGTGTATGCCGAGTCTCTGTGTGATGAGTGATTGTCAACGGAGATGATGCGCATGTTCTTTGGCTTGTGTTGTGCAGGTGTCGAGCACGGAGACAGTGATCGATGGCGGGTGAAGGTCAAGTTGCGACGTGCCGTGCCGACGGACCGGGCGCGATGAAGGATGGGCGTGCCGTGCGGCGGACGTGCCATGCCGATGTATCGGACGGTGAAGGGCGGACGTGGACTTAGACTGATGGACTGGAGGCCGGAGGATCAGCTGTGGTTGCTGGCAGCCTGCGACAGCGACAAGCGGAGAAGTGAGATCATGTCGGTGGAAGGGTTGCACAGGCGGTTTGTTGGTAGAGCCCAGGAAAAACCAACGGCGTGACGGTTTCCAGGTTTGGGCCTCAAAACCTGGGTGCTGGGTTTCCAGGTTGAGCCACAAATCCTGGGCGTGACGGTTTCCAGGTTGAGCCTCAAAACCTGGGCGTGGGCCGGTTTCCGAGTTTGGGCCTCAAAACTCGGGCGCTGCGGGTTTCCGAGTTTGGGCCACAAAACTCGGGCTGGAGGCTGGTTTCCCGGTTTGGGCCTCAAAACCGGGGGCTGATGGAAAAGGCTGGTTTCCCGGTTTGGGCCACAAAACCGGGGGTGCAGAGTGGTGGCGGCACGTGGCGGCGATCTGAAGGTTGTGTGGGGGCGACGCGGAAGACCGTGCGGGCGTGGCCGTCGGATCTACCTACCACCAGCGGGTGGACCAGATTAGCCTCAGGTTTTTTCCTGGCCCGCTCTGTAATTAGAGTAGAGAGGGGTAGAGTAGGAAATAGACTTAGGCTAGGTTAGTATAAGTAGTCCAGGGGAGACACCCTCCTCCCCATCTCAGTATTAGCTATTTCAGTTAGTGCCTTCATTTGCTAGGGTTTCCCACTCTCCCATCCCTGCTTTAGCTAGTTGAGATCCGCAGAGAGACTCCACTCTGTGTACTGTTGATTCGAGGAAGTGAGGCCGTATCCTCACCTTGGATCCCATCTCTTGGTGTCAATTCGCGTTTTGATTTCATGTTCATCATGTTCTTCGCGGATTGCTTTGTGCCTTGAGTTTTCCCGTCGCTTGATCTTTGTGCTCGGTTCATCTTTTGCAATTCCGTTTGAACTGAGTTGTTCTAGATCGTGAGGCACTTCTTTCCACCGAAAGAAATCATCTCTAACCTCACGGTCTAGGAGATCGATCAAGTTTTAGTTTCGGGTCTCTTTTTCTTCCTTCCCCCGAATTCCTTCGATTCACCGATTTGGAGTTAGGTTCGAGCCATGATCTCTTAGAGATAGCTCACTAACCTCCTTGTGACTCCTCAGATCGAATCCCAAGCCTAGAGCACTTGATTCGGAGGAGATCGGGTTGAATCGCCGGAGTTTCAGTGCAGTTTCGGGGTGACCGGACGCCGGTCACGACTTGACCGAACGCGTCCGGTCGTTGAAGGTTGAGCGTGTTCTGGTTTTTGCTCTGACCAGGCGCTGGAGTTTAGTGGTGACCGGACTCGCCCATAGTCCTGTTCACTACTCGAACGTGCTTGTGACCGGACGCACAGGGATCGACCGGACGCTCGCAGTCACTGCGTCCGGTCAGTTCCAGAGTGGTCCAAAACCGGTTTTTGGCTGACCGGACGCGTCCGGTCCCAGCTGACCGGACGCAGGCAGAGTCCGGTCGATCCAGTTTCGCGCCATTTCGTTCGCGGTTCGTTCGTTCTTGATTGGACTCGAGTTTCGTCTTTTGCGTTGGCCTTCTAGAGTTGTCTAGTGTCCCGCTGTGCTTCGTGGAAGCATCCACCCTACATCTAGGGTCGTGGACATTAGCAAGCTCTAGGGTTCGCTTTTGGGGTTGAGTTTGGGACAGTGGCATCTAGTTTCCGAAAGGAAATTTTGAAGCTCCCATTCACCCCCCCTCTGGTCGCTTTCGGGTAGCTTCTCGGTCCTTCAATGATCACCTGCACGCTCAAAACGAGAAGAAGGACAAACCATGGTCTCGTCGAAGGTGACATCGGATGTCTCCATGACTCGGTTAGTGTCAAGGTTAAGTACACGATAAGCTCGAGTGTGAGTGCCATAACCCAAAAACACACCGTCAGAAGAACGAGATTCAAATTTGTCCAAGTTGCCCTTTTTGAGTATAAAACAATGGCAACCAAAAACTCGAAAATAACTCACCTTGGGCAGTTTTCCAAAACGCAACTCATAAGAAGTCTTTTTCAAGAAAGCTCTCAGAAAAATGCGATTGGAAATATAGCATGCAGTGTTCATAGCTTCGGCCCAATAGCGCCTAGGAGTCCTATGCTCATCAAGCATCGTCCTGGCCATCTCAACAAGGGTCCGATTCTTCCTCTCTACAACACCATTTTGGGGCGGTGTGTAGGGGGAAGAAAACTGATGATCCAAGCCAAGGCGGTTACAAAACTTCTCAAAATCCGAATTTTTGAATTCGGAACCATTATCACTTCTAATAGCTCGCATCGAGTTCAAGGGGAACTCGTTCTGAAGACGCAAAATCAGATTGCGAGCAAAGGAGAAAGTCTCAGTCTTCTCAGTCAAAAAGAAGACCCACGAATATCTCGAAAAGTAATCAACAACAACCAAAACATACCACTTGCCACCAACCGAGCTCACCCGAGCCGGACCAACCAGGTCCATATGTAAAAGCTCTCCAGGGTGCGAGGTCATGACCTTAGTCACTGGATGGTGGGGAGCGGCAACCATATTCCCATGTCTACAAGAATGGCAAACTAGATCCTTCTCCATCGAAAGCTTGGGCAATCCTCGGATTAGCCCAAGTGAGCTATGTCTTGCGAGCAAGTCGAAGCTTAAATGACCGAGCCTTCTATGCCACTTCCAAAGATCGGAGGAAGAAGGACTAGCCAAAAGACAGCGAGAAGAACCAAACGACTCTGAGAAATTCACGCGAAAGACTTTCCCAAAGGGCGAAATCAGACATACAAGATTGCCCTGAGGATCTAAGATGCGACTAAGGTTCGGTTTAAAACGAATCTCATAGTCATCATCAAAAAGTTGCGAAACAGAAAGCAAGTTAAAATGCAGGTTAGAAACAAGAGCAACATCGCGCAACATAAAGTGCTCATTAACCCGCACCGTCCCACGGGATAATACCTTACCTTTACTATTGTCGCCGAAGGTTATGTACTCCTTTCCAGCGACCGGGCTAAGGCTGGAGAACCACTTGGCGTTTCCGGTCATGTGCCTCGAGCAACCAGAATCCACCAACCAAATGTCCTCCAACCGTCTCACCTACATCAATAAAAAGACATAGGGTGAGCATACGGTCCAACACTGGGGTTAGTGAAGTAAGGAGAATACCAGTGTTGGGCCGGCTGCTCAAAAGAACGGTCAGTGTAAAAACTATTCCTAGCCTGTCTACGGGGGTAGCGATCACCACGTACAGGAAAACGTGGTCCGCTGGGGAAGAAGCGCTCACCGCGGTACTCACACTGCGGTGGGGGAAAGCGCTCAACAAAGCCTCCGCCACGGGGTCCGTCAACTGTAAAGGCAGGACCCCGTCGGGCACGCTCTCTACGAGGCCTTCGTCTTGGCACTTGAGGCTCTGGACCTCTAGGCCTGGCCTCTCTCCTCGAAGCTCTCCTCTCCCTAGGCCTGGGAACTTGACCTCCAGACTTAGCAGCTCTCCTCTGGACATTCTGCCTATGCACACCTTGGAAAGGGTGGTACATGTCCGGGTTGTCCATCTCCCGAGCACGGTGCGCCTCTCTCTTGCGCCTAAAGCAGAACTCGCTTAAGTGTCCATCTCTCCCACAGAAGTCACACTGGTACCTCACCGCACGCACAGGGGGTTGTTGGTACGCAGGACTGTGGATGTGGATCACTTTGCCCTTCTGTGGCAATTCCTCTTGGATAGGTGGCATTGTGTCCAGCTTGTTCTTTAGGTGGTTGGGTTTGGGATGCCAGACTTGGTTCTTGGGTGGAGCTCTCGGAGGTTCCTCAAACACCCCATCCTTGGTGGTAGGTTTGACGGGCTCTTTGGGTGGAAGCTTGGCAAGTTTGGGAGTAGTGGTGGAGTTGGGCTTCTCACTAGGGTTCAGACCACTCGACTCTCCAATCTTCCCAAAAGCAGAAAGATCAACACCCGGAGCAAAACCTACACCAGGACCTCCAGCAGCTCGCTTAAATTGGGAGATCATCATCCCGAGCTGCGGCTCACTACAAGAGACCCATGACAAGATGGTCCGAAGGTATGTGTTTTCCTCCTCGGTTTGCATCTTGCCATGCTTGACATTCGTAATCTCCATCTCCAAACCCTCACACAAAGCACACCTAGCCACACTAGTGCTACCTGAGTTGGCCTCCTCAAGAGACACAATCTTGGCATTCTTCTCTGCCAACTCAGATTGCAAGACAGGACAAGTCTTGCACGCACCCAACAGAGAAGGTCTAGCCTTCAGCTCATCCACCTCTCCTACCAACGCAGCATACTTACCTCTCAAAGTGAGAAGGTCAGTCATGTGCGTGGTGCACGACTCGCACTCAACCTCCTCCGACACGACCACGGTGGACTTGGCAAACTCAAGCTCCCTCACCGTGTCCTCCCACTTCTGCCTAAACTCCTTGCGTTCTCTAGCGGCACGCCTAAGCAACTTGTCCTGACTAAGGAGCGCGGCAGTAAGCTTCTCGACCTCAGCAGAAAGCTCGTCGTGGGTGAGAGATACCTGGGAGGAGTCGTCGTCGTCGTCGTCGTTGTTCCGAGGGATGTGCTCCAGCTTGCCGTCGACTTCATCACCAAGCGCCATGGTGCAGAGGCCGTCGTCGTCGGCGAAGAAGCAGAGACCGTTCAGCTTGTCCTCGATTCTCTTCTTCTTCTCGGACTCATCATTGCTTGAGCAAGCGGAGTCGTCATCCGAGCCATCGACGTCGCTGAGCGTGGCGAAGAACGCACGCTGCTCAGCCTGGGCCTTCTCCAAGTACTTCTTCTTGATGTACTCCTTGTCAAAGCCTCCCCTCCGCTTGTGCCTCGCGGGGACGTACTTCTCCTTGCGCTTGCCGGAGTCGTACTTGTGCCCATGATCGCCCTTCCCAGATGAATGCTTCTTCTTGGGGCAGTTGGCGATGAAGTGGTCGGGGTCGCCGCACTCATAGCATCCTGAGCGTCCTCCACCGCGGCGACGGTTCATGCGGTTGTTGTGGAACCGCGTGAACCGGTTGGCGAGCATTGCCAACTCGTCATCCCCCAATGACTCAAGCTGGTCCTCTGTGACAGAAAAGAGTGAAGAAAGTGCAAAGCCAGCAGAGGGATTAGCAGAAGAGCCAGAAACCAAAGCCATAGTCGGGCCAGAAGGATTCGCATAAGAAGCCCTCGACATGGCATCAATCTCACTGGACTTGAGCTTACTAAAGAGCTCGTCGCACGTGAGGGTCTCATAGTTAGGCGATTCGATGATCGCCTGAACTTTGGAATCCCACACCGACCGATCAAGAGTATGCAAGAGCTTCAAAGCACGCTCATGATCATCAAAAGGCAACTGCTCCTTGTTAGCCCTCATCCTGTTGACAATCACCTGAAAGCGAGCGAATAAACTTTCTATGCTCTCGCCAGGCTGATGTCGAAAGTTCTCATACTCACGCTTGAACGACTCGTAGAGTCGGGTTTTGACTTGAGAGGTGCCCTCATGGAAACGCATGAGGGTGTCCCAGATCTCCCGAGCCGTAGCAAGGTGAGAAACACGATCAAACTCACCCATGCTCAAACAAGAAAAGAGAGCATTACGGGCTCGGCTATTGGCATCGTGCTCATCGATCTGTTGCTAAGAAACACGAGCAGCCAAGACCACGTAATCAGCAGAGTTGCAAATATCCCAAATAGAAGCACCCAAACTCTGCAGATAGGTCGACATGCGTATCTTCCAATACGCATAGTTCGTCCCATCAAAGAACGGCGGTTTGCCCACGCCGCGATCCATGTCGCCTTCTGTGGATCTGGAACCGGCTAAGGTGGAAGATCCTTAACCTGCTCCGATACCAATTGAAGGACCGAGAAGCAACCAGAAAGCGACCAGAGGGGGGGGTGAATGGGAGCTTTAAAATTTCCTTTTGGATACTAGAGCCACTGTCCCAAGAATCACCCCAAGAGACAAACCCTAGAGCTTGCTAATGTCCACGACCCTAGATGTAGGGTGGATGCTTCCAAGAAGCACAGCGGGACACTACACAACTCTAGAAAGCCAATTCAAAAGACGGAAATCAATTCCGACAAAGAACGAGCGAACCGCGGATGAAACCGTGCGAAACCAGACGCATCGGACGCTGGCCTGCGTCCGATGCCAGACCACCGGACGCGTCCGATGCAAACTGGTCGGTTCTGGAACCTTACTGTTTCACCATCGGACGCTGTGAACAGTAATCACCCAGCGTCCGATGCAAAGGCTCCGGCGCGTCCGATGGACAACGAACGCGTCCGATGCCTAGCGTCCGATGCAAACTAAAACGCCGAAAACGTGACACGCGTCACCGGAGCGTCCGATGCTAGGAACCCTAGCGTCCGATGCTCCCGTGATAGCGTCCGATGCCCCCGAAAACAGCGCAGTTCTTTGATGATTCAACCCGATCTCCTCTAAATCAAAAGCTCTAGGCCTAGGATTCGATCTGAGGGGTCACAATGATGTTAGTGAGCTATCTCTAAGAGATCATGGCTCGAACCTAACTCCAAATCGGTGAATCAAGAAATTTTGGGGCAAGGAAGCAAGAACGCAATCCAAAACTAAAATCGATCGATCTCCTAGACCGTGAGGTTAGAGTTTAATTCCTTCGGTGGAAAGAAGTGCCTCACGATCTAGAACAACTTGGTTCAAACGGTTTTGCAAAAGATGAACCGAGCAAAGAGATCAAGCGACGGGAAAATCGTGGAGAAAAAGGATTCCGCGAAGAACACGAATGAACCGCAAATCACACCCACGAATCGCAAGCCGAAGCGCAAACACACGCTATGACAAGGAGGTTACGGCCTCCTTTCCTCAAAATCAACAGTACACAGAGTTCAAGTCTCTCTGCGGATCTCAGCTACAGCAGGGGATGGGAGAGCAGGAAACCCTAAGTGCAGGAAGCAAAATGAGATGGCTAAAACTGAGACAACTGAGATAGGGGAGGACGGTGTCTCCCCCTGACTACTTATCCTATTCTAGTTTAAGTCTATTTCCTACTCTACCCCTCTCTATTCTAATTACAGAGCGAACCAGCTAAACCCTAGGGTTATTCTGGACCAACTCGGTGGTAGGTAGATCCAACGGCCACGCCCGCACAACTCGTCCGTGTTGCCTCCACGCAACCTTCCGATTGCCGCCACGTGCCGTCCTTGCTCTGCACCCCCGGTTTTGTGGCCCAAACCGGGAAACCAGCCTTTTCCAGCAACCCCCGGTTTTGAGGCCCAAACCGGGAAACCAGCCCACCAGCCTGAGTTTTGTGGCCCAAACTCAGAAACCCGTAGCGCCCGAGTTTTGAGGCCCAAACTCGGAAACCGGCCCATCACCCGAGTTTTGTGGCCAAACTCGGAAACCATCCGCGCCCAGGTTTTGTGGCTCAACCTGGAAACCGAGCACCCAGGTTTTGAGGCCCAAACCTGGAAACCGTCCACCCGTTGGTTTTTCTCTGGCTCAACCAACAAACCGGTGTTGTAGAGAGGATGCACCTCCTGTGCATCCCGTCCACCGACACGTGTCCCCAGGTCCTCGACCCGAGCAACACCGTGCCCCGCAAGTCTCTGCTCGTCGCTGTCCCAGGCTGCCAGCCACCACAGCTGATTCTCAGGCACTCCGGTCCCTCAGTCCAAGCCTCACGTCCGCCCTTCACTGCTCGATCCATCGGCATGGCACGTCCGTCGCACGGCACGCCCATCCTTCATCGCACCCAGTCCATCGGCACGACACGTCTCAACTTGACCTTCACCTTGCCCTCGATCACTGTCTCCGAGCTCGACACCTGCACAACACAAGCCAAAGAACATGCGATCAAACCCGTTGACAATCACTCATCACTTAGAGACTCGGCATACACCCATGTATCCGCATACAGTCTAGTGTCCGATGGCCACTCAATGAGGTTCTAGAAACCCTCACTTGGCATCAGACGCGTTAGGGGCTCGGCATTGGACACTGCCTGAGTCCGAGGCTTTTCTGTTAGGCATCGAACGCATAGGTAGCACTGTTTCTGCAGATACATGGGTGTATGCCGAGTCTCTGAGTGATGAGTGATTGTCAACTGGGATAATGCGCATGTTCTTTGGCTTGTGTTGTGCAGGTGTCGAGCACAGAGACAGTGATCAGATGCAAGGTGAAGGTCAAGTAGAGACGTGCCGTGCCGACGGACCGGGAGCGGTGAAGGGCGGATGTGAGGCTTGGACTGAGGGACCGGTGGCCCGAGGATCAGCTGTGGTGGCTGGCAGCCTAGGACAGTGACGAGCGGAGACTTGCGGGCACGGTGTTGCCTGGGTCGAGGACCTAGGGACACGGGTCGGTGGACGGGGTGCACGGGCGGTGCATCCCCTCTACAGCTTCGGTTTGGTGGTAGAGCCAGAGAAAAACCATCGGGTGGACGGTTTCCAGGTTTTGGCCTCAAAACCTGGGTGCGGATGGTTTCCGAGTTTGGACACAAAACACGGGTTGAGGACGGTTTCCAGGTTTGGGCCTCAAAACCTGGGTGCTGCGGGTTTGCTGAGTTTGGGCCACAAAACTCAGGCTACGGTCGGCTAGTTTCCCGGTTTGGGCCTCAAAACCGGGGGTTGGCTGTGAAGGCTGGTTTCCCAGTTTGGGCCACAAAACCGGGGGTGCGACGTCCGGGAAAAGGACGCAGAGCGGTGGCGGCACGTGGTGGCAATCGGTGAGGTTGCATCGAGGCAACGCTACCAGTTGTGCGGGCGTGGCCGTCGGATCCACCTACCATCGAGTTGGTCCAGAATAACCTTAGGGTTTAGCTGGTTCGCTCTGTAAGTAGTTAGGGGTAGAGTGGGAATTAGGAATAGTTAGAATTAGGATAAGTAGGGGGAGACACCCACCTCCCCATCTATCTCAGTCATTTGCTATTTTGCCTTCTAGGTTTTCCTGCTCTCCCTCTCCCCTGCTGTAGCGAACTGAGATCCACAGAGAAGAGAACCATACCTCTGTGTCCGTGAGATTTTGAGGAAGTGAGACCGTAATCTCACTATTGTAGCATGTGGTAGCCACACGGTTGCAAATTCGTGGTTGTGATTCGCGTTTTGTTCGTGTTCTTCGCGGGTTGCTTTTCTCCATGTTTTTCCCATCGTTCAATCTCTTTGCTTGGTCCATCTTTTGCAAATTTGTTTAAACCAAGATGTTCTAGATCATGAGGCACTTCTTTCCACCAAAGGATTTCACCTCTAACCTCACGAACTAGTAGATCGATCGATTTTAGTTTCGGGTCAAGTTTTCTCTCTTCCCCCGAAATTCTTCGATTCATCGATTTGGAGATAGGTTCGAGCCATGATCTCTTAGAGATAGCTCACTATCCTCCTTGTGACTCCTCTCACCAAGTTTGATCCCTAGAGGATTTGTTTTGGGTGAGATCGAGTTGAATCGGTGAACGAGCAGTGCAGTTTCGGGGTGACCGGACTCTAGTGTCGGAACGACCGTACGCTTGGTCAGAGTCCGGCCGATGAATGTTTGACTCGCGTGTTTCCTGTTGACTTGACCGGACGCTGGCTCTTGGAATTGACCGGACATTCACCCCCCTCTGGTCGCTTTCTGGTAGCATTGTCGGTCCTTCAATTGGTATCGGAGCAAGGTTAAGGATCTTCCACCTTAGCCGGTTCCTGATCCACAGAAGGCGACATGGATCGCGCCGTGGGCAAACCACCGTTTTTTAATGGGACAAACTATGCGTATTGGAAGATACGCATGTCGGCCTATCTGCAGAGTTTGGGTGCCTCCATCTGGGATATTTGCAACTCTGCCGATTACGTGGTCTTGGCTGCTCGTGTCTCTCAGCTTCAGATCGATGAGCACGATGCCAATAGCGGAGCCCGTAATGCTCTTTTCTCATGTCTGAGCATGAGTGAGTTTGATCGCGTTTCTCACCTCGCTACGGCTCGGGAGATTTGGGCTACCCTCATGCGTTTCTATGAGGGAACCTCTCAAGTCAAAACCCGTCTCTATGAGTCGTTCAAGCGAGAGTATGAGAACTTTCGACACATGCCTGGCGAGAGCATAGAAAGTTTATTCGCTCGCTTTCAGGTGATTGTCAACAGGATGAGGGCTAACAAGGAGCTCTTGCCTTTCGACGATCATGAGAGGGCTTTGAAGCTTTTGCATACTCTTGATCGGTCGGTGTGGGATTCCAAGGTTCAGGAGATCATCGAATCGCCTAACTATGAGACCCTCACGTGTGACGAGCTCTTCAGTAAGCTCAAGTCCAGTGAGATCGATGCCATGGCGAGGGCTTCTTATGAAAATCCTTCTTGCCCATCGAT